>JANFAH010000008.1:0-1200000 GCA_024663395.1 Pisolithus tinctorius | reverse complement strand
GACGAGGCTACTTATCGTGACCCGGCAGTGCGAGTTCTGAAAGCGAATGAGACCACAAGTGACACATCACACGAACCAAGATTTACCATGTAATTTTCGGGAGACTGGTACAATCCTTGTTGGAAGTGTACCGGCTGCACCTTGGCAACGCTAAAAGCCAAGTCCCGACGACCCACCAACTCATAATGTTCCGATCGCCAGTTACCAGGTGGTGAGAGCTGGCAAGTTCGAATAGCTTCGCGAAGGGGTGCCGCAATACCTAGAGGTAAGCGATCCAAGAAAAGAAAGCCCTTTTTTGCTGTTCCCCACGTCTGGATCAGCGTCTCTACTGTCAACTCCGCTCGTCTTTGCGTGGATGCTACTGAATCACCTGCAAGACACAAGTATGCGGTAGTGACACGTTGCAGAGTCAGTAAAGGTTCAGCATTCCCAAAGGCAAACGATGGTTGGATATCGAAAAGTGATGCCAACCGCGGGCTCTCGTAGGGTAAGAACTTCCAATCCGGGTTGCTGAGCCTCCCATACAATACGGCCGTCATGTCAGGAGGCCAAACTGGTATACGATCGTCCAGCGTGTCAGCGCCTGCAAGGAATGTCAGCCGCGTTGAATGCCTGCTGAGTCACATCACTCACGAATAGCAGATGGCGAGGGCCAAGCTGGCATGATGTCGGGACATAGGCGTTTCCAGTAGTCAACCCATTCAGGCCGTATGATGTGTGCGATCTGGCAAACCAGTGGTACGAGGAGTAGAAGTGAATCGTAACGATGGACCGTCAGGCGAAGGTCTTCTGCAAGCATGTGTAACGCATACAGTACGGGGGCCAACAGTGGGTTTGGCTTTAAGGTGAACAAAAAGTACTGGCGAGAAACAGGAGAAACAGGCAACTTTAGTCGTTGAAGAGCGGGGTCATCTACAAAAGACCGGGAGTTAGCAGCAAGGTGGCAAAACTTATCCCAGGGAGTGGAAGGTGGTTTGTCGTCCTTGAATGGGTACACTGGTGAGAGCTCCAGCACGGAAGAAATCGCAAGTGAAAGTGCATGAAATTCCATATTCGAGCAAGTCCAAAAGTAATGTGGACTCCATGCTTCCAGGAACTTGCGATGCACGTCGAACGCTTCTTGTTTGGGAAGAGCTAGGGCAAGGACCTGCAAAGCCTGAGATACCAAAGGATCTTGAGCAATCATATCGAATCTGCCACGGTAGTTTTCTCCGCCGGAGCATATCAGGGTGACCGAAGATATGGATCCCCACTTCACTGCTACTATATTTTTGACCTCGGAGTCAGATGGTCGATCTGCACCTTGCGTTTGCACGTCGCAAGATCCGGATAGACGCAGTTGAATGGGTAAATCATAGAGACCATGCGTAAGAATAGAGACAGTCCCCCCTGGTTTGACGGCCAATAAGTCCCACATTTCCGCTCGAGTAGAACGTATAGGTATGACAGATGTGGCATCGATGGTCTTCAAAAAGTTTGCATGAGGACATTGCCCAGTTTGGTTGACTGGTAAGGCATACACGAGCGCTTGTGTACCAGAAATGCAGATAGCCAGGAGGGTGCGGAACTCCGAACCATCATGCCTTTGGTCAAACAGAGCTGCAGAAAAGCCTTCCATCCACCCATCCCTGATGCCATTGGATGATTAGGTTCCCAAGAAATGTGCATAAAGATAGCTTACGGGAGGTTCGTAAGGGGGCGTGTAGCCAGCCTTTGTACCCAGAAGGAGACCTTCGTCCTGCCATGCTCGATAGGATCGAATGCGCCCTTCGGTTTCAGATGAATGTATCTCCAGATTACGAGTTGTCTTATCTCCTCGTTGAACGTTATCAAAACGGCGATATCAAAATTGTATGTAGACACCCAGACAACCTCTTCTGCAGCGGAAACAGCCGCGAGGGGCTTGGAACACTGTTCATCCTCATCAGAAAGCGAGACTGGGGTGTCACCGTGCCCTCCCACAATGCCTGCTGTGATTCCAATAGCAGTAGGTTCCGCGAAAGGATTCGTAATTGAGAAGATTGTTGGAAGGAGTGTGTCTCCTGTAAAACGAGCTTCTTCGACCTCTATCGGCTCAAGAACCCGTTGTATCAGGATGCCGTGAGGATGCAGTGGCCATGCCTTCTTCACGAGAAATGGAAGAGAGAACGTGTAGTCCACCCCGTTGGACAGGAAGACTTTGCCTATGCTCCGTAAGAACACGAAAACCGCTGGAACGACTTCTTGGGCGAGTTCATTCTTGGGCTTTTCCTCGTGGATGGCGTGGAATGGCCCGAACAGTGCTTCTCTTGTTGGTCCGGTGTGCGTGTACTCCTCTTTGGAGGACGTGTAATGCGCGCTTCCGTGCACAGGTCCAGTGGCCTCGGTACTGTGTGCGAAGCGTCCCAGACACGCGTATTGGATGCTCTGACCTTCTTCCAGGAAATCCCACTTGCGGCGTATCACGCCTCCCTGGGTCAAGACTGCGCAACGGTAGTTCCAAGAGAGCTCCTGCTCCACCCACGAATCAGACCCATCCGTGAAGCAAGGTGCGCATGTCGAGGCAACACCGTTGGGTGCAGAGCCTTTGAGTGCCGCACGAATGGATCTAAGAAGATCTGAGTCTCGAGGTTCACCTTGCGGGATCTGTTGAGACAGGAGATTGACAGCGGCTGACCGTGGCTGCGGGCATACTTGGATGACGATCTCTGACTTCATGAGAGACGAAGACCAAAAAGGGGGGGAAACAATAGTCTCCTGTCCTACGCAAACCAAATACTCGATAGAAGGCAGTCGTTCCCGGATCTCAATTGGAGATATGTAATCCACCAGCACACACAAGACCGCTGGATTCTAAGTAACAAAGGTGTACATGGATACCCGCCGTGTTGCGACCGTTATGATGAAGCACCTAACAGAAATAATTTACCCGAGCTATGGACATATGCTAGTCTGGCGAACAACGAAACAGCAGAAGGAGTCGTCGAGACAAAGCCCTACATATAAGACAAACCGTACACCGAGAACACACAAAGTAGGGAAGAAGAAAAAATACCAGTCCCTTATCCCTTATCCAGTTATTGCTTCCTTGAGGACGTTAAAACTCCCGACTGCTGTTCCTGCTTCCAACCAGGTCTTCATGAGTTGGCAAGGCGACAGAGGCCCCGCCTTTCGTTTCTTCATCGTTAAGCTTCCATATATTGCCGAGAGGCGAATGGGAGATAGAGTCGTCGGTCAACACTAAGCGATCCCGTGTAAGGGAAGACCGCTGCGAAGAAGGGGAATTGGCCTCGTATTCTTCAATGGACAATTCTGCAGAGGATGTCGAGGTAGGTGACAAAGTAGGCGACTGCACGATATCTTGCAAAAAAGAGGGTAAGAGATTGGGCGCGTCAGATGGGGATGGGAGATCGTCTTCAAGACCTTTCATGCTAGGAAACGATGTTGAAGAGGAAGAGTGGGGGCCGGAAGTCTCGTATATGAACTGGGAATCAGGATATCGTGCAGCAAGATCAAGCTGGGAACGGGGGCGCGGAGAAACTTGCAGCGACCGGGACCTATCCATGGGAGAACGCTGAGGCTGGATGGACGCCACCGGCTGTGAGGGTACTTCTGGTGGACACTGTTGATGGACCGAAAGTTGATTTCGAGCGAGGAGGGAGGTCAGGAGATGAATTCGTTCCGCTTGCACCGCGGCTGAGATGGAATCCCCGTTGCCTTCTGCATCTGTCTCGCGCGCATGAGATACAAAATTACTATGCGCTGGACCATAACTCACAGGGGAAGCAGGTCTGGCAGACTTTGCGCCTGCGCCAATTCAGATAGTTGCACTTCAAACAGATCCAATCGCCCGGTTGGTGCTCGATAGGTCCCCGGTTACCAGTGTTGAGGATGGGTGGTTGCTGGTGGTAAACGTAAGCATCAGCGCCTGACAATGGAAAAAAAGTGGCATACTTGTACCCCCGTAAGATGACTAGGTCGTATCTGTCCCTGCTCGGGGAAAGGTTCATTATCTGGCCAAAAAATGACACAAGGGATGAGGGGATCGCCAGACACATTCTGCACTCTCCCCCCCACCGCAAAAGCACGCCCGGAAGGAGTGAGTAAAGGGTTAGAGGGCGAGGGTGACTTGACGTTCATCAAAGCGGGAAGTGAAGGAGATAAATGTCTTGCGCCTTGCGAAACGCTGGGGTAATGTGGTCCAGAAGTGGTATTAGGTATCGACGGTTGAACATAAGGAGATGTCGCATTAGCGGAACCGATGAACCGAGGAGAGGAAGGGAAACGTGTGGAGGGCAATGCTGCAGATCCTTGGCGATTCATCGAGGTAACCTGACTTTCCGAGCGTGGGCATCCACATCCTCTGCAGGCCAGATTGCGCCTGTGCAAAATCATGCAAGGAAACGAGTCAGTCAGAACCATGTCCTGAATATAAGATGAAACGCAGAGAAGAAACGATGGAGGAACGAAGACAACACGCTGTAGCAGCGACGATCCTGAAGATAAGTGGACATAGGAGGGGTGGAGTAATTTGAAAATTGAACCTAATGCATGACGGTGATGACGCCGACGGTGAACCCATATCAATCCATGCCATAATCGGCACCAGAACCAATCAAAAAAATGGCAAAGTGTTCGCAAGTCGAGGTGGGGGGTAGAAAAGTACACAGGCACTCACCCAAAGTTGTGGGCGGCACAGCTGGGTGAGCTGCATCTGTTGGGAGAATGGCCTGGGTCAGGAACTGCTAAACACTTCTAGAATTTCAAATAATGCCCCCGTGGGTGACCATACTCCCCACTGAGATATGATCGGTTATCAATTGAAATCGGACCATAGAACGGCCACCCCCGGGGTAAATGAAAGTGGGAGATCTCACTGACATCCAATCTCCCGACCTGAACGATGTCCTTGGGTTTGGTGGGTTGCTGGACAAGGTAAAATCCTCTGCATGAGTTACAGGAAGGTTGAACGCAGAAGAGGGGGATTGCGCTAGGGTTGCGCGTCTGTGAAGATCCGGGGTAGAGAGGGACATGCGAAGTTGGTGATCGCGGTGGACGTCGAGCTGGGAAATGTGTCAGCTGCTGAGTCTTGCATGCATACCAACGCACGCGCGACTGACCTTATGAGCGATGTCGGCGCGCCAAAACCTTTCTAGCAGCTCCAAGTCGGCTTCAATTGCGGGAAGAATGGTGATTGAAGGATAAGAAAGCGAGAGAAATGCGCGAGCCTGTAAACAGACGCATTAATCATATATGTACACACCGCAATCAACGCAACAAGGTAAAAATTAAACCCTGCCGGCTGCCAAGTTGCAACGACCTCCTCATATGAGGACGACAGCATTGACAGCCCCTGGCACAGGAGACTCGCCGATTCCCACAAAGGAAATGAGACGCCCGGCCACGTGGAAGAGATTACCAAAGAAGGATAATTAGCTTACCTCATCATGGGTTTTGAACACGACCCAACTCTCGTCTCGGTCAGCACGTCCCTTGGCCGTCCACATCGACAGAGGCTGTGCCACTGACATGAAACCGCAGTGATGCTGTCGTGAAAAATGATAAGCGTCGAGCGATAGTCGCACCTATGCCAAGACCTACCCCCTCCCGGAGCGACTCCAGAAACGAGACGACGGACAGAAACGGCACATTGGGTGATTTGCGTATCTTCATCTCGCGTGATCAGCCACGTACCGCGACACTGCAGCGATTGGACGCCCTCTTACCTGCACCACACGCGATCGAGTCGACACGAAAGACTCGTACAGTGCTCGATAGTGAACGGTCTGAGCAGGAGTGCCAGACAAGCTCAAAGGAGACGGGAGCCTTGAGGACGACGCCACGACGTCAAGGTCGCTATGCGCGACGGTGGCCCCCTCGTTCGAAAACGAAGACACAGAGATGAGCGGCACTGGGAGAGACTTCATGGCGAGTTCGTCCTGAGTCACGAGGGAGGTATTGGTATAGGACAGGAATTCGCGATGCTGTCGGAGTAGGTCATACAGACGAAAACTGGTAGCAGAAGGAACGGACATGGGAAGTGGTATCGCAAGCAAGGATGGGTGGGTCCGACTCGGCCAGCGTGGTCCTTATTTGAGTGGCGGTCGGGGATGTCCTGACGTGACGCCGAGGACGCGGAGAAGTTGAATTGGTCGTCAGGAGAGGGAAAAAACTGAAGAGAGACGCGCAGATTTGCAGCAGCCGTGATGCTAGATCGTCGACAGACCCAATTCGAACCTAGTAGTTCTTCTGAGAATATAGAAGCACTGCGTAAACACGGAAATAGAGGGAAGGTTGCCTGAATTACACATTGTGTGAGGGTCTTCAATTGCTCTACGATGTGCCTGCTACGTACTTTGTCGTGGAGTTCTCTTGATGCGGCGACAGTCAGTAGTCTTGAGGGAGAAAGTTACACCCCCGGCAAATATTGCTTTTGAAGCTGGCCAGCTGGTCATTTCCTTTCGTCATCGATTACAACAGCGCCGGTGCGGTCTGGCAACAAATTCACACTGTCAGGATTGCGGATATGTTGTTGTCAAGCGGGCCGATCTCCACGTGGCATTTCCTCGGCGAAAGGGAAAATAAAACCCATCCAGCTCACAAGATCAAACTTCGCAGGAGTATACTTGTCAGTATTCTCAAATACGTTCTGCCGGAGTGTCGACGTCGACGTCGTTCTCTTTGGGATCCTCAGCGAGGGTGGGACAGGGGAACAATCCGGCTTCTTCCCACCAAAACACCGATCGGTCGCACCCGAACATGTCCCCCCCAACCGCCTGGCCCACTTGGCCCACAGCCTTTGTGTGTACATGTACACGTTTTCCTAACCCTAGCAGGACTAGCAAACGTACAGTACGCTGCTGCGTGCCCATCAACTACAGCATCTTGGGGTTAGAGCGGATGGACAAACCGTTCCTTTTGTTCATAAGGAGGTTCTTCCTATTTCGTCCGAACAGCCTTCGCACACCTGATGCCTTCTTTCCAACACATACGTACTTCCTGGCTTCATCTTCAATATTAATATGAGTACGAGAAACAGTTACACAATAATATTATTGAGCTCGGACGATCGGACTTCCGAACGATTTACCGATATGCATTCAGCAGCTGGAACCTGCAACCGTCCACTATCGCTTGGATGGCTTCATTTCCCGGAAATTGGGCGTAAAGCAATATCCATCTATCTGGTTGGATGTGTTGATGGCGTCACCATCGACGCCGCACAAAAGTTGTTCCGAGGAAATGAACAAACGTCGCGGTTGTCTAGTGCATGGATATGAACAATCCGTTTTGTTCTGGATAATGTTTGTTTGACGTGATCTCGTCGACTGATACTCCGGTCAGTTTCAAGAGGCCGAATTCCGAGTCGGCATAGTAGGCGTTCCTGCCCGCCCATCGTCCCTGACGGTGCTTCACATGTCACACACCAAACGAACACACCTTGTCACTCGGGCGTCGCGAGAACACAAAATATTGTGGGGTTACAGTCAGAACTAGGCAGTGTATTCGCTTGGAGGACTCGTACTTGGCAGGTTCCCGTACAACACTTTGTGTAGTCGCTCCCCAGTGAGCTGCAACACCATCCGTTGCTCAACCAAATAATCTGCGTATCGCTTCCATGTCTCCGCTCCCCTTCCGACGCGAACTGAGCCGAGCTCACCGCCATGACCCTTGGCCATCTTGCCGCTCCTGAGCGTGTTGATGCTTCCAACAACAAACAGCCCTCGCTTCGCCCGTGTAAGCCCAACGTTAAGCCGCCTTCTGTCCGCCAAGAAGCCGATGTAACCAGTATTATTATTTCGTACCGTTGAAAATATGATCACGTCTTTCTCCCGACCTTCAAACCCGTCCACCGTCTTCACCTCGATATCAGACAACTGCATAGCCCGGTAGTCCCCGAGCGTGGCCAAAAATCGTTTGCGATACTTGGCATCGGTGTTCAGTAGGCGTGTGAGCAATGATATCTGGGCTGCGTATGGCGCAATAACGCCGATATTCTTGCCTCGAAGGTGCTTCTCGGTATCGAATCAACAAGGGTGAAAATGCCGGCACGGAATTACATACCTCGTTGCGGAGTAAGAGGTCCTCGATGATGCTACATACGATATGTGCTTCATTCCAGTTGACCCTACTACGGTCCTTGGCCATCTCGGAACCGCCGTGGTCTAGAAACACGACTGACGGTCGGCGTCCAGTCAGCGTGTCTACTTCCAAGTGACTCGACAGGGGAGGATCAAGATCTGGGGACACGTTCCCAGCTGCATCGACGGTGCCGTCCTGCAATGACATGTTGTAGAATTCCAGCGAAGGAAAGTGAGAGATGGTTGGGTGCATCCTGTACTGTATGTCGAGCATGATAGACGGTACCACTGCAGCAAGGGAGCATGAAGAATGGCGTTGGTACTGTCTAGACACCCCACTTACCTCTTTCTTCGGTCAACCTCTCGAATAAGCTCGTGCCAAAGCCCTTCATCTTTGCCTCACGGCTCGCGATAACGGGTGGTAACTGCTTGTGGTCTCCAATTAGGCTGACGTGCCGAGACTTCGAAATGTTTGGTCAGGCAGAGTATAACTAACAGTACGGTGGGCTTACTCCTCTCATCAGTGGAATCAATGACGCAGGCTCAGTTGACATGGATGCCTCGTCCAAGAACACGACAGGGAAGTCGAGCACGTTTAGGGCGACACTTGCCGAAGTAATGCAAGTCGTGCATATCTTGCAAAGAGTCAAATTCGAGAAGATGGTGTCAGGTGATAGTGACTTACCACGTCCGCTGCCGAGGTGACGTCTCGAAGCATCTCCTGGTGCATTGCATACAACTTGGACCTGATAGACATCGACTGCCTTTCCAGCATTGTCAATGCAGAGATCATGCGTTCCAGACGATCCGAAGAGCCTTCCCTTCCCTCCCTTTGCACATCTTTAATCTTTTTCTCAAGTTGTGCCCGCCGTTTCTCAATTGAAGTTTCTTCCTCAGCTAGTTTGTCGACCTTGGGCTTCAGTGGGTGCTTCTCGAGCTGGTAGTCGAGGGTGTATTCGCTAAGGCTCGACTTGACTTTGGCTCCAAAGCCGATACGCAAGGGTTTCAGTCCGGCCGCGGCGAAGCCTTCTACGAGGTTGTCTACTGCAACGTTGGTGTATGTGCAAACAAGTATGGGATGATGGACTTCAAAATGGACCTGGAAACGAAAGGAACGTCTCTACGACCGGACCATAACAACAAGGATTACAATACCTTCAGGAGCTTAACCGCCTCGATGATAGTTTTGGTCTTCCCTGTCCCAGGTGGCTAAATCGAACCAAGAGGAAAAATAAACCAGTAAGCTGGCGTATCGTGAATGACAACGAAGTCCTTACACCTTGAACCAGGCAAATTCTTTCGCCGAGCATCATCGCGACGGCGCGGACTTGCGTCGGATTTAAGGCACCCAAAGGTGGATCTCCGTCGACCTTGATAGGGTCCTTGCAGGCATACCTCCTAGCCCAACTTTGGATCCTCATATCGTCCTTAAAAACACCGCCGTGATCACGCAGTTCTCGGCTTTCGTGCTCAAGTGTCTCACGAGGGACGTACTCCACTTCGTCTGGTGCCTGTAGGGGCTGGTGGAGTGATGCTGATCCCAGAGAAAAGCTACGTAGTAACACATCACGCAGATACGTGCCTTGCAAGATGTACTGTTCGTTTGGCGCAGAGTTTACTTCTTGTTCGACAGGATCTTGATGGAGATGTGCGATAGCCTTGCGCATTCTCTCGAAGACGATGTTAGAAATACCCACATCAATCCTCCAGAGGCCATCGTCGAGGTCGAATTTGTCCTCGAACGCGATTCTTATCTGAGATGACGTGGAGGCCATGACGCTGCCGCGGTATGGAGCCTCCTGAAGAGGGTCCAGGCGGGAGACAAGTACTTGCGTACCGTTTCTGTGATGCACCATCAGCACGATAGGAAAAACGAATTAAGCACACACTGACTGGAATCTGTGTTCGGGAAAAACTAAACCGGGTCCCTGAGTAAAACATGCAACGGGGCGCCCGAAGTGTGGGGTACCCAACCAGAAGGCAGATAGGCCTGTGAGACAGTATCCCTCTTCTCGTAGCCGCGGAAGCGACCAAGTCGCTAGACGTTCTCTCAGGACGGATTCGCCCTCATCTCGTTCTGCTTCCAATAAAGGTAGAAACCTATCGGCGTTGCCATGAATTCCGATCCACTCGACATTTAAGCAAGGACGTACCTCGCCTCATAAGCCTGAATTGCTTCAAAGTACGCGTCTCCTGGTTGCGTGTGAACGCGTGGAGGGGCTATGCGCTTGATGTAGCCTTTGCGTGTATCCTGCGGCTGGCGAGAGGTTTGTGTGAGGTGTCCGTTGGCTCTGGACGATGCGCGTAGCCTCCAGTCGAAACGAATTAACGGTATAAGAGGGGAATCTTCAGAAAAGTAAGCTTCTAGGGGCAGCGTATGTTCCGACTGTCTCTGAATAGCAGTCGCTGGACGAATCGCAGATGCCGTAGTAGATAATTGTGTTCGGTGGTTGGTTTGCTGCTTGGCTAGCCGTTTGAAGAAAGCCCGGATACCAAGGTAAGTTGCGTAGCGTGCGGAGGACTGCATAGACCTGGTGCTCGGCGAACGCGGGCTGTAGTCTACTCCAGGTCACCCGACCCAACCAACAGAGCTTGGCTTGATACTTGTACGATGGAAAAACGGATAGGTTTATGTACCTGAAGAAATATGAAGTCATGTCACAAATTTCACTCTACACGCGACCCTACTAAATATTGATTCACTCCTCATCCTAGCTCTGACCACTAGCACACACACACTGTACAGGGTGTCGCAGGGCAAGCGGTCGCCCGCAGGCGACTCGAGCTCCTTCATGCTTTTTATGCTACATCTACTCATTCCTCCCAAGCGTATCAAGGATTTGTTCAACAGATTCGTCGTCAACATCGGAACCGCACTCCGATTGAGAGGTCGAGTTGCTTGCATCCTTGAAAGGTATGTACTGATCTGCATAACACCCTCCGGCAGGGCAAAGGACACCACGAGAACAGTTCTGGCAGGTTCCTAGATACCTATGTTAGCGACCACTGCAGTGCAGTAATTATATTCCCATAAGGCCAAGAGCTTTCTCGAAAGCTTCAGAACGCACACCATACGGATTCGATTTCCACCCAGGGCTCCGTCAGAAAGGTTGAGCAGTAAGACTGACGTATGACCGTAAGTCTCGTCTTTCCTCACTGAACGACACTAATGAGAGCGGCGCTTCTTGTAAACATTCATCGGTGGCCACAATTAAATATCCGAGTCAGATACACCGGTGTCAGGCGACAAGGAACAGGTCGTTGTCGTTGACCGTGGTGCCGCCGCAAAGAATTTCAACACGGAAATAGGCCATGTAAGGTGTGCAATGTCTTGATCTGAGCGGTGAGGCGTTCATGATTCGGAAGGTCATTCACCTGTGACTGAGACCGATACCTAATTTAAAAAAACTCGTACATCTGCACGGATACATCTTTTACACCCCTGTCAGGTGGGACCGGCATACATACAGGCAGAGGGATCGGGTTCCTGCTGGCGAGCAACTTGACTGCGTTTAAATAGTAACTGCGATCGATCGATCGTGGTAGCAATCAATCGCTGCGATGAAACTGCGTACGTACTGTAAGTACGACCAGCACGGAGGTTCTTGACCACCTGCCAAAGTCTGGGGTAATAGGGCAATGTACCTGAGCAAGCAACTGGCAGCTGCCTTACCTCAAGCGAGGACTTGGCGACGATTTGGCCTGCTGTATTGATGTAAGCGGTGCATGTTCGAGCAGTGCTAGTGATCAGGAAACCATGGGTAGGTTTACTGTAAAAGTCACTCTTGTTCCGGTATTTTCTACGACAAAGTTGTAAAATTAGCTAACTTAGCAGGTATTGCCTCGGTGGTCTATCTGTAGATGTAGCTCACAAGGCTCCTACTTTAGTCGAACACTGTCGGCATGTTCGAAACCCCACCGAGGGAATGCCTTAATTTTGCACCACTTTTTACTATCACTCAAGTCAGTAACTTTTCTTCTTGGCTTTCAGGTATTTTCCTTTTCCATCAATGTGATGCATTGTGCAGGCCAACTGTGTGCCAAGTGCATGCTACCTTGACTATTGAAAAGTAAATATCCTAAGCGTTGTCCTTTTGCGCATGAACTACTACGCTTGAATCTGACAAGCTCTAAAATCATTCACGATCACTCCGGAGATATAAGTACTCGTACATTTCCCGAAAAACCAGGTGGATAATAATCTAGCGATACACGAGGTGTCAATTTGTACAAGGATTATAATAATTGGGTTCCACGGTGGTAAAGGAGCTCTAACCCGGTCCTACATGTTGGACAACAACAAGACGGCACTTCCTCCCAGTAGGGCACCCGCCGCAACTACAAGAACGGTGACTGGTAGACTGAGACCAACACCATACGGACCATCCCAATTCGGAGGGAGGTGTAAGGTGATGAACTGGGACGGGATAGTCACATTTACTGCGGCGGAGCATGCAGTGCTATAAGCTGTCGTATGTTGGTCATCAATACGTCGCCTGGTATTACAGTTTTGATTAAGGGGAATACGGACCGGTTAGCGCTGAAGCTGAGCCAGCGCGGGGATCTGTGCTCTCCGCAAACCTGTCGACCAGGTCATCAAACATACACTGTTGACAGGAGGTTATGGCGGTGACGGTCCCTGGTCCGCAGAGACACATGTCGTCAGGACCGCAATTCTGTGTGGTTTTTACGTCGGAATGGGAGTAGGTAGATGGTGAGGACAGAACGCACCTGTATCTGAGTGGTAGCATTGTTGCAGGGGCTCTGACACTGCGAATCGTCGGATCAAAAGAAAGAAGAGAGGATGAAGTGTATTACTCACAGTATCCAACAGACTTGAGTCTGGAACATTGAGGAAGTCTGCCGCGGATACGTTGCCCACGGATCCACCGACATCGATGGTCAAAGCATATGCTGCAGATGATCGAAGGATAAGAACGGGGTTGTGCAGATGGTGGATGGTACTAGCCTTGACCAGCAAGCGCGAAGAGCGATACCAAGGGCGTAATATTAAGCATGGTCGGCCGTGTCCTTCCGGAGGACTCTTTATTAAGACGGTCAACGTCTGGCTCGGTAAGATACACTGTTTTGGGTGGAGACAAAGATGCACTGGACCCCGGGACTCTGTGAGTGCAGCTGGTGTTTGGGGTCCGCGCACATACGTCGCGGGTCACGTGCACATGATTGCACGCAACACGCCTGTTCGTTGATTTGGGTTGAGTTACTGAACATATCGACCCTGTTCTACGGTCCACCATCGTCTGGCTGTCGCATCATACAATCACCGTATCTACGATGGCACCCTACTCAGGATCCCTCCAGATTAAAAAGAAATCCGAACTACAAGACATCGCCGTTGCACTTCGTATCAGTGACAAGGGAACGCGAGAGGAGCTTCAGCTGCGAATCAGAAAACACCTGGATGACAACCAGCAGCTCGAGGATGACCCGGCATTTTCTGGGCTTTTTGGTAAGAGGAAGAGGAGTATCCAGCCACAACCTGCAACAGCGGTACCGTGAGTTATTATTATTGTGTATATCCTTGCCGCTGCTGCAACTAAGACATGTTTGTAGTCGTTCCGTTCCGTCATCGACTTCCGAGGAAGTACTCGTCAAATCATCAGAGAGTCCCAAGCACACGCGGTCTACTCGTCGGTTTAATGCCCTTAGCATCGTCCGCGAGAGTACCCCTGTCCCGGATGCCCGCGAGGTGTCGATGATGTTGAAGAAGGCACCTGTTTCGCCGGAAACTAGCGCGTTGCAGATCGAGACAACGCAGACGCCTGCGACGAGAAATGCCGACGAGGTCCCTCTGTCCGCTGCTCCGAAGAGTGTCTTGCGGGTTATCCCCACGCCGTCTGTGGAGCGCGCTGTTGGCTCTTTGAGGAGGGTGCAGACCGATGCGAACCAAGCTGCTAAGCAGCTTTTGTTCTCGTCTAGAACGGTTTGTTGCACGGTATTATTGTGATCTCAGTGCTCATAAGTTTCATAGGTGCTCTCCAGTTCGACGAATATATGGTGGATATCTATGGTCCTTGAGTTACTGTATATTTTGTACGTCGTCATTCCATGGAAGACGGTCGAGGTGAGTGCCACTTCGTGTTCAGGTGAGCTTGCTAGCTTACGGTGACGACTTCTAGTTCCTACCACTGCAAATCATTGGGGTCAACAACTTCCATCTTTTTATCTCCTACGCTCCCCTCGCCACCTTTGGTTCCCCTACGTTTTGGACGATTCTCATCCACTGGGCCATCCCCACTGTCGTCATTCCAGCTCTTGCTGGCTCTCTAGTCTCCTTCCAACCCGGCAACTCGCCGTCTGCACGTGCTCCCCACACCCTGTATTTCGATCCCCTCACGGCATCGGTTATACGCGTGGCGGTACACTGTGCTTATCCTTACGATACATTCAAGTCCCGGGTGGAGTGTGTCGACATCCTCGGGGCCCAGTGGCGTCTCCTGCACGCTTCAGTTGTTGCGGCGCTCGCATTCGCTGAGGCTATTGCTGTTGCCCCCCGTGCGTATGCAGAAAGCAAGCTCCGCCGAACAGGAGCGCCAAAACGACTGACTATGGGCGAGGCCTCTCAACCCTAGGTACTACTTCATCCTCTCCCCATGTGGTCTATGTCATGTCATGTATCTTATCTTTTTTTCATTCGTTCTTTTGTTACATGTCAGTGATTCCGTGTTATGGTTGGTTGCTGTCGTGTTTATTGTTCTGTATTTCATGTCCCTGCGTATTGTTTGACATTCGTATGATCGAGGATGATTAGTACCGGAGAAACCTCTTATTTCGTTGTGATCGTTGGATACTTCACGAGTTGTTTACATTCCAAGTCTGGCACCGCTATGTTACTGAAATGACCTTAGAACGTTGAATATGAAGTCTAAGCTTTGCAACTATTACATGCGGTACATACATATACACTTAGGAGGAACTTGAGAAATGCCAACATCAATGCCGTACGAAAAAGTGGTATGAGGATACGCGCCAACGTTTTTGGGTGATGCTATCCCGACGTCATACCGGACGTCCGTTTCTGTGGGTGGGAGACACCAACAACCCTACCCCTTCTGCTCAAAGGATCCTGGTAACGTTTCACCTCGTAATCCCAAGTCGCAAACATCTGCGCGTCTGGTAGTGAAAACGTTGGTGTCTCCTTGCCATTTGCCGACGTGTTGTCTTCGCCACCTTTGGATGACTGTTTAGATGGCTGCTGCTGTTGCTGTTGGCTGGCGGGTCCCCCACCACTGGCTAAAGACGAATTCCAAGGTGCGCTGATGCCTGGACCGTATATGAGTTTTTGTGAGCCGCGTTGTAGAACAGGGGGATGGGTCAGGCGGGTGGTACGTGCTTGAACGGTTCCCTATAAAAGTAAAAAGAGAAGTTAGTGTATATTGGAAGTGAAAAGAGATCGCGTTACGAACAGGTAGGACTTGGCGAGCGAGCTCGGGGAGACGTGAAGCTTGCTGGGAGGCGAGGTACACCGGTCTATCACTTGAGAATACCGGTCTAGCCGGAGCAGGAGGGAGCATCGCTTTTTTGTCGTCGACATCCTTGCCGGCACGGATGTCTTCGAGGGTGGACAAAGCAATAGGATAGGATGGGCTGATGGTTGTGACGCGTGGAGGGCATGGAACGATGTTGCCGTATAGCGTGGTTGGCGCGTCCCAGCGGGGGTTGGATTGGATCTGGGACAGGAGGGCCATGGCGACTTTATGTTTGGCGGGGTTGGGAGGTGCGGGTTGGTGCACCGGGTGAGTTAGGATGTGGTGGTATGCGGACAGGAGGGCTTGTTGAGGAGAGGGAGTTGGGAAGCGCGCTGTTGCCTGCGGCTTTGAGGACGGTGGTGGCCGATTGGGTAAGTGCCATGGGGGTGCGGAGGAAAGAACGGAATCGGCATAGGGAACTTGTGTAGTGTAGTCTGCTCCGGTCGTGGAAGCTATGTGTTGAGGTAGAGGCGAGGGGGGTCTTTCTATCTTGACGGGCTCTGGAGCCGGAGCGGGCGTTGGGGAAGGTGAGCGTGGTTGAGTGGCGCCAGGGAGGGGCGGTAAGAAGCTGAGACCATATCCAGATTCTTCGGGGGACGGAACTGGAGAAAATAATGAGACCAGGTCCGGGGGAGGAAGATAAACATACTCCTTAGGGGGACCACAATGGGTTCGTTGTCGATATTGTCGTCCTCGTCGTCAACGTCGCCGTGGGCTACGCTGCTCGAACGTGATGGCGGACGAGAAGGTCGCGGGGAAAGAGGTGGATATTCTTGTGGAGGAGGAATTCCCTCCAGAAGATAACCTGCGAGACAGCGTAAAGAACGCATAGCATTGAAGCAAAAAGGACAGCATACTTTTGAATTCTGCGAGGTCGTCGAGTCTCTTGGCACTGCTGGCCGCATACCGCGACAGGTCGATGCCCTCGGTGCTACAATACCCGCTGAGCTCCTCGACGTCTGTCCCTAGTTCATTTAGGCATGCGACGACGTCGGACGCGGATAGACGAGATCGGCCTGCTAGTTCTGCGTACTGTCCACATGCCGATGCGATGAGGACAAGGTAGCGGGTGAGTAGGTTGGAAAGGACGGAGAGGGCCTGAGAGGACGTGCGTGTGAAGCTGTGGGCGTGGAGGATTTTGATGACGATCGAGTCGACGATGGCGGACGTTGCGATGTGGGACGTCGTCGTCGTCGACGTCGACATTGTGTATGTGCGAGCACGGAGGACCAGAGACTATGCAAAGGTGGCTGTACAACGAGTTTCTGACTAGTACTTGCCCCTGTCGACCACAATGTGTGGCAGGTTTGCACTGGCAATGCAGGTGGGTCTCGTCGACATATGAGTTCATCGTGGGCTGATTATGTCGATACAGCGAGCTGAGATCCGTGCCCTGCCAGGTTATCCCCAGCTGAACGTCCAAGGCTGGGTCGGGGAAGACAACTTCATGGTACTGTCCCCTCGATACTTCCATCCCATCTCGTCTCACCTTTTTTTTTTCGACGAAAGCCGCGTTATAACATAGCACCTAATACTCAAGCACCCGTCATCCGTCGCACTCCCGGAGATGCTTCCACGACCAAGAAACCATCATCAAGCGCCGAGCAGCAGCCTCCGGCTTCGTCTTCAGCATCGGAGGAACCTGCCGCAGATTCTGGCCCGGTCGACCTCGTTATGCACACGATGCGGTGGGGTATAAAGTATGGCAAGGAAAGGGGGGCACAGGCTATCAATGCGCGCTCGGAGAATTTGGTCGAGGGTGTGGGGATGTGGAATAGATTTCGAGGGAGGAACCGGTGCGTCGTCATTTGTCAAGGGTATGTATACATTCCACGTATGCTCGTGGATGACGGATGATTTTACCCTAGATACTACGAGTGGCAAACTAAAGGCAAGAACAAGCTTCCGCACTTCATAAGACACTCCTCCGGCGACAAGGTCATGTTGATGGCTGGTCTCTACGAGTCTGTCGTCGAGAAAGGTGATTCTCTTCCTCCAACAACAGCGAATGCAGAACCAACGATCCCTTCTGGTAGATGGCTCTGAACCTGCCTACACGTTCGCGATTGTTACGACGGATGCCAGCAAGGGGTTGAGCTGGTTGCACGATCGCCAACCGGTTATTCTGTCTTCGGTTGAGGATGTGAATCGTTGGTTGGATACGTCATCTCAGACCTGGTCTGCTGAGCTTGCAAAGTTGTTGCATCCATGGGAAGACGCAAAAGCGCCTCTTCAGTGGTAAGCCATCGCGTTATTTTTGCATTTGTTCGATGGTCACGTTCGTCCGCCAGCTACCAAGTGCCAAAGGAAGTCGGAAAGGTCGGGGCAGAGTCACCCACGTTTATCCAACCGCTATCAACCCGCAAGGATGGTATTCAAGCCATGTTTGCGAAACAGAGGTCCAAGCAGGAAGCCACCACGACAGCAAAACGCAAGCGAGAATTGTCGTTGCCTGGCAAGAGCGATGAGCCCCAAAATGACGAAAAGAAGGTAAAGCGTGAATCATGAAATAGGGGCAGCAAGATACGTTGATGATATTACCAACTCTGTATTTGTGACAATGAGGGGGATGCAAATCTGATTATGGGATTGATACTAAAAATTGAATGGACGTATCCATGCACGCCGTGGCTTGACAGCGTACGTTCTTACGTAGTGCATCTGACAGCCGAGGTGAGCAGCGCCTAGGAGGAGAGTGCAGGACGATAGAAGTGGCAAAGCATGACGTACGGTGAAACGTACTTGATGTTCGTCACCCTCGAGAGTCAACGTCGGCGTCAGTGTGCCTCTTCAACCAACGCTCCACAACACTCTGCATGGGACAAGCGCTCGACTCTGCACCTCTGCCACCTTTCTTGTACATCTCATCGCAACAGAGATACAAAGCCTTGACGAGCTTGTCGCATTTATCAGGGCGATACGCATTAGCATCCAGACAACTTCCCAATGTACGCGCTGGAGGCAACAGGCTCGATGTCGATGCACGTGTCCTTTGGCTCATCAGGCAGTTTAGTTTGCTCACCTTCGGCATGGCAACTTCGCACCGTGTCAGACTTGAATGGGAACTATCGTCAGCGCACGGAACGTAGTGGATTCAAACGTTCAAGCCCGTACCATAGTTATTGGCGGGATGCACTATGTAGCACTTAAGGGGCATACAACTGCAGAGGTCGGAACATTACGTGGTATTGATTACTTGATATGATCCTAAATGGCCCATGTGGCGTATTGCACGAAAACCTCTTTGCTTTCCTATCTCGAACTAACTATCTGGAAACCGTGCAGCCCTATGTAACTACACCCCGAATTCAAAGTCGCCTGCGGTGTTCTCATTCTCGTCTGGATCGCCCTTTGCACCGGTATACCCAGAATCCATTCAATACATGTATGTCGAGTGGAAATTCAAAAGAATCGTAAAATTGCCATGACTCCGGAACACGGTGGTTCCTCTTACTTAGCACGAAAAATTTGCAGGTGGCGATGCCGTGGGAACTTCTTTAAAAGGAAATGCCGCCGTCAGGCAGGTGGGCATGGAAGGTGTCGCGCATTTAGGTAGGCCCTGCCGGGCATCACACTGTCATGGCTCGGGCGGGATGACTCGGGAGGGTGCCGAGGAACTCTGTTCATGTCTTACATATGTTTATCTATGCTCTTAGCTAACGAAAAGTGGGAAATTTGCATCAGGATCGCTTCCCGCACCCGAACACCACTCATCTAGCAAATTTGGGCAGGTCTCTTCGCAGAATACCCATTTATTTCGTGAATAATTACATGGCCTACATACAGTGTCTTTCAGTAGAATTGGATTGAGTACCAACGAACGGGCAAGGGTTGCATGCAGCCCACAAGTCGCCCGACCCTCACTTTCTCACATGCGCGCCCTCCGCTTAGTCAGCGGGCTACCCGTGTTATGATCCTGTTTCACCCATGCCTGTTCTCTACCATATCAAAGGGCCCGTGTAGCGTGTTGTACAAAAACCCTTTCTCTTTCCTACCTCGAACAATACAGAAGTAACTGTCTGGAAACAGTGCAGCCTGCGATGTTCTCATTCTTGTCTGGATCGCCCTTTGCACAGGTTTACCTGGAATCCATTCGATACATATAGAGGCTCCCTAAGCGTTAAACTATTGATCTCTGGCGTGGACGGAAATTCGAAGGAACTGTAAATTTGCCATGGTTGCGAAACATGGTGCTTGTATGTTATACATCGTTCCTCTCTTTCATATTCGATCTTGGAAACATCCAACTAACTGCCTTGACGGTGTATGTTGTAAACAAGAATTCTCTGCTCTTTTCAGGTGAAAATTGACCCAAAACTCATGTTCCAAGGTCATCGTAAAGAAGGAAAATATTGGTACATATGGTGACAAAGCAGACACTGGGTTTTACAATGAACAGAACAAATAAGAAACAAGTACAGAGTAACACAGCAAAGGCAAGAAAATATGGGCCCAACTGCCCCAAGGCTCTCTTGGATTGATGATCACTCAGTTAGTCCCCACCCTACATAAGACATAAGACATAAGACATACTCATTGACAGGGATAGAGCCAAGAGCTCAAGGAACCGGTGCCAGTAACGCGGTCGCGGCGCATGCGGCCATACATGCGCCTTGGGCTGTGTTACAGCCAACGAGTAACGAGGGTGCCGCAGCGGCAGCGACCGACCCAAAGGTGAACCCGGCTGCCGCATAACAAGCTACAGTAACTGTGTTGCACCCTGTGAAACACATGAAGCAACAGCAGAAAACCATGTACCAGTTCCGTGTTGGATGCGTCTCATCGACTTACCAGTTTGACATAAGGCATAGGCAAAAGGGCCCGCCATTGCTACGGGTACGGAGCTGAGAGCAAGGAGACTGAGCAGCTTGAGGTTCATGGTGGTTTGATGGAAGGGGCGTTATGGTTCAAGGCCGCTCCTTTATAGGATGAATTGCCGCCCATCGAGTCATCTCCGCTAAATTAAACCTAAACTTCATACAGCAAGTTGAGATCCTGGAGGGCTGGAGTATGCATAGTGATTTGGCTACGCGAAGAAGCTTTTCCTACTATCACCTGCGAGGATGCGATGTGGTGAGTCGTCACAGACCGAATCACACGTACGTGTTCATGACTCCAAGGCCGCAGGATATCAGGGGTTACCACGCAATGAGATTATTATCTAGAACCATCAGACTCTTGTCTGCAACGCGCGGGAAGTGGGGATCGTCGTTACCTGATAGGAGTAATGAGCCCCGAACCAACGAAAAGGTGAAACGTGAATCATGAAATGGAGGGCGACCAGATACGCTGACTGATAGCGACTGAGCGACAGCGAAGCGTTACCAAGTCTATTGTGTACTATGTATCTAGCTTATGCTCTTCGCAGATAGATCGTTTCAGTTACTCGGACTGACTGTTGCATTCAAAGTCGCATCCCTCGGCTTTCAGTTCCGAATGGCCCATCTTTTCGAGTTTCTCGTCAAAATCTCGGTTCCGATATCCCGACACGATGCGTGCTAGCAGATCGGACGTCGAGACGCCAGGTGTGCGGCGGGTGGGGAGGAATTTTCCTGCGAGGAAATGTGAATGTTTGCGGCTACTTGGGAATCATAAAGTTGTATGTACCTTGCTGCTTTATGAATGCATACACGTCGTCGTGGCCTTCCGCGCCGTAGGGCTGCTCGTCGTGTGCGACATAATCGATTTTCCACTTCTCGAGGAATGCGGAATCAAGTATCCACGGTGCGTCGGCGACGATTTCGTCTACCCATCGGCAGTGACGAACAGCCTCGCATCTAAGGGTTAGGTATGGATGAGACGGGACACAAAAAGGCAGGGGGAGTACGAACCGTTCGGTGTAGCTCATGACGCCGCGACATTTGTGGTGTCGGACATCTTCGTCGCTGCTAACGCCGACGAGCAGGTACACGTTGGGAAATGAGAGCTTTGCTTGTCTGAGCTGTAAGGCGTGGCTAACTCCGTCCTGATCAGTGTTCCGTGGTAAGTTGGTCATTGAAGGTGGCCCTTACCCAAAGTGAAATAGATCATAAACGCCTAAAGGGCGTTGCGTTAAATACATCTGCCGAGATCAGAACGAAACGAGTGGGTTACCGTCTGCGTAGATGCGAACTGGTCTGTCTGTTGGTGGTGGGTTGATGCGATAGGGTCGTCCTGGTTCGCCCTCGATGGCTCTCCTGACGAACGATTGGATGTCGTGAGGTGTGAGTGAGGCAGTATTGAAGGGGGCTGGCTCTTGCGTCGATAGCTGGGGTACATTTGAGTACACCCTGCTGTCGTCGATCTGTGATGTCAGCGTCGACGTCGACGACGAATGGCGGAGGCCAGGATGCCCGTGATGACCTGCCCTTGCGGTGATGGATGATTCGACATCGCCGTCGTATGTCTGTGAGTCGATGCCGTCGTCGGAGAGCATGCTGGACGCGAGCTGGTGCCGGCCGCCAGCTCTTGCGGCGCCAGGCTTGCTATGGAGGGGAGTGGGACGGTTAGAGCGTGCCGAGACGGGTGCAGACTTGGCCGATCCGCCGTCGTCTGTGAGCGGGTCATTGTCCTCTTCGGATCTAGATAGACAGATCGGGTGAGCCGAGCCAAGTCAAGCCAAAAGAATACTTGCGCGTCGTAAGTGGGTGAGTCGGTTGGGAGAGGATGTTTCCCGATCGACTTCTTCAGGGGCTGCGTCTTTCTGTGCTGTGTGTGCAGCAGATCGTCCATGGTGGGTGGGAAGAAGCGACAGGGGGGCGGGCACGTGCCAAGCCAAGCCACCGGGTTGGACCACCACGACCATCACGATGTCCGCGGATCTGCCCAAAACATGGATGGCGCTCGCCGTCGCACTCGTCCTCGGCGCTGTCTTCCACGGCCCACCCCGGCCATCCAGTCCGGACTACGCTGTGTGCTCGCCCACGGACGGCATCCACACGGTAGACCCGGCCCACCCCACCGTACAGTGCATCCTCGTACGGGACACCCGCATTGCAGACGTGGGCAGCCTCGGTGCGTCGCTGTCGTTTGTGTAAGCCTATCAGCTGACACGACGTCAAGAGGACGTCAAGGCCCGTTGGAACCAGCGAACTGGAGGGATCCTCGATTTTTGGAGGAGGCCGTCTCTCAACGTGTCGTTCATCGACCCAACCAGTGTAATTGTCCCTGGACTCGCTGGTACGTGCCCCCGTTCTGTCCACTGACGTTGGCCGCATCTTATCTTCGTAGATGCACACGCGCACGTTCTGGCCTACGGCTCCTTGAAGCTCAACGTCGATCTGTCTGGTTGCACATCGAAACAAGGTGATACGCCTACTCCATGCACCTCAATCACTGACAGACTCAGAGGTACTCGAGAGACTCGTCGACTTCGTCAAAGCAAAACCCGATATCCTCAACAACCCGTCCAAATGGATACAAGGCATGGGCTGGGACCAGAACATTTGGGCAGTGCCAGAGTATCCTCATGCAGTAGGTGTCTGTCACTTACTGTCGACTCGCACAGCAGCGCATACATACACTCACAATTTCTAGGACGATTTCGATGCCGAACCGCTTCTCAGAGGCAGACGTATATACTTGGACCGTGTAGATGGTCATGCAGCGTGGGTATCCAGACGCGTGCTACAGCTTATGGGCGAGCTTCCAAACACTGTAGATGGCGGGGAAATCATCCGCGATGGTTCTGCTCACCCAACCGGTATATACATCCACGTACTTTGTATATATGCCGCGGTTCTTATGCGCGTCAGGCATTTTCGTGGACAACGCGATGTCTCTGATTCCACTTCCACCTCCGAGCGAGGCAGACATGCAGCGCTATTTCGAGAGGACCGTCAAGGATGCCCTCGCCGTTGGCTTGACCAGTATCCATGATGCTGCAACCGAACCTGACGCTATCGAGTTCTACAGGCAGTGAGTACTTTGATATAACCATAAAACCTGCTCATGCCTCGAAGATATGCAGAGTCCAAGAAACTCCCGGTGTGTATCTTATGAATGCCTGTTTTCTTAATCCTTAGTCTTCATACCGTAGCTTCGTCTTTATCTCATGGGCCATTTGGATGCCGTCGAGTACTGGGGTGATAAGCTACCTCGCCTGGTTGACTACGGTGTTGGCGAACGCCTCAACCTCCGCAGTGTCAAGCTGATCACCGATGGTATGTCAACTCTTCTGAAATAGGGCACAGATTAATGCCAGCTGTAGGTGCGCTTGGCTCTTTTGGAGCAGCCATGCTAGAACCGGTATGTGCTTATTGTGCTTTTTTTTTTTTTGCTGGTTATGCACGCTTGTACAGTACAGCGACAATCCATCCACGAATGGACTGATGCGAATCCAGGAAGACGCTCTCTCTAACCTCGTCCAGCGATTCCACGCCGACGGCTGGCAGGTGGTGAGTTTCAATGGTTGCCTCTTCTGTGCCTTTCAGATTTAATATCCGCTATACGTAGAACGTCCACTGCATCGGCGACCGCGCCAACCGTGTTGTCCTCGATATTTTCGAAGACGTGTTCGCTGGTGCTAATATGTCAGAAGTAAGGCCGCGTATCGAGCATGCACAGATCATGACTCTTGAAGATCTCGAGAGAGTGGGACGCCTGGGTGGTACGTATGTTCATCTGCCTCAGATTCGGATTTCCGTAGTTTTTCAAAACGCTTGCGTTCGATAGTGATACCTAGTGTTCAGCCTACACATGCGTAAGTGTATACGGGGCAGGTGAGGATTGTACTAAACTTTTCATTCAGGACCAGTGATATGTGGTACGCAGAACAGCGCTTGGTAAAGTCTTCTTTTTTCGTGGAATGAGCAGAGAATGTGACTTGCTGTAGGGTCCAGAACGTATCCGTGGGGCATATGCGTACCGCACGATGATTCAGTATGTTTTTTGTTTGCTTGGGACATGATGCCTATTCGAGCCCACTTTCTAGAACGTCTCGAAACCAAGTTCTCCCTCTTGGCTCTGATTTTCCGGTGGAGGGTATTAACCCCCTATTGGGCTTTTATGCTGCAGTCGCTCGGCTCTCAGTTTCTGGACGGTCTCCGCATGGTTCTCAAGGATGGTGCGTTGCCAGTTCGTTTGTCCAAGCAAATCTTTGAGTTCTACTTCCCCCGTCCACAGGTACCCCGAGCAGCGTTTAACGCGCTTCCAAGCCCTCAAGGGCATGACACTGGATGCGGCTTATGCTTCGTTTGCCGAGTCTGTCACTGGGTCGCTCACCGTGGGTAAGAAAGCCGATTTCGTCGTCCTAGACCGGGACATTATGACAGTCCCGGCGTCGGAGATTCTAGGGACTAAGGTGCTAGCGACCGTTATTGATGGAGAGGTGGTTTATGGAGGCTTTTAAGAGCGTTTTCTTTTCTCTCTCTTACATTTCAGACACTAGAAGCTGGAGCCTGGTCAGTGGCTCGCGTGACTGGGTACCGGGCTGAGCTTATATCCGTGGGCGGTGGATTGTTTGCTCGCACTGGCCCCATATATCCTGTATACCTTCGCATGTTTCCCATACTTTACCTTTTACCGTGTACATCCGCAACACTGTCCTCTGCCTTCGTGAAGCCGAAGTGCACGATATAACGTCCACAATAAGGTCTTCCCTTCATCTCTATGATGGTGGATGGTATGCCCAGGATTTTGGTGTTGTGCGCAGAATCGCTTTGAGCCGCAGAAGCATTGTTGGGAGAGAGTTCTGGATGTCAACTTTGATACAAAACTGGCCTTCTCATCGAGGTAAGAGAACAAACCTCTTCAAAGACAATGAATGCTTTTAGCTCCTCGAATGCACATCGATACAATTTGCGACACACCCGTCAGTGATCAGTTGTACAATATGACGAATTCGATCTTCTCCAGTTGGTACCATCCAACCCAACGGTTAGCCGGTGCAGTATCGTTTTCCCTGATACTGGGTGGTGTGGAGTGGCGGCAGGTGCAATCTCTGCATCACCATCCTGTGTATTGAGGCAATAGAAACATAACTTCATCCCCGCTGTGCTGACAGCGTACAGTGTCTCTAGGGGGCAGGCTGCTGCAAATACGTGCTTAGATGACGGGCGACGTTCGAATAACCAGCGACGTCAATCGTGTGATATCTGATCCGGTCGTCCGCTGTCTGACGTTTCGACGGGAGATTAAATTAGCTTGGTGATATCATCAGCTCCGAGATTAAAAGCGGTCTTCCCGCGAGACGAACTTCAAACCTGGAGATGGAGTTGTGCGGGGGCGTGACTTCGGGGGAAAGAGGGAACTGAGAAGCTTGTTGTAAACGTCATGGTATACGTTTACGCGTGGGTTCTGCGAAATAATATAAAACTGGCGAATGATTTCAGCTGCCACATGGTGGTTGATAGCAGACATCGGTACTGAGACCGACTATGAAGGTATGGCCATTCTACAGGGGCTATTTGGAACCGTTTAGGGTCCTAAACTGAGTTTGAAAAGCTTTCGGAAATAGCGGAGGCCGGAGAATCCCACCCCCGAACCTCCCCGAATGAGCAAGTGCTTTCGGCGGAACGCCGACTTATGCTGGGATATCTATGCAGTAGCGTGTAGGGGCGGGATATCCACCATGTTAGGGTATTTGGATGTCGTCAGCGCATGCTTGTACTAGTAATAAGAAAGCAGAATTTCCTCCGTCCCAACAAAGAGTACACGTAGAACTGCACAATTGTTAGTTAACACAGGCCTCTAATTAAACAAAAAAAAACCATTCATCCAGTAGAAAAAAAGTGAAAAAAAAGGATCCCGATTTTGGTTAGGAATTGGAGGAGACAACACCCATATTTTCAACCTGCCGCCTGGTGATCGCCGGCAGAGAGTTTTGCAGTGCTCTCTAATCCAGCCTTACTCACGCGACGCATAGGCTGTAGGGTAGCTTCGTCAACGGGTGCACGACGGACGTGACGCCATCGACCCTCTGCATCCTTGATTTCCATGTCTTGTCCAACGCCTAGCCCTGCGTCAGCGTCATCTTCGGCTTCCTGGGAGGAGGACAACATGGGAGGAAGGCTCTCGCGGGCGTGCGGCAACCTGCGTCCAGGCTGTCCGTTTTGTTCGTCGTCTTCTGTACCGCCGCCGCCGGAAGTACCGGTAGGTCTTCCGCCGAGCTCGCGAGCTTCGAATGCCATTAATTCGGAAACGAATCCGATGTTGGGGGATACACCGCGACGGCGGTCTACGACGAATGCGTATGCGCGGGAGAGGGGCCAGCGGTGGGCGTGGATGAGATATGCCATTACTGCTGCGACGCTCCTGGAACGACCGGCCTTGCAGTGCACGAATGTTGGCGCGTTGTAGAGTGCTGCTTCGTCTATTTTCAAGTAAAGATGACTTCAGTGTCTTCATTTTAACGTGGGCGAGAGGGCGAAGGGGAAACGTACCCAAGGTCTCACACACGAGTCGTAAACAACCGCGGACTTTTTCTTCGTCCACGGTATCACGCATGGGTATGCGTACGTACCGCTCGAATTCGTGGTGTAGGTCCAGCCCATAGTCATCTGCGTCGCACTCTGCGGCGATGTTCAGGATACGACGGATACCGAGTTCTTTGAGTTCGGTCACGTGGTCAGGAACGGTGAGTTCGGGGCCGAGGTAGAGGAAGCCAGGGAGGATCGTGGAGACACTGAAGGAGGGGAGTTCTTCAGGAGCATCGGAGCCGGTGGAGGGAGCCCCCCCAGGAGGGGAAGGTCGTGAGGTGCCAGGTGAGCGTGGAGGGAGGAGTGGCATGGGAGTATCTGGGGTGAGGGGAGTGCGGGGAGGAGTAAGTGTATGTGCAGACTGTGTGAACACGGAGGGAGGTGGAGGGAGGAAGTCTGTGGGGCTCGTGGCCCACCGTGGCGATAAGGCAGGTGGTGTATGGTTCGAGTGGAGGAGGGTTAGATGTGAGGGTGACTGTGGAGGTACGGAGACGCGGGGACTCATGCAAGCGCTCGATTGGGTAGGTGTGATGGGCATCGTGGCAGACCGGGTTGGTTGGACACGGATTTGAAGACGGGGCGGAGTTAGGTGTTGGTCGCTCGGGTACGAAAGGTTTGGGGCGCTGGGACGTCTTGCAGGTAGTCCGGGGTAGTGGTGGTATATGCATTGGGAAGGAGACGAGGTGGGATCATCGGCGCTGCGCGACTCGACAAAGGTGAGGGAGGAAGGAGTGGCCGTGTTGATTTGGAAAACGCCTTTTCCTTTTGCACTTTTCGATGATGGTCCGTCAGAAACGTGGTTGTCAGGGGGAGGTGGTTGGAGGTCGATATGGGTAAAAAGTTTGGGGTGTTTCAGGGCTGCTGCCATCCCGCCTCTGAGATAGTGAACGCGGCCTGGGCCGAGAAGAGACGAGAGGAGGGGTAGGAGTGCCCATGCGGTGACCTGTAAATTATCCTTGTCCGATTCGTCAGTTTCGTCGCCATGTATGATGACGATGTCGCCGTCCCAGTGGTCTGCTGCAGAGAGTGTGTCCCACAGTTGTTTGTCGTCTTCCGAGGTGATGAATTGACGGAGTGAGTTGAGGGAGTGGAAGCCACCACTGCTGCCTGGCTTTCTGTAACGTTTGAGTATGAGAGAGGGGATGGCGATGTTGACGCTGCCAGCGATACGACGGGCTTGGTATACGGCGTAGGGACGCGTATCGACGAGAATGGGATGCTTTGAGGCGGATAAGTTGAGACGGTCGGCGAGGATGGCTGGGTCCCATGCAGCAGCAGCCAGCACGGAAGGGGGAGGCGAGTGGGACAGCTCTTGGCTGCTTGAAGAGGCGGAGTCCGAGGCAGAGGAGGGGGAAGCACAGCGCTGCTGCTGGACTGGCTCGACTGGGGTGTAGTACACGCTCGACGTTGCGCTCGACGAGCTGGGCGACCGCAGAGTACGAGCAGCTGGTGTTTTTGTTGTTTTGCCAGACGAATACGGTCGAGTCTGGCTCGGCAGCGAGCTGAACGATCGGATTGGCCGCAGACGGAGATTTTGCTGGACAGTCTTGCGTAGTCTGGCCAGATCTGCGAGGTCCTTTGAGAGGTCGTCCGTCTCTGGTGACTGGGACGAGTCGGACGAGCCCGAAGACGGCGACAGCTGCAGGACATCACAGTCGGCGTCGGCGTCGTCGTCGTCGTCGGTGTCCTCCACTGCGATTGCCGGGTAGAACGCCCTTGCTGTGTCCGGCTTCAGCGTCAGATTGGCAGGCCGTCCCCGTCTCATCTCGTCTCGTCGTCGTCGTGTCGGTAGGACTGGGCGGGTGAGAGGGGTGGGCCGGCCCGGTCCGGCGGGGGGGGACATGGGAGGGGGGGGGGGTCGTGCCGGCGTGTCCGTGGGGGGTCGTCTTGTTATTTTCGAGCTCCACTCTGTCCTTTCAATCCGTGCCTTGACACTGCTACTACCACCTCGCCATGTCTTACAAGTCCTCTGCTTTTCGAAACCAAACAAGTACCTCAGAGCCAGCGGGGGGAAAGTACGGAGCTCAGACAAAACAGCTTCGAGAGATTTTCCCCGACTACTCTTCAGACGGTATGTGTTCAACCAGTTTTCCTCCCCCTGAACATTGGGAAACGCTCACAATTGACATGCCTTTTCTTCTTCTTCTTTTTCTTCAGATCTCTACTCCATCTTGGCAGAGGTCGGTGGCGATCTTGACATTGCTATTACTCGAATCACCGAAGGTAGGCTTGCACCCTTCATCGCCCACGGCAATTTTTTTCATCTCTTTTTGACGAACCAATGTCGACAGGTCATGCTGAGCAATGGGGCTCTGTGAAAAGCAAAAAGGACAAAAAGACGTCTACCGCAGCTCACTCGAAGGACCCTTCCGTCTCTCGTGACCGGACAGATTCTCGTGGCGGTCGTGGCGGTGGCAGTCGCGGTGGCCGCGGTGGTGCAACACGAGGAGGTTTCTCTCCGCGTGGCGGTCGTGGATCAGCTCGAGGTGGGCCTGGGGTTAACGGTCATTCACGCAACCCACGTCCACACACCCCGAAGCCGTCCTCACCCGCTCCTGACACCACCGATAAGGATTGGACCTCTGCTACTGCTGCCGCTGACGTAGATCAATTCACTGCACAAATCACGGAAACTCCAGTTGCCCCCATCGAGGAGCAAGGTTGGGCCGCTGGTGCTCAGATCTCTTGGGGTGTTTCGCAAGATACAGTCAATGCGACAGTAAAACCCCCGACTTCTGGCCCTCCAAAACCCACAAAGCCGGGCGATTCTAAGCTCTCTTGGGCTCAAATAGCAAAGTCAGTCAGTTCATGCTCTGTCCGCATTTCCGTCTCAACTAGAATTGGATGGTTGTATCAGACCACAAGAGAAACCTCCCGTTCAGCCGCCTCCACCCGCCCCACCCGCTCCCTCTACAGTTGAGGTTACGGAAACTATACCGGCACCTCCACCGGACGTGATCGTCGAATCCACGCACGAAGGATGGGAAGAACCCACCACCGTTCAGCCTCCAGTTTGGGACGACGAACCGCAGGTCAAGCCACCGTCAGACGACGCCTGGACATCATCGTTACACCCGCAACCAGAACCTCATCAAGAGGAGTTGTCTGTCCCAACATCCGAACCGGAACCCGTTCAATCGACCATACCACCTTGCGAAACCCCCCAGCTTCCTGAACAACCGGCCGTCGTCCCAACTCCTTCGAAATCTCCATCACCCGTTCCGCTCCGATCGTCGATCCATCCCCACCGCAACGCCAGCAAGTACAAGACGACCGACCAAGCTGTCGTTATGCCTACGTCGAGTCTCGCATCTGGACTCGACAAGGTTGGCATGCAGTTCGGCAGTCTGAGCATTGGAGGTGATATTATCGAGTCTTCTCCGTACGTTGAATTTACGGTTACATTGATCCTTGAACCTGATGGAATGCTTATTCTGCAGTATCGAACCTCCTGTGGAACCCACCCCACCCAAACCAAAAGAATCACCTCAACGACCAATCTCAGTTTTACCCCCTGTCCCCCAATCGCCACACGACATTGCACCAAGCACATCTCCGACTCAAACGACCACGACGCTTTCGCCCACAGTGAGCCAACAGGCGTCCGTTCCTCCCCCAGCTCCCGCTCCCGCTCCGGCACCTGCGCCTGCACCTGCACCTGCACCTGCACCTGCCCTTGCCCCTGCCCCTGCACCCGCACCCGCACCCGCCTCTCTGCCAGTTACCTCATCCGCTTCGACACAGCCTTCTCAGTCTCCTCTCACGACCTCTGTATCCCATGCATCGATATTGCCGTCTGTGGGTCAATCAGTGGTGAACACTAACCATACCTTACCGCAACATCAACCCCAGCCATCCACTCAACCACAACAGCCGCCATCTCAACAACCACTGCATTCTCTGGCCATTCCGCATCAGCCCCAGCCCTCGGGACCTCTGTCACAACCGCTGCAGCAAGTTCCGACACAACATCAATTCTCGCATCATGGCTTCCCTGCGCATTTCTCTGACCCTGCCGTGCAGCAATCCGCCCAGACGGCTACGCAGATCCAGAGTACGCAGCAACAACCTCAGCAACAGGTATCCGCAACGTACTTCCGGCAGGCTGAGGCTCCTTACTTCCACACTCCAACGCCCCCTGCCAGTGGCCAAGAGTATGCGATAGGTGCCTTTGGTGGTCAGATCGGGCAACAACACCCTGGGCAAGCTTCACACCTCGGTAATTTCGGGAGTGGCGATTATGGATATGAGAGCGCAAGGGTAACGTAGCTGAATTGTGCTGTCTGCATTTTACTCAAGTATCTCACAGGGATTTTACGAATCATATGGTCAATCACCCGGTTTCAGCGGGGGTCGTAATGTCCTTGGCCATGATGATGTCAAGGGCCTTGCGGGCACCAACCAGCTCCCCTCAGCCGGAGTCGGCGTGCTTCCACCTTCCTCCCAATCGACTCAGCTGCCACCACAAGGCTCGGTCGCACCGCAGCCGTCGGCTGCTCAAGGTCCCCAACAATCTTACCCACCGCCTACGATGCAGCCCTACTATTACCCATATGCTCAGAATCAGTATTACGGCTCTCCCTACAATTCGGGCTATGGTGTTCCACAACCGTTTGTCAAATATCCTGCTATGTACCAACCACCTCCTGCTCAAAGCACTGGTACGGGCAAGCAAACTGGGGTACAACAAGATCACTATGCCCGCGGACCTTACGGCAACCAGCATCAACACCAACCATATGACGAACTGTACCAACATCAGCAACACCACGCCCAGGGTGGCCTGACTGGGGACTACAAACACCCACAGTTGTACGGCAACCAAGGTATCCAAGGTTTTATGGGACTCGGCCAAGGTGGCAACGCCCCGTCTGCGCAGACGCTTGGGCAGCGTGCTGGTGGAGGTTCTCCCGAAGCGCCATACAAGCCGTATTCGCAAAATGTGGGGGCAAAGGATGGTACACCCGGCGTCGGTGTTGGCGGTGTTGGTCAAAGCCAAGGCGGACGTGGCGGTGGTCAACAGAGCCATGGCCAAGGCTTTTATGGTGCTAACCGATTCGGGTCGTCCGCCGGTGCTGGTGCCCCTCACGGCCAACACCAGCCAGGTGGACAGCAGGGTAGTGGTCCCCAGGGACATATGAATGTTGGCTACCCGCAAGGTAATTCCGATGGCAACTTTTATCAGTACCGCCAGCAGGGGGGTTACTGGCAGTGATCGATTGATTAGTGTTTTATACTACGTCATATTTCCATGCATTGTTGGGTTGTCTCGATCGACGTGCTCACTCGTACTCATCTGCTCTTAGCTAGTTGTCTACTCATACCTGTAATGCAACGATATACATTGCATTGTACCTTTAGCATTCAGTTTAGTTCGTCTCGCCGTGGAGAGATATTCAACGAAATGAAGGCATATGTTAAGAATTAAGCAAAGTCTACGCTAGAGAGCCACTGGTCGTAATCGTACATACTTGAGAGCGTGCCACTATCCTCTACAGAGCCAGCGTCCATGGCAGTAGATCGGACATGGGCTATGTACGATTCCAAAGCTCCGTCGGCCAGTGTTAGATCACCCCTTCCTGAGCTCTTCTCAACAAATCTCGTGTAGTGCCACTGATCCATGTATTCTGCTTCGTCATGCATCGCATCTAGCATCAGTTGAGAGTGGTCGATATATCTGAGCGGTGTCAATTGGTTGTCCCCCCACCAGGTCTCTGTTGGCGTACCTATGGTATTCGGAAAGCTCTTCTGATGGAACCTTCGGGTCAAGAAGATGTGACGCAAGGACTCCGCTGGACTGAGGTAGATCGTTCTTATGCAGTAGCTGGGATTTGTCCGCTGTATCTGCATGCAATGCTTTCCTTCGTAGCTTCTCATTGTGCGACGAAGGATGCGTGCCCATCCAACGCTTGACGCCTGTTACGAGCCTATGTACGTCGGGTTATAGCGGACATCACCATTGCAAGAATGAGGGACAGAACCTGGGTTGGTGTACGACATGCATGCTACTTGGCAAGAAAGGGCTGTATGACACTCCCTTGATGAATTTCCTTCGTCGTACACACGTGAGATTCGGTTGGTGCGGATCATCGAAACTCGATTTCTCACCCTGGTGGCGTACTCATGCAGCACGCGAAATGCTTTTCGAGCGAAGTGAACAATAAAGGCCGATAGTACTCCGACCAAAAGTCGCCTCGCTGTTCGACGAAGTCGCTCAGAGATTTGGTAGATTCATCCAGAGGATACAGGGTCCTCAGGTTTCCAGGGTCAAACCATTCTTGGTATTTTCCCCTTGCTCGAATGACTTGTGAGTGGCGTTCACCTTGAACGCCGAGGAAAAGGTTAATGGCCATTTGTTTATCGGCATCTAAAGGTGTTGTAGTTAGTACACCCGAAACTTGCGCATTGGAAATGTTTCTGACCGAGTAGAGAGTTCGCATAAAAGCGCCGGATGTTTTCAATGATGTCACGGGAATGACTATTCCAGTGTGGTAGTCGCCGGTAGGTTTCAACCCTGTTAACAAGTGCGCTGCCCGTGTACTGCAAAGCAATTGCTTGATGGACATGTTAATCAAAACATGCAACAAATTGTCCGCTCACTATCTCCATGGTCATGATACATCTCGGTCAACATATTGACGGCAACGGAATCGAATGGAAGGTTTGGGTTTCTGACCACGCCAAGCGCATACAACTGGTGCCCAAAAGCTCGCTTTCCGAATACGAATTGTGCAGCATTCGTGCGATCCAAGCAGTCGACGCAGTTGGTACGACATATACCGTTTTGGAGCAGAATGTCGTTACGCCCAGCGGGACGATATTGCTCATCCTCCCTGAGCAGCAAGATGAGAATATCAGCAGACGGCAGGGAACACGGAAATGGAAAAGGCCTCACGACCAACAGTTCTGAAGATGGTGGGAATAGGGTTCGGAGCCCGTATGGAAGAAACCTGTCATTTGTATTGATTCCTCAGCCAGGTCTTCTAGGTAGCTAATGACATCTTGCGTCTTCCTGTGATGGCATTAATACCAGTAAATATGCTGTTGGTAAAGAACGAACTCCTTATATGCACGGGACATGTCCCAAGCACGATATACCATCTTCTTGCCTTCGGGGAGAAATTGGTTCAGATAACGCACGCATTGAGTGTACTCGTCCAATAATTTGGACTCTCTTGGAACTGGTTCTCGTCTCTTTATCAGGTTGAGGATGATAATTGGGGTACCGTAACGCGCAAAAAGGTTATTGAAGTGGCGGGATGCCGCGGTATAGAAGGGGTCGACAACGCTAACTAGTGGATATCAATAACGAATTCGCGGGTGCTCAACAGCGCACTCACTCTCTATTGGCGGCCGAGGACTCATGCTAGTCATGTCTTGGGTCCAGTATATAGGGATGCTCCCGCGATACTGCGGCGACAGTGATGAGGAAATACAAAACAAGAAATGAATTTGTGTACCTGTACATAACTTGTGTAGTGTGGACTAGGTTGCCGTCGTGATGGATGTTCAGATGACGGGACATAGAATGGCGTTGTCAGTGCCTCCGAAACTATCTGCTCCGTCTCAACTTCGTTCGCGACGTTGCCCTGTTTTATATATTAAAATGGAGAAAAACGCGAACAGGTGAGGTATGTATACCTCTTCATTGACGCCTCGGGTAAGGTATCGGGCCCCGGCATAGTGGCGAGACCGACGAGCGATCAGAGTCACAAAGACGACGCGGCTAAGTATGTTGAGTTCTAGCGTCGGGGTGCATTGTTATCTCGCGTTTCGGTCGCTCCGCAGACGTATGGCTTACTCGCTTGATCTACATGACCATGTATGAGGGGGATGAGCCATGCTTGTCCGCCTCGAGGAGATTGGTCATTGAAAGGAAGGGACAGCATGTGGAAATTCCAAACGTAGCGGTCGTTGAACCACCACTTCGATTTCTCGAAGTGGTTTGGTTTCGTGAGATTCAACTGCAGCGTAGAGGTGATATCATACGAATAGCTTTCACATAGATGAGAACACAAGAAGGAAAGGGGGATATATTATACCTGAAGTAAAAGTTTTTGGACAAGTCCACTTGCTTGAAGACGCTGAGTAGACGCTGTTCTTCCGTCGGTTTGTCCACCTTGTTGTTGAAGCATACGGGTATAATTTCTGTGCTCTCGCAGTGGTAGAGATAATGTCCGCCGAGCAGGGCAACAGATGAACGTTTGGATATGACGATCATATACCAACCGGCTGTAAATTTGACGAACCCTATTCCGCATGAACGTGAGGTGTCGGTCAGTGGTATGATGGAGGTAGCCATACCCGCAACACCAAAGATTATCCTCGCCTTTCCAATGCCACCAGACGCCCTGTTTCCGTCGTCCAACATCTTAATCATGGCGCTCATTTGCCTTCCACTGTAGTCCGTTTCGTCCTCGATGACATTCAGGTCGTTCTGGGAGGTCCTGTCAATTTTCACAATACGGTGTCTCGAATCAGACGCGTTTGATATGATGATATAGAAGCGCAATTTATTCTCGTAGAGGATGAATTTGTTGAACGCGGAATGCTTAGGCGGGGTGCTGCAGCGGGTTGCATGATGAGTGAGCTTGTCTGTAATGGATACGGACTCAAAGGGAACGTCTGTGGTCGCTGAAGACAGTCGGGTCTGCGAACAGTCCTGGACGACGGCAGCCTGGTTCTTCTCCACCAGTGCCATGTATCACGAAGAGCTAACGAAGAGGATACAGCCTAATGACGCACTGTCTGCTTATGTCATCAATTACCCCTGTCGCGAGTAGTGAACATTCACTGAACGCTTAACACTTCCAGCGCATCTCATTGTTTTGGAGGCATGTTCACTGTAATAAGGTAGGCTGTATGATAGGCTTGGACTGTGGAACGAGCGTGCGCCTAATTTATGATATCCGTACACTGGTGGTGGGAGCCTCCAGTTGCTTAGTAATCAATCAGCATGCCAGGGCAGAAATTTACAGAGCAAGTATCGACCTCAACGGTACTCAGTGTGTGACCATGCTACGCACAGTGTAAGTGGTTACAACAAGTTAGGTCAATGCAAGTCCTCATTCAAATCACACAGGAAGCCGAAAAATGCGCGCTCAAAGAGGGCACTCGAGGCCCGCGAGCCCAAGGAAGTGGAGGATCAACGCAAGGCGATATTTGTCCATGGAATGAAGACTGGAGAAGCAGTAGACAAACTGATGAAAGAGCTGGTACGTATTTTGTACCAGATTTCTTGGTTACTGAGGATCTTGTCTGAGCAGTCATGTTAGATGGCACTCAAGCAACCCCATGCAATCTCATTTTCACAAAAAAATGCCATTCGACCGTTTGAGGATGCGTCCTCACTCGAGTTTTGGGCTCACAAGAACGATGCATCTATGTTCGTGATCGGTCAGTCAACAAAAAAGAGGCCAGCTGGTATTGTTATCGCGCGGACGTTCGACTCGAAATTATTGGACATGTGCGAACTCGGCGTAGAAAGATTCGTGAGTTTATCTGAATTCAAGGTTCGTTTCCTACTTCATGTGTTTTCTGGCAATGCTATGACGTCTTACGCTCGTCATAGACACCAAAATCAACGCCAGGACACAAGCCAATGCTCCATTTCGCGTCTGAGCTCTTCGATACCCATCCGCGGTATATGCAACTGAAATCTCTCCTTATGGATCTTTTCAACGGCGAAGTTATTGATTCGATATGTCTTCCCGGGCTGGAACACGTCATTAGCATCACTGTCGCACCTTCAAAAGCATCACAGACGAGCTCCGCTCTCTCTGATGGTACAACACATGAAGATTCTAAAAATCTGCCAAACGTGCATCTACGGACGTACACCGTGAAACTCACGCCCTCTGGAGTGCGGGTACCCCGAGTCCAGCTTACGGAAATGGGCCCTTTTGTTGATTTCTCGCTCCGTCGACACCAAGAAGCAGATCCGGATATGTTGAAAGCGGCCCTGAAGAGACCCAAGTTGAAGAAACAAGATATCGAAAAAGGACTGGGAAAAAAGAAGAAGAATTTGGAGGTCGACGAGATGGGCGACTTGAGGGGGCGTATCCATGTTGCAAAACAAGATCTCAACAAGTTACAGACGCGAAAGATGAAAGGACTAAAAGAAAAATCCGGCGAAGGGGATGGAGATGTGAGCATGAGTACGGACGAATCGGAAGTCGAGGATGCCTCGCCGCCGAAGAGACAAAAAAGAGGTTGAGGATTTGCCCTTGGTTTATGATACTGTACAGGTGTCGCTCAAATCTATTGCATTCGAGCGTAGAGGTACAATACAGCAGTAAATTTACTTCCCAGCCGCATGGTAATCCCGCGAGAGGTCTATTTCTCCCTTCAGATGGGTATTCGTGATCCTCACCTGTCTCTGCCTGGGGGCAGAACGCTTTCCCTTTTTCTTAAGGTTAGAAGGCGCCTTGGGGGCAGGCGCTTCTGATGCGGTAGCCTGAAGACCCTCTGCGAGAGGATCCGTAGCACAGATGGATAGACATATATGAGGAACGTACCTGATGTCAATGCCTTTAACAAATCGACATCGTTGGGCACCTTGAGTTGATGCCACAGGTCCAGGAACTCTACCAGGTAGTGAGATAAGCCACGAGTGACGAGAGCGTGTGACGGTTTAATCCACCTTTTTCTACCTGCTTTCCACCACTCTCCTCGTCGGGTTTGATCTCATTCCAGAACACCATCCGAAGTTGGCCGTCCTTAACAGTGCGAGTGACAAGAACCTCGCCTTCCTTCTCGAGTTCCTCTATCGCTTGAGGCGCTTCTTTCCAGGGTTCCTTTAGAGCGCGAACTGCGATACCGCCACCTTTGCGCGTCTGACGCTGGATTTCCGTCAACAGGGTGGCCTTGTCGCGAAAGTTGAAATCGTGCTTTGGAAAAGTTGACGGGAAGCTGTGACGCAAAGCAGGTAATGACGCATACTCGGTATGAATAAAGACCGGTCTTTGGGTCATGCTGGACACGGTCATGCGACTTGAACTTTTCGAGAAGAACCATGTCTGTTTCGAGAGGAGTGTTCGTCACAATGGAAATGTCTTGTAAACGCATCGGATTTGATGTAGACTGTATGTTAACTGCATTGCAACGTATGATCGTGAACAGAGGACTCGAGACGTTACTTTAAGATAGTCCAGGGCGTAAACGAGCTGCGTATTGACATTGTTACCCGTTCCAGTGTCGGCTGGCTGGGAGTATACAACATCTAAACTCGAGTCAGTCAGTATTCCAGCACGACAACACGACCGTCCGACTTTTCTTGGGGGGCTTCGCAGCGGACATGGTGGTATAGCAAGAGGCCCTGTGGCTGACTAAGCGGATCTCGCTGTGGTCTTCGGTTAGCTGTGGCGAGACTGGGCTCGACACTCATACGATGGCCTATTTTTCGAGGCCCCAGTCAAGTTCAGCTGTGAGGATCGCACAGCCAACTGACAGCGACGACAAGACAAAGTCACCACAAAAGAAGGGTGCGTAGCAGTCCGGGAGATGCGCAGGTGTCCGTCTATTTCTCATTTGCACAGATTCCTCCCAGCGACAATGTAGGAATATACTGATTTACGGGTCCGTATTTCCTTGACCGATTATATCTAGCGCTCATAATCTCCTGCCAGTTCATGCCGATTTCAAGATAAGGGCTGTATCTATTATCATCCACCGGTGTGAAATCATCGATAGCTTCATCGGACATCGCCCTAATGTAGACCAGCCCAGTAGCACCTCAACTGATGTGTAGGTTGTATTTCCCCAATCTCTCCATTTTATCTGACGCACTCTGAAGAGCACCCGAGGCACCGGCCCCACCCTCGCTGTCGGCTCAGGCTGTCAACGCTCCTGTATTTGTGCCTAGAACATCTCTCGATGTTGTTCCGACTGCTCCTTCCGCACAATCACTACCGTTCACTCCTTCGTAAATACCATCCCTGCAAGTCCTTGTTGAGTTAACTGACTGAACCAAGTGATTCGCTCACCCCTTATTACACTTCCCAGGAGGTCGATTACGAAGACCCTTCTCTGAGCACATATTTTGGGACAGCTCAATCAACCTTTCTGAGACAGCCAGTGAGTTTATTTGGCCTCTCCAGATGACATGTCCCAAGTTCTTGTCCTCGAGCTCGACTATCATCTCTACAGCCATCCAATCCCTGATACGTTTGCACCTGCGCACTTCATCTCCGACAATCTTCGGGAAGAACTGCAAAAGCGTTCCGAAGCAGTTCACACCATTCCCTCCATCCCATATCATGTTCCTGAGGAGCTCCAAGGGTACCACTCCCTGATCCCTCTTGAACCAATAACACCCGAACGACGAAAGCTTGTTAGTTGGTATTCGACTGTGTACCGAGCGACGAGCATCAACGATGGCGCCGCTTACGTCCTACGTCGCATCGAAAGTGTGCCGCTTGTACTCTCGTCTCGACGAAAGATTTGCTGACGTATGTAGACTTCAGGCTGACACATCATGCTGCGTTCGGTATGATCGAATCGTGGTCGCGTATACGACATCCGAACATTGTCCGTATTCGGGAGGCCTTCACAACGCGTGCATTCAACGATAGCTGTCGGTTTCATCGTCTAGTTTGGGAATTTCGTCGGTTCATGTTCCATTGTAGCTCTCGTCGTGTGTTATGACTATCATCCAAACTCGCAAAGTCTTATGGAGTTGTACTTTCGATCCTTGTCACCAAGTGCTTTACATGGCCAACTGTCCGCCGCCTCCATGAACCGCATACCGGAGGCTACCCTCTGGACCTACATTATCCAGATTGCAAACGCTATCCGGGTAGCGCACGAAGCGGGTTTGGCAATTCGTATGATCGACCCGGCGAAGATATTGCTGACCGGAAAGAACAGGTGCGTGTTGTATGTTTGAACGGGTGGGAATAACTACCTGACTGCCAACCAACTATTCAGGCTACGCATCAACGCCTGCGGCATCGTCGACGTGTTGCTGTATGATACGCGGCAGGACACTGGGCTTGCACAACAAGAGGATCTTGTCATGTTCGGTCGGCTAGTGATCGCATTGTGTTGCAGCAGTATTACAGCTTTGAACGCATTGCCAAAGGCGCTGGAGGTCATGGGCAGAATGTACTCGGCTGAGATCAAAACCCTAGCGTTGTATTTGATTTCGAAACCAGGTCCTCACAAGGTTAGATTTACTGCTATCAGGGAATGTGCTGCTCGTGAATTTGTATTGCAGACTATTGCGCAGATCATGGAGTTGATCGGTACCAATCGTTTGGTGCGCGAGATGGATGAGATGCAAACGTAAGTCCAAGTTAGAATACCGTGCACGGTCTGTATTCATGTTTCCCCAGTGCCAACGACCGACTTGAAGCGGAGCTCATGAGCGAACTCGAGAATGGCCGACTTGTTCGGTTGCTATGCAAGTTCGGGTTCATCAATGAAAGGCCAGAGTATGTGTGCCGAGCAGCCGTTCTCGCAAGTAGGACTGATCTTGGGCTAGGTTCGCTCGAGAGCCTCGCTGGTCAGAGACAGGTGACCGGTACATAATAAAACTCTTCCGTGACTACGTCTTCCACAAAGTGGACGAGAACGGAAGCCCAGTAGTCGACTTATCTCACGTGCTAACCTGTTTAAACAAGGTAGGTGTTAAGTGTATTGCGAATTCTCGGGCTACAGCGTGGATTCCAGCTGGATTGTGGGTCCGACGAGCGCGTAATGCTCGTATCTCGGGATGAGCAGAGTTGTCTTGTGGTTTCTTTCAAGGAGGTGAAAGCGTGTATCGAGTCGGCATTCAGGTTTGTCTCCTCTGTATCGGTGCAAAGGTGATTCCTCATGACTTTGTCCGTCGACAGCGATCTGTCTCGGGCGTCTCGGTAGTGATCCTAAGTACATACGTTGGTATAATTTCGAAAAACACGCGTAAAATATAGAAAATCGTACTTGATAACTCGGGGCAATGGTAGTTGGCTGCCATGTGATTTACGGCAGAGAGCGCTTGCTACTGTCGTTCCTCTCCGAGCTCGTTCGCTTCGACCACAGACAGCAAAAAAAATGAGCGGCCAATACGACGTCCTCATCGTCGGCGCGGGCATCGCAGGCTCTGCACTCGCCCACGCTCTGTCCACGATCACTTCGAAGCTGCGAGTCTCGCCCCTCCGCATCGCATTGCTCGAGCGTTCGCTTGCCGAGCCAGACCGCATCGTGGGCGAACTCCTTCAGCCTGGGGGTGTAGCAGCGCTCCAGAAGCTCGGGCTTGAATCGTGTCTTGAAGGCATAGATGCCATACCCGAGCATGGTTACTGCGTCGTTCAGTCTGGTCAGATTGTGCACATACCTTACCCAGACGGCAGGCGGGGTTGCAGTTTCCACCATGGCCGGTTTGTCATGGCGCTTCGAGAGCGTGCCAAGCGGGCGCCGGGAGTGGACGTCGTCGAGGCAACTGTGAACGAGCTCATCGAGTGTCAGCACACCAAGCGGGTCCTTGGCGTCCGTGCAACACGGCCGAAGTCCGTTGAGAAGGAGTCCTTTTTCGCGGATCTTGTCATTATTGCGGACGGATGCTTCTCTAATTTCAGGAATGCTGTCATGGGAAAGGCTCTCAGGGAGTCTACGACAAGAAGTCATTTTTGCGGAGTCATTCTCAAGGATACCCAGTTGCCAATGCCCCAACACGGCACCGTTGCCCTCGCGAGAGGTCACGGACCGGTGCTAATGTACCAGATTTCGGAGCACGATACCCGTATGCTCGTAGCCGTCAAGCATCCCGTTCCACACGATCTCAAGGTATACATCGCGCTTTCTCATACAATTGACGTCGTGCTGACATTCAGATACAAGGGACATATTCTCAAAGATGTCGTCCCGCACCTCCCGGCGTCACTCCATGTAGCCGTCCACGAGGCGCTAGACAAGGATCGCATCAGACGCATGCCCAATTCTTTTCTTCCTGCCGTGGAACAAGGTGGTAAGTACACCAGAGAAGGTGCAATCCTCATCGGCGACTCGTGGAATATGCGTCACCCTCTCACTGGCGGCGGCATGACTGTTGCATTGCATGATGTCGTCATCTTATCGAAGCTACTCGCCAAGGCCGACTTTCGAAACTGGGACCAGATGTCGAATTTACTGAGTAGTTGGTACTGGTCACGCAAACCGCTTTCCTCCACGGTCAACATACTCAGCTTCGCACTGTACGATTTATTCGGTGCCGATGGTTATTCCCTTCCGTTAAGAGAGTTATTTTGAGTTACTAATGCAGGCATAATTGCAGATGAAAACCTTGCTGTCTTACAGAGGGGTTGCTTCAAGTATTTTGAGCGCGGTGGTGAATGTGTCCGTGGCCCCGTCTCCCTCCTTGCAGGGTGTGTCTACGTACTGCGGTTGTTTTTCCCCCCCAACTGACTCCGATCCAGAATCGCCCCTTCGCCTACCCTCCTTGCCTATCACTTCTTCGCTGTTGCATTCTATTCCATCTGGGTCATGTTTATCCACCCGCGACCGGCGGTTAATGGGTCGAATTCTGATAAGCCGCTCATGTTGTCCCCGCATATATGGGAGTACCCTGGCTTAGTAGTCAAGAGTGTAACAGTCGTAAGTGGAATAGTTCTGTTTGCAAGTCTGCGCTAATAGACCTTTTGCGGGACGTGACACATTCATCATATTAGTTGTGGACCGCGTGCGTTGTGTTTGGACCGCTCCTCTGGTCGGAGATACGATGGTGGTGAAACGATTGGGTGGACCCACATTGACTTTGCTCACGCGACGTTTATATAGCGATGTAGCGTATGTATCGTATGGGGATCCGATGCTATTACTTAGACTTAGAACATGCTGGGTAATTGATACTGCTGGTGTGAACTTGGTCCGGATATTCTTTGACCGGCTGTGTTCTGTCCCGACCGCCTCTTTCACCCATGGCGATATCATCCACCCAACGACTGCCTGTCCTCCCGCTCCCCTTCCCGGTAATTCTCTTGCCAACGGCCAGGCTGACAATTCCTATTAGCCGTGAGCTAGCAGAAAGGTTACAGGCCGTCCTACATGACTCCGACTCCAACCAACCAAGAGTCATAGCTACCGTTCCAGTTCCTCCTCCTCCTGACCCCTCGAATGTCTCCAGTTACCCTCCACCTCTTAATGGTACTGGTCCAGTTCATGGCACTGCCGCACGTATCGTGCATTTAGTTCCCGTGCGCACGCTCTCTGCTTCTGTTTCTCCTCACCAGCCATACGTCCTTTCACTCCATGGCTTGACCCGCATTCGTCTCGCACAACCCCTCGATCTAGACTCTCAAGTGGCTGACTCTCTTTCTGAACGTACTGTCCATCATCCACCAGCCGACCAAACACCATCTCGTGGGGCAGTAGAAACCTTTAAAGACGCCGCCTTGAGGCTGCTCGACCGTCTAGCGAAAGATTCCGTGCAATCTCAGCGTAAAGATGATTGGCTCAGGGTCTCCGTAATGGTAGAGGATGTTCCAGACCATCGTTCGGCATGGATGGCAGACGTGCTAGTTGCTGCTATTAACTGTGCCTACGCCGATAAACTTGGTGCGTGATAATGATTTTGCGAACCATCATAATCAACTCATGGACCACTAAGCTTTTCTAGCGGCTACTACTGTCGAGGATCGTCTTCGCCACGCTACCGAACTGTTTGTTAAGCAAACTTCCATATCCGAAGTGTCGCAGAAGATTGCGAATGCGGTCGACGAGTCGCTGTCTCGTCAGCAGAAGGAATATTTCTTACGACAACAACTGGCAGCCATTCAACGGGAGCTTCAAATTCTACATACCACCAATAATGCAGGCCCTGGCGTCCCATCTGGAAGTCCTGGTCTCAAAATCGGAGGTCCCGGTAATGAAGTGGATGACGACGACCAAGCAGACGCAGATGACCTTACCGATTTGAAAAAGAAGATCGAAGCCCTTGAAGCGGGCAGTGAGGAACGCAAGCTTGGTGTTCGAGAATGGAAGAGGCTAAAGCGTATTCCGCAAGGCAGTGTCGAGAGTGGTGTGATTAGAACATACGTGAGTTATTATCGATGGCTCACGGGGGCCGACGCTGAACCATCGGTGCAGCTCGAGTGGTTGACAAGCCTACCTTGGCCCTCCGCGGCATTGTCATCGTCTGTGAATCAAGAGATAATCAAAGAGTCTGGGTTCCTTGCCAAGGCTCGGTAGGTTCTACTTGTTCTCCGCCATGGTGCCTCTGTTAACTTTTACCTTGACGGAATTAGTGCCCAACTTGATGCTGACCACTTCGGTCTGGATCAGATCAAGCGCCGACTCATTGAATATCTTGCAGTGCTTAGACTGCGTGCGGTAACGGAGGCTGCATCGCAAGTATCAGTGCCGCAGCAACCGACGTTGCAGCTGACCGCAGCGTCTGCCCAGCCTGCTGATCGAAACTGTGCAAGGAAAGGCGTCAAGGGGCCCATTTTACTGTAAGTTGGAAGTTGTGTACGTTCTGCGGATAGTAACGACTTGTTTCTTGACAGGTTCGTGGGTCCACCGGGAACTGGCAAGACCTCTCTTGGTCAGTCAATCGCTAAGGCGTTAGGCAGACCTTTCCAGCGCATATCTTTAGGTGGAGTGAGAGACGAGGCGGAAATAAGGTAATTTATCACTCACCCGTGATAGCATCGTGATGTAACTCCCTTTCGCAGGGGTCATCGAAGAACATATGTCGCTTCTGGGCCGGGAATGATTGTCCAAGCACTGAGGAAAGCGGGCCGTATTGACCCGGTGATTCTCCTGCAAGTTCATTGTTTACTTGTACTTTCTATCCCTCAAGAGCTAACCTGCGTGATCATACAGAGATGAGATTGACAAAGTTGGTCAAAGTAATTTTCACGGTGATCCAGCTGCTGCCTTGTTGGAAGTGTTGGACCCAGAACAAAACCACGCATTCAATGTGAGGACGTTTCTGGCTGTCTTATATGTATATTTCTATCGTATTTTGCAGGACCACTACATCAATGTCCCAGTTGACCTCAGTCGGGTGCTCTTTATCTGCACGTGCAATGCTCTCGATTTAATCTCTGCTCCACTCCTCGACCGGTGTGAGGTAGTCGAGTTATCAGGTGAGAAAAAGAGCAACGTTTTTATACACCTACGATTTCTTTGCAGGCTATACATATGACGAGAAGATCAATATTGCCCGACGGTATCTCTTGCCAAAGCAACTCAGGGCTAACGGTTTGTCGGAATCATTACTAGCCTTAACGGATAGTGCTCTTCTTCGCATTGTCACGCTCTATACCCGCGAAGCAGGGGTACGAGGTCTCGAACGGGCTCTCAGCACCGTTGCACGTTTCAAGGCTGTGGAATGGGTCAACCATCTCGATAGCATTGCTGGAACAGAAGGAAGTGATACCATGCCCAAGGGGTGGCAAAGTGTGATCAAGGAAGAGGACATACAGAGAATCCTTGGCGTCCCTCGCTGGGACGGTGAAGAACGTGAACGAGAGGAGAAAATTGGTGTCGTATATGGACTTGTCGTGACTGGTATGGGAGAAGGGGGGTTAATGCCTGTGGAGAGCACAGCAGTGCCTGGTTCTGGTCACTTGAAGTTGACCGGCAGTCTTGGAGACGTCATCAAGGAGAGCGGAGAGATAGCACTGAGCTGGGTCAAGGCACATGCATTTGACCTTGGCATTACAGCTGGGAAGGGTATTGATCCGTTGAAAGTGCCAGATCCCATTGATATTCACCTTCACCTTCCTGCTGGTGCACAGAAAAAGGATGGTCCAAGTGCAGGAGTGGCAATGGTGAGACGTCTTATGCCGGCTATTCCACGTAATTTATTCCAGGGGCTTTGTAGACATGTGCTTTGGTGTCGTTGCTGACTGGTGTTATGGCACCGAAGGATATGGCAATGACCGGTGAGGTAAGGTCTCTGTTGGTTGTGGTATGGCTCTATTTGACTGATCCAGATAACGCTTCGTGGTCGAGTTACACCGGTTGGTGGTATAAGGATGAAAGTGCTTGGTGCACATCGTGCCAAAGTTCAGAAGATTATTCTACCATGGGCGAACAAAAGGGAAGTTGAACATGAGGTTGCACTTGAAATTCGGCAGCAGATGCAGTTTCATTTTGTGCAAACCATTGATGAGGCACTCGAAGCTGCATTTGGTAAGGGTGTGTTAGGATGGAAGAGGGAGGTAATGGTGATGGAGAGCCGGCTTTGATGCACAGTCAATCCTGTTGGTGATCTGGTTCATAACTCACTGCTTATTGTACTCTACTTGTATGTAATGGCTGCTGTCCTTGATACATATATCAGTTGAGAATCACCTTGCTTGAAGGGCAGGATTTCTGGCAGGTGAAAAATTGTGGGAACAGAGTCCTGGGGGTTGCCACTTGTATGCCACTTGTCAAGACCAGTTCTCCTCAGTCTACTAGGGGGCCAGAGGGTCAAGGGGTGGAAGCCAAAGGCTGAGGGTGGTGACTGCTGGAGGCCAAAGGTAGGGATTACTGGAGGCCAGGTGGTTGTCACATCCATGACTCTTGGACTCAAGCCTGGTCCAGTCAAGTCTGGACCTAGCCTGGCCTAGAAAACTCAACTCTGGCCCTAAGTAACCCAATGCCAGCCTACATAACTCAAGCCTGGTGTTTTACCCCTATCTCTGGTCTGCTCTGGCCTCTCAGCCTTGCACTGCTCCATCCTGGTCCTCCCAGGTCCATGTCCAGGTCACCTGGACATAACCTGGTCTGTTTCCCAATGTTTGTGCTATATTTAGTTTAGTCCTTTTGCCTGATCTCTGCTTACCATATGAAACCTGTGTCTGACTCCAGTTAAGCCAGTCACCCAGGCTTTGACTATTAGGTGTGGCTGTCCACCCCTTGCTAATCATCTTGCTAATAGCTTATTAACAAGTCTGGCTCCCTGTTCATGATGCAGGTAAGACATCATTATCTGTGTATCTTGGATTTGTGGCTGATATCACAGCTGCTGGGCCTTGCTTTTTTGGGGAGGGTCTAGGGGTTCAGGTGATTGTAGAATATATACTACAGGACTATTAGCTGAGTGTAAAGACAGGATGTAGAAAGTGCTCACCTGTCATATCCATGACTCTCGGACTTGGACTCAGTCCAGTCCGGACCCCTATGTCATAACCGTGCGTTCGTCATAGGTCTTTACTCACTCTGCAACCTTTTCCGCTGGTCATTCACTCACTCCGCACCAACTCCGCCCACCTTCTATTGTCTATGAACCATCTCCGCTCCAACTGTTGTCGGACTTGTGTTACTCTCCTACCGGACCGAGCAGTCTGTTCTCTGAGGGGTCATGTGACTACCTTCGCAGTCAGGTACTCTGCAGCGCGCTCACTGCATGGTCCAGTGTCTGGACTATTTCCTTTTCTAGATGTTCTGTGTTACCCGTTCGTGTGTCCTCCGTCTACCCTTCATTCATCGTCCAGGAAGTTTTACTTGAAAATTTATGAGTCTCTGTATGTCAGTTCCGATTCCGGTTACTGTACCTCCGTAGCAGTATAAAAGCATGTACTGTACTCTGCTGTTCTTCAGTACGAATATCAACTTAGTTCCTACTCCTCCTGACTCCGTCTTCTGTCGGACTTGCCTCTGACCTTCTGTCTATACTCTCCCTCTGAAATACGAGGGCTGAGATCGTGCAAGGGGGTAGCACACGAGCTAAACCCGACGCCCTCACTCCGCTCCGCCTCTGTCTCGGCAGACTTTGTTCCTGCCACCACTCTGCTAGTCGGAGTTCTGTTCCTGTGTGTCGGACTTGCTTCCAGACCCTCCTCTAGACCTTGTTAAGCATCAGAGTTGGTCAGAGTAGGCCCGGACTTGACAGTATATTCATACTCGCACTTGTACGATCTCCTCTTCTGTCTTCCGAAAAACTTACGCCATTATGAGAACTCAAGCTCAATCCCAGAGAGAGGTCGCTGAGAACCTTGCTGTTGCGCTAGCTAATCCGTGTCGACTCCCTTCCATCGTTGAACAATTCCAGTCTTTCTCCGCTCGACGCCACTCTCGCGCTGAAGGCGAAAGCGCTTTGCAAGCTGGTCGCTCCGACCTCCACCCAACAACTTTCCATACTCCGTCTCCTCGTAACCGAGATGATGGACCCGACCCCGACCCTGACTATCCTGATGGTGATCCTGATGGCAGGGGCAGTGGTGACGGGGATGTCCCCGAAGACCCGGCTGAGCTGCCAGAGGATCCCCTCGTAGCTCTTGCTAGAGCTGTCCATGCACTTGCGCGGTCTAGTTCGCACACTGGGGACTCCGCTCCGAAAACCAAAGTCCGTGAGCCTGACACCTTCGATGGCTCCGATCCTAAGAAACTCCGTGAGTTCCTCGTTCAATGTGAGCTGAACTTCCAAGACTGCCCTCACACATTCCGCTCCGACAGAGCAAAGGTTACCTTTGCTCAATCTTATCTCAAGGGTATGGCTCTGGCTTGGTTTGAGCCAGATCTACTAAACCCCGACAACTATGACCGCCCGCTCTGGATGGACGACTATCATGAGTTCTTACAAGAGCTCACAACTAACTTCAGTCCGCATGATGCCATAGCGGATGCCGTCCAACAACTTGAGAACCTAACCATGAAAGATGGTTCTCGAATTACCAAATATGTCATGGAGTTCAATCGCTGGGCTTTGCAAGTCAAGGACTACGGTGTCGGTGCACTCCACCACTGCTTCTATAGCAGACTTCCAGACTGCATCAAGGACGAGATCGCTCGCGTCAGAAAACCTTCCACCCTCGCACAACTCTGCGAACTCGCTCAGACCATCGATGCGTGTTACTGGGAGTGCAAAGCAGAGATCTCGCGCACCACCAAGTCCGCCTCTGACAAGTCGCAGTCTTCCAACTCCAACAATAAAACTAAATCGTCGTCCTCCTCGTCCTCTGCTCCAAAGTCCGACACCAAGGGCAAGGGCAAACAGAAAGATCCGCCCAAGTCCGACACGTCCAAGTCCGATATTGCCCACCTTCTGGGTAAAGATGGCAAACTCACCTCTGCTGAGCGCCAGCGCAGGATGAAGAACAACCTCTGTCTCTTCTGTGGTGAGGCTGGCCATCCCGCCAAGGACTGTCCCAAGTCCACCTCTCATGCAGCCAAAGCCTGCGCAGCTACAGCTGAAACTCCGCCTACTCCGCCTGCGGAGAAGGCAGAGTCAAAAAATTAGTCCACTCCTCCAGGGAGCTCGCACAGCCTGGAGGGAGCGTTGAACCCAACTGTGCGCCACCGGACATCCGACTCAACGCGTCCACTCTTTCTAGTCCCAACTCTTTACTTCCATCTGTAACTCTTCCGGATTATTCTGTTGATACTGTTTCTGCGTTGATCGATTCCGGCTCTTCTCATTGTTTCGTAGACCCGTCTATAATCAAAAAATATGACATTCCTGTCTCCTCCATTTCTCCGCCAATTCTGCTCTGCTTGTTTGATGGTAGTACCAATGCTGTCATTTCCCAAGAAGTAGATCTTTCCCTCCACTTCCCTTCCGGCGATGTCAATTCTGTTTCATTTTATGTTACTCCGTTGGATTCTTCATGTTTGCTGGTATTAGGACACAACTGGCTCACCCGCTTCAATCCGTCGATTGACTGGGTACTGGGCAGTATATTGTTCAAACCATCGCTACAGGGAATGCTGACACCCCAGGCGCCTTCATCATCTTCCACTGTGTCCTCCGCTCTGGATCCAACACCCTCCGCTCCATTTGCAGCTCTGACTGCACCTCCGACAGACTCGCCGTGCTCCGCTCCACTCGTCTCACTCATCAATGCTGCTGCGTATGTCAGAGCCTGTGCTCTCCCTGGCTCTAGACAGTTCCGCTTACAGCTCTCCGCTGATGATGTGAAGCTTTGTGCATCCTCCGCTTCATCTCCACCTCCTGACCTCTCCTCGGTTCCTTCTGAGTATCACGAGTTTGCCGATGTCTTTAGTAAAGACAAGGCCACTGAACTCCTGCCACACCACTCGTTCGATCTCAAAATCGACCTCGAGGAAGGAGCTTCTCCGCCCATTGGTACAATCTACTCTCTTTCTCCGCCAGAGCTTGAGGCTCTCCACACCTTCATTGACGAGCATCTTGGCTATGGCTTCATCAAACAATCCACCTCCGCTCACGGTGCCCCTGTCCTCTTCGTAAAGAAGAAGGACGGTTCACTCCGCCTCTGCGTAGACTATTGAGGACTCAACAAAATCACAAAAAAAGACCACTATCTGCTGCCACTCATTTCCGACCTACTCAACTCTCCAAGCCACACTAAAGTCTATACCAAGATCGACCTCTGCCATGCCTATCATCTGGTCCACATCGCAGACAGAGATGAATGGAAAACAGCATTCCGCACTCGTTATGGTTCTTACGAGTGGCGGGTAATGCCATTCGGTCTGACTAATGCACCTGCAGCCTTCCAGCGATTCGTCAATAGCATCTTTGCGGACATGCTCGATGTCTGTGTCATGGTATACCTCAATGACATCTTAATTTATTTGCAGGACGTGGAGTCGCACTGCAAACATGTAAAAGAGGTACTCTGCCGCCTTCGAAAGCATGGTCTTTATGCCAAGCCAGAGAAGTGCGAGTTTCACTCCAACTCCGTCGAGTACCTCGGTTATGTTCTTTCTCCCTCTGGTCTCACCATGTCTGCTGAGAAGGTTCAGGCAGTCTGCGACTGGCCTGAGCCACGGAAGGTGCGAGACATCCAGTCTTTCCTTGGTTTCGCAAATTTCTATAGATGATTCATTAATAACTACTCCGACATCGTCGTTCCACTCACTCGCCTCACACGAAAGGGTGCTCCTTGGAACTTTTCCGAGGAGTGCCGCTCTGCTTTCCTCCGCCTGAAGGATGCCTTCAGCTCCACTCCCATTCTCACTCATTGGGTCCCTGACGCTCCGCTTACAGTTGAAACCGACGCCTCCGACTATGCCATTGCTGGCATTTTGTTGATCACCTGCTCCAACAGTGAACTCCGCCCAGTCGCTTTCTACTCTCACACCATGACCGTGCCAGAACTCAACTATGATACCCACGACAAGGAGCTGTTGGCTATCTTCGAGGCCTTCCGCCATTGGCGGCATTACTTAGAAGGCTCCGCATTACCTGTCGACGTGGTGACGGACCACAAAAACCTTGAGTACTTTTCTACCTCTAAGGTTCTCACTCGTCGACAGGCCCGCTGGTCAGAGTACCTTTCCCAGTTTAATCTTTCTATCTGCTTCCGACCTGGCCACTTAGGAGCCAAACCTGACGCACTTACACGATGTTGGGATGTCTACCCAAAAGGGGGGGATAGGGACTACGCGCAGGTAAATCCTCACAATCTCCGCCCTATGTTTACACAGGAGCAACTCGCATCGTCCCTCCGTACCACCACCCTCTTGGCACCTGTACTCTGCACCGCCATGGTCTTCGATGTTGAGTGCTTGCACTCCGACATCATCTCCGCCCTACCCTCCAACCCTGTTTCCGCCAGCCATCTCCCAACTCCAACTAAGCCTCAGTGGTCCCTGGGCTCCGACGGTCTACTCCGCCTTGACGGTCGTATCTTTGTCCCTGACATTGATGACCTCCGCCTTCGAGTGCTTCGGTTCAAGCATGATCATCCTCTAGCAGGCCATTTCGGGCAAAACTGCACCCTAGAACTTGTCCGCAGGGACTATGTGTGGCCCAACCTCCACTCCGATGTAAAGGAATATGTCAGGTCTTGCACCACCTGTGGACGGAGCAAAACTCTGTGTCACCGCCCTTATGGTCTACTGAAGCAACTCCCCATCCCAGAGAGACCTTGGAACTCCATCTCCATGGACTTCATCGAACACCTCCCCAACTCCGATGGCTACTCTGCCATACTCGTGGTAGTGGACCGCCTCTCAAAGCAAGCGGTGTTCATCCCCACCCACGACTCCGTCACCTCTGCCGAACTCGCTAAGCTCTTCCTAGCCCATGTCTTCTCCAAGCACGGAGTACCAGCTAATGTCACCTCCTGTGAAGTACGGGTTTACCCTCGGAGTGACCGGGCTTCAAGACCGGGTGACAGGGGCCAAGTCCGAGTGGCCAGAATCAAGGCCGGGAGACAGGGGCCAAGTCCGGAGGACCGGACTTAAGGCCGGGAGTGCGGGAACAAGACCGGTAGCGTGGGAAACCGACCAGTGTTGGAGTGCGCACAAGGGGAAGCCGGTCCGGGGTTGGATCTACCTCCCTTGGTCTCAGCTTATGTGCTGTACCCTTATGCAAGCCGGGGATAGGTCCGGGACAGGGGCTGGGAATAGCTTAAGGCTCGGCCTTAGCTATACAGTAGTCTCGAGGGATAGTACGGAGTTGAGGGTAATACTAAGTTGATATTCTGACTGGGGTGCTACGAAGTATGTACAGGGGTTAAATACAGGAGGCCGGTCCGGGATAATGAACATAGAGCCGGACTTGTGAATAAGCTATTAGTGAGATGATTAGCAAGACGAGGATAGCCACAGTGGCTATGCAGAGGCTAATAGCCAAAGTCCGGGTGACCGGCATAACCGGGGTCGGACACAGGATTGTACAGTAAGCAAAGTCTGATGAACGGGCTAGACTAAATATAGTGTAAACAAAGGGAAACAGACCGGAGTTATGTCCGGGTGACCCGGACATAGACCTGGGAGGACCGGGGTGGAGCAGCGCAAGGCCGGGAGGCCGAAATGGACCGGAGATAGGGGTAAAACACCGGACTTGAGTTATGCAGGCCGGAGTTGAGTTATCTTGGGCTGGGACTGGGTTTTCTAGGCTGGACTAGGACCGGACTTGACCGGAGATAGGGGCTAGGGGTCCGGACTGGACTGGGACTGAGTCCGAGAGTCATGGATATGACACCTCCGACAGAGGTCCCGAGTTTGTCTCACACTTCTTCCACTCTCTAGGAAAGGCCCTTGATATGCGCCTTCACTTCACTTCGGGTTACCACCCAGAAGGCGATGGCCAGACTGAGCGAACGAACCAGACCCTCGAGCAGTACCTTCGTGTCTACTGTAACTACCAACAAGACAATTGGGTGGAGCTCTTACCTCTAGCGGAGTTTGCTTTCAACAATGCACCAAGTGCGACTACTGGAGTCTCTCCCTTCTTCGCTAACAAGGGATACCATCCAAACTTGTCTGTGGTCCCTGACCAAGACTTCACCTCTCCCAGGGCTCACGATTATGTCGTTGAGCTCTCTGCCCTTCATGATTTCCTCCACTCCAAAATGTCTACCACTCAACAGTGCTACCAGGGTCCAGCAGATGCTAAATGCATACCTCTGCCTGAGTTCAAGGTCGGAGAACAGGCCTACGTCAAAGCCAAGTACTTCTGCTCCACTCGCCCTTCGGAAAAACTCTCCGAAAAGTACTTAGGTCCGTTCACCATCTTGGCCAGGCCAGGTACACACTCTGTCACCCTTAAGCTCCCTGACTCTATGCGCTTGGTACATCCGGTCTTCCATGTCTCACAACTGGAAGCCACAGCGGCTGACCCTTTCCCAAACCGACAACAACCTCCGCCTCTGCCAGTGGATGTCGATGGTGACCTTGAGTACAAAGTATCAGAGATACTCGACTCTAAGGTGGACCGCCGCCACCGCCACTGTCAACTCTTGTACCTGGTCCGCTGGGCTGGTTACGAGAACACCGATGAAGAAACCTCTTGGTTGCTTGCAACTGAGCTAGATCACACTTCCAACATAGTTTCTGCTTTCCATGAACGCTATCTGCACAAACCTGGCCCATACCAACCTCTGCCATAAACTCCGCCCCTCACCGAACTACCTTAAGTACCTTAGCATTTTCTCCACTTGTCTATTTCACTTCTCAGAGTCGTGAACAAAGGTCACAAGTCTATTCGTAGTAGTACAAAAATATACAAACTAAAGACAAAAAAAAAAAAAAAAGAAAAAAAGAAAACTACTCTACTCTTCCATCGCTTGTTCTCCACCACCCTCCTGTTCTTCTCCACCTTCCTTCTCCCCTCTGATGTCTTCCTCTTCCTCGTTATCCCCCTCTGCACCTTTGTCCACTTCCTCATTCTTGTCCTCCGCCTCTGACTGAGGTCTCTTCCATCCCCCACTGCTGCGCTCGAGCTCAGCCATCCTGGCCTCTCGTGCGTCCTCCCTCCTCCTCATCTCTGCCCACTCTGCCCAGGCACAGTACAGCGCCCACTCATCGGCAGTCCGCTCTGCAGCCACCGCCATCCGCTCCGCTGCCTCTGCCATCCTCTCGAAGGCCAGCGCAGCGGTCTCATGTGCTTCGGCCTGCCTCTCCATGGCCTGCAGCTGCCGCTCCCTCTCCCATTCTGCCCACCGTGTGTGTACCCCTGCCCCTGAGGGACCCTTGAGGGGGGTCGCTGGCTTGTCTTCTCCGCCTACCTCCCGCTTGTCATCCGCTTCCTCTGTCTCTGTCGCTTTCTCCTTTCCCTTTCCTCATGTCCTCTTCTTCTTCTCTCCTCAGGAGCTTCCCATCCCTGCTCTCTTCCGCGAGGGCCCCACTGCTGCCTCTTCCCACGTCCAACTGCAGGTCTTCTTCTTGTTGTGACAGGGCACGCAGGCCCTGGTTTTACCTTGTCCCGGCTCGCACTGCCCTGCTGTCAGACTCGCTATACAGCGAGTGCAGGGGGCCCTTCTGGTCATGGTGACCACCACAGAGGCCCCAGGGACCTTCTGGGCAGTGTTGACGTCGTACACTGCACCAGTTAACCTGAGGTAGAGTAAGGTCAAAACATAAAAAATAAAAATTGAGTCAGCCCCGCCTGACTCACAGTACTCCGCCACTCACCTCTGTGCAGCCTCGTCTCGCCTGGCCTGGGCCCTCTCCGCAGAGGCCCTCTGCCTCTGCCTTTCTGCCTCCTCCTCTGCCGCCTTCTTCCTTCAAGCCTCCTCTTCCTCCTCCGCTCTCTTCCTCTGCTCCGCCTCCAACCTCTCCTCCTCCGCCTTCCGCCTCTTGGCCTCCTCATGCTTGGCCTTGCGCTCTGCTTCACGTTCTCTCTCTCTCTGCTCGGTCTCCTCTCGTTGGTGCGCCTTCTCTGCGGACTTCTCCCGCTCGGTGTTGGTGGAGTCATCAGTGAGGACGACCAGTTCTTCATCTGCAACTTGAGAGTAGTCATGGACGTGGCTGGGGGTTGGCTGGGGGGTGTTGCTCTGGTGCTGGGAGGGCATGATGATGGGAGGAAAGGACGAAGGTTCAGTACCCTAACACATGTTTTTAAGCGGTACTTCGAACTCCGACGGAGCTCCGCCGCGGCTAAAGCCATTATCCTCGAGGCATCAAAGTAATTTCAAATGATCAACTCGTGTTGATCTCGTTCCGTACATACGGCCTTCAGGGGTTCAGGCCCTAGGGGGGGGGCACTGTCATAACTGTGCGTTCGTCATAGGTCTTTACTCACTCCGCAACCTTTTCCACTGGTCATTCGCTCACTCTGCACCAACTCCGCCCACCTTCTATCATCTACGAACCATCTCTGCTCCGACTGTTGTTGGACTTGTGTTACTCTCCTACTGGACTGAGCAGTCCGTTCTCTGAGGGGTCATGTGACTACCTTTGCAGTCAGGTACTCCGCAGCACACTCACTGCATGGTCCAGCGTCTGGACTATTTCCTTTTCTAGATGTTCTGTGTTACCCGTTCGTGTGTCCTCCGTCTACCCTTCATTCGTTGTCCAGGAAGTTTTACTTGAAAATTTATGAGTCTCCATATGTCAGTTCCAATTCCGGTTACTGTACCTCCGTAGCAGTATAAAAGCATGTACTGTACTCCACTGTTCTTCAGTATGAATATCAACTTAGTTCCTACTCCTCCTGACTCCATCTTCTGTCGGACTTGCCTCTGACCTTCTGTCTATACTCTCCCTCTGAAATACGAGGGCTGAGATTGTGCAAGGGGGTAGCGCATGAGCTAAACCCAACGCCCTCACTCCGCTCCACCTCTGTCTCGGTGGACTTCGTTCCTGCCACCACTCTGCTAGTCGGAGTTCTGTTCCTGTGTGTCGGACTTGCTTCTGGACCCTCCTCTAGACCTTGTTAAGCATCAGAGTTGGTCAGAGTAGGCCCAGACTTGACACCCTAGCCCCTATCTCTGGTCAAGTCCAGTCCTGGTCCAGCCTAGAAAACCCAATCCTGGCCCTAGGTAACTCAACTCCAGCCTGCATAACTCAAGTCCGGTGTTTTACCCCTATCTCCGGTCTGTTTCGGCCTCCTGGCCTTGCACTGCTCCACCCTGGTCCTCCTAGGTCTATGTCTGGGTCACCTGGACATAACTCTGGTCTGTTTCCCTTTGTTTGTACTATATTTAGTCTAGCCCGTTCATCTGACTTTGCTTACTGTACAATCCTGTGTCTGACCCTGGTATGCCGGTCACCCGGACTTTGGCTATTAGCCTCGGCACAGCCACTATGGCTATCCACTCTCTTGCTAATCTTCTTGCTAATAGCTTATTAACAAGTCTGGCTCTATGTTCATTATCCTGGACCAGCCTCATGTATTTAACCCCTGTACATACTTCATAGCACCCTCAGTCAGAATATCAACTTAGTATTACCCTCAACTCCATATTACCCCTCGAGACTACTCTATAGCTAAGGCTGAGCCTTAAGCTATCCCCGGCCCCTGTCCCAGACCTCTCCCTGGCTTGCATAAGGGTACAGCACATAAGCTGAGACCAGGGGAGGTAGATCCAACCCCAGACCAGCTTCCCCCTGTGTGCACCCCAAAACCGGTCGGTTTCCCATGCTACTGGTCTTGTTCCTGTGCTCCTGGCCTTAAGTCCAGTCCTCTGGACTTGGTCCCTGACCTCCGGCCTTAACTCTGGTCCAGCTGGACTCGGCCCCTGTCTCCCAGCCTTGACTTTGGCCACTCAGACTTAGCCCCTGTCACCTGGTCTTGAAGCCTGGTCACCCGAGGGTAAACCCATACTTCACAGTATATTCTGACTCACACTTGTGCAAGCCATTGCATCATGTCTAGGTCCTGCTCTAGAGCCCCTACCCATGGCCTTGCCCATCAGGACTCATCAGGATACCTCTCCTCTGACTCCGGAGCCCAACCCAGAGACCTCTGCTAAAGCAGAGAGGTAACTGGTGACCCTCGGCACTCTGCACACCCCTGGGTTGCATTACCCCAGACACTACATCCTTAGTAGTCAAAACTTAATGCATCCATTCCCTCACTCCTGACCCCTGCCTGCCACTCATTTCTTCCTGACTCCAGACTGGCCATGTCAACCCCTGAGTCAGACTCACCATCTGGACTCACCACCAACCCGGGTTCACGCCTGAGCCCACTTCCAAGTTGGAATTACTCTCTGGACTTGCCCCTGAGCCAGCCTCATCAACCAGACTCACTTCTGTTAGCTCCCCCGAGCTACCTCTGACCCCTGGCTGGTCACCTCAGTCTTCATCTCAGTCCTTACCTCAGTTGTCCCAGCACTCTAGCCCAGCTGTCTTCATCCAGTTCTACTGTACTGAACACTGGGATCTCATCACTCATTTGACCTCCTGACTCCCTGATATTGGTCTTCGGACATCTGTGCACCTCCGGTGCAGCCCCCAGGCCTGGACTTGGCCAGTCCCGGCCCTCAACACCTTCCCTGTTTCCCCATTGGCACTCGGCTTCAGTGGTTTTTGGGTCTGGTCTCCACCCTTGGCCTTTGCTACACCGGCCTTGGAGCCCTGGACCCCCTTTCTGGTCTCCGGACTGTCTGTTACCAGCCTGTCCGGCCTTGGCTTCACTTGTCCATGCTCACCCAGACTTGCCTGAAGCCAGTTTGCCACTTCTCTCAGCCTCCTGCCCTTTGTTACTGGCCATTCTGGCCCCAGTTTGATTCAGCCACCTCACCTGGACTTGCCTAGACCTGTTACTAGGTCTTGGACCGGTCCTGGCTCCCCTCAGACCTTTCTGTTCCTCATAGACCCCTCCCGGGTCTCCTGTCCATTGTCCCAGTCCTGCACTAGTCACCTCAGCCTCAGGGTGGTGCTTGTCCTTTGGACTTGCACTGGGCCTCGGCTCTGGTGGTCTTAGCTAGCATGTGACACCTCTGTTTCGGTCTAGGACCGGTCTGCCAGCCCTCTGGCCCTTAGCCCGGTCCTGACTTCTTTTCTGGCCTCACTTTTCACTTAGAGGCACCCCCTGGGCATGCTAGCCCTTTGGACTTGCTCCTGACCCCCGGTTTTCGGTCTAGGACTGGTCTGCCGGTCCTCTGGCCCCTATCCCGGTCCCCGACCTCACTTCCAGTCCTTTCCCAGTCCTCTGTCCATCCCGGGATCCTAACCGGGTTAACAAGTTGGTAGCTCTGTGCTCCGGAAGCCAGAACTGGTGGTCTTGGTTGAGACAGAACAATTAGAGTCTACCCCAGGATCCTAACTGGGTCAACAAGTTGGTACTCTGGTACACCAGAAGCCAAAACTGGTGGTCTTGGTAGAGACAAATCAATTAGTGCTACACTCCAGTCCCCTTAGCAGTCCTCCTGGCTTGTCCTGCCAGACCCATGGCTTTGCCAGGCTTTACAGCCCAGACTTGCCAGCTCTGGTCCCCTTGTGGCCCTGGCTTGTCCTGCTGAACCCTGCTGGACCCCCAACTTCCCTTGGACTCACCTGGCTGTTCAGCCCTGGACCAGACTTGCTAACTCCAGTCCCCCTATTTGTGTCTGCTTTTTCCGCCTCCAGACTCCTTTATGACCAGTCTCCTGAGTTCCAGTCTTCCCTCCTTCACTAGGCCTTGTCAGCCTTTGTCTGGCCTGTCACCTCTGGACTTCCTTATAGCCCTTGACCGGTCTTGCTGACTCCGGACTCCTTTCTCTTTCCCGGTGCTCATCTCTGGACTTCCTCATGGTCCCTGACCGGTCTTACTCACTCCGGACTTGTTTCTTTGGCTGGTCTCCCATCTCCAGCCTCCCTCGGCCTCTGATACCCCTTGGGTAGCTCTATGCTACTCCTCTGTCACTCATTTGGCCTTTGGGCCTCTCCCTCCTCCCAGAACTACCCCTGTCCTCTACCCCAGTGCTATGGTCTTGACCTAGCACCTCTTTCCGGTCCTTGGTGGACCTGGCCTTGGTTCTCTCTCAGTCTCCGACCCCTGTTTTAACCGGCCTTGTCAACCTGTTAGGAACTGAAGTATCTTGGTTGTAGGGAACCGACTAGCCCACTCAATAGGCACCCATTGGCAGCCAAGTGTAGTGCAGTCACCTATCCCCACCTAATACTAAAGTTTGCTAACCCCCCTGACATCAACCCCACCTTGGAGCATGAATTTGCTTGCAAGACACCCCAGGCTTTGGCCCATCTGACAAACCCCCAACTCTGCCGGTCTGTTTCCCAGCTCACCCACTCGCCCTGGAACTTGTACGTTTGCGAGGCCCCTTTGGGTACCAGCTGACCCCTCACCTTCCCCTAACCATTGCCACTGTCACCCCACCATCGACTCTGGAACTCTAGTCCTACCCACTCTCCTGACTCTGGTCTTACCGGTTGTCTTTTGGCCTGCTGGTCTTCACCAGCCTTCTGGTTTCCTCTTGGGCTCTGGTTCCAGCCTTCATACCCTCACCTTTGACTCCGACACTCCTTACTATCCCTGTACCAGTCCGGCCTGCTCTGCTGGCCTTGTATCTCCGCTTTTAAAGCTTTTCCAGCCTTGGAAAAGCTTCCCAAAACCAGTCTTGACACCTGTTAAGCCAGTCTCAGCATTCTCAGTACTTGGACTTGCAACTCCAGTGGTAGTACTCCTACTACCTGTCCAGTACTCCTCTCGGTGGTCCTAGCCCACACCTTGTACCCCTGTAGACTTGGGAGGTCTACCCTAAGAGGGGGATAAGGGACCTCGCTAGTGACCTACTCTCTTCCAAACTCCTGTCTGCTACCTCTCTGGTGCCCTCAGCACAACCCTGCTCAGTCCCTGCACACCGGTTCCCGGTTCCTTGGCCTGGTCCTTGCATACTGAAGCACTCCTGAACCACCTGCCCTGGGTTGCTCCCAGCCCCTGACATTTGTGTTGGTACTCCGGTCTCACTGTCTCAATGGTCCTTGGCCTCGGTGATTGTGTGTTCACTGGTCTCACTGGTCTTGGCCTCCTGTTGTCAGCCTTTCAGCTGGACAACCCCTAGGCCTCACCTGGTCTCCAGACCCCCTGAACCGGTCCTCCAGTGGCTTTTGGCCCTTGGGCTTCTTGCCACCAGAAAACCCACTTCCAACCAACTCCGGACACCCCTAAACCGGACTCAACACCCAGACTCCCCTCCTGCTGACATCCCTAGGCCTTCATTGAACCGGTCTCATGACCTGCTGGTCCCTGGTTCATGCCTGGCTATGTCAGGTCCTCTGGTCCTCATCCAGACCAAACTCTAGCTGTCATAGACAGCCCCTAGTCCCTCACTGTCCTCCAGAAGCCCATCTGGCCTGTTCCAAGGTGCTCGGCACTTGGGCTTGCCACTTCTGGCCTTGGGATTACACCTTGCTACCCCTGGTTACCCCGGTCTCAGTGTTAGCCCACCAGCCTACACTGTTTTGGCCTTCCATTATCAGCCTGCCAGCTGGATAGCACCTCAGGCCACCTCTAATCACCCCAGTTCCCTCTGACACCTTCAGACCGGCCTCCAGCCAGCCACTCCGGCCCTGCCCAACCCCAGACCAGTCTCCCTTTGACATTTCCAGCCTTGCAGCCCTTCCCAGGTCCAAACCAGTCTCCAACTAGCCTTCCTGGCCCATCCTGACCACCAGACTGGTCTCCTGGTGGCCTCCAGTCTTCTCTGGCTCCAGACCGGTCCCCACCTGTCTGTTCAAGCCCTCTCCGACCATCAGACCGGTTCCCAGCCTTCCAGGCCTTCTGTTCCCTTGACTGGTCTTCGGTCTTGCTGTTTTCACCAGACCACTCACTTTAGCACAACAGGCTTCAGCTGCTCTCAGTCTCGGTCTCCAGCTTTGGCCACCACCAGCCTGAGCCACCCTTGGTCTCAGCCTTCGGCTTTGACCCCTGTCTCTGGCTTCGGTTTCCTGTTTCCTTGTTATATGTTTTCTTGGTTTTCTGTTATCCATTTTCTTTTTCTGTAGATACACACTCTCAGACCCCGTGACCCCCTGGAGCAGACCTTGGACCCAACCTGGCCTTCTCGGCACTTCTTGTGACCCTCTGTATCCCTGCAGTGCGGTCCTGGTCTGACTGGTGCATTCCTAGACCGGTTTTCCAGCCTTCCTGGCACCCACCTAGCCTTTGTGTCATTCCATTGTCACTCAGCAGCACCTGGTACACCCCTGGACCATCTTTTGGTCATCTCTGGACCTCTCTGGACCCTCTCGGCCTCCATGTTGCCCTGAACTGGCTTTGAAGCACACCTCTGGCCCTAGTGGCACACTCCTGGTACATTAGTTGGACATTACTGGTCCCCTGCACATCTTCGGTCTCCAGCTTTCCCTGACCTGGCCCTAAAGCACACCCCTAGGCCTTACCTGGTCATTCCCAGCCTTCAGTTTGCCTTAACCCAGCTCTGAAGTGCAACTCTGGCCCTCTGAGACATCGGCCTCAGCTCTCACTGTCTCTGGGAACTCCTATCCAGCCAGTCTAGTCACTCCCAGACTCAGCTTTGCCCTGTCTTGGCCTGTGGAACCATCTGGCAGCCTCCTAGACTGGTCTCCGGCCCTCCTTGTTGTTGCTTCTCCGGTCTCAGGTTCCTGGAACACTCCTCGGCCTTGACCCTTGCCCCTAAACCTGGCTTGTGCCATTCTGGTCCGAACTACTGGACCTCCAGTCATCGCTGTCCTGTTCCCCAGCCCTTGGGCTCTCCCTTGGCACTGTGTGTGCACTCGGACTCACTCTGAGTCATGCGACCTCACTGCATAACCCTCTGAGCATATTTCCCTATGGAACCTCAAGGGTTTGGTTCCTAAGAGGGGGATACTGTCATATCCATGACTCTCGGACTCGGACTCAGTCCAGTCCAGACCCCTAGCCCCTATCTCTGGTCGAGTCCGGTCCTGGTCCAGCCTAGAAAACCCAATCCTGGCCCTAGATAACTCAACTCCGGCCTGCATAACTCAAGTCCGGTGTTTTACCCCTGTCTCCGGTCTGTTTCGGCCTCCTGGCCTTGCACTGCTCCACCCTGGTCCTCCTAGGTCTATGTCTGGGTGACCCAGACATAACTCCGGTCTGTTTCCCTTTGTTTGTACTATATTTAGTCTAGCCCGTTCATCTGACTTTGCTTACTGTACAATCCTGTGTCTGACCCCGGTATGCTGGTCACCTGGACTTTGGCTATTAGCCTCGGCACAGCCACTATGGCTATCCACTCTCTTGCTAATCTTCTTGCTAATAGCTTATTAACAAGTCCGGCTCTATGTTTGTTATCCTGGACCAGCCTCATGTATTTAACCCCTGTACATACTTCATAGCACCCTCAGTCAGAATATCAACTTAGTATTACCCTCAACTCTGTATTACCCCTTGAGACTACTCTATAGCTAAGGCTGAGCCTTAAGCTATCCCTGACCCCTGTCCCAGACCTCTCCCCGGCTTGCATAAGGGTACAGCACATAAGCTGAGACCAAGGGAGGTAGATCCAACCCCAGACTGGCTTCCCCCTGTGCACACCCCAAAACCGGTCGGTTTCCCACGCTACCAGTCTTGTTCCCACGCTCCCGGCCTTAAGTCCAGTCCTCCAGACTTGGTCCCTGACCTCCAGCCTTAACTCTGGTCCAGCTGGACTCGGCCCCTGTCTCCTGGCCTTGACTTTGGCCACTTGGACTTAGCCCCTGTCACCTGGTCTTGAAGCCTGGTCACCCGAGGGTAAACCCATACTTCACATCACCTCAGTTGGGTTAAGTAGCCAACTGAGGTGTGAGTATGCTGCTCGAGTATGAAAATGAATGTGATTATGTAATATGGCTAAATGTGTACCATAATACTAAGTGGGATGCAGATAAAAGTATAACATGAAAGACAGAATATACAACACTCCCCCTCAAACATCATGGAGTCCAAGCTTGTAAGCAAAGTGCTTGGCTTTGATGTTTGGAAGAGCCTTGGTAAGGGTATCTGCAACCATACTGCCAGTAGGACAGTAGATGAGGCAAAGTGAGCCATTATCAATAGCATAGCATATAAAATGATAATGAACATCTATGTGTTTTGTATGGGCATGGTAATTGCCATGGTGAGCGAGTGCAATTGCAGACTGATTGTCGCAATAAATTGTGGTTGGGAGCGAGAGTGGGTGGAACAACTCTTGGATGAGGTGATGAAGCCAGATGGCTTCTTTTGCAGCATGAGTGGCAGCAATGTATTCAGCTTCTGTAGTAGATAAAGAAATTAGTTCTTGTTTCTTCAAGGCCCAGGAGATCACTCCACCATTGAGCAGGAAGGTGTAGCTGGAAATGGCATGCTGGTGCTCCTGCGAGGTGCCATCTGCATCTGTATAGCCCTCAAGGCCATATCTATCCCCTCTGAATGTCAATGCAAGCCCTTTCGTGCCTAAAAGGTATCTAAATATTCTTTTTACGCCCTCCCAATGTGCTAACCTGGGGTTATTGCAGAATTGCGACAACATTGCAACAGCAAAAGCCATGTCGGGGCATGTGGCAACTGCTAGGTGCATCAGCAAGCTGATGGCTTCGTGATATGGCATGTTTTTCACACGTGCAGCCTCAGTGTGCATTTTTGGGCACTGGGCAGTTGAGAGCTGGACTGAGGGGTCCATAGGTGTTGTGACAGGCCATAGATCTACAAAATTATATTTTAACAGCATAGATTTGATGTAGGATGCCTGCGAGAGTGAGAGTGTGCATGCCAAGCGATTATGCACGACTTTTATTCTGAGTAGGGATGAAATGGGGCCTAAATCTGTTAACTTGAAGTTTGTGGCCACTTTGGATTTGAACCTTTTAATTAAGCTAGGGTTATTGCTGGTGATGGTTGTCATAACCATGTGTTCACTCTAGGTCTTTACTCACTCCGCACCCTCTTCCGCTGGTCATTCGCTCACTCTGCACCAACTCCACCCAACTTCTGTTGGTTATGAGTCATCTCCGCCCTGACTGCTGTCGGAGTTGTGTTGTTCTCCTACTGGACCAAGCAGGCTGTTCTTTGAGGGGTCATGTGACTGTCTTCAGACTCCTCCCTGACAGCATGCAGTCAGGCACTCTGCAGCGCACACACCGCATGGCCCAGTGTCTGGACTGTTTCCTTTTCTGGATGTTCTATGTTACCTGCTCGTATGTCCTCCATCTACCCTTCATTTGTCGTCTAGGAAGTTTTTACTTGAAAATTTCTGAGTCTCCATTTGTCAGTTCCAATTCTGGTTACTGTACCTCTGTAGTAGTATAAAGGCATGTATCATACTCTGCTGTTCCTCAGTACGAATATCAACTTAGTTCCTACTCCCTCTGATTCTGTCTTCTGCCTGTTGGAGTTATCTCCGACTCTCCATCTGTACTCTCCCTCTGAAATACGAGGGCTGAGATCATGCAAGGGGGTAGCACATGAGCTAAACCTGATGCCCTCACTCCGCTCCACCCTTGCTTCAGTGGTCTTCGTCCCTGCCACCACTCCGCTAGTCGGAGTTCTGTTCCTTCATGTCAGACTTGCTCCTGAACCACTCTCTAGACCTTATATAGCATTGGAGTTGGTTGGAGTAGGCCTGGACTTGACAATGGTGCAGTCATCAACATGTGATGCAAGTAGGATGTCCTGGCCTGTGTGCATGAAGAAAACACCCCAGTCGGCTTCAGCACGATGCATACCAAGCATAGCAAGTGCAGCACACAGCTGCTTGTACCACTTCAACGCTCCTTGCTTTGATCTGTAAAGCACTACATGCAGTCGGGTGACAGGATTTTCATATTTGTTGTTAACTGAGAGTCTGGGTGGCAGTTGCATGTAGATTACTTCATTGTCGTCCAATTTCCTGTTTAGGAAAGTGCTCTGGAAGTCGAAAACATCGACATCCCAGTCATTCTGCGCTGCAATAGCAAGGATGGTGCGGATAGATGCCATGTGTGTGACAGGTGCATAGGTGTCATAGTAGTCAATACTGTGGACCTGCGAGTAGCCTTTTGCTACGAGTCATGCTTTGTATTTTTCAATTTCTCCCTTCATGTTTCATTTGATATGAAATACCCATTTACAGCTGACCACGTTGACACGCATGGTCTCTCAATGATGCTCCACATTTGTGCTTTGTCCAATGAGGTAAGTTCTTTATTAATTGCTTCCTCCCACTTTGACCACTCAGGTCTTGCACGAGTGTCTTCAATTGTGATGGGATCTGTCCCTTCTAGCTCCACAGTCCCAGCAACCAAGGTGATAACTTCTTTGTTGTCTTAATCCATCACCCCCATCATGCCCAGGTTTGCTGTCTCTCTATTCTCCTCTTGTTGTGAGCCTGGTTGTATTCCTTGAGGTAATGGTAGTGTAGGTAGTGGGATTCATCTGTTGTATGTTCCCTTGCCCTCATGCAGGTGCCATACATATGCTGACTCAATGCATGTGCAACCAGAGCAATGGGTGGGTGCCACAGGTTTGAACCTTGGTCCAAGGTGGTCAATGGGAGTACTTGGTGTTGTACAGTGAGGGACAAAAGTGTTGCAATGTTTGTGAGGTGTGACTTGTTGCTGATGTAGCTTGGGCTATTCTGCACAGATAATGATGATACCTATACCATTGGAAAGGGGTGACTCTAAGCTTCTGAAAAGTGCATTGCAACACTTTTGTCCCTGACGGGTGAAATTGTGAAATGTGACCTTTGGATGGGATTGAGGGCATGGAGGATGGGAAAAAATGATTACATAATAAACCACATGATCATCCAGATGATTTGTCAGCATGTAAACAATGACAAACATTGGACTTGTACCATTAACCCTCCCTCTTTTACCACAACTCATGAAATCATCTCTCTAGCTCACATGGTCATTTTCTCAAGGAATTCTTATCAAATACTGGTGGCCACCACAGTGCCATCAGCATAACATGCTCTCAGAACCATCAGTCCCTTAAAAAACCTGCTGTCAGTCATTTCCTGGACTGTTTCCCCCCCCCTATGCCTGATGTGTTCTGGGACTAATCAGTACTTGGAAGGCTGAAAATGTTATGGAGGCCAATCTGGCACTTCAGAACATGATGTACAAACCAGTCCCCTCTCAACCAATGCATTTCTGGCACAGGAACACTGGTATGGAGGTTGGGGTGAGACAAAACCTCCTTGTGCTCTGAGCACCATAAAGAGGGTTCACTAGATCTTGCTCTGATCTGAACTGTAGATGACTGGGGAAGGATTATTTGGTAATATGTGACCAAAGGCAATATTCAGGGCCAGATGGAAGCACAGGATTCTGCTCCATGGAAGTTCAGTAGCATATCCTTCTGATGACACCCAGGGGTATAGAGGATTTTGTCTTCCCCTAACTTCCATACCACTGTCCCTGTGCCAGAAATGCATTGGTTGAGAGGGGACTGGTTTGTACATCATGTTCTGAAGTGCCAGATTGGCCTCCATAACATTTTCAGCCTTCCAAGTACTGATTAGTCCCAGAACACATCAGGCATAGGGGGGGGGAAACAGTCCAGGGAATGACTGACAGCAGGTTTTTTAAGGGACTGATGGTTCTGAGAGCATGTTATGCTGATGGCACTGTGGTGGCCACCAGTATTTGATAAGAATTCCTTGAGAAAATGACCATGTGAGCTAGAGAGATGATTTCATGAGTTGTGGTAAAAGAGGGAGGATTAATGGTACAAGTCCAATGTTTGTCATTGTTTACATGCTGACAAATCATCTGGATGATCATGTGGTTTATTATGTAATCATTTTTTCCCATCCTCCATGCCCTCAATCCCATCCAAAGGTCACATTTCACAATTTCACCCGTCAGGGACAAAAGTGTTGCAATGCACTTTTCAGAAAGAATAGGGTGTATCTCAGCATGTATTGCTTTGTTCAGACTGAACCTTAGTGCTCTGGAAAGCTTAGAGTCACCCCTTTCCAATGGTATAGGTATCATCATTATCCATGCAGAATAGCCTGAGCTACATCAGCAGCAAGTCACACCTCACAAACATTGCAATGCTTTTGTCCCTCACTGTAGGTGCAGTTTCTGTGGTTCATATGGCATGCTGATTGTTTTTACCAGCTATGTGTGGGGTGGATGCTGCTCCCTCGTCATCTGTGATGTATTTCTCCCCCTCAAGCTGCATGCTGATAGGAATGGTGACCTCCTGCAAGCTGAATCAGACATTTCATTCAACACCCACACATTGTGAGTCCTTGAAATAAATTCTGTGTGCATTTGTGTCCTTATTGAAGCCCACCCAGCAACCATCCTTTGTGCGCATGTCCAGTTTCAAACCATCAGCTGTGTGGACCTTGACATGGCAGCCCCAGATCAGTAGATTAGATAGATCTGGTTTCTTTTTGTACAGCATTTCATAGGGTGTCTTTTTGTTGAGTGCATGGGTGGAGGTTCGGTTCTTCAACCAGTTCACATGCATTATGGCTTCTCCCCATAGTGACTTTGGGAGGCTGCTTGCATTTAGCATGGCATGTACACGTTCAACAAGTGTGTGGTTCAGCCTTTCAGCAACACCATTATGCTGTGGTGTATCGTGCACTGTGAGCTTTCTCTCTGTTCCTTTCAGCCTGAGATGATGTGAAAACTCTTTGCTTAGGAATTCCCCACCCTGGTCCGAGCAAAGCCTTTTAACCTTCATGTTGAACTGTGTCAGCAGCCAGGCTTCATACTTCTGGTAGGACTCAAAGGTTTCGTCCTTTGACTTCAGGAGATACAGGCTTGTAAAGCAAGTATGGTCATTGGTGTATGACACAAAATACTGACTCCTTGCATTCGTTTGGACAGGGGATGGTCCCCATAAGTCTGTATGGATTTCATCACCAACCTTGTCTTGGTGCAGGGGGTCTCGGATTTTTCCTATGGGTTTTCAGGTTGCCTTGGCATACTCACATGCATCGCAAGATTCAATTGTTGCATGGGAAGGGTCTAGGCTTATTCTGGTTACAATGCTGTCCTTTAGCATTTGTTTAATAGTGTCCAGTGATATATGGCTGAGCTGTGTGTGGATGTCTTCCATGGTAAGGGTTACTCTCAAGTTTGCCAAGCCCGCATAAACCTTCTGTGTGGCTTTGGTTGTATAGAGGCCACTGCTGACTGGTACTTCCCCAAGGAGTTTCTTTTGTCTGTTAAAGATCTTGCAGTGCAAGTCACAGAAGAGTATGGCATATCCATTTGCATCCAGGCAGCTAATGGATACCAGGGTCATGCTGATCTTAGGTGTATGGAGGACATCCTTCAAGAGGATATGAGTTGGCAAGTTGCCATTTGGTAGGGATATGTACACATCTCCTTTTCTGATGGCTTCGAAGGTTCATTTGTCTGCTGCAGTAATGGGTTTGGGAGTAATGGGCTTATAGTTGACAAAGTTTTCCTTGTATGATGACATGTGATGAGAGGCTCCAGAGTTGTATAGAGTAGTGTAGTTTGGTGGTCTCATGTGCACACTAGTAGTGAATGTCTCTGGGGATGGTTGAGCTTCATCAATCTCAGCTTCATAGCTGTCATTGATATGTGCGAGCCATACCCCATCTGGGTTGCTGCTGCTGTCGTCCTTGGCCACCACTGCATGCTCTTTTTGTTTCCCTTTGTTTGGAGCCTTCCCTCCACTTTGTGAGTCATCCCCACTTGACCTGCATTCACAAGCTCAGTGCCCATGTTTTCCACATTTGTAGCAAGTTCCAGTGAACTTCTTCTGCTTTCCTCCAGCTGAGTATGCCACATTGTCTGCATCACTAGACTTCTTCTGCTTTGTGGCATGACAGTCACACTCATCTTATACTGCATCCATGAGAGTCACAGTTGTTAGGGTAGTGGAGGTGGAAACTTTTGCGAGTGTGGACATTGCTCTGATGACAGAGTCATAAGAGCTTGGGAGGGATGTCATGACCATAGCCATATAGCTTTTGTCTGTTGGGGCTTGGCCAATTGAGGCAAGTTGTTCATGTATTTGCTGCATTTTGTCAAAGTGTTCCCTGACATTTCCTTTCTCTGTGCATTTTATAATTTGGAGCTTCTTCAGCAGTTCAACTGACACAACACGAGAGCACTTCTCAAAGAGGTTGGATAGGTATGTCCAGATGTTGAATGCAGTAGCAAGACTCTTTATTTGGATGAATGGTGTGTCAGGGATTGTGCCAGCAATTTGTTGCTTGATGATGGCTTGGCTGAGCCTCCATTCTTTTAGAGTAGCTTGGTAGTTCGTCACTTCCTTTTTCTCCTCTGCAGAGATAGGTATCCAGCTCTTGCTCCAGTTTGGTAGTGTCTTGGGGTCGACTGGCATTGTCTCAGTACCATCTATGTACCTGAGCAGCCCACAAGCATCCAAAGACCACATTAGCCTGTCCTTGTATGTTACCTGGTTCTCTCCATCTGCCAAGAGCTTTGGGACCTTAAGGAAATTGTCTCCAAGCTTGGATGTGAATGATATGTTGCTATGAGTTCCCAGTTAGTGAGCAACAGGGCTCATAACCTGTAGAATATATACTACAGGACTATTAGCTGAGTGTAAAGATGGGATGTAGAAAGTGCTCACCTCAGTTGGGTTAAGTAGCCAACTGAGGTGTGAGTATGCTGCTCGAGTATGAAAATGAATGTGATTATGTAATATGGCTAAACACATACCATAATACTAAGTGGGATGCAGATAAAAGTATAACATGAAAGACAGAATATACAACAGTGATCAGTCCTTTTTCATGAACTGTTTGCAACACTTAGGGGAACTGGTGGGATGCTCAGGAGTTTTGGTGGTACTTGGGAGCATGTACATTGGTCACTGTGCTTTCTAATGCAGGATTGCTCCTTTTTCTTGAACTGTTTCTGATTGTAGGGAAGCTGGTGAGTTGGTTGCAAGTTTTGGTGGATGGGGTGTGTTTGGGTGTGGGCACTGCTGATTCAGGGGGGTGTTACATTTCACCCCTGTTTTCTCTTGTTTCACTTTATGTTTACCTCATGTTTGTTCTGTTGGACTTCTTTTCCTTTTTGAGCCATCTTCTCTCTGATCCAACAGCTCTCTATTTCCACCACTGGTGTTACTACCTCCTTACACACTTAGGATGTGTGTCATCATTGTTCAACCAATGTCATAGATAGCTCATTACATACAGATGCCTCATGGTCCATTCTCTTGTAGTATTTAGTCTGTTGGCTCAAGTCCTGAAGACCTCAGACTTGAGCTGCTCAATCATATGCAGCATTCTCAGAACTTTTCCCTCAGTGTCCCTCACCTGGACCACTCTTACAGGCATTGCCTCAAATCCTCTGTCATTTACAGAGGTTACTGCAGCTGTTGCTCAGTAGAAATTTTTAGTCTGTGGCTGAGCTCCCCTTGCACCTTGACTTTGGTCATCGGCATAACAAAAGCTCAAGTCTCTACAGCCTATTGGCCAAAGGACACTGTTTAGTGCTCCACTGTGAACCCCTGAAACAACTGATGTTGGGCACCATTGTGACCCACATGAGAAGAATTGTCATCTGACAAGGAACAGGAGAGCACTGTCACAGACACCTCCAATGAACCTGAACAACCAGATAGAGGCTTTACCTCTGGTATCCTCTCAAACCTTTTCAACCAGTCTCTCACATCACTTGGTACTCCCATCCCACCAGTGCCTGCACCTGCCACACTTCCTACACCCCTGCCTCCACCCAGAACTATGGTGTCCAGTTCATCATTGAAGGCTATGACTGGCACTACTGCTGTCAAAGCCACCAAACTGAAGATTGGCACCCTGTCTGATTTTGATGGTGACCAGAAGAATGCCATGAGCTGGCTGTATGCAGTCCAGACCTATGTCATGGTTAATGAAGAAGTATATGACACAGACACCAAAAAGGTTGTCTACACCCTGTCATACATGAAGAAAGGGGTTGCTTGCTCTTGGGCAGCAACCTTCCAGAAAACATCTCTGGAAAAGAACCCCCTGAGTTTTGGCTCTTTTGCTGATTTCAAGAAAGACTTCCAAGCATCATTCACCTCCCCCAACACTGCTGGTGCTTCCATCACCAAGTTATGCACCATGAAACAGAAAGAATCAGTGGAACAATATATCACTGATTTCTGAACTGCCACTGCTGACTCTACTATCACAGAAGATGTTGCTTTGATTGAGTTCTTCTCTCAAGGACTCAAACCATTCATCATGAACTGAATCCACATGATGGAAACCACTCCCACTAAGATCAGCAAGTGGTGTGCACAGGCACAAAAGTTTGATGCCAAATGGAGAAAGGTGAATGAACTTTCAGGAAAGAAAGAAAAGTCTGGTTCATCACTGGTCCAAAGCTGGTCTGGGGTCTGGTCGAAGGTCAGGGGATAGATGAGGTACTAGAGGTTTGGACTGTTGGACTTAATGACTGAAGGTGCAGTGCTATTCCCTTGTGTGGGCTGTAGTCTGGTTGAGAGGCAGATGACAAGGGACAGAGGGGACTGGGTTAAGATGAGACTAAGTTGATTTCAGACTGAGGCTAAACAGATTATCCTATGGCTTAAATACTAGAGGTAACCTAAGTGTAATGTAGCACTGGAGACTGGTCTGCACTGGTACAGTGATGGTTGGTAAACTGATTGGTAAGTAATGTTACAAAGAATATTATCAAGCAAAACTATGAACAAAGGGTTTACTGGGAACTGGGGCAGGACTAGTGATGGGACCAGGTATCATGCCAGTCCAGTCTCAACTGAGTGATCAACTCAATTGGGCACTGCCTTGCAGTGCCTCCTGAGCTAACATGTTTTTGAGTCAAAGTGTTGAGGCTGGGACTGGGAGAGGGGCAGGATGAGACTGGAGCCAGTCTAGAGTAGTCCAGGCATGGTCATGACAGGATCCCCCTCTTGGAGCCAAGCCCACAAGGCTCCAATGAGGACAATGCTGAGAGCAAAATTTTGTGTCTGACCTTGAAAACTGGTGGACTTAAGACCAGTCCACCTTAGGTTTGGTTCCCCACTTTGACATGTCTATTCACCAGTCCAAAATGCCATATGCTCAAGACCTGCTGCCCAACCTGACCTGGGTGATGAGTGAAGAGCTGCAAGTGGGCAGTGACAATGATGACCAGGCCATCTGGGGCAAGCTGGCTGAGTGCAAGAGGTGCAAGGCAAGAGTGCAGGAGGAAGCCCAGTTGGAGGCAGAGAGGCAGGAGCAAGCCCAGTGTGGGGAATGAGTTCGAGTTCCCTAGGAGAATTCATCTTGGTCAGGAGTTTAGAGGTCAGGGAACTTGTTTTATTTCTTGCTTTTGTTTTTGTGTTTGTACCACTGGGCTTAGAGCTGCATTGCTGACTAAGCATGTGTGCTGTGTTCACATGAGTTCAGTTTACCAAGGAACCAGTTTTATATCACAGGCCCTCAGTAGCAGGGTGATTTTGTCTCACATTTTGGCGAGTTTTTGAAGTTAGAATTATTACTTTGGGGAGTACCCAAAGGGCCAGGAGGACTGGCAAGAGTTATTGGACAGACAAAAACTAAGTATTCTTTTTGAGTTTGCATTTTTACATTTTTATTACACTTCTTTTCTTGAAACAGAACCTCCCTTTTGGGTCAAGCACAATATACTCACCCATTACTGATTAATTTCTGTTTCTAGGTACAATCAATTACCTATTCCTACATCTGGAGCCCACTGCAAGGGGGGTTCTGTCCATTTTGGGGAAAGAAGCCACCTTTTTATCACTGAATGAAGTTTTTGCTGGATTAAGTTGGACAAGCTAAGTACTCAGAATCTTGATTCTAGTTACAGTCTACACTCAGGAACTCCAGAATTTTCAGAATTATTTTTTCGAGCAGCAAATGTTGAGCAAGCAACAAAGTTGAAGATCCCTCAAGCTGAGAAGCAAGTCCAAAGGGAAATTAATAGTCAAATTTTTGCGAAGAAGCCATGAGAATGTGCTGAGAGAGCTCAAGGGAATGCCACCAAGGCATTTGAGGGATGCACCATGGTTCTCAGGGTGTGCATCTGACCTTTTTAGGTATTTCAAAGGGGTTCAAAGTCTTTGCAAGCATGAGAATTGCTTCAATGACCAAGAATGGGCAAAATGGGCTTGCTGGTATGCAGGTGGCGAAGTCTCAGGCTCTGTCATAACCATGCGTTCATCATAGGTCTTTGCTCACTCCACAACCTTTTCCACTGGTCGTCCACTCACTCTGCACCAACTCTGCCCAACTTCTGTTGGTTGCAAACCATCTCCGCTCCAACTGCTGTCGGACTTGTGTTGCTCTCCTACCGGACCGAGCGGTCTGTTCTCCGAGGGGTCATGTGACTACCTTTGCAGTCAGGAACTCCGCAGCACGCTCACCGCATGGTCCAGCACCTGGACTATTTCCTTTTCTGGATGTTCTGTGTTACCCATTCATATGTCCTCTGTCTACCCTTCATTCGTTGTCCAGGAAGTTTTACTTGAAAATTTATGAGTCTCTGTATGTCAGTTCCGATTCCGATTACTGTACCTCCGTAGCAGTATAAAAGCATGTACTGTACTCCGCTGTTCTTCAGTACGAATATCAACTTAGTTCCTACTCCCTCTGATTCCGTCTTCTGCCTGTCAGAGTTATCTCCGACTCTCCATCTGTACTCTCCCTCTGAAATACGAGGGCTGAGATCGTGCAAGGGGGTAGCGCACGAGCTAAACCCGATGCCCTCACTCTGCTCTGCCTTTGCTTCGGCAGTCTTCATCTCTACCGACACTCCGCTAGTCGGAGTTCTGTTCTTCTGTGTCAGACTTGCTTCCAAACCCTTCTCTAGACCTTGTTAAGCATCAGAGTTGGTCGGAGTAGGCCCGGACTTGACAGGCTCATGGTATGCATTTGTTGAAGATCAGCTGAGTTGGCCTGAATTTGTGGTGGCCATCACACATTTGTATCCTGGGTCCCAGAAATTGGGTCAACAGCATTTGAAGAGTGACCTTTATAGCCTTGTTGACAGTTGAGCAAGCAGAAAGGTTCACACAGAGGAGGAACTAACAAACTACAGACTCTATTTTCTAGATTTAGCAATGTATCTATGGGTTTCGAAGCAACTCGAGGCTGATGAACTTGAAGACCTTTATTTACAAGGCTTCAATAAAGAATTTCAGCACAAAATCTTGTGGAAAATGCGACACAATGATTGATGGCAATATTCCGATGATTGATGGCCCATGCAGCAAGTAATGTATGCAGCTATGCAACTACTATGCAAAGGATTTCACTTGGAGCAAGTGCAAATGAGCATGGAAGACTACTATGAGCCTTGCAACAACCAGGGATCTAGTTTGGATGAGCAGCAACTACCTATGAAGCCTTTTCCAAGTTCCTCCATATGTAACTCATTGATGACTGATATACAGGAAACTATGGAATTACTGGAGTGCATGCAGCACAAGCAAATGCCAATGACAGTGTCAGCAAGTCATGCACAGCCACAGAGTTCACTGGAAAAGATGGCAAGTGAAGGCCCAAGCACCAACTACATTGAGAAGGCTGCAGATGCACCATGTTTTGAGATGGAGGAGTCTACTTTGGGTACAAGTGAACTACTGACTACAGAATTACAGGAAGCAGCAAAGCTCAAGCAAGTCGAACCAGTGGCAGTGGAAGAACCACTTGTGATGAGGGAGCCATTCAAATTTGAGGCGAGTGACAGCACTCAATGAGTTTTTTCATTTTGTTCTCACCAAGTTTCTGGACTAGCTACCAACACTTTCAGCTTAAGATGTTGAAGTCTTGAAGAAAAAACCATTGAAGTTCCCATGGTCGGTGGAGAGGTGCAATGGTTGGCAGATGAGTCACTTGTATCGAAGGTACCACTTGAATTTGAAATGGAAAGACTTGAGGGACATGTGAAATCTACAAGAGTTGAAGGCAAAACACTTGAAGTGCTTGCAAGCAGTCTTGAGGCAGATAAGTCAGTGTATGAAGGGAATACTGACTCATACAGGATGCTATGAAATACAGAATATGCAAAGACAAAGGTTATTGCAAAGAAGATCAAGATCAAGAAGCCATTGAGGTTTGTTGCACAAAGGAAGCCACCAGAAGAATTTTTGCCAGTTGAAATGTTGAAGCACATGGCAAGGATAGACGACCTCACCCTTGAAATATTCTGCAACCACATGGTGCCAGCAATATATATTTTATTCAGGAATTTGTCAAGAGTATTGACGTGTGCACTTGGTATTAAGACTTGTGTAGAAAGTCCTGCAATGTTGACTAAGCAAAGTCATGTGATCACTCTGTGTGTCAAGGCCATGCACCACATAGTGTAGTCACACTTAGTCACAACACATGGGCAGCCTGTGCACCAAAACACCAACACTTATATAGACCCCAAGATGGGCCCGCCTAAATAGATTAGCCAGTACACATGGACAGGCCTGAGGGACTAAAGTGTGAGCAACATATGTATGGGCCCATAAGTGCATTACCACAACATATGGGAGGGCCCATGGTGGGTAAGGATGTTGAAACATTTAGATGGGCCCATGACCAATTAAGAATACTGAGCTGCTGTAAGACATGGGTGGGCCCATCCTGGAAAATTACACCCCTGTTGCAACATCAAGGTGGGCCTGCCTATCAAAACATGGAGAGGGTCACAACATAAGGATGGGCCCAGGAGGAATATCATTTATGGTGTTGCAACATATAAACAGGCCCATTCATCATAAGCCATACCCCTGTCACAACATATGGATGGGCCTGTCAATAGCAAGATGTACTGCTGTTGAAACATAAAGACAGGCCCATCACTAATATCATTTAATAGAGTCACAACACAAGGGCAGGCCCTTCAGTAGTATTCACTTCAGTCACCCCCCCCAGGGGACCTATTAGGTTCATATATTCTTATAGATGTATCCACCTAATAGGTGTTGACCACCTGGGTATTCCCAGTGACTGCTGGAGATTCACCAGGCCCTGGAGATTCTCCAGAGCAAGGTGTCAGACATGGACTTTCTCCAGGATTATTACATCTATAACAGAGTGCCTGGGGTCCAAATGGGGCTTTCCCCAGTGGGTTAATAGACCTATGTCCTGGGTATCCTGGGGGATTCTCCAGCCTAAATGGACCTGTTCCCAGGGCATGCTGGGGGATTCCCCAGGCTAAATGGACCTGTTCTCTGGGCATGCTGGGGGATTCTCCAGCCTAAATGGACCTGTTCCCAGGGCATGCTGGGGGATTCCCCAGGCTAAATGGACCTGTTCCCAGGGCATGCTGGGGGATTCCCCATGCTAAATGGACCTGTTCTCTGGGCATGCTGGGGGATTCTCCAGCCTAAATGGACCTATTCTCTGGGCATGCTGGGGGATTCCCCAGCCCAAATGGACCTGTTCTCTGGGCATGCTGGGGGATTCCCCAGCCCAAATGGACCTGTTCTCTGGGCATGCTGGGGGATTCCCCAGCCCAAATGGACCTGTTCCCTGTACATCCTGGGGGATTCTCCAGCCTAAATGGACCTGGTCTCTGGGCATGCTGGGGGATTCCCCAGCCTAAATGGACCTGTTCCCTGTACATCCTGGGGGATTCTCCAGCCTGAATGGACCTGTTCCCAGTGCATCCTGGGGGATTCCCCAGCCTGAATGGACCTGGTCCCAGGGCATCCAGCCCAAACAGACCTTTTCTAAGATGATCATGGGAACCTCCGGTTCAAATAGACCACCATCACAGCATGAAGGATCAATCAAAATGATTTGGAGTCTCCATGTTGCTGACAGGAGTGTGTATCATGCCAAGTACCTATTTCCATGGCATCTGATCTGAGCACTCTATACAATATGTGAAAAAGCATGGCCATAGACCACTAAGGAAAGACTGGTGACATCTGATGGAGGGAGTAGAATATACTTGGTGATGGTGATTGCCCAGGCACAGCAGACATACTTTCACCATGCTTCCCAAGGCTTCAGTGATCTCCAGTCTTGGCCATTGCATACAAGTCAAAGATTGTCCAGGTCTTAATGGAATTTTCCCACCCACTCTGGGGATCCACAGGGTATGCAGCAGATCCTCCAGGTAATGCTTGGAATTTCCCAGCCAACTCCTGTCTCTAGAGGCTCTCCAAGCTATGTCCTGGGGATTCTCCAAGCACTGCTGGGGATTCTCCAAGTGCTACTGAGGATTCTCCAACTGACTCTGGGGATTGTCCAAGCTATGACCTGGGGATTCTCCAAGCACTGCTGGGGATTCTCCAGGCAATGCTGGGGATTCTCCAACTGACTCTGGGGATTCCCCAAGCACTGCTGGGGATTCTCCAACCCACTCTGGGGATTCTCCAGGCAATGCTGGGGATTCTCCCACCCAATCTGGGGATTCTCCAAGCACTGCTGGGGATTCTCCAGGCAATGCTGGGGATTCTCCAACCCACTCTGGGGATTCTCCAGGCAATGCTGGGGATTCTCCAACTGACCCTGGGGATTCTCCAAGCACTGCTGGGGATTCTCCAACTGACTCTGGGGATTCTCCAACTGACCCTGGGGATTCTCCAGGCAATGCTGGGGATTCTCCAACCCACTCTGGGGATTCTCCAGGCAATGCTGGGGATTCTCCAACCCACTCTGGGGATTCTCCAGGCAATGATGGGGATTCTCCAACCCACTCTGGAGGTTCTCCAGGCAATGCTGGGGATTCCCCAACCCACTCTGGAGATTCTCCAAGCACTGCTGGGGATTTTCCATGTTATGTCCTGGGGATTCTCTAACCAACTCTGGCATTTCTATGTTGGTAGCTACTGAGAACTCTTCCCCCTGAAGCCTAGGGCAGAGCCCCATGCCCTTCACATGGACATCATAGCTCTAGTGGATGTCTGGTTCCATGGATTTCACATTCCTATCTCACACATAGCAGTTTGCACCTAAATCCAATCTGTATTTATGATAGGGTATGCTATCAGATTGAATATGCATAGGTGTGAGGAGAAAATGAATGGTCTTGTAAGGGTATTGTAGTTACGATGGTAACAAAAAGACCATGGTGGATAATGGACAAAATGAATGATGGCAGACATTACACAAAGGAAGGATATGCAGGGGGAAGATGATACAGCCACAGGGTATCATAGTTACATGCTAACGATGCAAACATGTTGAACTGGTGTGTACATGAGCCAGTAGCAAGTGAATGATTGAGATGAAAACATGCCTAGTAGTGGTTGCGTCGATCATAGGTGTGATAGGAACGTCCATCAGAGTCATCAGAGTCATGACGATGATGTCTCTTGTGGGGAGGGTTTCGATAAATGTATTCAACCACACTGTGCATGTTAGTCTCATTGTACATGTAGGCTACCCAGCAACATACCTTCGGTGAGTTCTTCCCTGTTGTGAAGGACCACCATGATCACTCTCATTGTCCTGATATCCTCTATAGCGCTTGTGTGACTCATGCCAAGGGCAGTGGCAAGGACGTGGGGTCAGAGAGTAGTTATCAGAAGGGGGGTGATGATGATATGCAGCTGCTGGAGCAAGATACGTGTGATGATCACCATGCAACGATGGACCTTGTGGAGATGACTGTGGTGACTCCTCGACAGGGGATGAAGGAGGGAGAGGGGAGTGGTGGGATGCTGGCTGAGTGGAACGAGGTCCATGGGATGGCAATTGCCCTCGCCTCAGGTGGTGTGATCCTGCAGGAGAGGGGTGACGTGTGCGGGATGGTGATTGCTGTCGTTGGGTGTGGTGGGATGTTGAGGGAGACACATGGTGCTGCACAGGTGGCTGGGGTGATCTATAAGCTGGGGATAAAGAAGGCACAGTCATACGGTGGGTGTTGGATGCTGCTGGCAAGGGGTGACGTCTGTTGGATGACACTCGTCCTCGCACAGGTTGGTCAGGGAAAGATGAAGGGGCACTTCTCTCCTTAAACTTGTCACCTTTATGGAGGGCCTTAATGAATGCATCTGAATCAGAAAGAACATGGAGGTGCCGGTTCAATGTGTTCACCACAAGTGGGATGTCACACATCCTTGCATCACTGTGGCGAAATAGCTCAATCTGATCTGGATTATTCATGTCAGTGAGGGCAACCATTTCGTGTCAACAACTCACCCTCAGTCCATTTCTTGAGGTAAAATGATGAATTTGGCAAAGGGACAAGGTATTCAGCTTGGTCTTCTTCATCATCTAGTGGAGCCTCAGCATGGTAATCTGCACCCATTGACTCTTTCAGGAAAGGAACAGTCAGAGCATGAAGTTCATCAGCATTGAGGCATTTGACATTGAAATCCGGACCAACAGCAGGGACTCCAGCAGGCCAATCAGTGATGGTATACTGGTGAACATACAGCAGATCAAGCAACAACTTCCAAGAAACATTTCTCTGGCCTCGTGTGATACCATTCTCTTCTGTGGCAGCACTTCAGAGGATGAATATGAATCAAATAGATTTATTGACATATGGAATTTATGGAGTATGATTGTAGGTAAAACTTGCTGATTGCAATCACGCCTGTATTCTTGAGGTTTTAATCCCAGTGCACGGTCATAACGGGGTTGTGACAGCACATTAAAGTCAGGAAGAGGCACCGAAGCAGCAGAGTTAAGGATTTTATACCTAAAGAAAAGTCAGTGGGCAATTGTACATGGCATATGTTATACATACTTGATAATGGTGGACAGGTATTCTAATAATTGTGTTATGTCGGTCTGCCTCTCACTCGCAAGCTGCATGAGAAGGGAGGATCCAGCAAAAATTCCTTGGGATTGGCATGCAGCTTCATCGCTCCCACTATAAATTACACATCCAAAGACATGTATGCCCTCCACATTGCACCAAGTTTGTGCCTGTACAAGAGGTTATTCAAGAAGCAAACAATCACAATGGTATTACCCACCCCTTGTGTAAAGGAGTCATGGCAAGCCATTACACGGCCCACCATTGCCTTGGAACTGATGTCTTTGGACCCACTGACACACTCACTCCAATACTTCCGGATCTCAGCCCACAGTTGAGGATGTTCGTCCTCATCTTTATGGTCCTCATAGTGCTTGGTGTGACGCCTATAGTAGTCTTTGGTTTCCTCTGCGATTGAATCAACGTGGAGTCAAAACTGCAACAAGTTAGGATGTACTGACCTGCAGACACTTTTGGATTGGTATGTGCATACCAAGCCTGATGCATGTTCCACACAGATTCAGCACGAGTTGCCTTTGTGGTAAGACCAGCAGCAGCCATGATTGACCCAAGAGTCTTGCCATACTCATCTGCAATCGCCTGGGCTTCTTGAGTGGTGTGCATGCCAAGTGCCTGTGCCTTTCGTATGGCTTCCAAGGGAAGCCGCCCTGGTTTGAAGCGCGGTAAGCCTGCTTCTGCACTGGATGTATCCTCGCATTGACTGAGGTCACTGGCTAGGGTAGGTGCAGAGGGTGTGACTACTACCTTGCAGAAGGCATGATGTCATCCTTTGGGTTTCCCATGCATCCCGGTTGTCTCCAAGCCATCAGGGAGGTCTCCAGTGTCACTAGGTCCATCCTCATCTTCAGAGGATGTGTTGGCTAGGGCACAAGATTTCCCTTTGGCTTCCCTACACCTCCTGGTCACAGAGCTGTCAGTGTCGCCTTCGGTATCAGCAGCTCCATCTTCTTCTTCCGATGAGGATGGAGAAGGGAGAGGGGGAGTGGAAGGATGGTTATCAGTATCATAATTGCCAGCGCGGATTTCTCTTAGGGTTTGTTCGCATTTAAGGTTGCGCCTCTGGTCAGCTGACCAATCACTGTCTATTCAATGACACATGTAAATTATGTGAATAATGCAGTTTAATCAAATAAACAAACCTGATGCACTTTCATGCTCAACATCATCATGATGAACGGAGTCCATCATATTTTCAACAGCTTGGCGACCATCATGATCCACCAGGTCCTCTGAGACCAGATCACCTTCAGCTTGCACCGTACTCTCAACAGCTTGTTCATCCTCTTCACTGTCATTGGGGGTAACAGCTGGTGGTGACCTTGAGAAGGAATACAGCTACATACATAGATCACACACTTACACTTTTCACAACCCTGCTCAGCAACTATATCTTCCATAGAAATGATGCCCAATCGTAGCTGCTCAAGGGCAACAGCGCGGTCAAGCTTCATACCGTTCTGGAGTGTAACCTGTTTCGTCTGGAAGGAGTCAAGGTACTGATCCTCGCGTTCTTTCTCTGTCAACCCTTGCGAAGAATTACAACTTGAGTGCGGCCGGAGAGGGGGACGTCGAGCTGCAGAGCTGGATTCGCGGTTCTGAAAACAGTGGTCAGTAAGCAAAAAAAAAAAAAAAAAAGGTAGCACTACACACTGGGCACTCCTCACCATCCCCTGACATTGGCTCGTGTGTTTCAGAAATCGTATCCTGATTTCCACCTCGCGCTGATAGAAAGAGTTGAGACAGTAGTACACAAGACACAGGAAGTAGGTCTGTACTCACGTTTAACTACCCAGTGACAGGCCTTTGCACCATGTGAAGGTTGGGCTTTGGTGGGCGAAGTGACGGTAGGATTGACTCTCTTTGACCTCCGGGCACCAACAGGGGGACCAACTTTGAAAGTAACAGCAGACGACCTAGTCGCAGGCATGATGAATTTGACCTGGTAGACATGTAGTCAATCTGTGGGCCAGTGGAACTGTGGAACACGTAGTCACCACACACTCTTTGCTGATGCAAAATCAAGCGAGATGGAAAGGAAAAGATGTTCAGGTAAGGAATGACTGGGTAAGGAAAGACTGGGTTCAGGCCAAACATTGGTTAGTGGACGATTCATGATCTTGCACAAAGGGCTACACACCTGATTTGAAGCGAGTGAAGAAAAGAAGGCAAGGAAGAAGAGAAAATGGAGGATGAAACATTCACTACTGAGCTATTTATTTGGTCCCAGAAGAAGCCTACACACCTAATTCACACTAGCACCCTCGCTTCCTTCTAGCTTGCACAATCCTATTGAGAAGGGTCAATTGAATGGAAATCTGGCATTCAGGGCAGAGGAAAATTGTGGCATGTCAACCAATAGAGTAGGACTGTCATTGTCATTGTGAGCAGAAGATATAATAAAAACAAAAAGTTGATGTCAAACCTACAGACAGCAGCTCAAGGGTGATATATTCTTTTGACAAATAACCATGGTAGGTGTCAGTGAACAGTTGATAACAATACAGGTACCTTGGAATACGGATGAGATCACTACAAGAAATTAGGTTCGGGGAGCATTGACATTAAACCTTATTTTGGCATCTATTTCATAATGTTCAAAAATTCAACAAAAAGGTTTCAACATACCTCCTTGGACAACAGTACCAGATGGAGTGGGTAAGGAATGAGACAAGTGCCAATGAACAGGATAATGTATACCTGGTAACTAGAGCAGGTATATTCTTAGATCCAACAAACAGAGACCACTACACACACCTGATGACAACAGTGAACAAAGTTGACAACGATACGGGTACTTTGGACTACATACAGCACAGAGTTGGTGAGGAATGGAAGGAGATCATTACCAGAAACTTGGTTCTGGGAGCATTGACATCAAACTTTATTTCTGCCGTGATTGACAGGTGCTAGCAAATGGGATTGGTACCTAGGGATTATGAGAGGCTGACCGCATTCGTAAATCAATGTAAACAGACCACAAGACATACCTGATAACAGCAGTAACTGTAGATCAAGAGTATGTAACGATATCCATAGCTCAGACTACGATAGCAGTTGGCCAGGTGAAGAATGAGGCGAGCACCAACTAACAAGATGATTTATACCTAGATATTAGAGAGGGTGATTGGATTCGTAAATCTAACAAAAAGAGACTGACACATACCTGATAGTGACAATAAGTCAACCCAACACCTGATGATGATAGATGTACCTCCGACTGCAATACAACAAGGAGTGGGTGAGTGAGGAATGAGGTGAGCACTGATGGAGATAATTTATACCTAGATACTAAAGAACATGATCAGATTTGTAGGTCCAATGAAATGCAAAGGTAGGACATACCTCATAACAATGATATGTGAGGATCAACAGTCAATAACTATATATCTACCACAAACTGCAATTCAACACAGAGTGGGTGGGTGCGGAATGAGGTGAGTGGTCGAGTGGAGATGAACGAGATAACTTATACCTAGATATTAAAGAGTGTGATCGGATTTGTAAGTCCAACAAAAAGTGACAGTAGCACATACCTTATAATAAGGATAGGTGGGGATCAACAGCCAATAACAATACACCTACTGCAGACTGCAATAGAGCACAGAGTGGGTGGGTGAGGGATGCAACAAGTACGGACAAATGAAATGATTTAAATCTCATACCTGATAACGAGAGTTGCAACAAGTACAGATTTGAACGAGATGATTGAAACCTCACATCTGATAATGATAATGAGTCAGGATCAACATCTGCTAACAATAGACATACCTCAGACAGCAATACTGGGCAGAGTGACAGTGACCCAGGTGAGAAACGAGATCAGTGCTAATGAATGAACATAGGTGTTTAGAATCAGCTGGAAGGAATAGTGCTATAAAACATACCTTTGCGAGCGGGAAGGAGAGGATCTGGGGTGAAGGGCAAGACGAACTCCTCGAGGTCTTGAACCCCACTAGCAGCATGGTGGTGCTGGGGCGACCTCAGTGACACAAAGTCAACAGAGTACGAACTGCAGCGACACAAAGTCAGCTGCAGCTCTGAGTGAGCGGCACGGAGCCAGCTCAGGTTCAGCCAACGCGTCCAAACTTGAAGCATAGAGGTGGCGAGTGGGAAGATGATGACGGGGAGGTGAGAGGATGACAGTCGTTCGTAACAAAGCGTGGAGCTGCTGGGCACTGTGCAGCTGGAACACGGTCCCGTGACTTAGGTATTTTTGCCCTGGGAATTCTCCAGGCTATCACATCAAACATTGCTATCAATATATGTACATAAGCGTAATAGGTAAATCCCTACAAACAAACAAATACTTGTGATTTTCTGACCGCAACTACTCTTCATCCTACTACCCTTGCCTTCCTCACTTCGTCACTCAGCGCCTCCGCCCTCAAGGTCTCAAGTCCCTCCCCACCATGCGCGTTGTCTCCCATTGGGTTCGAGTTGGCTTCGTGCCGCTCATCTTGACCTGAAGTTGACTTTGTGTCACTTTAGGTCACACTCTGTTGACTTCGCGTCACTGAGGTCGCCCCAGCACCACCGCGCTGCTAGTGGGGTTCAAGACCTCAAGGAGTTCGTCTTGCCCTCTACCCCAGATCCTCTCCTGCCGTTGTCCTTCCATTACTTTCTGGTATAAGGTGCGTGTTCTATACATGCTATTCACCCTGTCGTTCACCCCACCGTTCACCCCGCTGTTCACCCTGCTGTTCACCCCGTCGTTCACCCTGCCGTTCACCCCGCTGTTCACCCCGTCGTTCACCCTGCCATTCTTCCTGGATCCTCTTTCACCACTGTCGTGTTCTTATTTTCTTTCATAAAAGGTGCGTGTCAATTACATGCCATTCACACCATTGTTTACCAAACCCTTTGCCCTGGACCTTCTCCTACCACTGTCATACTCTTATTTTCTTTTATAAAGGTGCGTGTTGTTTACATGCCATTCGCCCTGTCGTTCACCCTGCCCTTTATCCTGGACCCTCTCCCACCACCAACATTCATTTGCTTTCTTTCACAAAGGTGAGTATTTAATTACATGCCTTTCACCCTGTCACCAACTAATCTACACATGATCTGTCCGTTATTCCTTGCAGTTCAATTCCAACACAAGTGAAAATGTCCTGGGGGACTGCACTTACACACTTCAAAGTGTTCACCTGGCCCAGCGATGGTATGTTCCTCTACTTTTATGTTTTCCCGGAGCTTACTTACCATCCACAGCTAAAATTACATCACTGGATGCACAAGTGGTCGCGTGCAAGGACCGCTGGGTGATCACGTCGCCCAATGCGGACTTCGTTCCGGAGCCGTACATTTTCGAAGAAGTCGATCTTTGTCCGCGTGCTGACGGTCGGTTCGGCCTTGTCGATTGCTTCCAATGGCCTCAAACATACGAAAAAAACTACGAATATGCTGTTTGCATACCTCAAAAAAATACGGTCCCTACTCTCAATATTGCTTGGTTCACTCCGACATCCGCGGATTTCGTCCTTCCACTCGGCTCTGTGTATCTGGTGGGAACGCTTGAAGAGACAAAGGTCAAGGCCTTTGAAGAGCTACTTCAGCAACTGCGCAGCCACTACCACCCCCTCTGCAATCGACCTGTGGGTTGAGACCTTATGACCCAACTAGTGCAGTCGGTTCAACATGAGGTTTTGCGCTTGCGGCATCACCCCCTTTTATTCTGAGACCTCGTCATTTTTGTTGCCCAGCTTCAGCACAAGCTGCTTGACATTTATGCTTTGCTCGAATACATTGAGATCCTCTACCCGCTTCTTTCATCTCCCTGCTCAAAACCTGTACGTGCAAACCCCACCTGGATGGGGTGCTTCACGAAGGATACTGCCACTTGTGAAGCACTGTATTTCGCTGGGGTGCCAGTCTGGCTCGTGCGTACCGAGGCATACATCTCCCCTGATATGAATATCAAGGAGCCTGTGAGATTGACGTGCCCTGAAGACATAGTGAAAGCTATGTATTCCGAAAAGGGGGTAGCTAAGCCATTCCCATCGATCTACCATGGTGCTGGCGGTCTCCTGTGCCACATTCACACTCGCAGGGACTATGAGGGTACATTCGCGGAGCAACCGGAGCCCCTGCAAGAATCATTTGCCACATCCTTGTCGAACCCATCTTCAAGCACTGGGAAGCAATCAACGAAAAAGCAGACAAGGGCTGCCAGGGAACAAGTGACTGCAGGCCCCTCCAGAGGTATGTACCCTAATTTTCTTTCTGCTCGTTCCTGACCAACTTGTAGCTTCGCACCCCAAACAATCAGGTGGTGGGGACTCGGCAAGGTGGGAAGAGCCTGATCTTCCAGAAATTCCCAAGCCCCACAGTCTGTTTGCATTGGCTTGGAGGAAAGCTTCAAAGGATATGTCCAGAGTCAAGTCAGGCATTGTGGACCCTGGTTATCGCTTTCTGAAGCCCACGCTGTTGGTCAATGTGACCACCCCTGAACGAAAGAAGACATACATGTTGAATTGGCTCTCTGCTCGCCTGGCTTGGATGAATCGAGTTGACATTTGGTCTCCGCAGAAGAGCCCTTCCCCTCAGATGTGGAGGGACTTCCTCAATGGTACTGACACAGAGCGCTTGCCCTCTGGCACCCAGAGTGCATCCACGAAGTTGGCAGTTCGGGCGATTTTGGGGGACATCATTCAAGCAGCTCATGATGATCCTGTTCGTATGTTGGAAGAGATTGAGTGGAGGGGAATGCAGGTTCGTATTTCATCCTATTTAGATCTGTTCTTCATACTTATCTTGCGCAGGTCCGGGCTTCGAGCCTTTCAGACCCACCCCTTCATTTCACACGTTCCCTTCTATGGGAACTCTACGAACTCAACTTCCGCTATGAACTTTGCACACTCGATCAGGCCCTTGTCCCACAGCTTTGGCCCGATAGCCTAGATAAGTATACGCGCCAATCACTTCTTTGGTCTATCTTCCCTGGTGGATGTGGTCTTTCAAGTTGGTCAGCGCCTCTTCCTCGGGAGCCACGTGATTTGGGGTTGACTGCTAGTGAGATGGAGGTGGCATTGCTGTATCTGAACAAGTTCTGTCAGTTGCTATCTGCATGGCCAGGAGTGCCCTTTCATTTGAAGTCCCCAATCGAGCTGGATGGCTCTGGCAACCAAGCAGCATACGAAGCCTTCATCTTGGCTTGCGAATTCTACATCCAAACTGCATTTGATTATCTTGGGCATCAACCATCCCTCCCCTGCATTTTTACCTTTGTCTGACATCCTCTGCCACATATCCTTTTTTTTTCTGTCCAAATTTGTTTAGTACGAGTATGTACCATGTCGTAAAGCAGGCTGAATCAATTCGATGATTCGGAATGTTGCCTGTGACTGAACTTTAATCTCGCTTTGTGCTCACTGCCTTTTTTTTTGTTGATAGCAACATGTTATTCACTGACACTCCCACTGCCAGGCAAGGAATGTTCCCATCCCCCTTCACTGCTATTGATGCTTTATCTGCATCAAGATCTGCACCATTTAATTCTTTGAGACTCGTTCTGCTCGGTATGTGTGACATCTTGATGATGGGGTTCCTGCTCACTGTGATGTTGATAGCGACTTTTGTTTTTAACTGCTCAAGACTTGTGCTCTGGTAAGTAGGATCCTACTTGGCTGTATGTGGTGATCTGACAAATTTTCTGCGCAGTTTTTCCCTTCCAGAGGTTCGTCATCTGGTCAAAATCCCCTTGGACTGACACCCCCTGCTGACTTCATGTCGCGCTTTCCACCACCTGTTGACTTTGAGTCCCAGGTGTACCGCCGTTGGCTTTGCGTCGTGGTTTCCAGAATGATCTGAGATGGCTGTTCGCTGTCCAAAGCCTTGGAAGCATCGCAATGCTTCGCCTTCTATGAGTAATTCTAATATTGTGAGTTTTCCCTGTCTTCAAGCCTCATGTTGTGCTCATCATTTCTCTACAGGCCTCCTCCACTTCATCTGTCCAAGCTGGTCTGGTACCCAGTGTACTCACTGACCATCCTTCATCTTTGTCTGGTAATGAGCCATCGCTTTGTACTTCTGGCCCTTTGGTGTGTGCAATTTCATTATGGTATTCTTCATATCATCTTAGCTCCCCTACAGGTCCTATCAATGTCGTCTGCCTCAACCAACTGGCTGCCCGATGTAGCCACTCCATCATCAAACAACCAAGTGTCACTTGGTATACCTGCCCCTTCAGTATGTTCTGATCCTATGTCTAAGAGGTTATATGTGTTTACTTTTAGGTAGAATATGACACAGTCATTGTTTGTCCCTCCTCCCCTAGCTCGTCAATGCCGCCCTTTTGGTATGAAAGCGCTGTACCTCCCTGCACCTCCACCTGTCTTTGTACTTCCAGGCCACCAACGCCATGCTCAAGATACTGCTGCAATGCCACATCACCCTCAGCACCAACCTGTTGATGTCTTCAATGCTGTGAATGAGCTCGAACTCAGTGAGGTTCACTTGCCTTCATGTCCGAGTGGTTCACAGAAGCGCGAGAACCAATGGCAACGGTGGTCACAAGATATCATTCCAGCACTTCTCAAGCCCTACATGTGCTATCTCGAGGCATCCCAATCCCTCCACATGGTGGTAGACCCCCCAGTCATCCATCGATGTTGCACTTGCACAGTGTATCAACTCACTGTTTGCTGTCTCTTCTTTGACCGTATGTGACCCTTTTGTTGTTTGCTCTTATGATGCTTATGTATACCCAGGTTTGGAGGACATTGGGATAAGCTACTGTGCATGCACCCCAGCTCCTATATGCCTCATGGGCCATGGGTTATTTGCATCATCTCCTGTGGTACCTACTCTGGCAGTTGACCTTCGTGTACTGGAGTTTGTAAAGAAGCTCTTTGTCCGGCTAACCCCAAACACAACTGCATGGTGTGAAGCACTTGAAAGCTTCCTAGATGGTCGAGGGTATAGACTGCCGTTCAAGGTATGTACTTTTCCAAACACCATCACTGGATCTCTGCCTTCGTCTTCACATCCACCCTGTATGCTACTTCTTGTATTGGTATATCATCATAGTTTGAATGTACATGTACCCACACAAATATCTCTGGTGTAATGATGGGTGCTTATTCAAATAATCAGGACAATCTCCGGTGGCATTTCAGTAATGCTTATCATTGGTATACTGTATTGACAATATATGTGGAGGACCATATTTCTGCTATGGTCCAGTCCTTTTGCCCAAACTCCATGCCACAGCAAGATAGCCCCTGGCCAAGTGACTACCTATGTGCTCGCTGTCCTCTTTGCTTTGGGGGAGGTGACTTACAGAGCTCTAACCCTCCTCAGGATGAGTGAGTCAATGACAAGCTCATTGTTGCTGACTAGATGACTGAGACCCAATAGCTTTGACTGCATTGTCTGCTTAGATGCATGTTTCACTCAGAAGAGAACCAACAAATCTGCCACTGATGACCCTCCCAATCCCACCAGCACTGTATTCATCCCTGAGTCAGAGGTGAAGGCCATGGAGGTTTTCATTGAGAAACAGAGATCCCTCCCAACCAGTCAACATCATTCTCAGACTCAAAACCAGCAGGACAGGTTGGAGGGTGGAATGAGGGTGCCTGCCTCTGTGTTGGATGGGTGTGGAGATTCTTTCCATGCAGCAGATGAGAAGAGGCAAAAGGCCAGCACACAATTTTTTGCAGATACAGGGCTTATGGCTTTGTTGTGTCATCATGATCGTGTCCTCTGGTTGGTTAATATGACATCAGCAGGTGAAAAGCAGCACTATGCCCTAGCACTGGTGAAACATCTCTTTGACCATCTCCCTGCCAAGATGACTGTTGGCCTCTTATATGACATTGGTTGTCAATTGGAGCGTAGCTGTCGAAAGTGGAAACTCCTTGATGATGGGATACTCTCCAGGTTGAAGTTTGGTATTTCTGTCTTCCATGCTTATGGTCATCAATGGCCATGCCAATTTGTATATCACCCACGTAAATGTGTAGGCTTTGGCTTGTCAGATGGTGAGGGGTGTGAGCGACTATGGAGTGCCCTAAAAATGCTTGTTCCAATTCTTCGAGTTTCTGGGGTAAGCATTGACTCTTCTTCAAATATAATTCCAGTGCTCATTTTACCCTTAGTATCATCAGAGATTATTTGTCCTTGACAATCAAATTCGACACTTGGACAAGAAGTCTTTTGATGCATTTGGCCAGTGGCTGAGCAGGAAATGGTCCCTCTGCAAAAGTAGGAAATTGGTGGCTTTGGAGGCTCTTCATGCTCTGCATGTTGACATGCAGACTCTACAGCATGAGTGGGCTGCACAAGTACATGCACAAACTCAACTTCTACCTCGTTAGTCTGTTCCCTTTGTGTGTGTGTGATCATATGACTCACCAACCTGTAGGTCAGTCAAAGAACAAGGGTTCTGAACAGTTGGCACATGTTCTTGCCCTGGAGAAAACAGTTGAGGACTATCAGTGCCGTGTGGATCAGTTAGAGAAGGATCTTGTTGATGATCATGTCAATGACATTGTTGACTACAATCTACAACTTGCTGCAGCAAAAGGGTCACTGTCAAAGGCAGCCCAGGCCCTCAAGAAGAAAAAGGCTTCATTGGGACTTTCTGCCCAAACTGACCTTCATCTGCTGAGGAACAACAAGTGGCTCCAAACACAAACAAATGCACAAGCACTTAAGGTTCGGATAAGGGAATGACTTTGTCAGCGCAAGTTTGAGTTCCAGCGACTACAATGGTCATATGGGACCTCTTCCAGTAGTGAGCAATTTTTTATTTCTGGCTGCTATGTTCAATAACATCATGTAGAAAACCATTTACAGTCACATGTGGAGTCATCCATAAAATGACGAGAGCCTACCATCCTGAAACTTGTCACCACATACAATAATCTCTGTGGTGAACTGCAGAGTATGATACGACTGTGTAAGGCACCACCTGGTGCCATCCCTCCCAATCCCATACCTTCTAAAGGTATCTTTCAGCTGGATGTTGATAGTGATATTTGGCAGGATGGTCTTGAGGAGCTTAGTGCTAGCACCCCACGTTGGCTTGCTGATGAGAGTGTGTGCAAGGGAATCAGGCTGATGTTGGAAGTTGATCGCTGTAATGAAGAAGAAAGAAGGTTGTCAAGAGAGCAGTCTATCATGCAGGAATGGTTTTCCATGGAGTGGCTGAGTGTAAAGTCTGCTCTGGAAAATGTGGCAGGTGAGTGCAAATACCATGTTTATGTCTCATCTCATAGGGAGTTAGATGAATATTACAAGTATCACCTGCATGCCTACAGGGATTCCATTGTTGCAGTATATGTCAAATGGGAGGCCAAGGTTTGACATATGCCATATGCATGGGCTGCATCTAGGCCATGGGGACCTACAGCAGAAGACATCAGGGATTGCCTTGCTGCCACACATAATCCTGGTGGAACCCATGCTTCAGAGGATCTAACAGCACCAGTATTAGAAGAGAACGACTCTGATGAAGGGGATGTAATGTCAGAAGGAGATGATGAGCTGTTGATGGCCATTGAAGAGATGGAACTGGAAGAGGAATGTCCCACTGAGCAAGCAAATGAAGGGGAATTTACAGAGGATGAGGATTGGTTGGAGGACATTGGAACTGGTTATTTGCCCTCATCACCATTGCAGGTGCCATCAAAAAGGCGTAGATACTAGATGCATACCTAAGCTTCATCAATAAATAGTTTGTGCCCAGAGAAAAGATATGTATGAGCAATCTACATTCAATGTTACCCTAAGGAACTCTGTTTTATGGTGACCTGCAATGCCTTTGACCTCCTGCTGGGTCAAGCGTTATGATTGATTAAACTAACAAGAGAATGCACATAGTGCATTGGAGAATCCTCAGCATTGCTGGGAAAATCCCCAGAGTGAGTGGGAGAATCCCCAGCATTGCCTGGAGATTCCCCAGGTCAGAACTTGGAGAATCCCCAGTATAGCTTGGAGAATCCTCAGAGTGGGTGGGAGAATGCCCAGAGCAGGTTGGAGAATCCCCAAGACAGAACTTGGATAATCCCCAGTATACCATGGAGACTCCCCAGAGTGGGTGGGAGAGTCCCCAGAGCAGGTTGAAGAATCCCAAGCATTGCCTGGAGAATCCCCAGCAGTGCTTGGGGAATCCCCAGGTCATAGCTTGGAGAATCCCCAGAGTCAGTTGGAGAATCCCCAGCATTGCCTGGAGAATCCCCAGAGTGGGTTGGAGAATCCCCAGCATTGCCTGGAGAATCCCCAGAGTGGGTTGGAGAATCCACAGAGTGGGTGGGAGAATCCCCAGCATTGCCTGGAGAATCCCCAGCAGTGCTTGGAGAATCCCCAGAGTGGGTTGCAGAATCCCCAGCAGTGCTTGGAGAATCCCCAGAGTGGGTTGCAGAATCCCCAGCAGTGCTTGGGGAATCCCCAGGACATAGCTTGGAGAATCCCCAGAGTTGGTGGGAAAATCCCCAGCATTGCTAGGAGAGCCCCTAGAGACAGGAGTTGACTGGGAAATTCCAAGCATTGCCTGGAGGATCTGCTGCATCCCTGTGGATGCCCAGAGTGGGTGGGAAAATTCCAATGACACTTGGACAATCTTTGACTTGTATGCAATGGCCAGGACTGGAGATCACTGAAGGCTTGGGAAGCATGGTGAAAGTATATGTCTGCTGTGCCTGGGCAATCACCATCACCAAGTATATTCTACTCCCTCCATCAGATGTCACCAGTCTTTCCTCAGTGGTCTATGGCCATACTTTTTCACATACTCATATTGTATATAGTGCTCAAATCAGATTCCATGGAAATAGGTACTTGGCATGATACACACTCCTGTCAGCAACATGGAGACTCCAAATCATTTTGATTGATCCTTCATGCTGTGATGGTGGTCTATTTGAACTGGAGGTTCCCATGATCATCTTGGAATAGGTCTGTTTGGGCTGGATGCCCTGGGAACAGGTCCATTCAGGCTGGGGAAACTCCCAGGATGCACTGGGAACAGGTCTATTTAGGCTGGAGAATCCCCCAGGATGCCCAGGGAACAGGTCCATTTAGGCTGGGGAATCCCCCAGGATGCCCAGAGAACAGGTCCATTTAGGCTGGAGAATCCCCCAGGATGCCCAGGGAACAGGTCCATTTAGGCTGGAGAATCCCCCAGGATGCCCAGGGAACAGGTCCATTTAGGCTGGGGAATCCCCCAGAATATCCAGGGAACAGGTCCATTTAGGCTGGGGAATCCCCCAGGATGCACTGGGAACAGGTCTATTTAGGCTGGAGAATCCCCCAGGATGCCCAGAGAACAGGTCCATTTAGGCTGGGGAATCCCCCATGATGTCCAGGGAACAGGTCCATTTAGGCTGGGGAATCCCCCAGGATGCACTGGGAACAGGTCTATTTAGGCTGGAGATTCCCCCAGGATGCACTGGGAACAGGTCTATTTAGGCTGGAGAATCCCCCAGGATGCCCAGGGAACAGGTCCATTTAGGCTGGAGAATCCCCCAGGATGTCCAGGGAACAGGTCCATTTAGGCTGGAGAATCCCCCAGGATGCACTGGGAACAGGTCCATTTAGGCTGGGGAATCCCCCAGGATGCACTGGGAACAGGTCCATTTAGGCTGGAGAATCCCCCAGGATACCCAGGAAATAGGTCTATTAACTCACTGGGGAAAGCCCCATTTGGACCCCAGGCACTCTGTTATAGATGTAATAATCCTGGAGAAAGTCCATGTCTGACACCTTGCTCTGGAGAATCTCCAGGGCCTGGTGAATCTCCAGCAGTCACTGGGAATACCCAGGTGGTCAACACCTATTAGGTGGATACATCTATAAGAATATATGAACCTAATAGGTCCCCTGGGGGGGGTGACTGAAGTGTAGTATTATTTATATTGTTGCAACATATGGATGGGCCTGTCCACAGTAAGATGTACCTCTGATAAACATAAAGATGGGCCCTTCAGTAGTATTATTTATATTGTCACAACATATGGGCAGGCCTGGCCCCAGTAAGATGTACCCTGTCAAAACATAAAGACAGGCCCATCACTAGTATCATTGAATAGAGTCACAACATATGGATGGGCCCTTCAGTAATATTATTTATATTGTCACAAGATATGGGCAGGCCTGTCCACAGTAAGATGTACCTCTGATGAAACATAAAGACAGGCCTGTCAGTAATCTCATGTATAGCATCACAACATATGGACAGGCCCTTCAGTAGTAGTATTTATATTGTCACAGCATATGGGCAGGCCCAGCCCCAGTAAGATGTACCCTGTTGAAACATAAAGACAGGCCTGTCACTAATGGATGTGGTATTGCTGGCACCAACTGAACAGCAGCTTTCAATGGACACCATGCTGGCATGAATTGGAGATGATTTGAGTGACCCAGATCTCACAAGCTGCATGCTGGATGTATTTGGCATTAATCAGACTATTGCCAGCCATCTGCCCATCCACATTGAGCGGATGCAGCATCCCCAGCACCCCCTCAATATTGGCTTGCCATAGACACCATTCTGGCATGAATTGGAGCAGATTTGAGTGACCCAGACCTCACAAGCTGCACCTGGGATGTATGTCCCATTAATCAGACTATTGCCAGCCTTCCACCCATCTGCATTGAGCAGATGCAGCATCCCCAGCACCCCCTCAACAGTGGCTTTGCATGGACACCATTCTGGCATGAATCAGAGCTGATTTGAGTGACCCACACCTCACAAGCTGCACCTGGGGTGTATGTCCCATTAATCAGACTATTGCCAGCTGTCCACCCATCCAGATTGAGTGGATGCAGCATCCCCAGAACCTGCTCAACAGTGGCTTTCCATGGACACCATTCTGGCATGAGTTGGAGCTAATTTGAGTGACCCAGACCTCACAAGCTGCACCCTTGGTGTATTTGGCATTAATCAGACTATTGCCAGCCATCCACCCATCCACATTGAGCAGATGTGGCATCCCTGGCACCCCCTCAACAGTGGCTTTGCATGGACACCATTCTGGCATGAATTGGAGCTGATTGAGTGACCCAGACCTCACAAGCTGCACCTGGGGTGTATGTCCCATTAATCAGACTTTTGCCAGCCTTCTGCCCATCTGTATTGCGCAGATGAGGTATCCTCAGCACCTGCTCAACAGTGGCTTTGCATGGACACCATTCTGGCATGAATCAGAGCTGATTTGAGTGTCCCAGACCTCACAAGCTGCACCTGGTGTGGGGAACTAAAACTCTCCTTGCTAGAATAGTGATAGGCTGAAGGTGAGTCAGTGAGTGTGCCTAGGATTGTCCCAAGGGAACCTAGACTAGCACAAGAGCAAAAGAGGCAAGAAGGAGAGGGTTGAAGAATAAAAGTCATTGAGGTCATCACAAGGTATCTTTCAACATTGTGTTCTACAGAGAACCTTTCTAATCCAATTCTAAGTGGGTTTTTCAAAGTTGTTTTCACTGTACAGTACCCACTAGCTAAATAGTGTAATGGAAGCAGAAGGGTTTTCAGGGAGGGAACAAGCAAACTCAGGGTAGCCTCTACAAGCGATGTTAGCCTCTGGACAGGGTCCCTGACAGAATGACAGCAAGAGAGAAGAATTGATCAGGTACTGAGCAGTGTGCCAAACAAGGACAATGTGAGTGAAGCGAAGTGGGAACATGATGGTAAGGACTTCGCAGGGTTCGCAACAGGCCCATCGAGGGTTGCTCGAGTTTGGCAAGGCTATTCGATAGGCTCAGATGACTAGCCACATGTATCAACAAGTGAGCATTGACAGTTGATGTGCACAATCTCGTATGCGACTCGATGACTCAATGATCTGTGTGAACTATGATGTGTGTACCCACCACCTGACATGTCCTTTCGTGCATGAAGTAGTGTAGGGAGTCTCGACTCCCCACACCTGACAGGGTCTCTCGATCACAACCATCCCTGGTTGCCCCACTGGCACCACTGGGCATCATGTTGTGTGCATGTCTTCCATGCAGTTGTGAGTACTTTAAGACTTGCACTGCCTTGTGGTTGTCAACTGCCAACCTCTCTCCTCAACCTCTGCCATGTCTTTCACTAATGCTATCTTCCCTAGCATGCCTCCTGTGATGTCGTCGGACCCCTCAACTGAGCCATCTGACTTCACAAGTTGATGGACCAATGCTGTTGAGCATGCTCAAACTCACATGCTCACAACTCCTCCTGTTGATGGTGATGAGTACAACCTGAAGCACTGGCTAGAACGATGGACCAGTGCTTGGGTATGTCTGATATTCCCATCCTGTGTGATCCCTCTGACCCCACCTCAGGCCAACATAGACTCCTTAGCCCAGGAGGCTAGTTCTGGACAGCTGGAGATACCAAGTACTGACAAGATGGTTGCCAAGCTGCTTGGGGAGGCACAGCGAGATGCGAAGTCTATCAGCAATGAGATCACACATCACTTGGAGGCTGTGAAGAGTAAGGAGGTCTCTTGACTAGTGAGTGGGCTCGGTTCCATAGATCACCCTCTGCCTTACCAGCCCTAACAGGTCAATGATGTTTCTATGGGTGACTCCACAGCTGGCATGAGTGGATCCCAGGTTCAGTCCCATCAAGGAGGATCTACACTTCCCAAGGGTAAGAACAAGTCAAAGGAAGTCTTTGATGGGGTCGAGGTAAGCTAGTTCTTGTCACCTGCACACTTGAGCTCAGTCCCCAGATCCTTACCACTAACCAGTCTCTTCTGCTGCCACCTAAGCCCTCTCAACCCATGACAGCAGCCAAGATGCCTCCCTGTGTTTTCTGCAAGGTCGATGACACCGTCAAGGTAAGCACTATTTCTCTTACATGGTCAATGGTCCAACCCATGCAGATTGAGCTGTTTGTGGCTGGGGACCCTGAGACAGGAGTTGTCTTCTCAGACAGTCCTTGTACACTGTGCATAGGGTCTGGCTACTGGTGCTCGAGCGAGGCTGACAGGGCTTGTTCCTTGTGTTTAAATCGTCGCAAATGGTGCTTGCAGGGGCCTAATCTGACCAATGTGAGTCCCCATTGTCTCCTTTGCTTCACATTCAACTGACACTAGCTTGTGCTCGATTGCCTCTCTCTAGGCCCTCACTACCTTGGAAGCCCTCAAGAAGCATCAAAAGGCAGCAGCAAATGACCCTGATGTGGAGTCCCAAGCTACTCTGTCCCAGGGGACTAAATGCCAGTGATCATCCACTCATGCTACTGCTGTCCCCCTTATGTCTGTGTCAGTTGGCCCCATATTGCCTGCCCTTGACATTCCTCCTCCATCTCCTTCCATCTCTAGCATGTCACCTATGTTCTCCACTGTCCCTGACCCTTCAACTCCTTCCCAGGTCTCCTCAGTCCCCCTCCACTGCCTACCTCACCTCGCTTGCTCACCCCCTGGCCTCCTCCTTCAACATCTCTCATCATCTCAAGGCCACTGAGGAATCTAAACTCTGTAACCTGAGATCTCTTGCCACTCTCCAGGCAGCAATTGTCTCCAATGCTGAAGAGATCGCAATGCTCTGCAAGATTGCTCTGGGGAGGAAGGAGTATTAAATAACTTCATAAAGTACCTTGTGGCCCCTGCTCTCCTCTGGCACCCTAGACCCTTCTTCTCTATTCTAGTTTTCTTTTTGTCATCATTTGTGATTTTTGTTTGTGGTTTTGTTTTTGTTTTTAAGTATTAAGACACAGCATGCCTGGTCGCATATGCTATACTCATGTTAAGTCTGGGTCTTCACTGGTCCAAGGCTGGTCTGGAGTCCGGTCAGGGGTTAGAGGGTAATACGAGATATCAAGGGGTTTTGGACTATTGGACTTAGCGACTGAGGGCACAGCACTATTCCCTTGTGTGGGCCGTAGTCTGGTTGAGGGACAGAAGACAGAGGATGAGAGAGACCGGGTTAAGACGAGAACTAGTTTGATTTCAGACTGAGGCTAAACAGAATATCCTATGGCTTAAATACTAGAAGTAACCTAAGTGTAACGTAGCACCGGAGACTGGTCTGCGCTGGTACAGCGATGATTGGTAAGTAGTGTTACAAAGAATCTTATCAAGCAAGGATTATGGACAAGGGATTACCGGGAACCAGGGCAGGACATGTGGCTGGGCTGGGTGTTACACTGGCCCAGTACTAACTGAGGGGACAACTCGACTGGGCACTGCCTTGCAGTGCCACATGAGCTAACACGTTTCTGGGTCAAAGGGTTAAGGCCAGGACCGGTGTAGGAAAATTAGATTTTAGAGGGAGGTTGAAGGGTAGAGTGAAATCTGAGGGGAGAGAGTAAGCCAAAGGGGCTTCTATAGCCTGAGCAAGGATCCAGGTAGTCATCTGAAGGCTTCTAAGGCTGTCTTGGTGCAGGGAACAACCTGCTCGAGCTCGTCTCTCGTCTGTGGTAACTTGTCTATTGTTTTTGTAAGGAAAACTAACTATGCCAGTCACTAGGTAGTGCTGACTAAGCAACAGAAAAGCGAAATTCTAAGAACAAGTAGCAGAGGGATAGCTAGAACAAAAATAAAGTAAAATCATCAAAATAAAACAATTCCCCCAGTAGGGAAATTACATTCCCTACATCCCAGGGGTACTCGAGATCTTGACTGTCCCCAGTCAACCCGAAGGCGGCTTGACTACACAATAATCCATGGTCACGAGGGAGGAGGCGAGACAATGACTTGTTGACGAAAAACGGGTGCTCGGAATGCCGCGATATGAGATATGATGACAGAAGGGAATGCAGCGAGTACCTTGCAAAATGAGCAGAGAGAATCCGCATGCCCGATCCTGAGATATCCACAAAATCGCCCAAAGGTACCCCCATCCACCAAAAAACCAAATGTAGCCACGAGTTCTGCAGCGACGACGACGGAAAAGGTATCATTCGGAAGCTGTCGAGCAGTAGCATCGGGATCCCGAAAAGCGAAAGATCCGGTCGAGAACTGGGCAAGATACTCAAAGAGTCGTCCGAAAGTTTCTGCGACAACAAAATGGGGCGTATCTCCACAACGGCGGCAGCGAGCGTGATGTATGATATACCGTCAGAAAGCCCTCGACGAGTAGTACAAAGTCCCCAAAAAGCGAGAGGTCCGGCGGTGAAATGGGTGAGTTACCGCACATACAGTGTTGTTGACTGAAAAGGGAACACCGCAGACCAACGACGGATGCTCGGGACGCGGCGAAACTGCCAGTGATGATGGAGGGGAATGTGACGAACACACCTGAGAAGAGATGGAGGGAATCTGTCTACACGGGCCTGAGATATTCGCAAAGTTGTCCGAAAGCGCCTCTAACCACGAAAACGAGTATATCTCGACGATGTCTGCACGGAATTTGACAAAAGAGGCGTCCCCAGAAAGGGCTACGCGAGGGGAATGGACTGCCAGAAAAGCGAGAGGAATGGTGCCCGAGTGCGCGAGATACGACGAGAGGACTTCGAGGGTGGGGAGAAGGGCTTGACTTGCACAACAACGGCTGGGACAATCAACACGAAACTCCGGGAGACAGTAGAGGATCCGCAGACGAACAGGGAGAACGAGGAAATACGCCGATTGGACCAGCTGATCCCGAGTTATACGCGAAACTGGCTCGAAGCCCTCTGGATACGAAAGCGCGGATATCTCGATAACGGTTGCGCGGAATTTTACAAAGTACGTGTCCCCAGGAAGGGTTCGGCGAGAGGGATGAACGACCCAAAAAGCGAAAGGAGCGACACAGAACTGCGCGAGCGACTATGGCATGACCTCGAGCATGGGCCTTCGCACAAAAATGCAAATATCTCCGGAGCTACTGGACCAATCTGAACAATCCTGATATCAACATGGAGCATTCGTCGTGGACTACAATCCTCCCAAAAAGCAAGAGGCGCGGCGCGGAAACGAGTGAGATATGACCACAGGACCCTGAGAATAGACCTATCCACAAAAACGCGAATATCTCCTTAACGGCTGGGCGCATGCAAGCGAGCTAGATACCAACAGAGAGCTGACGTCGAGTAGTACGAGCCTGCCAAAGAGCGAGAGGTACGGCGCGATAACGAGCGAGATACGCGCTTGGTACGAGGGGGGTAGCATTTGTCTTGACGAGCGACGAGCAGTGTCGACAGTGATTTCATCGACAGCATGCCTCATTAGCACTGTATCTGTGGATGGGAGGCGTTGTGTAGAGCGCGGGAAGGTGCTAGGTGCGATGCTACTTGGCGTTCTGTGGGGAACTCGAGTGCGGGGGGGTAAAACAGTAAAACACAGAACAAAAAGAAAAGAAAAACTAAACGTGTATAATGTACCGGAAACTTCACATAATGATGTAGGTAGATCTGTACTAGATATTGTGTGACGCGTGTTAACGCACTCTTCGAGAGCACCAGTGCGTGCAACTGCGGCTCCGCGACCGCTTCGGCTTGGAACGGACGTATGAGTGCACCCTCCTCGAACGTGAACGAGAGCGCGAATGCGAGGACGACGAGGAGGAAGAAGGGGATGAGTCACCAGTTGAATGCGAATACGAGCGCCTTCGAGTATGATACTGTATCGAGCTGTGGGCATATGACTGGACGGGTATGAATTTATCTTTCAAACGTGTGTACGAACCCGTTCGAGTCTGCGAGCGCGAGCGTGAACGAGGACGCGAGGGCGATCGGCCTCGGCCACATGGCCACCTCGACTGTGGCTGCGCATGCGGTGAGCTACGAGAGTGCTCAGCTGACGAGCAACGAGACTGAACAGCTGGCGGGTCGGGTACTACTGGCTCGAGCTGGATAGCAGGTAGGGTCTGAGGATACACGATGCTCGTTCGAGCAGGTACGTGCGATGGTGTGTCGAACACACTTCGAGAGGGTGCGGCTGTGGGCGAAAGTGAGCGAGCAAGCGACGAGCCCCTACGAGTCTCGAACTGGCTTGTCAACGAAGACCAGTTGTCGAGACGGTCTCGTAGAGTTTGTCCGGCAACTTCGCGCGGTATTTCCAGTCCTGTAGGTAGAACAACGCGGCCATCGACAAGTAGACACTTTCCCGAAGCTAAATACGACTTGAATGAATGGCAACCTGCCCGAATATGGCCCGAAAGTCCGCAGAAGAAGCAGAACGAATACAAACGGCGGGGTGTACGGCTGTCCGAGGCTTGTGGTGGCTGCGCGCGCGAACTGTCGACCTTGCAGCTCTTCCAGAGGCCGCTGCTCAGTGCGAGAATCCGTTTAGCTGCAATCATAAGACTAGACACAGTAAGCTCTTGATCTGGCGAGTCAAGAAACTCGAGCAGCTCGCATCTGAATTTGGGCGGGAATCCATAAAAAAACACAACAGGTAGATGAGATGTCGACTCTTTCTGCTTTTCGAGAGACAGCGAAAAACGACAAAAGCTGCGGAAATACTCGCCCAGGGAAGATACCGAGATGGTGTCCGAGCTTGCGAGTGCACTTTTCAGTCTAAAAAATTGGTTCCTGCAGGACCCCTCCAGCTCTGGGTACAGCCGGACCACTTCTGAGGTAAAATAACTCCAATCTCCATTCCTGGTATCTGCCAAGTGGGACCAGAGGTCCACCATCTCAACAGGCGCATACTTGAGTGCGAATTTGATGCGCGCGAGCCCGTCTGAGAGGCCGAATCCATCACAGAAGTTGATTATGTCATCAAAATAGCTTCGAAGGTCCTCGGGGCGCCCAGAGAAGCTCGGTGCTTCGGGTGAGCCTCGACACGGAATCTTGAGGCCGAGCATGGAGATAGCGGGTAATACGAGTGTGAGTGCTTGATATGTGAGTGTGTGCGAGTCGGAAAACACAAAAATGCGAGCGAAGTGACTGCAAAATTGAGACCGAAGGGTGAAAATCTGCTAAACCAAGCCTGAAAATTGCGAAAACGAAGCTGGAGACTGCAGAATAAAATCTGGGAAGGGTTGGATGGGTGCCAGGCTAAGACAGAAGCCCCTCGCGGTGGGCTCCAGTTGTAGGAAAATTAGATTTTAGAGGGAGGTTGAAGGGTAGAGTGAAATCTGAGGGGAGAGAGTAAGCCAAAGGGGCTTCTATAGCCTGAGCAAGGATCCAGGTAGTCGTCTGAAGGCTTCTAAGGCTGTCTTGGTGCAGGGAACGACCTGCTCGAGCTCGTCTCTCGTCTGTGGTAACTTGTCTATTGTTTTTGTAAGGAAAACTAACTATGCCAGTCACTAGGTAGTGCTGACTAAGCAACAGAAAAGCGAAATTCTAAGAACAAGTAGCAGAGGGATAGCTAGAACAAAAATAAAGTAAAATCATCAAAATAAAACAATTCCCCCAGTAGGGAAATTACATTCCCTACACCGGGGCAAGGGTTGGACAGGACTGGTGGTAGAGCTGGTCTGGGGTGGTCTGGGCATGGTCATGACAGTATCCCCCTCTTGGAGCCAAGCCCATGAGGCTCCAATGAGGACAATGCTGAGATCAAAAGTTTTGTGTCTGACCTTGAAAACTGGTGGTCTTAAGACCAGTTCACCCCAGGTTTGGTTTTTCACCTCAACATGTCTATTCACTGGTCCAGAATGCCATACGATCAAGAACTCCTGCCCGACCTGACCCTGGCAATGAGCGAAGAGCTGTGGGTAGGCAGCGACGATGACAATGAGGCCATCCGGGGAAAGCTGGCCGAGCACAAGAGGCACAAGGCGAGGGCACAGGAGGAAGCCTGGTTGGAGGCTGAGAGGCAGGAGCAAGCCTGGCTTGAAGAGGAGAGGGCGCACACAGAGGCTGAGGCACAGAGAGTAGAGGCCGCGCGCAAGGCTGAAGAAGCCAGAAAGGCAGAGGAGAGCCGGTGGGCAGATGCCCTGGTGGGTAGTTCGGCTGGGGCTGGTTCAAACATGGAGGTGATGAACCCCTGGTGAGTATTGACCAAGTGACTGGTAGTTGACCGGTTGACCACCTCCCAGGTGTCTTCGTTGTGCTCGGACAAACACGACCTGTCTGTGCAACACCAACAGCAAGAAGAAGTGCCTGGCCTGTAACTGGTGCAACGAACTCAAGGAGCATTGCCAGTGGCCAGTCAAAGGTGAGGCCAGTCAGGGAGCTGGCTCAGGTGCTGACAAGGGTAAGAGGAAGGCTGATGTAATGTCCCCATGTGCTGGTGAGAAGAAGAAGAGGTCGTGGTGCCCATCTGCTCAGGTGCTCGAGGGTGCTGGTGACGAGGAGGACAATGTGGAGGAGGGGCCTTCGATGAAGAAGACCAGTGCTGAGGCTGGGGCCAGTCCTGTCACCGGTGATCAGATGGAGCATGTGGCTGACAACGTGGTCAGCCTAACAGTGGCCCAAAGGGAGGTCTTGAGGAACTTTTACTGGTTCGCCCAGTCCTATGAGACCTACGTCGAAGAACACTTCGAGTTCTTGGTGCCAGATGTGCCTTCAGACTGGGACACCACTGACGAGGAGGACAGGGACATCAAGGGGCTTGATGATGAGTTGGAGGGGCTGAGGGAGGAAGAGGAGGAAAGCCGGTCCTGGCCTGAGTCAGGTGACCAGGCTGGTGCTGGTTCTGCTGGGTCCCAGATCTGAGGTCGTGCGCATGTAGAGTACCATTGTTTTTTTTTTGTATGTGTATAGTTGCCAATGTCAATGCCCGGTTCCGGTTCTAAGGTGTGAAAGAAAGGACAAATAAAAGAAAAGTAAGAGGGGTCAAGACATAGTAACTATGAGGTAGGAGAAACAGATAAGGGAAAAGAAAACTTGAGACCAGTTCTATGTTACTTCTTGAAAAGACCGGGTTTGTCTGGGTACCAGTCATGATATTCCTGGACAAGTTCTGAAGTGTTGTCCAGCTCTGTTGCTAGTACCCAGGTAGTTTCTTCATCAGTTCCCTCATAACCAGTCCACCGGACCAGGTACTGCAACCAACACTTTCTGCGCTGGTTGACCTTTGAATCAAGTATCTCTGCTACTTCGAATTCTAAGTCGCTGTTGACATCTACTGGTGGGGGTGGAGGTTGAGTCCGGTTGGGTATGGTGTTTGGGATGGCCAGTTCAAGCTGGGATACTGTCATATCCATGACTCTCAGACTCGGACTCAGTCCAGTCCGGACCCCTAGCCCCTATCTCCGGTCAAGTCCGGTCCTGGTCCAGCCTAGACAACCCAATCCCGGCCCTAGATAACTCAACTCCGGCCTGCATAACTCAAGTCCGGTGTTTTACCCCTATCTCCGGTCCACTTCGGCCTCCTGGCCTTGCGCTGCTCCACCCCGGTCCTCCCAGGTCTATGTCCGGGTCACCCGGACATATCTCCGGTCTGTTTCCCTTTGTTTATACTATATTTAGTCTCGCCCATTCATCTGACTTTGCTTACTGTACAAATCCTGTGTCTGACCCCAGTATGCCGGTCACCCGGACTTTGGCTATTAGCCTTGGCACAGCCACTGTGGCTATCCACTCTCTTGCTAATCTTCTTGCTAATAGCTTATTAACAAGTCCGGCTCTATGTTCGTTATCCTGGACCAGCCTCATGTATTTAACCCCTGTACATACTTCATAGCACCCTCAGTCAGAATATCAACTAAGTATTACCCTCAACTCCTGTACTACACCCCGAAAATACTCTATAGCTAAGGCCGAGCCTTAAGCTATCCCTGACCCCTGTCCTGGACCTCTCCCCAGCTTGCATAAGGGTACAGCACATAAGCTGAGACCAAGGGAGGTAGATCCAACCCCAGACTGGCTTACCCCCTGTGCACACCCCAAGACCAGTCAGTTTCCCATGCTACCAGTCTTGTTCCCGTGCTCCCGGCCTTAAGTCTGGTACTCCAGACTTAGCCCCTGACCTCCGGCCTCAACTCTGGTCCCACCAGACTTGGCCCCTGTCTCCCGGCCTTGATTCTGGCCACTTGGACTTAGCCCCTGTCACCCAGTCTTGAAGCCTGGTCACCTGAGGGTAAACCTGTACTTCACAGATACATGGAAGACCGGGTGTACAGTGCACATAGAGTCTGGTAAACGCAGGGTGAACGAGTGAGAGCCGGCCTGGGCTATTATGGGATAGGGCCCAAGGTTCTTCTCACTCAGTTTCTTGGAGGGCCGGGTCGACCAGAAGTACTTGGCTTTTACATAGACATTGTCACCCACTTTGAAGTCCAGGGCCAGCATGCGCTTAGCATCTGCCAGTCCTTGGTAGAGTTGCTGGGCGAGAGCCATTTCTTCACATAGGTACTGGTGCAGTGAATCTAAGTCGACTGCGTAATCATGAGCCCAGTTGGATGTGAGGTCGCGCTCAGGGAAGACCAAGATATTAGGGTGATAACCCTTATTGGCAAAGAAGGGTGATACCCTGGTCGTAGTGCTGGGTGCATTGTTGTAAGCAAACTCAGCTAGTGGTAGTAACTCAGCCCAGTTGTCCTGCTGATAGTTGCAGTAGACCCGGAGATACTGTTCAAGGGTCTGGTTGGTGCGCTCTGTCTGACCATCCCCCTCTGGGTGATACCCAGAGGTGAAATGTAGATGCATGTCTAGAGCTTTACCTAGAGACCAGAAGAAGTGGGACACGAACTCTGATCCCCAGTCTGAGGTTACATGAGCTGGTACACCATGCTTAGAGAACACATGCATGAGGAAGAGTTTGGCGAGCTCAGGGGCTGTGATGGTGTCGTGAGTAGGTATGAAGATGGCTTGCTTTGAGAGCTGGTCGACCATGACGAGGATTGCGGTAAAGCTGGTTGAGGCTGGGAGTTGTTCTATGAAATCCATCAAGATGGAATTCCATGGCTTCTCTGGCACTGGGAGTTGCTTGAGTAGGCCATAAGGCCGGTGGTGGGGTACCTTGGCCCGGGCACAGGTAGTACAAGACCGGACATAGTCCTTGACAAATGTCCTTAGGCTGGGCCAAGTGTATTCACACCGGATGAGCTCTAGAGTTCTGTTTTGGCCGAAGTGGCTGGACAAGGGATGGTCATGTTTAAACCTCAAGATACAAAGGCGAAGGTCATTAGAGTCCGGTACATAGATTCTTCCATCTAGATGGAGGAAGCCAGTGTCATCAACTGACCACTGGGAATCTGATGTGTCTGAGAACTGGACTTGGGCGACTGGGTCTGAGGGTAGGGCTGAGAGAATATCATTATGCAACTTCTCCATGTCCATTAGTGCAACAGCACATAGGACCAGGTATTCAAGGTAGGTGGCACGCAGGGAGGTGGCTAGCTGTTCCTGTGTGAAGACTGGTCTGAGATTCTGTGGGTTGACCCAGGCGTAGTCGCTATCCCCCTCTTTGGGGTAGATGTCCCATCATCTAGTTAGGGCGTCAGGCTTAGCACTGAGTTTACTGGGTCTGAACTGGATAACCATATTGAACTGGGACAAGAACTCAGACCAGCGTGCCTGGCACCGGGTTAAAACATTTGAGGTGGAGAAGTACTCCAGGTTCTTGTGATCGGTGACAACATCAACTGGTACTGCAGAGCCTTCTAAATAATGCCACCACATCTGGAATGCTTTGAAGATCGTAAGTAACTCCTTATCATGGGTGTCATAATTTAGCTCCAGGGCTGTCAGGGTATGAGAATAAAATGCGACTGGCCAGATTTGACCATCACTACCGGTGATGGACAAAATACCAGCTATGGCGTAATCAGAAGCATCAGTCTCGACAGTAATAGGAGCTTCCAGGGAAAAGTGAGTTAGGACTGGGGCAGTGGTGAAGGCCTGCTTGAGTTTGTTGAAAGACCGGTGGCACTCCTCAGAAAAGTTCCAGGGAGCACCTTTGTGTGTCAACTGGGTTAGAGGTACCACTATGTCCGAGTAGTTAAAAATGAACTGGTGATAGAAATTGGTGAAGCCCAGGAAGGACTGAATGTCCTTTACCTTCTGGGGCTCAGGCCAGTCGCAGATAGCTTTGACCTTCTCTGAAGACATGGTAAGGCTGGCCGGGGACAAGTGGTAACCCAAGTATTCCACAGAGTCCGAGTGGAATTCGCACTTCTCCAGTTTGGCATACAGGCCATGCAACCAGAGCTGGCGAAGAACCTCCCAGACGTGCTGCTTGTGTGATGACTCATCTCCAGAGTAGATTAAAATGTCATCGAGGTAGACGACGACACAGACATCTAGCATCTCTGCAAAGATTGAATTGATGAACCGCTGGAAGGCAGCTGGGGCATTGGTAAGACCAAAAGGCATCACCAACCACTCGTAAGACCCATAGTGTGTTCTGAAGGCAGTTTTCCACTCATCCCCAGGTGCAATCCAGACGAGGTGGTACACATGCCTTAAGTCAATCTTAGTGTAGATTTTGGTGCAGCTAGGGGAGTCAAGTAGATCAGATATTAGTGGTAGGGGATACCGGTCTTTCTTGGTGAGCTTGTTAAGGCCCTGGAAGTCAACACATAACCAGAGTGAGCTGTCCTTCTTCTTTACGAAGAGGACTGGTGCAGCATAGGGGGAAGAGGTGGGCCAGATGAAACCAGTAGTCAGGTTTTCGTCAATGAAGGCCTGGAGAGCTTGCAGCTCGACTGGGGATAGTGAGTAGATGGTTCCTATGGGTGGTGTAGTACCCTCTTCCAATTCAATCTTAAGGTTGTACTCTCAGTGTGGGGGGAGAGTAGAGGCCTTGGCTTTGCTAAAGATGTCAGCAAAGTCATGATAGTCCTTTGGTACACCAGCCAGGTCTGGTGGAGGACTGGTAGAAGTGGACTGGGCCAGGACCAGGTCCAATGGGCATAGATGGAGTTGGAATTGGGTGGATCCCTCTAGTTTGCAAGCACGTACATACACAGCTGCATTGATCAGGGTGATAGGGGGAGCTTTCAGGGGGGTGCAAACCGGTGAGTTGACAGATGGTAAAGATGGCGCAGGGCCAGGGTTGGGTTGGTCAGGTAGACCGGGTTTGGGAATACCGGTTAAGACTGGTGTGGCAGGGGGTGTTGACAGGGTTGGCATTCCTCCTGTAGATGTCTGGAAAGTTAGACTGCTCAATACCCAATCAATTGATGCATTGTAGCGGGTGAGCCAGTCATGTCCAAGGACTATCTTACATTCAGAATCCAATGGGGCTAGAAACAGGGTTACCAGGGTGACATTGCCGGTCGCAAATTGAACTGAAAGATCTACTGCTTGGGTGATAACGAAACTTGACGACCCATCAAAGAGCCAGAGTTGGATAGGGGACACAGGATAAGGGGCAAAAGAGTGTTGATTAACAAAGTCTTTATCTATGAAACTATGCATGGAACTGGAGTCCACTAGTGTATGGAACCGGGGTAAATTGTGACTGATAATGGAGACATGGGGGGTTAACAAGTTTGGATTAGAAAGAGCAGACACGTTGAGACGAGCCTCCATAGGTGCACAGCCGGAGTCAACGCAGCTCTCAGTCTGTGCAGAGTCCTGAGAGCTGCTACCTATTTTTTTGCCTTGGGGGCAGAGCCCAAGGTTGAGGCCGGTGCTGCCTCAGAGGTGGCTGCAGCGTGAGCTTTGGCTTTCCCAGCTTTCTTGGGGCACTTATCTGCAAAATGTCTGGTGTGCCCACAGAACATGCAAAGGTTATTGTCTCTACAGTGTTTGTGCTCCTCCAGTGTCAACTTGCCGTCCTTGCCCAGTTTGTTTGAGTCCGGCTTGGGTGTGTTAGAGCTGGTCTGACCGGTTGAGGCAGGTTTGGACTGAGTTTGGTTACCAGAGTTGCTATTTCCGGAGTTATTGCCAGTCTTGGACTTCTCTTGACCGGGCTTAGACTGATTGTTGTGGCCAGGGTTGGGAGTAGACTTGTTACCAGAGGACGACCCCTGGTGCCTACTAGACTGCTGAACCTCCTCTTTGCACTCCCAGTAATGTGCGTCAATCTCCTGGGCTAGGTGGCAAAGCTTGTGAAGGGTTCTTGGTTTGCCAACCTGGCAGACCTCATCTTTGATATGGTTGGGGAGACCAGTGTAGAAGAAGTGGCGCAGAGCACCATCACCGTATCCCCGAACTTGTGAGGCAAGCCAGTTGAATTCGACCATGTACTTATTGACCTGGTGATTATCTTTCATTTGGAGGTGGTCTAGCTGGCTTTCAGTGTCAGCCACTGGGTCGTGAGGTCCGAAAGTAGTTTGAAGTTCTATGACAAACTCCTTCCAGGAGTCCATCCAGTAGGGCCAGTCCTCCGGGTCTTCAGTCCCAAGTAGGTCCGGTTCGAACCACTTGAGAGCCATCCCTTTCAGGAATGACTGCGCGAAAGTGACCTTGGCTTGATCACTTCGAAAGGCCCAGGGCCAGTCCCAGAAGTTAAGTTCGCACTGGATAAGAAATGTGCGCAGCTTCTTTGGGTCTGTCCCATCGAAGGTGTCCGGTTCACGCAACTTGGTTCTAGAGGATGACTCAGAGCCGGTGCGAGCATTACATGCGAGGAGCTTGATGGCTTTGGCAAGGTGTCATAGCCATGTCTCGACCCTGGCTGGACTCGGCCTCGCACTCACTTAGTCCAGCATCGGCCTCACCTGTTCGCTATCCCCAGATGTCCTAGTGCAGTAGACACTGCTTTGCAGTGTCTGTCATTTCGGTTAAGTCCTGTCCCCGGTCCTGTCCCCGGTCTGCCTGTCCCGGTCTCTGCTACCTTAGTCATACATTAGTAATCCTTGTCTTACCAATCGTCTTAGCAATCCTTGCGAGACCGGCATTACCGGTCTCCGTACTATAGTTGTTTCTAGTATATAAACTCATAGATACTTGGCCTGTAGACCTCAGTCTGAAATCAACTAAGTTACCTCTGATAACCCCATCTTGGCCTCGGACTCAGACTGGGACCCACGCAAGGGAATAGCGCTGTACTCTCAGTTGCTAAGTCCAACCAGTCCACTCATCTGTACCTTCATCTTTACCCCTGACTCCGATCCCTCGGCCTCGTGCCCACTTTGGTCTCCGGTCCGGTCTCAACCTGGAAACCCTGTACTTGACACAAGGTTATCAAGCATGGTTACACCAGGCTCAACATCATCCTCTGGGAGGGGTTCTTCATCGTCATTATCCAGGTCATCTCCCGGCCCATCGTCGCCAGGACCATCATCACTGGGGTGATTGAAGTCATCTGGTTCGTCTGGGTCCGGTTCATCATCCGGATCGTTAGTGGGTGCGAGAGGTTGATTAGGGATGGGGGTAGTGGATTTATGGGCTGAGAAGCCCCTGAAGTTGTTGACTTCACTGGGTGACCTTCTGGCTGTCCCTAAGGACACCAGGGCAGCAGCATGGTGCAAGTCGACTGCTGAAGCAGAATCTGGGTTGGTGGTAGCACGTGCCCATGCTGCTTGGGTTCTGGTTTGGGTAGGCATGCTGAGGGTGTGATGCTGAGGATTGAGCAGAAGAGTGATGACCCACACAAGTGTGAGTCTGAAATACTGTTAAGTCCGGGTCTTCACCGGTCCAAGGCTGGTCCGGAGTCTGGTTGGGGGTTAGAGGGTAATATGAGATATCAAGGGGTTTTGGACTATTGGACTTAGCGACTGAGGGCGCAGCGCTATTCCCTTGTGTGGGCCGTAGTCTGGTCGAGGGACAGAAGACAGAGGACGAGAGAGACCGGGTTAAGACGAGAACTAGTTTGATTTCAGACTGAGGCTAAACAGAATATCCTATGGCTTAAATACTAGAAGTAACCTAAGTGTAACGTAGCACCGGAGACCGGTCTGTGCCGGTACAGCGATGATTGGTAAGTAGTGTTACAAAGAATCTTATCAAGCAAGGATTATGGACAAGGGATTACCGGGAACTGGGGCAGGACATGTGGCTGGGCCGGGTGTTACACCAGCCTGGTACTAACTGAGGGGACAACTCGACTGGGCACTGCCTTGCAGTGCCACACGAGCTAACACATTTCTGGGTCAAAGGGTTAAGGCCAGGACCGGGGCAAGGGTTGGACAGGACCAGTCGAGACCGGGGTAGAGCCGGTCTGGGGTGGTCTGGGCATGGTCATGACAACTCAGAGGGAAAATGTAAGTAAAAAAATAAAAAATAAAAAAAGATGCAAAGAACATGTAAGGAAGAACATATGTTTCTTGAAAGTGTCTGTCAGAGGTGAGTGAGCAAATGCCATATATATATATATAGGAACAACAATGGCTCGAGGTTAGCCCTTGGTGTCAAAGTCACCGGTTCTCAGCTCATCAGGTGAGTGTGACAACAGCTCCTCGATCTCATTGATTGCTTCTTCATCCAGGCCTGTGATCCATGTGATGTCCAGTTGTGCACCCTCCCTAAGCAGGTAGGGAATCAGCTGGAAGGCTGCATACCTAGTACATGATATGGCCCTGTCAAGTTCCCCCAGGATGTAGGATCCTCCTCTAGTCCATCGAATGACTACCATGGGTCCCAGGTACTGTGGTTTTGTTTTCCTGTTGAGTTCCTTCTTGACACACGAGTTCCTTACCAGGACCAGGGACCCAGGGTCGAAGATGCAATTGTGGATGGTATGCCAGAATTGACTCTCGAAGTTGTGGGCAGAGGCATACCAAGCTTTCAACACAAGCCCCTTGATGCATTCGAGGTCCTCAGGGTGTTTCTGTAGCTGTCACACTCAATGTGTGACAAGGTCAGTATAGTGGTATATGTGTCCTCTTCTAGTGGAACTAGGAAGGTGGCCTCAGTAATGTTGAATGGTAGTTGAGGTTCAACCCCATGAGCCATGTAATAAGGAGAATGCCCTGTTGCCCTCTGCACTGTAACCCTCTCAACCCAAAACACAGATGGGGCTACTTCTGACCACTTACTTATCTCACTTTTACATGCCTTCACCAGTGCCTCACAAACATCATAGTGCCGGTGCTCGATGATTCCATTACTCTGTGAATTGTAAGGGCTGATGTGAACGTGGCAGATGCTGTATTTCTCAGAGAGCCAGTCTAGCACTTGTACAAAGGGTCTGCCATTGTCTGTCACTATGACCCCCAGGGCCCCCCATCTGCACAATATCTGTTCAAACAGGAACTTTCCAATTGCTTTGCCATTTTCCACACAAAGCATGGCCCACTCTGGGTATCTGGTGAGTGAGCATTGAGCTTGGACAATGTAGTGAAACCCTCCAGACTTTGGCATAACCATTGTATTGACATACACTTTATAGAACAAGGGTTCTGGGATTGTGACAACAGGTGGGATGTGTAACCGATCCTGTTGGCAGAGTTGGCAGTCAAGGCAGGTTTGAACATACCAACGAACATCCTGATCCACCATCAGCCACCAGAACCTGGTGAGAACCTTTGCATGCATAGAGTATATTCCTTTGTGACCTAGGTCATTGTGAGCTTGTTGAATGATTTCGAAGCATCATTCTTGTGGAAGCACGAGTCCTGTGCCTTCCTTGGGGGTCTTTCCTCCACAACTCCCTCCATCTCACAAAGAACTTAGTCACTGATGAGACCAATGCCTCGAAGTCCTTCTCCATCATCCCTTTGGGTCTCTTTCTGTCTTCCAAGAGTTTACAGATGTTGTGGAGCTTCTCATCTCTTAGCATGGCCTTCTCTGTGTGGGGAATCATTATAGGGTGTGTAGAGGGTTGTGTCAACAGGAAGGTACTGACAGGTTCTCTGTGTGGCTGAGACTCCAGTTTCTGTGGCTCTTGGGGATTCAGTACTTTGATTGCAAAAGCTCCACACTCATCCACCCAGTCCTCATACCCCTCCCCTTCCTCTGCTGGATCTTCTTCAGCTTGGGGCCTCCTTGAGAGACCATCAGGTGCAGCATGCCTAGCAGCAGGGATGTGGACTAGCTCAAAATCAAACAAGAGTATTCCCACAATCCATCTATTAATCATCACATTGGGTTGCAGGTCAGAGTTATTAATCATTCCTTTGATATAGTGAGCATCAACCTCAACCACCAACCACTTGACCCCAAAAATGTGCATCTGTACATTGTGTAGTGCCCTGAACAAGCCAAAGAGTTCAAGTTTCGCCTGGCTGCACCTGCGCTTGTGCTCGATCAACAAGACTGATCCAAACCTGGCTGGGTATCTAACCCTGTCCTCTCCTTCCTGCATGAGGATATACCCTACTGCGATGTTCGAGGTGTCGACTGCAAGGATCACTTTGCAGTCTACACTGTAGTCAATTGGACACAAGGTGGGGGATGTCATGATCGCATTTTTAAGGTAGTCCATTGTATCCCATTGTTGCTTGCCAAACTTGAAAGGAGTATCTTTGCATGTTAGGTTGATGAGCAGCTGCACATGTTTGGCAAAGTCCTTGATGAATATGCAACAATATCCTATCATACCCAGGAACCCCCTAACCTCAGAGATGTTAGTACAATAAGGCCAGTCCTGAATCTTCTGGACCTTGGACTCATCTGGGACCCTGCCTTTGTAGGATACCTTGTGGCCTATGACCACAATCAATGGTGCTGCAATGACCATTTTGCTTGCAGAGACTGTAGCACCTGCATGTCCTAGTCTTTGTAGGACTCAATTGACCCAACAGAGATGTTCCCAAATGAACCTCCTTATTCCTGGGTTTGATGGAATTGTCTCGTATGATCCATCTTTACATTGGTAGCATGACTTAGGACCTTTGATTGGGCAATCATCGATGAAGGGTGACATGACCTCTGGGATCTCATCACGCAAAATCCAGGCTACATCTCCATGAAACACTTGGACCACGTTTGTGTAGCCCATAGGTGTTAAGTTTGTGACTAGGTCAGGGGTCAAAGGCCAAGCACCAGGTGCAACAACCCTTGGTCTTAGCTTGTGCACTAGACCCTTGTGCAAGCTGGGTTGAAGTCAGAGAGAGCTGAAGGGGGTCAGGAGCAAAAGCTGAGAGTTGACTCAGGCTTAAGCTGGGGACTTGGGGTGAACTACAGTGGGTCAAAAAAGTGTCCCAATGTTGGGTGATTTTGGAAAGAGTTGAGATTTATGAGAGAGCCAATAGGAATTAGTTCAAACTCCTGCAGGACCAAAATTAGTACTAACTGTTGCCTTGACAACAAGGGCTTTCTTATGTAATTTGGTTGACATGGCACCAAGATATCACCATTTTAAAATGACATGTCATTGGGACACTTTTTTGAGCATGATCTTGTCAGTCATTATTTAGTAAATAACATAAAGATTTGACAACTTCTGAGGGATTTTGTGCTTCAACCCTGACTGATTATGTAATGTACATAATCCTGAGCCATAAAAATGGCTTGGGTCCCACTCAGCTAACCCTACTTGACCATGAAATGCATTTTTGCCTCTGCTAGAGCAAATATCCACCTTCTTTCTGAATCTGGCCTTTCTGCTCATCAAATCTCCTCCACAACTGGTCAGGGGAGCTCTACTGTGGCCAGGGTCATCAAAGAGTTCCAGCTAGATTAAGGAAAACCTCAAACTAGGACATCCTTACCAACCTTCTTCTCCTGGCAGAGGAGAATAGTCTCTAGTATGACCTCTGGAACAGCTGAAAATGCTGTCCAGGCTACCCATATAATGTGTGTGGCCCTTTCCTCTCCTGTCACTTCCCAAACTGTTTGCAGTGTGCTCAATTCTGCATCCCTGAAGGTGATTGTCAAGCAGGAGATGCCACTCTTGTCTTGCAAGCATACACAATAGTGACTTGCCTTTGCTCTTAAGCACCAAAATTGGACTGTGGATGACTGCACTGGGGTCATCTGGTCAGTTGAGCCCAAGATCAATAGTATTGGACCAGATGGAAGGAAATTTGTGTGGAAAATGGTAGGGAAGTGTTTGCAGGATAATTCTCCTGCTTGACTACAGCCTTCAGGGATGCAGAATTGAGCACACTGCAAACAGTTTGGGAAGTGACAGGAGAGGAAAGGGCCACACATTATATGGGTAGCCTGGACAGCATTTTCAGCTGTTCCAGAGGTCATACTAGAGACTATTCTCCTCTGCCAAGAGAAGAAGGTTGGTAAGGATGTCCTAGTTTGAGGTTTTCCTTAATCTAGCTGGAACTCTTTGATGACCCTGGCCACAGTAGAGCTCCCCTGACCAGTTGTGGAGGAGATTTGATGAGCAGAAAGGCCAGATTCAGAAAGAAGGTGGATATTTGCTCTAGCAGAGGCAAAAATGCATTTCATGGTCAAGTAGGGTTAGCTGAGTGGGACCCAAGCCATTTTTATGGCTCAGGATTATGTACATTACATAATCAGTCAGGGTTGAAGCACAAAATCCCTCAGAAGTTGTCAAATCTTTATGTTATTTACTAAATAATGACTGACAAGATCATGCTCAAAAAAGTGTCCCAATGACATGTCATTTTAAAATGGTGATATCTTGGTGCCATGTCAACCAAATTACATAAGAAAGCCCTTGTTGTCAAGGCAACAGTTAGTACTAATTTTGGTCCTGCAGGAGTTTGAACTAATTCCTATTGGCTCTCTCATAAATCTCAACTCTTTCCAAAATCACCCAACATTGGGACACTTTTTTGACCCACTGTAGGTTGACATTCAGACTGGGGAGCTAAGTACAATGTACATAGTGTATATATACTGAAGACCAGCAACCTGAAGGCCAAGGTTACTGGTGAGGGACTAAATAGCTGTGCAAGGGACTAACTAAAAGTTAGACAAGGAGGCAGGGATTGGAAAGCCGAAGACAGACACTGCCTTGGCATAAGCGATGGCAGTACAAAAGCTAACTAGAAAGGTATAGTAAGGAACAGGGTTTGCTTCAGCATTCAGCATTGACCTGGCATTCTGAACCTAAGACTGAGCCATGGGTTTCTTGGTATATGACAGTATCCCCCCCTTAGGGTCAAGCCCTTGAGACCCACCCTAAGGTGCATGAGGTTGGCAGTTGCCATGCTGACAGAACATGTGTTCCCTGGGGTTAAAAAGGTGCGTCTTTGTGAAGACTTGTTTTCTCCTGACTCCTTCATCATGTCTACCTGTCAAGCTTCCCCACATGTACCCACCAACTCATCTGGCTTCCAGAAAGCTTCCATGCCCAAACTCCAGATCACCAGTGATGATGAGGAGGCCAACATCTGGGCCAAGATGGCCAAGCGCAAGCAGCACAAGGCATTGAGGGAAGAGGCTGCCCAGCTGGAGGCAGAGAGGCTCAAGAGGGAGTGATTAGAGGCAGAGTGGCGCAAGAGGGAGTGGGTGGAAGCCAAAAGGTGGGAGCAGGAGCAGTTAGAGGCCAAAAGGCAAGAACAGGAGCATCTGGAGGTCAAGAGGAAAGAGCAGGAGTGGTTGGAAGCTGAGCACTGGGAACAGGAGACCCAGGCACAACAGAAGACAGGAGAGCCAAAAGGCAAGGAGCAGGAGAAGGCTGCCAGGGTTGCAAGTACCAGGTCATGCTGACAGTGCAAGAAGGGTTGAGTGTCATGCACTTTTGGCCATGCACAGCAAAGTAAGTGGAAGAAGAGGACGTGCAACTGGTGCACTGAAATGAAGGTCAGGTGCGAGTTGCCTGAGGGGGTGGAGCCTGAGGCTGAAGAGGCCAGGGCAAAGGCTGGGAAGAAGAGAGCGCCAGAGGATGTCATGTTGCTGAGGGCCAGGGAAAAGAGGAAGGTCACCCGAGTTGGGTCTGCAATCCCTGGTGAGTCGGAAGCCAGTCCCTTGGGAGTGGTCATGCCCACTGTCCCCCCCTCTGATCCCTTGGTGGTGGTGGTAGTCAAGGGGTTCAAGCTGATCGCAGCGGCCATGGATCAGCAAATGGCAGAGATGTGGGCCAGAAGAGAGACCCAGCGCTGGTTCAACAGCTGGCTGGGTGGCCTGCTGGGTGAGTTTGAGTTTGTCTTGCGCCCAACCACCCCGGTTTCCAAGTCCAGCGAGGAGCTGCACTCGGATGTGGCAGACATGGAGCTCGAGAGTCTCCAGTCAGACTGAGAGGGAGTGGGGGTGGAGTTGGATGAGGGTGTCATGTGCTGGCCTGAGGATGTGCACATGAAGGGCTGGTGGTCTGGCTCAGAGAGTGGGGAGGAAAAGGAGCTCTGGGTGAGTGATGGAGAGGTGTTTGAGGGGGACTCCGAGTGAATGCACCAGTCTGAGCTGAATGCCAATGTAAATACTGTACATATTTTTCAATGCATCAACTGTCTTAGTATAGTAAGGAAAGTAAGAACAAGAAAAAGGAAGGAAACATAGAGGAATGTTTAGCTAGTGGTTGGCCTGGGTTTACTGGAATAACTGGCATGGAAAGCTGCGAGTAAATCCTCAGCATTGCCCAGCTTGGTGGCTGGTAGCCAGGATGTTTCTTTGTCAGTGCCCTCGTAGCCAGCCCAGCATACCAGGTACTGTAACTTACACTTCCATCATTGGTCCATCTTTGAGTCGAGGATCTCAGCGATCTCATACTCTGGTTCACCATCCACCTCGATCGGAGGTGGTGGTGGCTGGGTTCGGTTCGGGATAGTGTTGGGGTGTGCCAGTTCTAACTGCAACATGTGGAACACTGGGTGTACCACACAAATAGTGTCCAGGAGGCGAAGGGTGAATGAGTGGGTGCCAGGCTGGGCTATTACCAAGTAAGGGCCTAGGTTCTTGTCTGTGAGTTTCTGTGATGGTCTTGTGGTCCAGAAGTACTTGGTTTTGACATAGACCTGGTCACTGAGGTTGATCTCAGGCACCAGTAGCCTTTTTGCATCTGCTGGACCTTGGTATCTAGCTTGGGCTAGTGCCATCTCTTCTCATAGGAACTGGTGTAGCTTGTCTAGGTCCATGGCATAGTCCCTAGCCCATGCCAAGGATAAGTCTCTCTTGGGGAAGACTGAGAGGTTAGGGTGGTAACCCTTGTTGGTGAAGAAAGGGGAAACACTGGTGGTAGCACTCAGGGCATTGTTGTAGGCAAACTTGGCCAATGGGAGTAACTTGGCCCAGTTGTCCTGCTGGTAGTTGCAATATACCCGGAGGTACTGTTCCAAGGTCTGGTTTGCTCGTTTGGTCTGGCCATCTCCTTCCAGGTGGTACCCAGAAGTGAAGTGTAGGTGCATATCCAGCACCTTACCCAAGGACTGGAAGAAGTGTGAGACAAATTCAAAGCCTTGGTCAGAGGTCACATGTGCCAGAACACCATGTTTTGAGAAGACATGGAGTAGGAAGAGTCGAGCAAGCTCGAGGGAGGTGATAGTGTCATAGGTGGGTATGAATATAGCCTGCTTGGACAGTCAGTCCATGACCACCAGGATAGCGGTGTGACCACTGGATGCTGGTAGGTACTCAATGAAATCCATAGAGATGGAGTTCCATGGCTTTTCTGGTATTGGCAATTGTTTCAGGGTGCTGTATGGTCAGTGTCTGGGTGTTTTGGCTCTTGCGCATATAGTGCAGGACCTCACATATTCTTTGATGAAGGTGTGAATGCCAGGCCAGGTGTACTCTCACCTGATTAGTTCCAATGTTTGATTCTGGCCAAAGTGTCCTGACAGCAGGTGATCATGCTTATACTGAAGGACCTTGAGCCAAAGGTCATTGGCATCTGGTACATAGATCTGGTTATCAAGGTGTAGCAGACCAGTGCTGTCAACTGACCACTGAGGGTCAGAGGTGTCTGTGAGTCGGTGTTGGGATAGTGGGTCCAAGGGTAGTGCAGTGAGTATTTTGTTGTGGAGTTGCTCTACATCCATTAGAAGGCTGGCATGTAGTATGGGGTACTCCAAGCATGTGGTGTGGAGAGCCGAGACCAACTGTTCTGGCATGAACACCAGTCGGAGGTTGTGGGGGTTTGCCTGGGCATAGCCCCTATCCCCCTCTTTGGGGTAGACATCCCATTGTCTAGTGAGAGTGTTGGGCTTGGCACTGAGCTTACCCAGGTGGAAATGGATGACGAGGTTGAACTGTGACAGGTACTCGGACCACTGGGCTTGCCAGCATGTGAGTACCTTAGAGGTTGAGAAGTATTCAAGGTTCTTGTGGTCAGTGACCACATCAATGGGTAGAGGGGCACCCTCCAAGTAGTGTCTCCAGGCCTGGAAGGCCTCAAAGATAGCAAGCAACTCCTTATTGTGGGTGTCATAGTTGAGTTCCAGCACAGATGGTGTTCAGGAGTAAAAGGCGACCAGGCAAAGTTAGTTGTCTTCACCAGTAATGGACAGTATGCCAGCGATGGCATAGTCTGAAGCATTGGTCTCCACTGTGAGTTGAGTGCTAGGAATGAAGTGAGTAAGGATAGGAGTGGTGGTAAAAGCTTCTTTGAGCATATTGAAGGCTGACTGGCACTCCTTGGAGAAGTTCGAGGGTACAGTGAGGGACAAAAGTGTTGCAATGTTTGTGAGGTGTGACTTGTTGCTGATGTAGCTCAGGCTATTCTGCACAGATAATGATGATACCTATACCATTGGAAAGGGGTGACTCTAAGCTTTCCAGAGCACTAAGGGTCAGTCCAAACAAAGCAATACATGCCAGGATACACCCTATTCTTTCTGAAAAGTGCATTGCAACACTTTTGTCCCTGACTGGTGAAATCATGAAATGTGACCTTTTGATGGGATTAAGGGCATGGAGGATGGGAAAAAATGCTTACATAATAAACCACATGATCATCCAGATGATTTTGTCAGCATGTAAACAATGACAAACATTGGACTTGTACCATTAATCCTCCCTCTTTTACCACAACTCATGAAATCATCTCTCTAGCTCACATGGTCATTTTCTCAAGGAATTCTTATCAAATACTGGTGGCCACCACAGTGCCATCAGTATAACATGCTCTCAGAACAATCAGGCCCTTGAAAAACTTGCTGTCAGTCATTTCCTGGACTGTTTACCCCCCCATGCCTGATGTGTTCTGGAACTAATCAGTACTTGGAAGGCTGAGAATGTTTTGGAGGTCAATCTGGCACTTCAGAACATGATGGACAAACCAGTCCCCTCTCAACCAATGCATTTCTGGCACAGGAACACTGATATGGAAGTTGGGGTGAGATAAAACCTCCTTGTGCTCTGAGCACCATAAGAGGGTTCACTAGATCTTGCTCTGATCTGAACTGTAGATGACTGGGGAAGGATTATTTGGTCATATGTGACCAAAGGCAATATTCAGGGCCAGATGGAAGCACAGGATTCTGCTCCATGGCAGTTCAGTAGCATATCCTTCTGATGACACCCAGGGGTAAAGAGGATTTTGTCTTGCCTTAACTTCCATACCACTGTCCCTGTGCCAGAAATGCATTGGTTGAGAGGGGACTGGTTTGTCCATCATGTTCTGAAGTGCCAGATTGACCTCCAAAACATTCTCAGCCTTCCAAGTACTGATTAGTTCCAGAACACATCAGGCATGGGGGGGTAAACAGTCCAGGAAATGACTGACAGCAAGTTTTTCAAGGGCCTGATTGTTCTGAGAGCATGTTATACTGATGGCACTGTGGTGGCCACCAGTATTTGATAAGAATTCCTTGAGAAAATGACCATGTGAGCTAGAGAGATGATTTCATGAGTTGTGGTAAAAGAGGGAGGATTAATGGTACAAGTCCAATGTTTGTCATTGTTTACATGCTGACAAAATCATCTGGATGATCATGTGGTTTATTATGTAAGCATTTTTTCCCATCCTCCATGCCCTTAATCCCATCAAAAGGTCACATTTCATGATTTCACCAGTCAGGGACAAAAGTGTTGCAATGCACTTTTCAGAAAGAATAGGGTGTATCCTGGCATGTATTGCTTTGTTTGGACTGACCCTTAGTGCTCTGGAAAGCTTAGAGTCACCCCTTTCCAATGGTATAGGTATCATCATTATCTGTGCAGAATAGCCTGAGCTACATCAGCAACAAGTCACACCTCACAAACATTGCAACACTTTTGTCCCTCACTGTATGTTTTTTCGTGTGAGGTGGGTCAAGGGGATGACAATGTCCAAGTAGTTGTAGATGAAGTGTCGGTAGAAGTTGGCAAAGCCTAGGAAGGACTGAATGTCCTTGACCTTCCAGGGTTTGGGCCAGTCACAGATGGCTTTGATCTTTTCACTGGACATGCTGAGGCCAGTCGGTGAAAGGCAGTAGCCTAGGTATTCTACCGACTTGGAGTGGAACTCACATTTTTCCAGTTTGGCAGACAGGCCATGTTTCCAGAGTTGACACAGAACCTCTTTAACATGCTGCTGGTGCGAGTTCTCGTTGTTGGAGTAGATGAGTATGTCATCCAGGTAGACCATGACACACACGTCTAGGAGGTTGGCGAACACTGTGTTGACAAAGCGTTGGAATGCTGCCAGGGCATTGGACAGACTGAAAGGCATGACAAGCCATTCAAAGGACCCATACTGAGTGCAGAACATGGTTTTCCATTCATCACCATTGGTGATCCAGACTAGGTGATACGCATGCCTGAGGTCGATTTTGGTGTAAACCTTGGCCTGGGATGGTGAGTCTAGGAGGTCGGTGATGAGGGGGAGTGGGTATTGGTCCTTTTTGGTGATCTTGTTCAAGCCCCGGAAGTCAACACAAAGCTGAAGGGAGCCATCCTTCTTCTTGACAAAGAGGACCAGCACTCCGTGGGGGGAAGAGGTTGGTCGGATGAACCCAGTAGCCAGATGCTCATCTAGGAAGGCCCAGAGAGCTTCAAGCTCTACCAGTGACAGGGAGTAGATAGGGCCAAGGGGTGGTGATGAGTCTCCTTCCAGCTCGATCTTAAGATCATGTTCTTGGTGGGGTGCTAGGGTAGTGGCTTTGGATTTACTGAACACATCGGCATACTCATGGTACTCTGGTGGAATGCCAGAGAGGTTTGGTGCATCTTCTACTTTTGAAGACCAAAGAGAGGTGAGAGCTGAGGGATGAAGCTGGAGGCTGAGCTGAGAAGACCCTTCAAGTTTACATGACCAGACCTAGGCCACAGCATTGATGAAGGTGATAGGTGGGCAAGTCAAGCCCAGTGCAACTGGTTTCTCTAATTGTGGGGTCAGATGCTCATTAGAGCCAAGGGTGGTTGGGTTGGGAGCTGAAGGCTTGGGGTCAGGGGGTGATGTTGGGGGGTCTGGCACTCGTTGTACAGGCATCTGGAATCTAATACTGCTTGACACCCAGTCAATCAACAGATTGTGTTGGGTGAGCCAGTTGTATCCTAAGACTGCCTTGCACTTGGAGTCCAGTGGGGTTGCATAGAGGGTGACTGGGGTTGCATCACTGGAGGGAAAAATGAAAACAAGATCTACTGCCTGGGTGATGACCAAGTTGGAGGTGCCATCAAACAGCTGAAGCTGGACCAGTGGGATGGAGTAAAGGGGAACAGAGATTTTATTTGCAAATTTTGTATCTATAAAACAGTGTGTAGAGCTGGAGTCAATGAGTACTGGGAATGCTGGCTCATCATAGGATGCTAGAGAAATGGTAGGCATAAGACTATTTGGGTTGCAAAGAGCGGATGCGTTGAGCTTAACCTCCAAGAGCACACCACCAGAGTCAACGCAGTCCTTGGGGTGTGTGAGGTTCTGAGGACTGCTGACTATTTTTTTGCCTTGGTGGAGGCCTCCAGTGTGGCTTCTGGAGCTGCCACAGCTGCTCTAGCCTTGGCCACCTTCTTGGGGCATTCCTTGGCTATGTGACCTTCCCCTCCACAGAACATACAGAGCTTTAGGTTGAAGCATCACTTTTGCTCAGCAGCTGTTAACTTCCCATCCTTGCCGAGTTTGTTGCTGGCTGGCTTGGGCTTTGAAGACCTGGCGTTGGTACTGCTGGTCTTTGGTGCAGTGGGGGGCCGGGAGGTGTTGGATGCTGAGGTTTTCCCTTTGTCAGTGTTTGAGTCTCTATTGCCAGTCTTTGATGAGTTCTGGTTACCAGAAGACCAGTTCTGGCATTGGACCTCCTTGCATCATTCCCAGTAGTGGGAATCTATGTCCTGAGCTAGACAGTGAAGGTCTTCAAGGGTGCAGGGTTTGCCTACCTGGCTTATCTCATCTTTGATTCAGTCAGGAAGTCTGGCATAGAAGAAGTGGCGGAGAGCCCTGTTGCTGTAACCCTGGACCTGGGTAGCTAGCCTGTTGAACTCAACCATGTATTTGTTGATACAGTGGGTTTCTTTCATGGTTAGGTGGTCGAGCTGGTTCTCAGCTTCTGCTACTGGGTCATGGGGGCCGAAGGTCGACTGGAGTTCAATGACAAACTCACGCCATCTATCCATCCACAGGGGTCAGTCCTTGGGTTTGCTGGTGAGGAGGAGGTCCAGCTCGAACCATTTGAGTGCCATTCCCTTGAGGTAGGATTGGGTGAAGGTTACCTTTTGGCAGTCATCACAGAAGGTTTGGGGTTTGTTCTGGAAGGTCAACTTGCACTGGATGAGGAACTGGCAGAGCTTCTTTGGGTTGGTGCCATCAAAGGTATCTGGTTCTCAGACCTTGGCTGATCCTGAGCTTCCTTTGGTGTTTTGGCAGGAAGATCAGGTGAGAGACTGTACAGCCCTGGCGAGACTGCCCAGGACCCTCATGGTTTGCAGGTCAGTTTCCTCATTTTCACCTTCCTCGGGGTTAGGCCCAAAAGGATCATCGTTGTTGTCATTGTCATCATCACTGGAGTGATGGTCAGAGTCATCCAGGTCATTGTCACCATCACCTCTGGGGTTGTTGAAGGGAGCAGGAGGTCAATGACCAGCTGGTGTTGGTGTACCTCAATTGTTGGAAGCCAGTGTAGTACTGGAACAATGGGCTGAGAATCCTTGGAACTGCTGCACGACCGCAGAAGTCTGGCAGTGACTGGTGAGGGAACTGAGGGCCAACTGGCAGTGAGGGTCATCTGATGTTTCAGGTTGGGTTGGTCTCGAGGCAGAGGCAGATTCTAAAGTGTGGTCTGCTTGAGCTTGGGTGCAAGTTCTGGTCATGGGTGGTGAGTGACTTGCACAAGTGGCAGTCTGAATATACTGTTAAGTTCATGACTAGGTTGGGGGTCAAAGGCCAAGTGCTGGGTGCAACAACCCTTGGTCTTAGCTCGTGCACTAGACCCTTGTGCAAGCCAGGTTGAAGTCAGAGAGAGCCAAAGGGGGTCAGGAGCGAAAGCTGAGAGTTGACTTGGGCTTAAGCTGGGGACTTGGGGTGAACTAGGTTGATATTCAGACTGGGGAGCTAAGTACAACATATGTAGTGTATATATACTGAAGACCAGCAACCTGAAGGCCGAGGTTAGTGGTGAGGGACTAAATAGCTGTGCAAGGGACTAACTAAAAGTTAGACGAGGAGGCAGGGATTGGAAAGCTGAAGACAGACACTGCCTTGGCATAAGTGAGGGCAGTACAAAAGCTAACTAGAAAGGTATAGTAAGGAACAGGGTTTGCTTCAGTGTTCAGTGTTGACCTGGTGTTCTGAACCTAAGACCGAGCCATGGGTTTCTCGGTATATGACAATAGGCAGTTTTGTAAGTCTCAAGGTACTGACTGGAGATTGGAATGTAGTGAGATCACAATAGTCTTCATGAATAGTGCGATGGTCATACCCAACCATGAGGTCGAGGATGCCATAGACCGAGTGACCTGCGAAATCCTTGGCAATTGAGTTGACATGAGGGGGGGTCCCCACATCTTGAATGGTTACTGTGTTCAAGGGCTGAAGGTTGTGGATGAGGCAGAGGGATTTCCCATCCTTCTTGACCACACAACCACTTTGATTGATATGATGAAGTCGAGGGCTTGTAGACTCTGGCAGTGAGTTTTTCTTTGATGATCCATACCACCTCAGGGTAAATTGCTGGGGGAATGGGTATGTTATGTTGCACCCAGGGCTTGTGAGGAACTGTCGGGATCTTCAGGGGTGGAAACATATCCTCTCTAAATGTTCCCCACTCTGATGTCTCCCAGGTGAATGTCATTTTGTGGGTATGGATGAGCCATTGCATGAGGTTCCAGGAAGGTTTGCCAGTGGGTCATCGACCACCTGTCATGTGACCCAGAATTCTGTGGGTGTCATGATCTCAACTGGTCTGACCTTTTTTGCTACAGGCTTGTATTTTAGGACAAGTTTTTCAGCTCCAATCTCATAAGGGGAAACAAGGGTAGAATTTGGGATCAGAGCCACAGGTGCAGTAACTCTAGAAGTAATTATATGGTCAATGCTAGATTTTAAAGGATCTGAAGCAGGGGCATAAACTGGTGAAGTAGAAGGAAGAGAAAGATGCGAAGTAACATGAGCATCAGTGATAGAATTGTGACTAGGAAAAGGTTCATCCTCTAAAGATGTTTCAGCAATGAAAAGAAGTGGTAACATCATTGGAAAATCCTGGTCTCATCACAACCCCTGTGAATCATTGACCGTCTCTAAAAACCCTGCTTGGTTGTATGCATTTCTTTTCCAAACATAGGCAATCTTTGTACTTATTGGCATTGACAGGGTCTACAAACCTCAGTTCAGCATGGAGGTGTTCTCGAGGGTGGGTGGGAACAAGGACCATTTGACCAGTGTTGGGGTCATGAAGCTCAACTGACTGCTCTCTGTTTGGGAAGTCACACATGACTGAACTTAAGAGACAGAAGAATGGGTGGCTGAGCAGTAGGTCGAAAGGGGCACTCTTGATGACTTGTATCTGTAGGAAGACTTCTAACAGCCCAATCTTGAGCCTGGCATCTTCCATAATCCCCAGGGTACAAGCACATGACTTGTTTGCAGCTTTGAGAACTGTCACACGATCTGGGCACAGTGGAGTACTGATAGCCTCCCACAGCTCCTTCCTAAGAGCTATCACCTGGCAGCTGTTGTTGAGGATGCACTCGATGTTCAGTTTACCTTCCAGGACCCCATCCACTGCCCTTAGTGGCATCAACTCAGCCCTGACTGTCTTCTCCTCTTCCTCCTTTACTGTGTACTGCTCATATGCAAGCCATTCTGATGGCTCAGAACTGAGCACAATGGTGTCAACAGCAGTAGTAGGAACTCGCTTTGCTGTGGCCAGCTCCTTTACCTGTTTACAGAGTTCCAGGTTCAGTGCTAGCAAGTCGCAGTAAGACACTTCAAGCTTCATGTTGAGCATACCATTCATGATCCTTTTGATTGCTGTTGGATTGTCAAAACCACTGGTAAACTTATACTGGGGTTCTTTTCCATTTGACATGGTGGATTTCTCTGCCATAGCTCTAGGGGTAGCAGATGGGGCAGTAGATATCTTACTCGAGGAGCTTGTGTGCTTGGGTATGTCAACTCCATCGAAGTGGATGGACTTCTTGCCTTTGATGTTCAATTTCACTTGCTCCAGCTGAGCATATGCCTGGGTGTAGGCAGTGCAGTTGTCCTCGTCCTCAATCTGTATTCCTATATCATCATCGAGCGGGAATGTAGAGGACAATCCTGGCACGAGGTCAAGGGGATCTGACGACTGTTCAAAGAACATAGAGGAGGTCATGTGTGGAGGAGAATCACAGGAAAAGGGTGAGGTCAATGCTGCTGGAGAGGACACCTCTCCATAGGTGTTGATCAAGGTGAGGACTGCCTCTCGCATTGAGTGCCATGCATTGATCTTCTGTTTAAAGTTCCTCCCTGGCATCCCCCAAGGTACATCCTTCCCATCTGGGAGGAAGACCCAGTTTCCCACCAATTTACACTTTCCAGCTTTGATGTATTCATGGATGTAGGGACAGTCTGGGGTCAGATGCCCATCCTCACTGCAGAAGGAGCAGTCTGGTCAGTGGTGAGGCTCATAGAGCAAGCATGCAGGCTTGCAAGGAGGCGCTTCATTAATTGTGGGGGCTTGACAGTGGACTATTGCAGGTTGTTGAAAGGTTGTGGGTGATGCTGTGGGGGGAGCCATCCTGCCACTCAGAAGGAAGGTGGCTTCTTTGTAGACCTCCTTGAATGCCCAAGGCTCATCCATATAGTGTCGAGGATGAAGGAGTGACAATTGCTGTAGAAGGACATTCCTAAAGTCCATATGGAAACCCTGTAAGAATTTGGTGTCTCTTTGTGAAGTACAGGTTTACCCTCAGGTGACAGGGGCTAAGTCCAAGTGGCCAGAATCAAGGCCGGGAGACAGGGGCCAAGTCTGGTTAGACCGGAGTTAAGGCCGGAGGTCAGGGGCTAAGTCTGGAGGACCGGACTTAAGGCCGGGAGCACGGGAACAAGACCAGTAGCATGGGAAACCGACCAGTCTTGGGGTGTGCACAGGGGGAAGCCAGTCTGGGGTTGGATCTACCTCCCTTGGTCTCAGCTTATGTGCTGTACCCTTATGCAAGCCAGGGAGAGGTCTGGGACAGGGGCCGGGAATAGCTTAAGGCTCGGCCTTAGCTATAGAGTAGTCTCGAGGGGTAGTATGGAGTTGAGGGTAATACTAAGTTGATATTCTGACTGAGGGTGCTATGAAGTATGTACAGGGGTTAAATACATGAGGCTGGTCCGGAGTAAAGAACATGAAGCTGGACTTGTTGATAAGCTATTAGAAAGATGATTAGCAAGAGGAGGACAGCCATAGTGGCTGTGCCGAGGCTAACAGCTAAAGTCCAGGTGACCGGCATAACTGGGGTCAGACACAGGATTGTACAGTAAGCAAAGTCAGATGAATGGGCTAGACTAAATATAGTACAAACAAAGGGAAACAGACTGGAGTTATGTCCGGGTCACCCGGACATAGACCTGGGAGGACCGGGGTGGAGCAGCGCAAGGCTGGGAGGCCAAAGTGGACCGGAGATAGGGGTAAAACACCAGACTTGAGTTATGCAGGCCAGAGTTGAGTTATCTAGGGCTGGGATTGGGTTTTCTAGGCTGGACTAGGACCGGACTTGACCGGAGATAGGGGCTAGGGGTCTGGACTGGACTGGGACCGAGTCTGAGAGTCATGGATATGACACTCTTTCTCTCTCAGACAGGTGATTCCTTTTGCCTAAGAATGTCATGACATGCTGGAATTCCCTGAAATACTCTCCTAGCTTTCCTCATGTATTCATCAGCCAGGATGCATATCTTTGGACAATCTCATCCAATTCCAACACAGTGTGTTGATGATCATCATACTCTGCTCCAGGATAGTAAGTTTTGAGTTCCTCTATGAACCCTTCCCAATCTCCTTTTGATACTGCATCTAAGGTCGCCCAGAGCTCTTCATCAGCATGACTCAGGTAGTGGAGGGTCCAATGGATTTTATCCTGATCAGCATAGTAACCTGCATCTTCACATAGCTGCTCAATGTCCTCTAAGAAATGCAGGAGGTCGCATGGTTCTCCTGAGAATGATGGCACTTTGGCTGTGTTATGGAGGGGCATCTCTTTCCTTCCAAAGGACATCTGTGGTCCAGGTGGCATGTTAGGAGTATATGTGTTAGTTCCCAACTGGGGGAGCAGGGATGGTAAGAGGTGTGGAATTTGGGGTAGAGGGTTCTCTAGCATTGGTAAGGGATGGGTGACCTTGGGTGAGAGTGGGTGTGATGAAGACTGGAGTGAGGTAAGTGAGGAGAGTGAGGACTCTGGTGCCTTTACTGTGACAAGTGGCATGTTGGATACTAGCAGCTTGCCTGGGGTGGTCTGCATCAGGAGAGGGTCTTGGGGTCACACAGGCAGGGCAACACTGTCATCCAGCTTCAGTGCTCCTGGGAAATCCAGCGTTTTGATGAGTGTAGAAAGGGGTGGGACAGGTGTATTTTGTGGTGCAAAGAGGAATGGGGTTATTCTGTTTGGTTCATCAGAGCCTGATGACTGGGGGGATGAGATAGAAAGTTTGTTTAGTGGTTCAACAAGGACATCAAGATCCAGGATAGAGAAGAGGAGGGAGTTAAAGCTCTAGAGCTAGAACTAAGGCTCCCTTGCGGTGGGCTTGAAAAGATGTGGGGAACTAAAACTCTCCCTGCTAGAATAGCGATAGGCTGAAGGCAAGTCAGTGAGTGTGCCTAGGATCATCCCAAGGGAACCTAGACTAGCACAAGAGCAAAAGAGGCAAGAAGGAGAGGGTTGAAGAATAAGAGTCATTGAGGTTGTCACAAGGTATCTTTTGATGTCATGTTCTGCAGAGAACCTTGCTAATCCAATTCTAAGTGGGTTTTTCAAAGTTGTTTTTACTGTACAGTACCTGCTAGCTAAATAGTGTAATGGAAGCAGAAGGGTTTTCAGGGAGGGAACAAGTGAACTCAGGGTAGCCTCTACAAGCAATGTTAGCCTCTGGACAGGGTCCCTGACAGAATGACAGCAAGAGAGAAGAATTGATCAGGTACCGAGCAGTGTGCCAAACAAGGACAATGTGAGTGAAGCAAAGTGGGAACACAATAGTAAGGACTTTGCAGGGTTCGAGATGGGCCTGTCGAGGGTTGCTTGAGTTTGGTGAGGCTATTTGATAGGCTCACATGACTGGCCACATGTATCGACGAGCAAGCATTGACAGTCAATGTGCATGATCTTGTATGTGACTTGACGACTTGACAATCTGTGTGAACTATGATGTGCATACCCACCACCCAATGTGTCCTTTCATGCATGAAGTAGTGTAGGGAGTCTTGACTCCCCACACAAGGATGTATGTCCCATTAATCAGACTATTGCCAGCCTTCTGCCCATCTGTATTGAGTGGATGTGGTATCCTCAGCACCTGCTCAACAGTGGCTTTCCATGGAAACCATTCTGGCATGAATTGGAGCTGATTTGAGTGACCCAGACCTCACAAGCTGCACCTGGGGTGTATGTCCCATTAATCAGACTATTGCCAGCCATCTGCCCATCTGCATTGAGCAGATGTGGCATCCCCAGCACCTGCTCAACAGTGGCTTTGCATGGACACCATTCTGGCATGAATCAGAGCTGATTTGAGTGTCCCAGACCTCACAAGCTGCACCCAGGATGTATGTCCCATTAACTAGACTATTTCCAGCCTTCCGCCCATCTGTATTGTGCAGATGAGGTATCCTCAGCACCTGCTCAACAGTGGCTTTCCATGGACACCATTCTGGCATGAATTGGAGCTGATTTGAGTGACCCAGATCTCACAAGCTGCACCATTGGTGTATTTGGCATTAATCAGACTATTGCTAGCCATCTGCCCATCCAGATTGAGCAGATGCTGCATCCCCAGCACCTGCTCAACAGTGGCTTTCCATGGACACCATTCTGGCATGAATTGGAGCTGATTTCCATGACCCAGATCATATCTGCCCACCCCCCCTCCTGCCCTTTGGAATTTCTCCCCACAAATCCCCACAGTTTATTTTCATCACTCCTCCGAATTTTATGTGATTACATAAGCATAACAAAGCGCAGCCACTACTCCCAGGAACATGTCCTCATTTGGCATGTGCCTGATATCCAACATTCCCACAAACTGCCCTTATTGTCCCCAGGCTCCCCTTTCTTTCTGGGCTATGTCCCTTCACTGTAGGCATTGTATAAGATAGTTACATGTACTATAAGTCCATTAGACCATAAATGAATGCTTTTCTGCCCATCCTAATGGGCCTAAATAATTGCAATGTCTGATTGAGGCAAAACCAGAAAAAGCAATTGCTTTTTTGATATATTGGTTATATCTATCTATTTATTGTGTCCCTACAACATATCACAAGTTGATAGGCTGGGATGGCATGCTTCAAGTGTAGTAAAACTGGTAATTATCTTAGGGGATCAAACAAAAAAAGTGTTCGCATTTTTGATACATTTGACATGGGCACTTGAAAAAGGAACTAGCTTTGAGGATGGTTCTGTACCTAAAACATATCAACAACTCATTATGTGGGGCAGACACCTTAAGGTGTTGTGCCATGATCTCTTCCTGCTGGTATTTAGGGGTTTCATCATGTTCTAGGCTGTTTACTGCTATTCTGACTATCTAGGCAGCACTGTAATACTTATTGGCAGTCACCACAACATTCCCAAGCTCATCCCTTCAGGGGAGAGCACTGGGGAACTGAAACAATCCTCCAGAGAGCGTGGGGAAAGGTGCAAAAAATTGCGGAGACTTTCAAAACATATCAAAAACATGAAATTGCACACCCCACACAATGTGTGGTATCATGACCCCTCAGGGAATGGTCTGCTTGGTCTGGTAGGAGAGCAACACAAGTCTGACAGCAGTCAGAGCAGAGATGGCTCATAACTGACAGAAGTTGGGCAGAGTTGGGTGCAGAGTGAGCAAATGACCAGCAGAAGATGGTGTGGAGTGAGTAGGGACTTAGAGTGAATGCACAGTTATGACAGTGCCCCCCCCTTAGGGCCTGAACCCCTGAAGGCCACATGTATGGGACAAGATCAACACGAGTTGATCATTTGAAATTATTTTGATGCCTCAAGGATAATGGCTTTAGCCACAGTGGAGCTCCATTGGAGTTCGAAGTACTGCTTAAAAACACATGTCAGGGTACCAAACCTTCATCCTTTCCTCCCATCATCATGTCCTCCCAATGCCAGAGCAAAACCCCCTAACCAACCCCCAGTCATGTCTGCAACTACTCCCAAGTTGTGGATGAAGAGCTGGTTGTCCTGACTGATGACTCCACCAACACCAAGTGAGAGAAGTCCACAGAGAAGGCACACTGATGAGAGGAGGCTGAGCAGAGAGAGAGAGAGCAAGGCCAAGCATGAGGAGGCCAAGAGGTGGAGGGTGGAGGTGGAGCAGTTGGAGGTGGAGCAGAAGAAGAGAGCAGAAGAGGAGGCTCAGAGGAGAAGGCGATGGAGGAAGAGGAGGCTCAAAAGAAGAGGGCAGCAGAGGAGGAGGCAGAGAGGCAGAGGCAGAGAGCCTCTCAGGAGAGGGCCCAGGCCAGGCAGGATGAGGCTGCACAGAGGTGAGTAGCAGACTACTGTGAGTCAGGTGGAGCTGACCTATTATTATTATTATTTTTTGACCTTACTCTATTTCAGGTTAACCAGCATGGTGTACAACATCAACACTGCCCAGAAGGTCCCTGGGGCCTCTGTGGTGGTCACCACAACCAGGAGGGCCCCCTGCACTCACTGTATAGTGAGTCTGATGGCAGGGCAGTGCGAGCCAGGGCAAGGTAAGACCAGGGCCTGCATGCCCTGTCATAACAAGAAGAAGATGTGCAGCTGGATGTGGGAAGAGGTGGCAGTGGGACCCTTGCAGAAGAGAGCAGGGACAGGGAGCTCCTGAGGAGAGAAGAAGAAGAGGACATGAGGGAAGGGAAAGGAGAAAGCAACAGAGATGGAGGAAGCAGATGATGAGCAGGAGATAGGCAGAGAAGACGAGGAGGAGCCGCAGACACTGCATGAGGGACCCTCAGGAGTGGGGGTCTCCTCCTGGTGGGCGGAGTGGGAATGAGAGCAGCAGCTGCAGGCTGCAGAGAGGTATGTGGAGGCACATGAGAAGGTGGTGATGGCCTTCAAGAGGATGGCAAGGGCAGTGGAGTGGATGGCAGAGCCCATGGAGTGGACAGCCAATGAGTGGGGGTTGTACCACAAGTGGGCGGAATGGGCAGAGATGAGGAGGAGGGATGACATGCACGAGGCCAAGATGGCTGAGTTCGAGCACACAGGAGGAGGATGGAAGAGGCCTCAGTCGGAGGCAACAGAGGACAAGAATGAGGAAGCAGACGAAGGTGCAGAGGGGGACAACGAGGAAGAAGTCGAGGGAGAGCAGGAGGGTGGTGAAGAACAGGAGGGTGGTGGAGAGCAGGTGATGGAAGAGTAGAATAGTTTTGTTTTCTTTTTGTTTTCTTTTTCCTTTTTGTTTTTAGTTTGTATATTTTTGTACTACTACGAGATAGACTTGTGATTTTGTTTGTGACTCTGAGAAGTGAAACAGATAAGTGGAGGAAACTCTAAAGTACTTAAGGTAGTTCAGTAAGGGGTGGAGTTGGCCTGCAGAGGAGGATTATGTAGGCAGAGTATTATGGTGGAGGTTGGTATGGGCCAGGTTTGTGTGGATAGCGTTCATGGAAAGCAGATACTATGTCAGAAGCATGATCTAGCTCAGTTGCAAGCAACCAAGAGGTTTCTTTGTTGGTGTTCTTGTAACCAGCCCAGCAGACTAGATACAAGAGTTGACAGTGGTGGCAATGGTGGTCCACCTTAGAGTCAAGTATCTCTGATACTTCATACTCAAGGTCACCATTGACATCCACTGGTGGAGGTGGAGGTTGTTGTTGGTTTGGGAAAGGGTTAGCCACTGCAGCTTCCAGTTGTGAGACATGGAAGACTGGATGTATTGAGCACATAGAGTCAGGGAGCTTAAGGGTGACGGAGTGTGTACCTGGCTTTGACATAGGCCTGTTCCCCAACCTTAAACTCAGGTGGAGGTATGCATCTGGCATCTGCTGGACCCTGGTAGCGCTGCTGAGTGGTGGACATTTTGGAGCGGAGGAAGTCATGAAGAGCAGAGAGCTCGACAACATAGTCATGAGCCCTTGGAGAGGTGAAGTCCTGGTCAGGGACCACAGACAGGTTTGGATGGTATCCCTTGTTAGCGAAGAAGGGGGAAACTCCAGTAGTCACACTTGGTGTGTTGTTGAAAGCAAACTCTGCTAGAGGTAACAGCTCAGCCCAATTGTCTTGTTGGTAGTTACAGTAGACACAAAGATACTGCTCAAGGGTCTGGTTTGTTTGCTTGGTCTGGCCATTGCCTTCTGGGTGGTAACCCAAAGTGAAGTGAAGACACATATCAAGGGCCTTTCCTAGAGAGTGGAAGAAGTGTGAGACAAACTCAGGACCTCTGTCAGAGGTGACATGAGCTGGAACTCCATGCTTTGAGAAGACATGGGTTAGGAAGAGCTTAGCAAGTTCGGTGGAGGTGACAGAGTCATGGGTGGGGATGAACACTGCTTGCTTTGAGAGGTGGTCCACTACCATGAGGATGGCAGAGTAGCCATCAGAGTTGGGGAGGCATTTGATGAAGTCCATGGAGATGGAGTTCCAAGGTCTCTCCAGAACAGGGAGTTGCTTCAGTAGACCATAGGGGTGGTGGCATGGAGTTTTGCTCCAACCACAGGCAGTGCAAGACCTGACATATTCTTTCATGTTGGAGTGGAGGTTAGGCCACATGTAGTCCCTGCAGACAAGTTCCAGGGTGCAGTTCTGCCTGAAATGGCCTGCCAGAGGATGGTCATGCTTGAACCAAAGCACTTGAAGGTGGAGATCATCAATGTCAGGGACAAAGATATGACCATCAAGGCAGAGTAGACCATCAGAGTCCAGGGACCACTGAGGCTTATCTGGAGTTGGGAGATGGCTGGCAGAGACAGGGTCAGAGGGTAGGGTGGAGATGATGTCAGAGTGCAAGCACTCAACATTGAAGACCATGGCAGCATGGAGCACAGGTGCCATGAGGGTGGTGGTACAGAGGGATGACACGAGTTGCTCCTGTGTAAACATAGGGCAGAGATGGTGAGGATTTACCTGCATGTAGTCCCTATCCCCCCCTTTCGGGTAGATGTCCCAATGTTGCATAAGTGCATCGGGTTTGGCTCCAAGGTGGCCAGGTCAGAAGCAGATGGAAAGATTGAACTGTGAAAGGTACTCTGACCAGTGGGCCTGTCAACGAGTGAGGACCTTAGAGGTGGAGAAATACTCAAGGTTTTTGTGGTCTGTCACCATGTCAACAGGTAAGGCAGAACCTTCTAGGTAATGCTGCCAATGGCAGAGAGCCTCAAAGATAGCCAACAGCTCCTTGTCATGGGTATCATAGTTGAGTTCTGGCATGGTCATGGTGTGAGAGTAGAAAGTGACTGGACAGAGTTCACTGTTGGAGCAGGTGATCAACAAAATGCCAGCAATGGCATAGTCAGAGGCGTTAGTTTCAACTGTAAGTGGAGCATCAGGAACCCAGTAAGTGAGAACAGGAGTGGAGCTGAAGGCATCCTTCAGGCAGAGGAAAGCAGAGCAGCACTCCTTGGAAAAGTTCCAAGGAACACCCTTTCACATGAGGCAAGTGAGTGGAATGACAATGTCAGAGTAGTTATTAATGAATTGTCTGTAGAAATCTGCAAAACCAAGGAAAGACTGGATGTCTCACACCTTCCACAGCTCAGGCCAGTTGCAGACTGCCTGAACCTTCTCAGCAGACATGGTGAGACTGGAGGGAGAAAGAACATAACTGAGGTACTCAACAGAGTCAGAGTGAAACTCGCACTTCTCTGGCTTGGCATAAAGACCATGCTTTCAAAGGCAGTGGAGCACCTCTTTTACATGTTCACAGTGCAACTCCACATCCTGCAAATGAATTAAGATGTCATCAAGGTATACCATGATGCAGACATCAAGTATGTCTGCAAAGATGCTATTAACAAATTGCTGGAAGGCTGCAGGCACATTAGTCAGACCAAATGGCATCACCCACCACTCGTAAGAACCATAACAAGTGCAGAAAGCCATTTTCCATTCATCTCTGTCTGTGATGCAGACTAGATGATAGGCATGGTGGAGGTCGATCTTGGTATAGACTTTAGTGTGGCTTGGGGAGTCAAGTAGGTTGGAGATGAGTGGCAGTGGATAGTGATCTTTTTTGGTGATTTTGTTGAGTCCTTGATAGTCTACACAGAGGTGGAGTGAACTGTCCTTCTTCTTTATGAAGAGGACAGGGGCAATGTGAGTGGAGGTGGATTGTTTGATGAAACTGTAGCCAAGATGCTTGTCAATGAAGGTACAGAGAGCTTCAAGCTTTGGCAGAGAAAGAGAGTAGATCATGCCAATGGGCAGAGAAGCTCCTTCCTCAAGGTCAATCTTGAGATTGAACGAGCAGTGTGGTGGAAGTTCCATGGCCTTGTCTTTACTAAAGATGTTGGCAAACTTGTGATACTCAGGAGGAACCAAGGAGAGGTCAGGAGGCAGAGAAGAAGTGGAGGACACATGAAGCTTCACATCATCAGCAGAGAGCTGTAAGCAGAACTGTCTAGAGCCAGGGAGAGCACAGGCTCTGACATATGCAGCAGCATTGATGAGTGAGATGAGTGGAGCAGAGTGTGGCAAGTCTGTTGGAGCTGCAGTCGGAGCTGCAAATGGAGTGGAGGGGGTCAGATCCAGAGTGGAGGTCACAGTGGAAGATGACAAAGGTGCCTGGGGTGTCAGCATTCCCTGTAACAACAGTTTGAATGATATACTGCCCATTACCCAGTCAATCAATGGATTGAAGCAGGTGAGCCAGTTGTGTCCTAACACCAGCAAACATGAAGAATCCAATGGAGTAACATAAAATGAAACAGAATTGACATTGCCAGAAGGAAAGCAGAGGGAAAGATCTACTTCTTGGGAAATGACAGCATTTGTACCACCATCAAACAAGCAGAGTGGAATTGGCAGAGAAATGGAGGAAACAGAAATGGCATATTTTTTGATTATGGACAGGTCTATGAAACAATGAGAAGAGCCAGAATTGATCAATGCAGAAACAGTATCAACAGAATAATCCAGAAGAGTTACAGATGGAAGTAAAGAATTGGGACTAGAAAGAGCAGACGTGTTGAGTCAGATGTCTAGTTGCACACAGTTGGGATCAATGCTTCCTCCAGGCTGTGCGAGCTCCCTGGAGGAGCAGACTAATTTTTTGGCTCTGCCTTCTCCACAGGCAGAGGAGGCAGAGTTCCAGCAGTAGCTGCATGGGCTTTGGCTGCATGGGAGGTGGACTTGGGACAGTCCTTGGCAGAGTGGCCAGCCTTGCCACAGAAGAGGCAGAGGTTGTTCTTCATCCTGCACTGGCATTCAGCAGAGGTGAGTTTGCCATCCTTGCCCAGAAGATGGGCAATATTGGACTTGGGCACATTGGACTTGGGTGGATCTTTCTGCTTGCCCTTGCCCTTGGTGTCAGACTTTGGAGCAGAGGAGGAGGACGACAATTTAGTTTTATTGTCAGAGTTGGAAGACTGTGACTTGTCAGAGGTGAACTTGGTGGTGCGCAAGATCTCTGCTTTGTGCTCCCAGTAACATGCATCAATGGTTTGAGCAAGTTTGTGGAGTTGTGTGAGGGTAGAAGGCTTTCTGACTTGAGCAATTTTGTCTTTGTTGTCTTTGATGCGGTCTGGAAGTCTGCTATAGAAGCAGTGGTGGAGTGCACCAACACCACAGTCCTTGACCTGTGAAGCCCAGCAATTGAACTCCACAACATATTTGGTAATTCAAGAGCCATCCTTCATAGTGAGGTTCTCGAGTTGTTGGACAGCATCCACTATGGCATCATGTGGACCAAAATTAGTTGTGAGCTCTTGTAAGAACTCATGGTAGTCATCCATCCAGAGTGGGTGGTCATAGTTGTTGGGATTTAGTAGGTCTGGCTCAAACCAAGCCAGGGCCATACCCTTAAGATATGACTGAGCAAAGGTAACCTTTTCTCTGTCGGAGTGGAATGTGCAAGGGCAGTCTTGGAAGTTCAACTCGCATTGTACGAGGAACTCATGGAGTTTCTTAGGGTTGGAGCCATCAAAGGTGTCACGCTCATGGACTTTGGTTTTCAGAGCAGAGTCCCCAGTGCATGAACTAGACCACACAAGTGCATGGACAGCTCTAGCAAGAGCTATGAGGGGATCCTCTGGTGGCTCAGCCAGGTCTTCAGGGATATCCCCATCACCACTGCCCCTGCCATCAGGATCACCATCAGGATAATCAGGGTCAGGGTTGGGTCCATCATCCCAGTTACAAGGAGATGGAGTATGGAAGGTTGTTGGGTGGAGGTTGGAGCGACCAGCATGCAAAGTGCTTTCGCCTTCAGCATGAGAGCAGCATCAAGCAGAGAAAGATTGGAATTGTTCAATGACAGAAGGGAGTCAATGCGGATTAGCTAGTGCTACAGCGAGGTTCTCAGTGACCTCTCTTTGAGATTGAGCTTGAGTTCTCATAATGGTGTAAGTTTTTTGGAGGACAGAAAATGAGATCATACAAGTGTGAGTATGAATATACTGTCAAGTCCAGGCCTACTCTGACCAACTCCGATGCTATATAAGGTCTAGAGAAGGGTCTGGAAGCAAGTCCAACACAAAGGAACAGAACTCTGACTAGCAGAGTGTTGGCAGGAACAAAGACCACTGAGACAAAGGCAGAGTGGAGTGAGGGCATCAGGTTTGGCTCATGCACTACCCCCTTGCATGATCTCAGCCCTCATATTTCAGAGGGAGAGTACAGATGGAGAGTTGGAGGTAACTCTGACAGACAGAGGTCAGAGATGGAAGGAGTAGGAACTAAGTTGATATTCATACTGAGGAATGGCTGAGTATGATACATGCTTTTATACTACTATGGAGGTACAGTAACCAGAATTGGAACTGACATACAGAGACCCAGAAATTTTCAAGTAAAAACTTCCTAGATGATGAATGAAGGGTAGATAGAGGACATATGAATGGGTAACATAGATCATCCAGAAAAGAAAACAGTCCAGGCACTGGACCATGCAGTGTGTGTGCTGCAGAGTACCTGACTGCATGCTGTCAGGGAGAAGTCCAAAGGTAGTCACATGACCCCTCAGGGAACAGTCCGCTTGGTCTGGTAGGAGAGCAACACAAGTCTGACAGCAGTTGGAGCAGAGATGGCTTGTAACTGACAGAAGTTGGGTGGAGTTGGTGTGGAGTGAGCAAATGACTGGTGGAAGATGGTACAGAGTGAGTAGGGACTTAGAGTGAACACATGGTTATGACAGCTGGTCCCAGTGATGTTGTTGCTATCAGCTATGAGTTTATTCAACGAGAATATATGCTGGACCATGTTACTATACACAAGGAATTTACTGCCAAGTCAGTGTACCCTAGAGGATCATTGTTGGTATGTTATGCAAACTCAGTGCATGAGTTTGTGGAAGAGTATCCTTTCTTGACATTGAAGGATATCAAATCCATCACAGCATTTCACAGAGTGGTTCTGCTTCATCATCTGCACCATCAGGGGTGTGTTGATGCCCTCCACATTCATGAGTGTTTGGCCACTTGTCCATCACTGTTGTATGTGTTTTGACAGCTTAAAACCACTTGGAGAGGGAGATGCCTCCTTCCTGCATTGCAACTGGCAACTTTACTTGAGTGAAATGTTGCTGATGTCAGAGCTGTGGACAGAAGTGTGAAGTTGGCATGATGTCAACAGTTAGTAGGGGGGATGTCGATGAGGGACCATGTCCTTATCCCCCTATCAGATCATTGAGTGAAAAGCTGGACGTCATTCAAGATTGGCAGAAGCTCATGTCACTGCAGGGCCTTGATGAGGGAGTCTGCGCTGTCTGTGTGCAAACATTCCAGTGTTGAGATCTTAAGTGCTTTGGAGATCATGCTCATTGCAGCATGTGGAGCTACTGTTATCACACATCATTTTCAAATGAAGAGCATTTGTGGAGGTCACATTCCTGAGGAAGCAAGTCAGTGCTTCAATAGAGGTAATGTTGCTCTCTTACCCCAGGATCCCTCTGCATTATCAAATGACCTTCCTCTGATGCCGAGTAATTTGCATGGGACTGTGTGTGTGGTGTTCACTGGTGGTTCTTTCTGTCCAAGTGTGGAGGCATTACAGAGATTTCCTCCAGTTCTTGTCAGTAAATCAAGAGTGAAATGTATCATTGAGTGGTTAATGTCAAATAATGAATGGTATATGAAGAATGGTATTTCATTCAGTGCTGAAAATTTGGTGGCCTTGGTACACAGCAGCAACAATTCTGTGGTTTTACAGGGGATAGAAATCACCCATCTTCAGGATGAGGATGGGGCAAGTGATTCTGGAGGTGATGTTGATTGGTCTGCATTGGCAACAGATCTTGTTACCAAGACAGTCACATATACTGATGGTGATCGCTCTGAGCTGTCCCACCACACTATGAAGGTGGCTGCCCTGACTCACGCATTAAATCGCAAGAGCTTTTTACCTAGTCATACTGGTTCTGAGTTGATGAATGAGAATTTGCCTGGGATCTTGAGCACAGTGTTTCTGCATCTCGATCCCTGGGGCATTGGTGGGTTTAACCATCCTGCTCACCAGCCTGATCAACATATTTCCTTCCAATGACAACTTAAAAATATGTTGTGGCAAGTGGACTCACCCTTTGCTCAGGATGTGACATTTTCATTTATATGTTGGAATATCTTGCAAAAGCATGTGGTGAGTGAGAATACTGCATTCTGCATCCCGTCCACTCATTGACACAGTCTTGTGAATGATGTCTGGGAGGCAGAGGCGAGCATAGCATTGTTGGCAGAAAAACTGCAAAACAACCCAAAAGCGAAGGTAGACTCTGTTGGGGAAAAGGGGGCTTTACAATTATTTCAGGAATTGAATGTGATCAGTCATTCATTGCCAGGCAGCAATGGGTACAAGTTGTGCTGGCACAATGAAATTCAGTCTTTGACATGGTGTCTTGGTATGCCTGCATTTTTTCTCACTTTGAATCCACATGATGTTACTAATGTTCTCATCGCCCATTACAGGGGTATGGATGTCTCTCAGTGGCACCAGCTGAGTGCATATGAGCATGCTGTTTTTGTTGCATCCCATGCAGGTGCTGCTGCAAAGGCTTTTGATGTCATCATCCATGGCTTTATAGACATCATCATTAAGTTTAACAAGGGGGTTGGATTATTTGGAAAGTGCACAGGGTACTATGGAACAGTGGAAGCCCAAGGATGAGGAACACTTCACTGCCATTTGTTACTGTGGGTGGATGGTCATCCAAATCCTGAACACTTGTGTCAGTTGATGATGATGAACAAGGAATTCGAATCTTTGCTTTTTTGCTGGTTAGAGGATGTTATTAAGTGTGAGCTTCCTGGGAGCTCACCTGACAGCATGGACACTACAGAAACATCTCCTGCAAAGCCTGTTCAGTGGGACAATGAACCAGATCCTCATCTACAACTGTCACCTCAAATCATGCAGATGGATGAGGGTGTTTTTGACGAGGTTTTTCATGAATTTGTCTGGCACCTTGCTATAGAATGTAATTGGCACAAACACACACCTACATGCTTTGAACATCTTTGTCCTGGAGAGGAACCTGGCAATGAGAATTGTTGAATGTGAATTGATGGGACAGTTTGTGCCCAGTCCTATGTTGATCTGGAAATGCAGTTTATTCTCCTTCAACAGCATCATCTGCATATACACAATTATAATGATATGTATATTGTTTCTTCTGCAATGTAACATGGATGTTAAGTTCATCAGTTCAGGTGCTGTCATGAAGGCATTGACTTACTATGTCAGTGATTACATTACCAAAAACAATCTTCAGGTCCATGTCAGTCTTCAAGCTATTTGTGCTGCTATTGATAACCACCACAGACAGTTCATGAACAATGTTGAGTCTTCATCATCCATGCATGAGAAGAATTTGCTGACCAAGGCAGTTAATGCCATGATGGGGAGGAGAGAAGTCTCTCATCAACAGGTTATGAGCTATCTCATTGGGGGTGGAGATTATTATACTGGTCATACTTTCCACATGGCTCACTTTTATGAGTTTGTAGACATAAGTATTGCACACGAGGCTCACATTGATGGTGATTGTGCATGCAGTGGAATGTCCTCCACTGATTGTCCAGGTTATGTTTGTGGCTCTACATGTACAGTGCATGCATCCAATGGTTTGCTGTCAGTTGTGTCTGAGACTTAGGACTACTTATTGCAACCTACCATTGCTCCTTTTGATAGTATGTCCCTATGGCAATTTCTGGAGCAAACTGAGAAGGTGAAGTGTGCATCAAGCAAGAGTGAGGGAACTCATACCATTCCCTCTGGTGATGGGGATGTATCTTCAATGCCTGCTGCTGAATGTGCAGCATACTCACATAGATTTTGGGCTTCCTTTGTGGACCATACTCATCCCCTTGCCACAGTTCCATGTTGCAGTGCAGGCCCATTGGTGACATTCTACCATTTAGGCATCATTGACACCATCTGGATGCTCAGGGGACAAGTCTGTGGCTCAACCTCATTATGTGTGCCCCCTGTAACGAAGGTATGAGTTTCTCAGTGTACGAAGTAGTCACTATATTAGTACCTAACGAAGGTATGAGTTTCTACACTATGTCAGTACCAAGTAAACAAGCAGGAATCTAGCTATACTCACCTCAGTGTATGAAGTAGTCACTGAGGTGAAAAAGAACAGTGTGGAAAATTTATAGTACTGTAATTAGTAAGCGTGTCATGACTGTGCAATCACTCTAGGTCTTTATTCACTCTGCACCCTCTTCTGCCAGTCATTTGCTCACTCCACACCAACTCCACCCAACTTCTGTTGGTTACAAGTCATCTCTGCTCCGACTGCTGTCAGACTTGTGTTGCTCTCCTACCAGACCGAGCGGACCATCCTCTGAGTGGTCATGTGACTACCTTCAGGCTTTTCCCTGACAGCATGCAGTCAGGTACTCCGCAGCGCACACACCACATGGCCCAGTGCCTGGACTGTTTCCTTTTTTGGATGTTCTATGTTACCCATTTGTATGTCCTCTGTCTACCCTTCATTTGTCATCCAGGAAGTTTTTACTTGAAAATTTCTGGGTCTCCGTATGTCAGTTCTGGTTCTGGTTACTGTACCTCCATAGCAGTATAAAAGCATGTATCATACTCCGCTGTTCCTCAGTACAAATATCAACTTAGTTCCTACTCCTTCTGTCTCTGACTTCTGCCTGTTGGAGTTATCTCCGACTCTCCATCTGTACTCTCCCTCTGAAATACAAGGGCTGAGATTGTGCAAGGGGGTAGCACATGAGCTAAACCCAACGCCCTCACTCCACTCCACCCTTGCTTCAGCAGTCTTCATTCCTGCCAATACTCCACTAGTCAGAGTTCTGTTCTTTTGTGTTGGACTTGCTTCTGAACCACTCTCTAGGCCTTATATAGCATCAGAGTTGGTCAGAGTAGGCCTGGACTTGACAGTATATTCATACTCACACTTGTATGATCTCATTTTCTGTCTTCCAAAAAACTTACACCGTTATGAGAACTCAAGCTCAATCCCAGAGAGAGGTCACTGAGAACCTCGCTGTAGCACTAGTTACTCTGCGTCAACTCCCTTCTGTCATCGAACAGTTCCAATCCTTCTCCACTCGATGCCACTCTCATGCTGAAGGTGAAAGTGCTTCACAAGCTGGTCGCTCTGACCTCCACCCAACAACCTTCCACACTCCATCTCCTTGTAATCGAGGTGATGGACCTGACCCCAACCCTGATTATCCTGATGATGATCCTGATGGTGGGGGCAGCAGTGACAGGGATGTCCCCGAAGACCCAGCTGAGCCACCAGAGGATCCCCTCACAGCTCTTGCTAGAGCTGTCCATGCACTTGCACAGTCTAGTTCACACACTGGGGACTCTGCTCCAAAAACCAAGGTCTGCAAGCCTGACACCTTTGATGGCTCTGACCCTAAGAAACTCCATGAGTTCCTTGTACAATGCGAGCTGAACTTCCAAGACTGCCCTCACACATTCCACTCTGACAGAGCAAAAGTTACCTTCACTCAGTCTTATCTTAAGGGTATGGCCCTGGCTTGGTTTGAGCCAGACCTGCTAAACCCTGACAACTACAACCGCCCACTCTGGATGGATGACTACCATGAGTTCTTACAAGAACTCACAACTGATTTTGGTCTGCATGATGCCATAGCAGATGCCATCCAACAACTCAAGAACCTCACCATGAAGGATGGTTCTCAAATTACCAAATACATCATGGAGTTCAATTGCTGGGCTTCACAGGTCAAGGACTATGGTGTCAGTGCACTCTGCCACCACTTCTATAGCAGACTTCCAGACTGCATCAAGGACGAGATTGCTCATGTCAGAAAACCTTCTACCCTCACACAACTCCACGAACTTGCCCAGACCATCAATGCACACTACTGGGAGCGCAAAGCAGAAATCTCACCCACCACCAAGTCTGCCTCCAACAAGTTGCAGTCTTCCTACTCCAACAATAAACCTAAATCGTCATCCTCCTCCGCTCCAAAGTCCGATGCCAAGGGCAAGGGCAAACAGAAAGATCTGCCCAAGTCTGACGTGTCCAAGTCCAATATTGCTCATCTTCTGGGCAAGGATGGCAAACTCACCTCCACTGAACACCAGCACAGGATGAAAAACAACCTCTGCCTCTTCTGTGGTGAGGCTGGCCACTCTGCCAAGGACTGTCCCAAGTCCACCTCCCATGCAGCCAAAGCCCATGCAGCTATGGCTGGAACTCTGCCTCCTCCACCTGTGGAGAAGGCAGAGCCAAAAAACTAGTCTGCTCCTCCAGGGAGCTCGCACAGCCTGGAGGAAGAGTTGATCCCAACTGTGCACAACTGGACATCTGACTCAATGCTGTGGGGAGTCGAGACTCCCTACACTACTTCATGTGCGAAAGGACACGTCGGGTGGTGGGTATGCACATCATAGTTCACACAGATTGTTGAGGCGTCGAGTTGCATACAAGATCACATGCATCGACTGTCAATGCTCGCTCATCAATACATGAGGCTAGTCATGTGAGCCTATTGAATAGCCTTGCCAAACTCGAGCGACCCTTGACAGGCCCGTCTCAAACCCTGCAAAGTCCTTACCATTGTGTTCCCACTTCACTTCACTCACATTGTCCTTGTTCAGCACACTGCTTGGTACCTGATCAATTCTTCTCTCTTGCTGTCATTCTGTCAGGGACCCTGTTCAGAAGGTTAACATCACTTGTAGAGGCTACCCTGAGTTTGCTTGTTCCCTCCCTGAAAACCCTTCTGCTTCTGTTACACTGTTTAGCTAGCAGGTACTGTACAGTAAAAACAACTTTGAAAAACCCACTTAGAATTGGATTAGAAAGATTCTCTGCAGAACACAACGTCGAAGGACACCCTGTGACGACCTCAACAGCTCATATTCTTCAACCCTCTTCTTCTTGCCTCCTTTTGCTCTTGTGCTAGTCTGGGTTCCCTTGGGACGATCCTAGGCAGGCTCACCAACTCGCCTTCAGCCTATCACTATTCTAGCTGGGAGAGATTCTGTTCCCCACAACGTGTCCACTCTTTCTAGTCCCAATTCTTTACTTCCATCTGTAACTCTTCTTGACTACTCTGTTAATACTGTTTCTGTGTTGATTGATTCCAGCTCTTCTCATTGTTTCGCAGACCCGTCTATAATCAAAAAATATGCCATTTCTGTTTCCTCCATCTCTCTGCCAATTCCGCTCCACTTGTTTGATGGTAGTACAAATGCTGTCATTTCCCAAGAAGTAGATCTTTCCCTCCGCTTTCCTTCTGGCGATGTCAATTCCATTTCATTTTATGTTACTCCATTGGATTCTTCATGTTCACTGGTGTTAGGACACAACTGGCTCACCTGCTTCAATCCATTGATTGACTGGGTACTGGGCAGTATATCATTCAAACCATCATTACAGGGAATGCCAACACCCCAGGAGCCTTGGTCATCTTCCCCTGTGACCTCTGCTCCAGATCTGACACCCTCCGCTCCATTTGCAGCTCTGACTGCACCTCCGACTGACTTGCCACGCTCCGCTCCACTCATCTCACTCATCAATGCTGCTGCGTATGTCAGAGCCTGTGCTCTCCCTGGCTCTAGACAGTTCTGCTTACAACTTTCTGCTGATGATGTGAAGCTTCATGCATCCTCTGCTTCTTCTCTGCCTCCTGATCTCTCTTCAGTCCCTCCTGAGTATCACGAGTTTGCCAATGTCTTTAGTAAAGACAAGGCTATGGAACTTCCACCACACTGCTCATTTGAGCATCTTGGCTATGGCTTCATCAAACAGTCCACCTCCACTCACGTTGCCCCTGTCCTCTTCATAAAGAAGAAGGATGGTTCACTCCACCTCTGCATAGACTATCAAGGGCTCAACAAAATCACAAAAAAAGATCGCTATCCGCTGCCACTCATCTCCAACCTACTCGACTCTCCAAGCTGCGCTAAAGTCTACACCAAGATCAACCTCCACCATGCCTATCATCTAGTCCACATTGCAGACGGAGATGAATGGAAAATGGCATTCCACACTCGTTATGGTTCTTACGAGTGGCAGGTAATGCCATTTGGTCTGACTAATGTGCCTGTGGCCTTCCAGTGATTTGTTAATAGCATCTTTGCAGACATGCTCGATGTCTGTGTTGTGGTATACCTCGATGACATCTTAATTTACTCACAGAACATGGAGTCACACCACAAACATGTAACAGAGGTACTCTGCCACCTTCAAAAGCATGGTCTTTATGCCAAGCCAGAGAAGTGTGAGTTTCACTCTGACTCCATTGAGTACCTTGGTTATGTTCTTTCTCCCTCCGGTCTCACCATGTCTGCTGAGAAGGTTCAGGTGGTCCATGACTGGCCTGAGCCACAGAAGGTGTGAGACATCCAGTCTTTCCTTGGTTTCGTGAACTTCTACAGATGATTCATTAATAACTACTCCAACATCATCGTTCCACTCACTCACCTCACATGAAAGGGTGCTCCTTGGAACTTTTCTGAGGAGTGCTGCACTGGATTCCTGATGCTCCGCTTACAGTTGGAACCGACACCTCTGACTATGCCATTGCTGGCATTTTGTCGATCACCTGCTCTGATGGTGAACTCCACCCAGTCGCTTTCTACTCTCACACCATGACTGTGCCAGAACTCAACTATGATACCCATGACAAGGAGCTGTTGGCTATCTTCGGGGCCTTCTGCCATTGGTGGCATTACCTAGAAGGTTCCACCTTACCTGTCGATGTGGTGACAGACCACAAAAATCTTGAGTATTTTTCCACCTCTAAGGTTCTCACTTGTCGACAGGCCTGCTGGTTGGAGTACCTTTTGCAGTTTAATCTTTCCATTCACTTCCAACCTGGCTGCTCAGGAGCCAAACCCGACGCACTTATGCAATGTTGGGACGTCTACCCAAAGGGGGGGGATAGGGACTATGCACAGGTAAATCCTCACAATCTCTGCCCTATGTTTACACAGGAGCAACTTGCATTGTCCCTCCATACCACTACCCTCATGGCACCTGTGCTCCATGCTGCCATGGTCTTCGATGTTGAGTGCTTGCACTCCAACATCATCTCTGCCTTACCATCTGACCCTGTATCTGCCAGCCATCTTCCAGCTCTGACTAAGCCTCAGTGGTCCCTGGACTCCAATGGTCTACTCTGCCTTGATGGTTGTATCTTTGTCCCTGACATTGATGACCTCTGCCTTCAAGTGCTTCGGTTCAAGCATGATCATCCTCTAGCAGGCCATTTCGTGCAAAACTGCACCCTAGAACTCGTCCGCAGGGACTACATGTGGCCTAACCTCCACTCCAACATGAAAGAATATGTCAGGTCTTGCACCACCTGTGGACGGAGCAAAACTCCACGCCACTGCCCTTATGGTCTACTGAAGCAACTCCCTGTCCCAGAGAGACCTTGGAACTCCATCTCCATGGACTTCATCGAACACCTCCCAAACTCCAATGGCTACTCCACCATACTCGTGGTAGTGGACCACCTCTCAAAGCAAGCAGTGTTCATCCCCACCCACAACTCTGTCACCTCTGCTGAACTCGCTAAGCTCTTCCTAACTCATGTCTTCTCCAAGCATGGAGTGCCAGCTAATGTCACCTCCGACAGAGGTCCTGAGTTCATCTCACACTTCTTCCGCTCTCTAGGGAAAGCCCTTGATATGTGCCTTCACTTCACTTTGGGTTACCACCCAGAAGGCAATGGCCAGACCGAGTGAATGAACCAGACCCTGGAGCAGTACCTTTGTGTCTACTGTAACTACCAACAAGACAATTGGGCTGAGCTGTTACCTCTAGTGGAGTTTGCTTTCAACAATGCACCAAGTGTGACTACTGGAGTTTCTCCCTTCTTTGCTAACAAGGGATATCATCCAAACCTGTCTGTGGTCCCTGACCAAGACTTCACCTCTCCCAGGGCTCACGATTATGTCGTTGAGCTCTCTGCCCTTCATGATTTCCTCCACTCCAAAATGTCTGCCACTCAACAGTGCTACCAGGGTCCAGCAGATGCTAAATGCATACCTCTGCCTGAGTTCAAGGTTGGAGAACAGGCCTATGTCAAAGCCAAGTACTTCCGCTCCACTTGTCCTTCGGAAAAACTCTCCAAAAACTACTTAGGTCCATTCACCATCTTGGCCAGGCCAGGTACACATTCTGTCACCCTTAAGCTCCCTGACTCCATGCACTTGGTACATCCAGTCTTCCATGTCTCACAACTGGAAGCCACAGCAGCTAACCCTTTCCCAAACTGACAACAACCTCTGCCTCTGCCAGTGGATGTCGATGGTGACCTTGAGTACGAAGTATCAGAGATACTCAACTCTAAGGTGGACTGCCATCGCCACCATTGTCAGCTCTTGTATCTAGTCTGCTGGGCTGGTTATGAGAACACCGACAAAGAAACCTCTTGGTTGCTTGCAACTGAGCTAGATCATGCTTCCAACATAGTGTCTGCTTTCCATGAATGCTATCCACACAAACCTGGCCCATACCAACCTCTGACATAGCACTCTGCCCACATAACCTTCCTCCATGGGCCAACTCCACCCCTTACTGAACTACCTTAAGTACTTTAGAGTTTTCCCCACTTATCTGTTTCACTTCTCAGAGTCATGAGCAAAATCACAAGTCTATTTCATAGCAGTACAAAAATATACAAACCACCACCCTCCTGTTCTTCACTGCCCTCCTGCTCTCCCTCAACCTCTTCCTCATTGTCCCCATCTGCACCTTCATCCACTTTGTCGTTCTTGCCCTCCACTGCCTCTGACTGTGGCCTCTTCCATCCTCTGCCTGTGTGCTTGAGCTCTGCCATCCTGGCCTCACGCACATCCTCTCTCCTCCTCATCTCTGCCCACTCTGCCCAGGTGCAGTACAGTGCCCACTCGTCAGCTGTCCGCTCTGCAGCCACCGCCATCTGCTCTGCTGCCTCTGCCATCCTCTCAAAGGCCAGCACAGCAGCCTCTTGCACTTCGGCCTGCTTCTCCATGGCCTGCAGCTGCCACTCCCTCTCCCACTCCGCCCACCATGTGTGTACTCCCACCCCTGAGGGACCCTTGAGCAGGGTCGCTGGCTTGTCTTCTTTGCTGCCTGCCTCCTGCTCGTCATCTGCCTCCTCTGTCTCTGTTGCTCTCACTTTCCCTTTCCCTTGTGGTCTTTTCTTTTTCTCCCCTTGGGAGCTCCCTGTCCCTGCCCTCTTTTGTGAGGGTCCTACCACTGCCTCCTCCTGCATCCAACTGCAGGTTTTCTTCTTGTTATGACAGGGCATGCAGGCCCTGGTCTTCCCCTGCCCTGGCTCGCACTGCCCTGCCATCAGACTTGCTACACAGTGAGTGCAGGGGGCCCTCCTGGGCACGGTAACCACCACAGAGGTCCCAGGGACCCTCTGGGTGGTGTTGACATTGTACACCATGCTGCATAGTCTAAGGAAATAAAAACTGCGAGTCAGTTCTGCCTGGCTCACAGTACTCCGCCACTCACCTTTGTGTGGCCTCATCCTGCCTGGCCTGAGCCCTCTCTTCAGAGGCCCTCTGCCTCTGCCTTTCTGCCTCCTCCTCTGCTGCCTTCTTCCTTTGAGCCTCCTCTTCCTCCTCTGCTCTCTTCCTCCACTCCTCCAGTCTCTCCTCCTCCACCTTCCGCCTCTTGGCCTCCTTGCACTTGGCCTTGCACTCTCTCTCTCTCTGCTTGGCCTCCTCTCATCGGTGTGCCTTCTCCACAGACTTTTCCTGCTCGGTGTCAGTGGAGTCGTTGGTGAGGACGACCAACTCTTCATCCGTGACTTGGGAGTAGTCGCAGATGTGGCTGGGGGTTGGCTGGGGGGTTTTGCTCTGGCACTGGGAAGACATGATGATAGGAGGAAAGGACGAAGGTTCAGTACACTAACATGTGTTTTTAAGCAGTACTTCGAACTCCAACAGAGCTCCACCACAGCTAAAGCCATCATCCTCAAGGCATCAAAATAATTTCAAATGATCAACTTGTGTTGATCTTGTCCCATACATGCGGCCTTCAGGGGTTCAGGCCCTAAGGGGGGGGGACTGTCATAACCATGCAATCACTCTAGGTCTTTACTCACTCTGCACCCTCTTCTGCCAGTCATTCGCTCACTCTGCACCAACTCTGCCCAACTTCTGTTGGTTACAAGTCATCTCCGCTCCAACTGCTGTCAGACTTGTGTTGCTCTCCTACCAGACCAAGCAGACCATCCTCTGAGTGGTCATGTGACTACCTTCAGGCTTTTCCCTGACAGCATGCAGTCAGGTACTCTGCAGCACGTGCATTGCATGGCCCAGCACCTGGACTGTTTCCTTTTTTGGATGTTCTATGTTACCCGTTCATATGTCCTCTGTCTACCCTTCATTCATCATCTAGGAAGTTTTTACTTGAAAATTTCTGGGTCTCCATATGTCAGTTCCAGTTCTGGTTACTGTACCTCCATAGTAGTATAAAAGCATGTATCATACTCCACCATTCCTCAGTATGAATATCAACTTAGTTCCTACTCCCTCTGATTCCATCTTCTGCCTGTTGGAGTTATCTCCGACTCTCTGTCTGTACTCTCCCTCTGAAATACAAGGGCTGAGATTGTGCAAGGGGGTAGTGCACGAGCTAAACCTGACGCCCTCACTCCACTCTGCCTTTGCTTTGGCAGACTTTGTTCCTGCCACCACTCTGCCAGTCAGAGTTCTGTTCCTGTGTGTCGGACTTGCTTCTGGACCCTCCTCTAGACCTTATATAGCGTCGGAGTTGGTCGGAGTAGGCCCAGACTTGACAAAGTGTAATGACATCAGAATTTAATTCTGAGGGTCAGGGAGAAATTCCAAGCCCTCTGGGTGAAGCCCCAAGATGCTACCATGATTCCAGATCGCATTCTCGACACTCCCCCTCAATCAGAACAAAGTCCAAGTGCAGATGTGAAGTGTTTCGCCTTGATGCTGGGTAAAGGTTTGGTAAGGGTATTGGTGACCATGTCATCAGTAGGACAATAAATTAAATGAAAGGAATGGTTTTCCACAGCAAAATGAATGAAAAGGTATCATATGTTGATGTGCTTTGTGCAAGCATGATAGCTGCCATCTTTGGTAAGTGCAATGGTGGATTGGCTGTCAGAATACAGTGGGATAGGGTGTTTGAGTGGTCGGAAAACTTCCCCAATGAGCTGTCAAAGCCACAGGCCCTCTTTGGTTGCATGGGTTGCTGCCATGTACTCTGCTTCAGCAGTGGAGAGCATTACATGTTCTTGTTTCCATGAAGCCCAATTGATAGCTCCACCATCTAGTAGGTAGGCATATCCGCTTATAGTGCATTGATGCTCCTGCAAAGCTCCATCTGCATTGGTATAGCCCTTGAGGCTGTGTTCTGAATTTCCAAACATTAAAGCGAGCGCTTTTGTGCTTGAGATATACTTGTAGATTCATTTCACAGCTTCCCAGTGAGTCATGTTGGGTGCATTGTTGAACTGCACGACTGTGGAGACAGCAAATGCAATGTCAGGGTGCGTTCCAATGGCAAGGTGCATGAGCGAGCCAACAGTGGCACGGTAGGGTATGTTTTTCATGCATGCAGCTTCTTCAGCTGGCTGCGTAATTTCTCTGTGGGAGAGTTTTATGCCAGGGTCCATTGGAATTGTGGCAGGTTTGCAGTTGGTGAGGTTGTATTTCGTCAGGATGGCCTTGATGTACAACTGCTGCAACAGTGATATGGTGCAGGCTTCCCTGTTCCATGTCACCTTCATTCCAAGTAGCCAACTGATGGGCCCTAGGTCAGAGATTTTAAAACAAGTGCTGATCTCCTGTTTAAATGAGTGGATTAATGATGGGGAACTGCCTGTTACAGTGCAGTTGTTGACATGGCTGGCAAGGATGAGAATTTCCAATCCAATGCAACCATAGAACACTCCCCAGTCTGCATGTGCTCTGGTGAGCCCAAGATCTGCAAGAGTAGTGCATAGCTTCTGGTACTGTCATATCCATGACTCTCGGACTTGGACTCAGCCCAGTCCGGACCCCTAGCCCTTAACTCCAGTCAACTCCGGTCCCAGTCCAGCCTAGAAAACCTAATTCCAGCCTAGAAAACCTAATTCCGGCCTAGAGAACTCAACTCCAGCCCTAGGAAACCCAACTCCGGTCTAAATAACTTAAGTCCGGTGTTTTACCCCTATCTCCGGTCTGTTTCGGCCTCCCGGCCTCGCACTGCTCCACCCCGGTCCTCCTAGGTCCATGTCCGGGTCACCCGGACATAACTCCGGTCTGTTTCCCTTTGTTTGTACTATATTTAGTCTAGCCAGTTCATCTGACTTTTGCTTACTGTACAAATCCTGTGTCTGACTCCGGTATGCCGGTCACCCGGACTTGGGCTATTAGCCTCGGCACAGCCACTATGGCTATCCACACTCTTGCTAATCTTCTTGCTAATAGCTTATTAACAAGTCCGGCTCTATGTTCATTATCCTGGACCGGCCTCCTGTATTTAACCCCTGTACATACTTCGTAGCACCCCAGTCAGAATATCAACTTAGTATTACCCTCAACTCTGTATTACCCCTTGAGACTACTCTATAGCTAAGGCCAAGCCTTAAGCTATCCCCAACCCCTGTCCCAGACCTCTCCCCGGCTTGCATAAGGGTACAGCACATAAGCTGAGACCAAGGGAGGTAGATCCAACCCCGGACTGGCTTCCCCCTGTGCGCACCCCAAGACCGGTCGGTTTCCCACGCTACCGGTCTTATTCCCGCGCTCCCGGCCTTAAGTCCGGTCCTCCAGACTTGGCCCCTGACCTCCGGCCTTGACTCCGGTCCAACCAGACTTGGCCCCTGTCTCTCGGCCTCGACTTTGGCCACTCGGACTTAAGCCCTGTCTTCCGGCCTTGACTCTGGCCACCTGGGCTAACCCCTGTCACCCGGTCTTGAAGCCTGGTCACTCCGAGGGTAAACCCGTACTTCACAGGTACCACCAAAGTGCACCTTGTTTCGAGCCATATAATGCTACATTCAGCTTCCCAACTGGACAGGAAAAATTCCGCCCTACAGTGTAGCCCCCAGGGAGCTCCATGTAGATGTCTTCGCCATCTCCAAATTTGCCATTGAGGAATGCCAAGTGGAAATTAAATACATCAATATCCCAGTCATTGTGTGCAGCAACTGCTAGTATGGTGTGGAGAGATGCAAGTCTTGCAACAGGAGCATATGTTTCATCATAGTCAACACCCTGGATCTGAGAATAGCCCTTAGTGACTAGGTGGGCCTTGTACTTCTCAATTTCTCTGGCAGCATTGCATTTGATCTTGAAGACCCATTTGCATCCTACGACATTTGCACCTTTGGGGGACTCAATGACATCCCAGGTATGTGCTTCCTCTAGGCTCTTTAATTCTGCATTTATGGCATTTTGCCACTTCAGCCAGTCAGCTCAGGATTTTGCTTCCTGTACTGTCGATGGATCCAGCCCTTTGGCTTCATCCATCCCTGCCACCATAGCATACACAATGTTAGTGTCATCTTCATCAGTAGCTAGTTCTTCATTGAATACATAGGTAGTGTTTTCTTGGGATTTAGGGCTGTTAGGGTTGCTGTCACTCTCTCGGAGTTCTTTTATGAAGTTGAGAGGGATGCACCCATCATGAGTGCCTTCCCCTGTATGTAGATGCCTCATATAGTCTGATTCGAAGCACTGGCGAGTGGAATGATGAGGTTGAGGTGGAGGTGTTTCAAAATTGTCTCCAAGTGGGTCCAGAATGAGTCTCGGAATTTCAAAAGTTGCTTCGGTGGGTCGCTCAACCATCTGTGGGGCCTCGGAATTTCCCTGTGAAGCTGTGGAATTCCATTCTGAGGCTTCAGAATTTCATTTTGAGGCTTCGGAATTTCTTTCTGAGGCATCAGAATTCCCCTGCTCCCCCTTGAGTGGCACACCATGTGGCATGGACACATCTTGGTGCTCGAAAATGACACTTCTTTCAATTCTGATTGCTTGTGTGTCAGGCCAGTAGATGCAGTGGCCATTGCTCTCAGGATCAAAACCTACCCAGTGTCCATCTCAGGCTCACATGTCTAGTTTGGAGCCAGAGGTGTCATGGACCTTGACACAACATCCCCAGACTGGAATTTTTGAGAGGTCAGGTGGTCTTTGGTAGAGCATTTCATAGGGAGTATTTGTGCCTAGACAGTGAGTTGACGAGCAGTTTTTGAGCCAAGTAGTGTGCATAATGGCCTCCCCCCAGAGGTTCTTGGGTAGGCTGCTGGCAACAATCATCGCACATACCTGCTCAACAAGTGTTCTGTTGAGTCGTTCTGCAACTCTGCTGTGTTCAGGGGTATCATGGATGGTTACAGTGGGTCAAAAAAGTGTCCCAATGTTGGGTGATTTTGGAAAGAGTTGAGATTTATGAGAGAGCCAATATGAATTAGTTCAAACTCCTGCAGGACCAAAATTAGTACTAACTGTTGCCTTGACAACAAGGGCTTTCTTATGTAATTTGGTTGACATGGCACCAAGATATCACCATTTTAAATCATTTTAAAATGGTGATATCTTGGTGCCATGTCAACCAAATTACATAAGAAAGCCCTTGTTGTCAAGGCAACAGTTAGTACTAATTTTGGTCCTGCAGGAGTTTGAACTAATTCATATTGGCTCTCTCATAAATCTCAACTCTTTCCAAAATCACCCAACATTGGGACACTTTTTTGACCCACTGTATGCATTGTTCTGTGCCTTGGGATTTCAGATATTCTGAAAATTCCACACTAAGATATTCTCCCCCACAATCTGAGTGAAGTTGCTTGACTTTGGTGTCAAACTGCATGTTCAGCCATGCTTCATAGGCTTTGTATGACTTGAAGGTCTCAGCCTTCATCTTCTGCAAGAATAGGGTGGTATAACGAGTGTGGTCATCTATGAATGACATGTAGTATTGACTATGGCCTGGGGTTTGGACTGGAGAAGGTCCCCGGAGATCTGTGTGGACCTCATCACCTAGATGTTCACAGCAGGTGGGTCGTGCTCCTTCCCAATGGGCTTCCAAGTCACTTTGGCATATTCACATGAATTGCATGTGCCCATGGTGGAATGCGCTTTGTCCAGTTTAATTCCACTGATTGTGCCATCCTTCAGCATGCACTGGATGGCTTTGGGAGTGATGTGGCCAAGCCTGACATGTATCTCCTCCATGGTGAGGGATTCTGTGGCCTTAGCTAGGCCTGCAAAGGTGTGACAAGCTTGTTTGAGGCAGCAGAGGCCTTTTTGCATCGGAATTTTGGCTACTTTCTTTTTCTGAGTGTCAAAAATTTGACAATGCTTGTCTCAGAATAATGCCACATACCCAGCAACATCAAGTTTGCTAACAGAAACAAGTGTAATTCCCATCTTGGGAGCATAGAGCATGTCTTTGAGTTGAATATGGGTTTGTGTAGTGCTGTTTGGGAGTGGGATTGTGAGGTCGCCTTTCCTGATGGCATGGAAGGTGTGGCTGTCAGCAGCAGTGATAGGTTTAGGAATGATTGGCTTGTAGTCAAGGAATTTGCTGTGGTAGGAGGACATATGATGTGAAGCACCAGAGTTGAACAGGATGGTCTCTTCTGCGGAATTTAGATTTTCGCCTGTGAGGAGAACATGGTCATAGTTGTTCATATATGCATCTTCTTCGCCAATAACAATATCCTGGGGGTTCGGAATTTCTTCCTCCACAATTTCCATAAGCCAGTCATCATCCTGTGGGTGTGCTAGCCAAACTCCATTGGGTTCAGAGTCAGTGCTGGTCTGTGCGCTTGAGCTGGCTGATGCACTGGCTGCAGTGGCCACTGTTCTGGTCCCTTTCTCCTTCTTTTTCCCTTTTCCCTTGTTCTGGAACCACTTGGGCGCTTGCCCAGCTTTTCTGCCACCCTCTTCCCAGCATTGGTCTCTGCTGTGACCTTTCTATCCACAATTTTCACAAGTGGACTTCTTTCCATCCTTCACTGAGTAAGCTGTGTCTTCAGAATTTCCAGAGTTTCCAGAATTGCCTCTCTTCATCTGCATTTGGCACCTATCATATTCATTGGAAATTACTTTGATGATAAAGTCTGGAGATAGGTCCTTTTGCATGACTAGGGCTGAAGATGTCATAGCTGCAAGGTTGGAGTTGTACAAAGTGGGAAGTGAGCTGAGAATGATAGCTGTGAAGTTGTCATCTGTGATTGACTGTCCAAGTGTGGCAAGTTGTTTGCGCAGTGTGCACATCTTGTTGAAGTGAGCACAGACATTGCCTTTTTCCAAACAGTGGAATTCTTGGAGTTTTCTCTGAAGATCAATTGCGATGACACAAGAGCAGTTTTGGAACAGATCAGTGAGGACACCCCACACACTCTTCGCAGTCTCTTCCTTCAGGACTTGAAGGAACAGAGATTCCAGGAGTGACACAGTGATCACTTGCTTGACATATCTGTCATCCTTAGCCCATTGCCAAAGGTATTCACTAACAAGTTTTTGCTCTGTGGCTGTGGGCTTCCAGGAGGCATCTTTCCCTGCTGAAGGGTCCTCTGGTTTTGCATCCAAGCCAGTCAGGTGTCTGATCAGCCCTTTCAAGCTGATGGCCCATTCAACCCAAGCCTTGTAGTATAGCCAGTTGCTTCTGTCTGCATTTAGGGTTGGGACTTGTAAGGAATGATCATCTTTTGCCATAGTGGGTATTGATGCTGTGTATTAACTCTTTTGGAATTAGAGCATGAGAGCAGGGCTCATAACCTAACAAAGGTATGAGTTTCTACACTATGTCAGTACCAAGTAAACAAGCAGGAATCTAGCTATACTCACCTCAGTGTATGAAGTAGTCACTGAGGTGGAAAAGAACACTGTAATTAGTAAGTGTAATGATATCAGAATTTAATTCTGAGGGTCAGGGAGAAATTCCAAGCCCTCTGGGCGAAACCCCAAGATGCTACTGTAATTCCGGATCACATTCTCAACACCCTGTCCTCCACATCATCAAAGATTGCTCATATGTCATCCTCTGAGCATCAAAGCAGTCACTCATAAACAACAGTTATCTCATCTACTATCCCACATAGAAAACATAAACATGTGCTCCATAGACTTTTCCATTTGACATCCCCCCCCCCCCCTCACAGTACTAATCTCTTCCATACACTTGGACATGCACTCACCCAATAGACCATAGATTTGGACTTGCACTCCCTCAATAGAATCCCACAAACTTGGACTCACACTCACTCAATAGAATCCCATAAACTTGAACTCACACTCACTCAATAGAATCACCTGTAGAGTTGCTTGTAATGTAAATAACTACATCATGTGCTTTTCCCAAATGCATCCAGGAGCACCCGGAGGGCTTTGGTATATTACACTTCTTTATCAAAGGTGGTGGGAAATTGGTCTTTACCACTGCACTTTGTGAGATGTGTGTGCTGTATGCCCCACTCCATGGTCTACTCGACCCCCTCAAACGAGTGCATGAGAGTTATGAGATAGATATCTCTATGTCATTGTACATTATATTATCAGCATGAGTGTGGCTGTGGCTTGTGGTGCATTTGGCATGCCAGGGCAGCACTCTGGCATGGTAAACAAGGTGCCTGCCAGTGGCAATGGCCATGTTCTAGTTCTGCACTTCATCCTTAAGACTTACTAGCTTAGAGCCTGTTCATGATGCATGAATGTTCAGGCAGCATCGTCATCCTTGCATTTTCCATCTATTCGACACAATTTGTGTCTCATACCATTTGGCTCCACAGAGGGTGTCTCATGAATGACATGTTGATCCTGATGTCACAACAACTCTTTGCCTATTAATTACACAATTTACATGATTTAGGAATATGAGTTCAAGTATTTCAAACTCTGCATCGTTCTTGGTGTGAGCTTCTGATTCAACCTGCCTGAATTCTCAGGTTGAATTGTAACCTTGTGCATAACAGCATGCCTCAATTTGCCTACCTTTTGATTCAGAAGACAACACATGTCACATACAAGATCCTTTGGATTGAACTCTCAGACCACCTTGCAGACACCACCAGTGTCAAGGCACTGCTTGATCATGCTTCTGTGATTGTCAGCTGACTCTCGAATTCACCTCAAGTGGTGGGAATTATGGCATACAAGGCATGCACATTCATATTCCCAATACCTTCCACTTCTCACTTTATTCAGTTGTTGAATCCTATTGCTGAGTGGGATACCCAGTCACTGTATGATGTTTGGGGTGAACTTGGCACTGTTGACAAGGAGTTTTTGGAAAGAAGGGCACTGTTCCTACCCCAAAATTATGGATTATTCCACCTGCACCCAGATTTTTGTCAGTTGCAAGTTGTCATCTCCTTCAATGAGATTGGGAAATGTGATGGATGTAAGTCAATGCCCCATGTAACACTGCCAAACTGCAGTATTTTTCCATGTGTCATGTAGTCAATGATGTCAATCTCATCAAGACTTGGATGACCAATTGATATACAATGGGTGTTCCTCCAGTTGAAGAGCTCAAACACTTGGTCCAGAAGCTGCTAGCTGAAGGGGAGAAGATCCCCATTGCAGTGGATGAATTCGCAAGTCTCCTTTCCAACAGTGCTGAGGACTGGTGTAGTGAACATGATCTCAACATGTTATTTACGATTGGCAAATTTCCTTTCCACCTCACACCTGTCCTCATTGTGATTCAGAAACCCTCCCCTGATGATCTCACAGAGAGTGGATTTGTTTCCTTTTGGGATTCTAATATTTGTGACATTGTCTCCCTCTTGGTGCTGAGCAGCCAATCGACCCATAACACCAGTCATTTTACATCGACAGGATGGAATCGCCCCAATTTTGCTTTCATCATTGACTACTTATGCCCCTTTCGGGGCGAAGAGAAAGGTCCAGGTGATACCAAAAGCCCCAGGAAGGAACTCATCAAAAAATTGATGTGGACCTATCACCCTGCTCCCTATGTCCTTGGTGGGTGAGCATTCTACATGAATTGAGTTATGTACTTGACCGACTTCATAGCATATTGTTGCTATGGTTCTCATATGATGCTCATGGCCATCACTGCACCTATGAGTGACAGAGAGAATCCAGGACTCGAGGATATAGTCACCATTGACCTGAGGAGGAGAAAGGACTGCATCACAAACATCTGCCACCTCATTAACCTCTTGGCACTTCTCCACCCACTGGCTAGCCTTGTGCAGCCTCCTACCTCCCATTGATGAAGTGTTGTTGATGTAATCGATCCCCAGCAGAGGCCTAAGTATCACCTACAGGAGGGCAGTATTATGAGTTGTATGCAGTGATTGTTTTCAGTATTCTGTACAGGTACAGGTTAGATTAAACTGTTTCTTCACTTTGATGTCCACATGAGAGACTTCTTCTGATGTGAGTTCTTCGAGACAAACTTGATATGCTGAGGAATGATCTGTTGACGACAATGATAACCATCCGAAGAAGCATTCAGGTCCCCCAAAGTGGACTGGTTTTGTCCTCCACATTGTCCATCCTCAGTAAGAGCAAGCCATGTACCAGTGGCTATGCCTTCTTGGCCAGCCATTCTTTGCCACCATCTGACATTCGTCTAGTTGCAATGAGGTTTGATATCCAATTCAAGTCATCACCTTCACCCCATGGCTTGTGCTGTCCCTACTCCCAAACTCAACCATTATGCAAATCTGCATCTTCAGTGAGCAAGTTTCAATCCTGTGACATTCTCAATCCATTCCTTTTCCTTACTGGTGAAGGCACCTATACTTGGATTCAAAATTGTCTTTCATGGTGTGCCCCACCAGCATCCATACAATGCCAACAAAAAACAAGGGATCCAAGAGCCTGTGCAAGGATGCTTTCATGTGGTAGATCCTGGTATATACGATCACTCTCTGAGCTATTGTCTACATGTGCAGTAAGTTGTAGGGGCCCATGGGATGCACACAAATCCTCCTGTCTTCTTCAAACCTTGCATCTGCAGCCAAAAAAATCTGACCTTGAGCAATCCTGTGAGATTGTTGTTTGCCTGTGAATACCTTCACTGCTCCCTTAGCTGCCCTGTTGCTGGGTACTAGGTCATAAACCTGGGCATTCTGGAGACTTTTGAATTCTTGTAGCAGTGGTGAATCCATGTCTGACTCCGCAAAGTCATGGATAGGGTAGTAGGGATTCTCCCATCTATCTGGCAATGAGGTTGGGGTGTTAGATTTCCAGCTGACCACAACTTACATGAGCTTCGCCTCAGCACTGTCAACAATAAAGTCACCATTGAAGAGAATCCTGACTCTCCTCCCTCGGTGTTCAATTTGTGGCTCAGTGGAGGACAGCATCATGGTGTTCCAACTCATCACACCTAAGAAGCCCCTAAAGGGAAGCAAACATGACCTGGTTGGAAAATGCGGAATGACACATAGGACAGATGAATCAAACAATCAGAACAGGAACCAGATGTAAAAGTGACGTGTCAGAAGGAATCCCAGACAAACTGTGAATGGAAGTGTAAGAACATGTAACATATCCATCACTCCTCATCAGATTCATTGTCAGCCTCTTCCAACCATTTCAGGAAGAGTTCACTCGCTTTCCTGACCTTATTACTGGTCTCCTTGTCAAAGCACTTCTTGCTGATGTCAGTACCCCACTGCTTAACCAACTATTCATCCAGCATGTCATTTTGGTAGAATGCCATGAGGGTTTTGGGAATCATAGGAGTCAACTAGGGGAAGGTCAAGCCAGCAAGGTGCTTGACACCTCCCAGTACTTAGCTGGTAACCATCTAGCGGAATGGTTAGCGATGTGATGACGACAAAAATGTGCACATGTACCTTAGTGAGCAAAGTGTTGTACGTGTCAATTTCCTTTTCAATGTCCTTGGTGAACAATCCCTGGATGAGGACCAGAACAACCTTGTTCTGATTCTCCACACCAAGTTCCCTTCATCATCACCTCTGGGGAGGGGAAAGCCTGCCCATTTGACCCTCCAAGGTTCCAAAGCAAGCTTTTACAGCCTCGGTAGAAGTATCCACAGCCCAGTCATCATTGTCGAGAGCAGTGTCATTCGTAAGGTCGACAACTTCAGCCTTGACCTCGTTCATCAGCTCATCATCAGTGTTGCCACCAGACCCACCTCTGGCATTGCTGTTGTTGGCTGCCTCACAAAGAACTTGTCCATAGAACCATCAAGAGTTCATGGAGGTGAACAGCATCATGAGCACTGCTAATGATGTTCTTTTCATCAGACAGGGTTTGTACCCCCCAGCTCACATCCGAAGAACTTGGTTACATAAGATGGAGGATGAGAGAGAGCATGAGCTTATGTGCATCTGTTTATTGCAACTAACCATGTTACCTAATCTGAGAATGACCCCCTGTGTATTAGCCAGCATGCATGCAGCATACATGTACAATGCTCCAAACTACACCATGAACACCAAAGATTATTAAGAATGCTAAGCTAGTTGTGTGACTCCATAATAGGGAGCGCAATCCAACAATTCAGAATGGGATTGACGATTCTTTCCTCCTCTGTAGAGTATTCAACCAATGTCTGAAGTGAGCTGTCCTGGGAACTATGCTCCCCCTCAGTAGAAGGTGTGTTCCCCTGCAGAACAGTGCATATGGAGAGTGAGGAGTGGGATTCATTGCCAGACCCAGTTTCTAGGATCACAGACAAACCAGCAAGGTGTGCAGGTCAATGTAGGTTCCTAGACATGCAGCGAGCTGGTCACAGAGACTGGATCCCTTACCTGCTTGTTCCTCCCCCTCATTTTGCCTTCTCTGAGGGAAGAGTGACCTCAGTGTCTTCATAGATGCCTGTAGTCTGAGAAACTTTCTTCTATTCACAGGGGCAGGCCCAATGTCTTCCCTGTCCCCCACTGGCTATGGGATACATCAGCCATTCGCTCAGCCTGAATATGCAAGAGCACCAGTACTCACAGCGCCCTGCCCCTGAACCCCAGGTGTACTGGTACTGGGTACGAGAGCCACTGTCTGCCTGATTTTCTGAGAAGACTGGGCTGCAGGTCTGCCCATCATAGGAGCTGGGGGGGTTGCCCCCAGATTGCATTTGGCCATAGATTTGCCTTTGAATGCCACCTTGAGTTTGGCAAGTGACATCATCGAGTGCAAGGAATAGTCATAGTAATGAAAGGCAAGTAAACTGTATGATAGTGTGTAAAGGATAACATGGTGCCCGGTCAAGAGGCCCAGTATAATGCAATACCTGGTCAAGTGGTAGTCGAATGTCTTATTTACCCATCATCCACCTTGCCTGGTGGTCCTGTTCTTGGCCTCTGTCAACAACAGTTACACACACACAAACATGAGCATTCCAGTACCCACATCTGAGCACAATGCATACACTGGTCCCATAAACCAGGGGCGAGTGTGTGAAGCAGTTACCACAGACCATGACTCCACTGTGAAACCAATGCTAGATGGTGCAACTTCGAACATACCTTCATCCTTCATAGCACAAATGAGGAAATGAAGATTCCTGTCTCAGTGGGGGGTGTGAGTCTTACAGCCCTCACAGGGCTCGTGCAGTAAAATTGTTCAATTGTTCAATAAGATAAATATATACTGAAGCCCTATGGGCACCCCTGGATGCACCACATGATGTTGGAAGTACAATACACAAAAGTGGCACTGTGATGTTCATGCACCACCTCACTGGCAACTGTATATATCCAGATCAACTGTGCCAGTATCCACAATTCTCTGCAGACCACAGACTTGAGAACATACATGGACATTAAGAGAATAATGTCCAGAATGTTAGATTTGGTGAGTCATGTGTAGTCTGAATGCATCCACTCCAAGTCATGAGAACCACTTTCCATTTTAGTTATTCCACACCATAGGCTAAACTTACAGAGAGAACATCTGAATACTTGTCCCTTGCTACTGCATTCCACCAGTGGAGGGGCCCCTCATGCAAGCGCATTTTGTGATGAAATGGGTTGTCGCTACAAATGTATGCTTTGAATTGGTCCTGAAGTCATTCCAAGGCCTGTGCTGGTGTGTACTTGGAAAGGCTTGGATTGCAAATCTTCATCTCTGTGGCCAGATCTGAGGCCCAGTGAGAATCGGACATATGCAGAACGATGTACATGTAGCTAGATCTATGCCACAGATAGAGATTGCCCTGCATATGAAATAGGTCAGCTCCATAGCTTTTTTTGCTAGCTCGAGCTACTTGACAGTATGTGTAGCTATTCTATAGTTTTCCATAGATATACATAGACAGCCTTTTGTCTCTTACTCTGCTTGATTGTCCTATGTCAATCTATGTCAGATGATTCCATAAATTGTGAATTAACAATTGCATTTGTCTATGCCATGCTATGTAGAAGTACAGTTGCGATGATGCCTGCCTGCCCACCCTTGTGCTGCCTGCACTCCCTCTTGTCCACACTGCCCTCACCCTGCTGCTCCTGCTCACCCATCCACCAAAACATGCCTCCTAGTACATAGTGCCACCTGAAAACTTGGCCACAATGGCAGCTGTCCCATTAATCCAGATCTTGCACTCTACCTGTGAGACTCTTTGTGAGAGATGTGGTTATATCAGGTATACGACACATACCAGATCATTCACCTTGTCTTTGTATTTCTGTATATGCACAGCAGTTAGAGTAGCCAGACAACTACTTGATCAGGAGAATACATACTGCCTTTGCTTTGGAAGGCAACTCATCAAAGTACTTGTTGAATTCCTCTACACCAGCATGCAAAACTGTTGGCTCCTGGTTAACCATAGGCAGATGCAATTAGTGTATTCTATAATTGAGAATGCAGTTAAAAAGGGAATTCTGTCTGGTGGTTACAATGGACTCTGCTCACCAAATTTTGGTTGTTGCTGGTTGTCATTGCTGGTTGAGGTAGAATACAGGGTTTGCTCTGTGATGTTGGATGGGTGAGCTTGGCAAATAATATGTTTCAATGTAGCTGAGCTGTGGGTTGAAGAATAGTTGGCCCACAGATTATTATGCCACTGCCTCAGGTTGTGATGCATGAATTCATTGTCTATTCACTCATTTGGCTGCTGGTACAGATCACATATGAATGCATCATGGTATGAGGACCATGCATCACATGACAAGCTGACAAACAGTGACAACTCTCAACTGGATGTCATGCTGAGCAGAGTACATGCTGGGGACAAGATCGAGGATGCACTCTCCAACAGCTGTGATCACACATGTGGAGTCAGATGCTCAAATGTTGGGTGATGTATAATGAAAGTGGGTGTAATGCTCAATGTAGACAATGTCCTTTAATCATATGGTACTAAAATGTATGGAGTGTTGTGCTATGGATGACAGGAGATTGAATGGGGTACAGTATGGATGTAAACCATCAAACCATTTCTTGAAGGAGATCCTCAGCAGCCCCAAGACCAGCTGAAGCGACAGGCCCAGTGAAAAACCTGTCATCTGTGTGCACATCTTCCATGAATGGGTTGTGAATGACATGGACCTTGTAGCAATCTTTGTCCTTGGCAATTGTTTCTGAGATGTAGCTAGAGCATAGGCAGGTGTTAGCATGACCTCTGTGTGTATGATGGCTCGTATTCTCACCTGTTCCAGTTGGGTGTGGTCCATGAATCACCCCATTGCTTTCTGCATGCATCAAACCATTTTTCCACTTGTGACCAGAAATCCTCTCCCCTGGGGACATGGCCACCATGCTTTCACTTTTTCCTTTGAGGCTCTTGGGCAGAGTGGTGCCATGAGCCTGAGTTGTCTTCCATTGGTGGTGAATCATCCTCAACATCTTCCTCATGGTCAAGGAGCTCAGGATTTTCATAAGCAAAGTGGTGCTAACACATAAAATTAATACAAAAATTGTAATTGGTATGTACTGCTTACAAGTATAGCAAGTTGAGCAGTGCATGCTGGTGTGAGGCCTGAAGTGGGGCCACCAATTTTGTACTGCTGCACACTTTCAAACACAAAATCAGAGAGTGTGCATGTTCTGTCTCTGATGACACTACCTCACAGCTATGACAAATGAATCAATCAGGATGGAGTTGGAAACAGAAAGTGAGACATACCAGCTCTTGGAATGAATTATGAATGCTTGAGCATTGCCACTTGATATATGCCATTAGGATTTTCTCTCATGTTGGGTTACCATAGATATTTGTGAACTGTAATTCTTTTTGGGATTGCTGGACCTTTGACTGGTGGAATTAGAGTGACTTAGAATCAGTATATATGGTTGCAAACCTCATCATCGAAGTGGATTGTCATAAATGTGATCCAGCTAGCCTCAAAAATTATGTCTCCAGCAACAATATGGACATTAGCCTACAAGAAAGAAATGGATGAATGGCTGAATTTGTGTGCTAAATAAACTAACCTTCTGTTTGTGTGATAGTGTAAATGTGTTTTTGAGTCAAATTTGCAGGTCTGCAAGAAGTTGTTGTGTGTTGTGGTGCACATTGGTCATTGCCCAGTTTTCCTTGATTAAGCTGAAAATGGCTGCAAGTAAGTATGAATGTGTAGCAATATCTGCTTTCTGGAGGCCATGCCCCATCTGCCAATTTAGTATTATGATTCTGTCACAAAGAGTTACCTGCCTTTGCAAAGCCATGGAAGTTATGCCATAGGTCCTGCTTGGAATCACCAAAACTAAACTGATTGGCAAGGGCATCAATAAAGCAAGCTGGGATGACATCTTCATCCAGAAGGGTGGGATTGATATTGGGATTGTTTTGAGCAGGGGGGAAGTGTGGGGTGGTGGATGGGGTATGGGTGAATGGGGTGGTGGATGGAGTAGCAAACAAATGACTACTAGACTGAGTAGATGGAGAGTTCCCAATATTAGAAAAATTGAAAGACATTGAGGGTCTTGGGTACAGTAGTAGAAATGAGTGGAGTGAGTCGACAGACTGGGGGAACCATGGAGGGCGGCTGAGCGAGTTTTTATGTGCATTGGAACCAAGATAGGTGTCCACATGTTCATCCACATGTTTCCACCATGGACTGGCAGGATCATCAAAAGGCTGTACACAGGCATAACAAGACATGATGGTTTGCACACCACATCCAAGAATGAGGCCCCTGCACTGGTTTCACAAAGGTGTATCACAGTGCAACTCACAGTGATATGCTGACTAAGGAACACATGACCAGTAATATGAACAACACATCTATTAGACTTGGAGCATAATGGTAGCATCTACTATTTAATCAGCCTAATAGAATGCCCTGATGAGCTCACCTGAGGTTGGGGGATATTGTTTGGGTATTGTGTAGATTTTTTATTGTCTATCTCACAAGCACAACCCTCCATAATTGCATGATCTGTGCTGAGTGGAGTTAGGGGTTCACAAACTAGGGGCAGAATGTGCTTGGCATCACGCATTTTTGCAGTGTTTAGCACAAAATCATTTGGGTTTCCCTTGTGAACAATACTGGGGGAGGTATTGGATGTTCCCAGGTGAGCTGCAGCACAATTGTGGATATCACAACAATGCTGAAGGTTGACTGAGCACAGTAACTGCTACTTGAACTAAGTATCATGAATGGATAGATGTAGTAAACTTACCTCAATGGGGAGAAGTATATTGGTATCATCATACTGCACCCATGGCATCTGATAAGGTCTGGTGGACCCCTGTATTTTTCCTGACTGAAGAAAAATGGCATCTGGGGAAGATGTCATCTCTGCAGTTGACCCTCACCTTTGAATAATCTCCTTCACCTGTGCAACCAGAGGTTGCTGACCATTCTGTTGGTGAATGAGAACCCATTGGCCTGGAATGCATCTGTCCCCATTCATCAAGATCATAGACCTGCATGTATGAAAATTATTGTTATGCAGTATTTCCTGGGAAAGGGAAGAGAGAGCTGTGGGGAATTGTTGGCCAGTCCTGGTTTCATGGTATGGATGCCTGGGCAGGTTGTCCTTTACACAAGATCCTGGCTTTGACAGAGAGGAGCTATCCATACCCAGATAATCTGTGATAATATTGGGTTTACTAACAAGTGTCAGCAGGGCTGTGCCTGCAGGCCACCAAACTCCAGCATCTCCAGCATTCAGGGCATCCAGAGGTGTCTTCTCAATCAGCTTCTTTATTTGAACTCCAAGGTTGGGGTGATTTGCACAGATGTGTAATGGAGCACCACTGAGAATGTGACAAATGCAGTTTCCATGAGCAAATGCCTTTGCAATGTCACATGATGGAGATTGTTGGTTTGAGTGAACACTTTTGGCATGGATGACTGCATTGAATGACTCAAATCCTTCAGTGGCAAACAAGGCAGCAGGACCAAAATGATGGATATGCTCTGGAAGGTGGAGCAATATATGAAATTTGGGTTTGTTGAACCAGCGAGGTGTCCAGTGTGCAGTGCGAGCAAGAAATTCTTGAATTGCAATTTCAAGTTGTGTCTGGCACATGAAATAAGTCTTAAACAAAAGGGGAAGTTCTATTCACTTACCAAGTGAGCATCAACATCTTCAATTTCTGGTTTCCAAATGAGGGGGATCATTTTTGATAATGCTACCCAGGCCTCATAGCATTCTTGTGGAACAAGGCCATGGAGAACAAATGGTGCAGCCTGTGCTATTGCACGAAAGTCATGGCCCACCAATGATCCAGCACACTGGACAAGGGTGTGACCAGACAGGGGTGGTATCCCTAGCCCTGTTGTATCAAATGAAGACAGGCAAGCTTCAAGAAGTTCATGCTTTATTTTGTTCTTGCCAACCCTGATGTTCACCACATCTCTCCAGAAATACTTGACAAATCCTAAAAGAATAGTGTGCAGCACCTCCACAGGAGTGTCTGCATGAGGATTAAGTCCTATGGGGTTGTGAGGATTTTTTTCTTTGTGTCACATGTCAAGCCATTCACCTTTGATGCGCCACACTGGGCTATACACATTCTCAGGAAGTCCCTTGATGAACACATCCAGTGCTTCCTGCTTTGAACTGCTTCCCTGCTGCCTCTTACATGATGCTGCCATCCCATTGATAAAGTATTCAAGATATGTGTCTTTCAATCCAGTTGATGACATCTTCTCCTTGATTTTGGTTTGATTCCCTATGGTAGATGCCATTGTAAACATTGATTTGAGCTCAATTATTGACTGCTCTCACTGGCAAGGTTCACCAATCTTGGTTAAAATTTTAAGTAGTTGCCTAGACAGTCATATGTGCCCATACCTTCAGAAATTGCTTAATTCGAGAAACCATACCACTCATTGTCTCTTTCCCTTTTCCCTTCTTTCTACCACTAACTGACTCCCCCCCTGCACTCCTGACTGACCTCTGACCATCACTCTGTCCTCCATCACTCTGCTCCAGTGTTTCATCATTAGCATTTGCGTCCAAGTCTTGAGTGTCATGGCCTTTGACATCGCAAACATGACAGAAGTATTTTCCCCTCAACCCTACATGACAGGCAAGCTCACTTTGCATTGGATTGTCCCCCAACAGGGCTAAGACAGAGGGAATCATTAACACTTGCTCCTTGTGTACACAATCCCATGCCCATACACCTGTCTCTTGAGCAGCCCTAGAAAATATGTATAAATCAGAGTGAATACCAAAAATAACATAAACTTACTCAAGCTGATTTACAAAACCATCCAACATTTCAAGGGGTGGTGCAACATTAGATGTGCATAGGAAGTGAACATTGTATTCCTGATGCACTGCAGCATGTGGCAAACCAGCTGGTGTGAACAGGAATGAATGGTGCTTGTTCCAATGTTTTGATACATTCCCTGAAGTATCATCACAGTAAAGCCAGATTGGAAAACCATAGACATAAGCTCCATTTGCAAGCACATGCCAATGATTTCCCTCATGTGGGTTTGTGAGTGTCCATGGTTCCAACAACAGTCCAGCCTGATGACTATTTTCAATTCCTAGTTGTTTTGAGTAGGACAAATGTAGTAGTAAAAGAAACATACCTAAGATATTGTGTGCAGGAGGGAGAACAGATGTTAATTGACTGATATGCCAATTCTTGAATGATACCAGTAAGTTTCTTTCTAAGATTTCAATCTCTGTGTGCCCCTCAACTATCCAACCACTTCCTGTGTCATTAACAACAGCATGAAGAGACCATGCCTTGGCAAAAAAAAGCCCTCCACATTTAAACCACCTTATAGGCATGCAAACCTGCCCATTTGACAAAAGGGCTGTTACAGTGGTGCCTCTGCACCTCTGTTCGCATTTTCATTTATTCTGCTGTTATTTGCTACACTAATATGGTCTAACTTCGCATTCCTACACTATACAGTGTTATGGCATGTTGTGACTGTTTGTTTTCCTTTGTTTACCATTTTTGTGCACTTAGCAGTTGTGTGTGCCCAGTGTATTTTCTCTTCAGTCTCTGACACTGGGCACAAGGCCTTAAGGTTGGGTTAATTGAACAAGGGCTGGCTCAAATATGAAAAAATCTTGACCATGAAGGCAAATCATAGGAGTCAGCTGTGTTGGATCCATTTCTTTTAACCACCTTCTGGCCTGGTATGCCTCATTCAACTGTCCCCCTGAGTCTTCTGGTTAGAAGTGAAGTTGTAGTCAAATATGTGGGTTAGCCATCTCCTATATTATCATAATCAGTATTTGTCAGTTATGGAAATGAACCACCAACCTGCTGTTCAAATAACCCAATCTCAAGGCCTTGTGCCCCATGTAAGAGACTAATATTGAAGTAAATACTACAGGAGACATACCTTGTGCCCAGTGTAAGAGACTGAAGAAAATTTCACTGGGCACAGAGCAGTAAGTGCGCAAAAATGATAAACAAATGTAAATAGTAAACAAAAACAAATCAAGGACACTTAGAGCGAAGCTAAGTGTCCACTACAAGTCTGTAGAGTGAGAAAAGAACATAATAAAGGATAAACTGCGAAATGAGGTGCACAGGCACTACATATGAACACCTGCCTGATAATGTCTGAAAATGAATTCATGTAATATTGGTGCCCAAAAGCACCAGTGAAAGGCAAAGTTTCAATACCACAGATTTTAATGATGGTGAGACATTTGTAGGCTATTAGGCCTTGGGGCTCATAATCTCACAGAGATATCTATATAAGGAACTCAGTTGTGCACAGATAGCAACAATGTCTAAATATATTCACCTATATAAGTAACTAGGTGCATGGTAAGTATAGTAAAGTAAGCAGAAGGATATCATACTCACCTCAGTTGCATGCAGATAGTGACAATGTCTGAGGTGATTGAGTTTACAGTGCAGAACTAAATACTGTAGTTGTAACAAGAGATGTGAAACACTGGGTGTTGAACCTGTCTACATACAATAAGTATTGTGTCATTGTGAGATGTGCTATGGTCTTCATGGATAACAAGAAGACTCACATATAAGTGTGAGACACTGTAGATACAATAAACATAAGGGCACTGAGAGTTATTTGCACATTCAGTAATAGTGTTCAGCAAGAAAAAGGTTTAAAGCAGAAAGTAGTTCTCATGACCCAGAGTGGACTACATGCGACTTGCCAAATCTAACAAGTTATGAACACAGCAAGTTTTCCACTATATGGTACCCTGTTCATACATGTAACACAACATGTCAATCTCACACTTAGAGTTTGTGATGGCATACTGAAAAAATCCATACTTGAAGCCCAGTGAAAACTGTGTAGGATTGGGTGGGATGGGAGCTGCTCCAGCCAGATTTGGTCACAATTCATGCATCAGAATCAGGCAAAATAGGATTCTTACCAACAATTTTATATTACATGTAATACTTCTGTAACACATTACATGGTCATTGTAACACACAAAGTACTTGTACAGCACAATTGCATTGATAATGCACACCACACTGCATGCATTTGTTATGTTGTGATATGATGCATTGCACAGCTCACTTTGTCTTGTCGATGTAATGCAATGTGACAGTACATACAAGTCTTGGAAGTCCTGTAAGGTACTAACCATATGCTCTGCAGCACTCCCCAAGTCAACCAGATACCAAAATCCAAGCATGCTTAGCAAGCTCACTGTGCTCTAGTAAGATCTGGTACAGGTGTAGCAGATGGAGTTCAAGGACATGCTAAATGGGCATGTTCACACCAGGTGGTATGTCTTTTATATACTCTTCAGCTATCCTCGGTTTACAGGCCCTTTAGACAGACACTTCTACCAGCACTGGTTCAAATACACCTGGAGAAGTGAGTATTCCTGTTTTATGGTCCCAGATTCTCACTGACTCCTGCAGATGGGATGAACTGGTCTCCAAATCTCCCAATGGGACTCTAACTGTGAGAGCACCTCTGTGACAGGACCAGCTGATGATAACCTGCCTCAAACACCTCCCTGAGAGCCCTCCCCCCCCCTACCTAGAGAGCCAGCAAATTCTCCTCTGTGGGTGCCATCTCTGCCTCCCTCACCTGGAGAGCTAGCAAGCTCTCCTCCTCAAGTGCCATCTCCACCTCCCTCACCCAGGGAGCCAGAAAATTCTCCTCCTTGAGTGCTGTCTCCACCTCCTTTACCTGCTCATCAGAGTCTCCTTACCACTCATGCAACTATTGACATTGATGCTCTCAGGTGCCTTGCTGTCAATCCCAAGCAAACAGATGCCATCAAATTCATTGATCTTCTCACTGTGGCTTCACTTGATGATCCTGTTGCAAAATTAGATGATGCTGCTCTCTATAGGCTATGCAATCCACCCCATGCTCAACTCACAATAGACAACGATGCTATCTGTTTTGGGATTGAAACATACTTTGCACTTGAGCACTCTGCTATCAGTGCATATGAGTCCATATGACAATTGGCAGCATGGTGTTTTGAAGGGAGTGCCACAGATATTGCTAGTCATCCACTATCAAGAAGCTCATTGCTGGGTACACAGGGGTTGATTCAATTGAGCACGATATGTGTCCTGATACCTGTGTGGCCTTCACTTGCCCATACTCTTCACTTGACATGTGCCCCATATATGGTGGGGATCACTATGACTGTATCAGACTATGCACTAGTGGGGGGAGGTCTTTCATGGCCTGTCAGAAATTTGTCACCATACCACTTGGCCCATAGTTGCAGGCTCTTGGGCATGATCCACAGCATGCCAAAGATATTGGGTATCTGTGAGAGGAGATGCATCGCATTTGGGAACAGATGCAGGCTAGCAGTGGTTCAATTGAGTTATTTGATGACTTTTGCAAAGGCTTGGATTACCATGAGGCTGTCCAGCAGGGTGATATCAAATCAGACAACATGGTTCTCATGATTTTGCTTGACAGTGCTCAGCTCTACAAAAGCAAGGAGTCCAACTGTTGGATATACATCTGGATCATTATGAACCATGCCCTGGACAAGCGCTACAAGAAGCACTACATCCTGCCAGGCAGCTTTATTTCAGGTCCCAACAAACTGAAGAATGTCAACTCCTTCCTCTTCCCTGGTATCCACCATCTCACTGTGCTACAAAATGAGCATTTATGCATCTGGGATGCATCTTGAGATATTACCTTCCTGTCAGACCTGTATCTTCTCTTTGTGATGGCTGATGGCCTGGGACTTGTCTACTTTAACAGGATGGTGGGACATAGCAGCTGCAATGGCTGCAGGCTCTACTGTGGACTCCATGGACACCACAAGGGGAATCACTACTATCCTGCACTACTCCTCCTGAACAACTACAATGTGGAAGGTAGTGATCACCCTGACTGCAGTCTGTACAACATCCAACAACCTGCAACATCTGAATACTTCAAAAATCTCTGTGACTTGGTCACTGCACACAATCCAACACAATACAAGAAACTTTGCATGGAAACTGGGATTACCAAGCCCTCCATCCTTCTCAGTCTCAATCCTTCCTGCATGCTGGGCATCCCAGACTGCCTTACCCCTGATATCATGCATTTTGCAGGACTACTCTTGGATCTACATCTATCATTGTGGCATGGTACCATCAACTTTGTGACAGTCACAAGACTAGGTCACACTGGTAAGAGAGTTTCCATCGACAGGTCTCAAGCATTGTGCATCAGAACTGGCCAAGGGTCTCTCAATAAAACTGGTCCCTCCTACCTACTACATGAGTCTTTATATACCTATGTACACAAAGGATTGTACTAAAGAGGAAGTGTCAAAGCTGTCATATTGTACTTGGTTCTGTTGTTGTATCTGTGGAAGTGTGGGTCATTACATCTGCCCTCCTGATCTTCTGGGGAGATCAAATGGTCACACTAGAGACGACTAGGATCGAGTTCATGAGGGTGAGATAGAGCAGTAGGATAATGATGAGTTTTGTACCTGGACTGAGGCCAGTGCTAGCATCACCACCTGTGGGAACAGGTTTGGCATTAATAATTGTGTCAAGCAGTTTGTCCAGAGTTCCAGGCTCCATACGAGCTGCAGTAGTGGGGTTGACAGTGCTCTCGCTGCGTCTGTCTCTGCAGGCTGCTGTGCCTGGGATGGTATGCTGGATGTCAACAGCAGGAGTGGGGTGAAGTTGCATCAGGCCTTGTTAGATGGCAGGTCATTGGTAGGGAGTGAATTGCATCATCATCTCACAGGTATTTTCACCCTTATGAGGAGTAGTGTGGACATTCCATGGGTGTCCCCTTCATGGCCTGCTGTTAGCATGTACAGTCATAGTGGTGCTGGTTTCTATCCTGCATTTAGCTTATGATCTAGATACTATTTTGGGTGTTTTCTTATGAGCTCTGGTGTCAGCTTTGAAGCGATCGAAGATCACCCCAGAGAGGGAGTTCCCTCTGTTGCAGCGGTCTCAGTGACTGTTTGCTCCATGTCCCTGAGAATGAAGGGGCTTGTGAATGAAATCTGGTAGTGGGTAATGAAAAGTCAGGTCCAGGTGTTCAGCATTAGTCTCACAAAAGGTGACATATCCAGCAGGGAGGTGGTCCCTGGTGAGGTCAAAAGTTCTGGCATGGATGGCTTCAGCCATGACCCAAAATTGTTCAAGCTGGAGTGGTCAGAATACAGGGTGCAGCATTCTGGTGTGGACATGGCACTGGGTGGTTGAGAACCTTCACCACCCTTTATATACTTTCTTGCAAGGGTTGGAACCCAAGGAGATGCTCTGGTGAGTGGGCATTACCTGGTTTGACATTGTGAAAGCAACACTGGTTGCTATGTCATTGATCAGGTCAAGCACACACGTGCAATGAATGGTTTCATCATACCAAGTGCCAGATAAGGTGAACTCTTTGTTGGGATGGTTCACCTACCTCAGGAGGTCATTGATGGATGAGGCACCCTGTGCCTCAAGGTAGTGTGTTAGGGCTTCGAGTCATTCCACTTCTGGGTAGGGTAGCCAGATGGAACCCCCACTTATGTATACTACTTCAAACAACATGTCCAGGCCTTGACCATGATGGTTGTTTATGTGCTTTACCATGAGCTCTTTGACTTTGCCCAGACTGACTATCTGCAGGAGCTGGCAGCCTGGAAATCATCGGTCATCATTTGGCACTTGGATATGCAGTAACCTTGCATGAAATGCTGGGTGTATTCTGCATTGCTTGAGTTCCATGGGAATATCCAACAAGAAGGTGTTGTTGCAGTAGTCCTCTAGTATGCAGAAGGGGCTGATAAATTTAGGGGTGAGTTTCCTAGCATGACCCTTAGGAAGTGTCAGATTGGCAGTGGACAGATATACCAGATCACCCTTTATGAATGGGGTTTCCTTTCTCCTATTGTTTGCTAGTCAAGTTTGTTTGACACAAGCTTGCTGTGATGATAGAATCATGGGCATGCATTATTGCATCTTTCATTTGTTTGGCAAAGGTCCTAACACCTGGGTATTTAGTATCTGTTTCCCAGATCATAGTTTTAGGTATATGACCATAGTTGAGTGCAAATGGAGCAAACCTGGTGGTCTTGGACTGTGCACTATTGATAGTGAACTCAATTGCAGGTAGTTTAGTTGCCCAGTCTCGCTGGTTAGGTGAGATACATGATCTGATCATCTGGGTGATGGTGTGGTTAGCTCATTCTGTCATGCCATCAGTTTGTGGGTGGTAGGAGGATGACAGTCAGAGCTCTGATCTGGTGAGCTCATTCAAGTGAGTCCAGAACATACTTGTGAATAATGAGTTGCAGTTGCTGACTATGTTCCATGGCATTCCATGGTGTTTGTACACATGATCAAATGTGACTTCTGCAATATCTTTAGTGCAGTAGGTTTGTTTGGTTGGTATTAGGTGGATCATTGATGTTAAGTGGTCTATGACAACTAATATCATATCAAATGATCCATTGAGCATCTTGAGTCTGGGAGCAGTCCTACAAAGTCAATCCCAATTGTCTCCCATGGGTAATTAGGTACATCTAATGTTTCAAGTAAGCCATTGTTAGCATGGTTGTTAGGCATTGACATTTGGCAGGTTATACAGGATTTGCAGTAGGCATTGACATTGGCATTAATATTCTTCCACCAAACATTGTCTCTCAGGTATGTGATCATTTTAGCAGGTCTGAGGTGAGCAAGTATCGAATGTGCATGTGATATTAACATCTCTTGCAGGCATCTGTCACCAATCTGGATATCTGGAATGCAGAGTGTTCTGCATTCATTGTCTCGCAAGTATACTAGCCCATTACTCACTTCAAAGTTCTTGTAATTCTTAGGGTTTTGTAGTATCTTGGAGAAGAATTTGTCTTCACCATACCAGTCATGGATGCACTTGTGTACATCAAGACTTGGTTCACTGAGTGAGACTAAGTCCATCAATGTCACTGGATTGTCAAGCAGTAATTCAGACACTGTCGGTGGGTCCTTGTTTGTATGACAGCTGTCATCACTGTCACTGTCCTCTGGGCTGTCTGCCACTGTGATGCTATTGTCAGGTAGACCATGGCTGCCACTACCATCCTCAGTTTGTGTCATGCCATTATTCTGTGTAATGGGTGACACAGGCCCATGCACTGCCTCTGGGCTCCTGCCCTGCAGTGATTGTGATGGTGGTTCAGGCATCTTCAAGATCACTTGACATGCATTTGGGAAGGCTGCTCTTGCACTGTCCCCTGAGCAAGTAGCTGCTCCAAGGAAGATCTGATCACTGGTGTACACTGGGGCAGTGATGAGATTCAAGAGTAAGTCCAATGGCATGTTCTCCTCCTCAGCACACACATACTCACTTGAGGCATGTACTGTGCCTTTGGGCTCATTAGAGTAAATGCAGCTTAATGTGTCAGCCAAGACATTAGCTTTTCCAGGTATGTGCATTATTTTGAAGTCAAAGTCTGCAAGGGTTTCTAACCATCTTGCCTGACATGGGGACAGCTTCTGCTGAGTCTGAATCCATTCCAGACCTTTATGGTCTGTAAAAATGCGGAACTCTGTCCCTTGAAGTAGGTGTTGGAAGCAGTGGAGGGATTCTATAATAGCAAGTAGTTCCTGCTCATGCACTGGGTAGTTTTGTTTTGTGGGGTTGAATTTCCTGGACCAGAAGGTGATAATGTTCGCATTTTCTAGGTCTGTGCCTTGCCAAAGGACACTACTTCCACCTGACATGCTGGCATCACAAGACAGATTGATTGGCTGGTGCCCAGATGAGTAGTCCAATGCCTTCCAGCACACCTCATGGTATTTGTGTACTAAGCTTTTCACTAGATCAAAGGCATGCTGCTCAGTGAAGGACCAATGCCATGGTGTGTTGGGGGAAGCAAGTTTATGCAAATGCCTGAGTGGGATTCAGATGCCCTCACAACTGGGTGTGAGATATCTGACTGCACCTATAAAACCTGCAAGTAACTCTTTGTTTGTAGGGGTCTTCCAATTTATTATTTCATCCACCTTGTCTGGATCCATACAGATTCCATCTTTCTCAATCACATGTCCAAGGATACCTAGTTCATCTTTGAAAAATTGTAATTTGTGTTTGCTCAAGTAAAATTTGTGCTTGCACAGAGTGTCAATAACCATTTTTACATGGCAGACATGCTCTTCAGGCAAGTGGGAGTAGACTACAATGTCATCAAGGTAGACATCCATAAGGTTCCCTATGTATGGTGCAAAAATGTGGTTCACTAAGGATTGGTATGTAGCACCAGCATTGCAATCTCCGATCTGCATGACTGTCAAGTATGGGTTTACCCTTGGGTGACCAGGCTGCAAGACCAGGAGACAGGGGCTAAGTCCAGGTGACCAAAGTCAAGGCTGGGAAGATAGGGGCCAAGTCTGGTTGGACTGGAGTTAAGGCCAGAGGTCAGGGGCTAAGTCCAGAGGACCAGACTTAAGACCAGGAGCACAGGAATAAGACTGGTAGCATGGGAAACCAACCGGTCTTGGAGTGCGCACAAGGGGAAGCCAGTCTGGGGTTGGATCTACCTCCCTTGGTCTCAGCTTATGTGCTGTACCCTTATGCAAGCTGGGGATAGCTTAAGGCTTGGCCTTACCTATAGAGTAGACTTGGAGTGTAGTATGGAGTTGAGGGTAATACTAAGTTGATATTCTGACTGGGGTGCTACGAAGTATGTACAGGGGTTAAATACATGAGGCCAGTCCAGGGTAATGAACATGAAGCTGGACTTGTGAATAAGCTATTAGTGAGATGATTAGCAAGATGAGGATAGCCACAGTGGCTATGCAGAGGCTAATAGCCAAAGTCCAGGTGACCAGCATAACTGGGGTTGGACACAGGATTTGTACAATAAGCAGAATTAGACAAAAGGACAAGACTAAATATAGCACAAACAAAGGGAAACAGACCAGAGTTATGTCTAGGTGACCTGGACATGGACCTGGGAGGACCAGGGTGGAGCAGCACAAGGCTGGAAGGCCGGAATGGACTGGAGATAGGGGTGAAAGACTGGACTTGAGTTATTCAGGCTAGAGTTGGGTTATCTAGGACTGGGGTTGTGTTCTCTGGGCCAGAGTTAGGTTTTCCAGGCCAGACTGGGACCGGACTTGACTGGAGTTAGGGGCTAGGGGTCCGGACTGGACTGGGATTGAGTCTGAGAATCATGGATATGACAATGGCCTGGCTTATCATCATGCCATCAGGGGTGGTAAATAAAGTCTTGTGCACATCTTCTGGAGCAACCCAGATTTTTTCATATGCATCCTTTCCATCTAATAGTGAATGGTATGGGTGTGAGACCATGTTGCACAGGATTGCCTCAATGTCTGGCAATGGGGATGCTAATTTTCTCATGTTGGCATTGCAGTCATGAGTGTCTAGTACTGTCCACAAATGTAAGGTTCCATCCTTCATAGGTTTCTTTAGTGGAATTAGTACCACTATGAAATTCCCAATGCCCAGTCCATAGGTAATCATCATGCTTCACATGCCAGAGAGGTTTCATTGCCTCAGGGCAGTGAGATGGCCACCATGAGTAGACTTTATGTTTGTTGGTCAGTGGTATTATGTGATTTATTGCCCAAAGGGGAGGCAAAGGTGTCTCAATGGCTTCCTTGCATATTTCCTTCACATATTCACACAGCTCATCCTGATATTTCTCAATCATGTCACTTTGAAGTTCAGTAGCATGGGACTCAAGGGTGATTGTCTGCATGTCATAACCATGCATTCACTCTAAGTCCTTACTCATTCCGCACCCCCTTCCACTGGTCATTCACTCACTCCACACCAACTCCACCCAACTTCTGTCAGTTGCAAACCATCTCCACTCCAACTACTGTCAGACTTGTGTTGCTCTCCTACCAGACTGAGTGGACTGATCTCTGAGGGGTCATGTGACTACCTTCGGACTTCTCCCTGACAGCATGTGCACCACATGGACCAGTGTCTGGACTGTTTCCTTTTCTGGATGTTCTATGTTACCCATTCATATGTCCTCCATCTACCCTTCATTCATCATCTAGGAAGTTTTACTTGAAAATTTCTGGTTCTCCATATGTCAGTTCCAATTCTGGTTACTGTACCTCCATAGTAGTATAAAAGCATGTATCATACTCCACTATTCCTCAGTATGAATATCAACTTAGTTCCTACTCCTTCTGTCTCTGTCTTCTGTCTGTTGGAATTACCTCCAACTCTCTATCTGTACTCTCCCTCTGAAATACAAGGGCTGAGATCATGCAAGGGCATAGCACATGAGCTAAACCCAATGCCCTCACTCTGCTCTGCCTTTGTCTCAGCAGACTTCATTCCTGCCACCACTCAGCCAGTTGGAGTTCTGTTCCTTTGTGTTGGACTTGCTTCCAAACCACTCTCTAGACCTTGTTTAGCATCGGAGTTGGTCAGAGTAGGCTGAACTTGACAGTATATTTGTACTCACACTTGTATGATCTCATTTTCCATCCTCTGAAAGACTTATGCCATTATGAGAACTCGAGCTCAATCCCAGAGAGAGGTCACTGAGAACCTTGCTGTAGCACTAGCTAATCTGCATTGACTCCCTTCCATTGTTGAACAGTTCCAATCTTTCTCTGCTCAATGCTGCTCTCATGCTGAGGGTGAAAGCACTTTGCAAGCTGGTCACTCTGACCTCCACCCAACAACCTTCCATACTCTGTCTCCTTGTAATCAAGATGATGGACCCAACACTGACCCCGATTATCCTGATGGTGATCCCAATGGTGGGGGCAGTGGTGACAGGGATATCCCTCAAGAGCCAGCTGAGCCACCAGAGGATCCCCTTGTAGCTCTTGCTAGAGCTGTCCATGTGCTTGTGTGGTCTGGTTCATGCACTGGGGACTCCACTCCAAAAACCAAAGTCTGCAAGCCTGACACCTTCGACAGCTCTGACCCTAAGAAACTCTGTGAGTTCCTTGTACAGTGTGAGTTGAACTTTCAAGACCACCCCTGCACATTCCACTCTGACAGAGCCAAGGTTACCTTTGCTCAGTCTTACCTTAAGGGTATGGCTCTGGCCTGGTTTGAGCCAGATCTACTAAACCCCAACAACTATGACTGCCTGCTCTGGATGGATGACTATCATGAGTGCTTGCAAGAACTCACAACTAATTTCAGTCTGCATGATGCCATAGCAGATGCCATCCAACAACTCAAGAACCTCACTATGAAGGATGGCTCTCAAATTACCAAATACATCATGGAGTTCAATTGCTGGGCTTCCCAGGTCAAGGACTATGGTGTTGGTGCACTCCACCACTGCTTCTATAGTGGACTTCCAGACTGCATCAAAGATGAGACTGCTCACATCAGAAAGCCTTCTACCCTTGCACAACTCTGCAAACTTGCCCAGACCATCAATGCATGCTACTGGGAGCACAAAGCAGAGATCTCATGCACCACCAAGTCTGCCTCCAACAAGTTGCAGTCTTCCAACTCCAACTACAAAGCTAAATCATTGTCCTCCACCTCCACTTCAAAGTCCGATGCCAAGGGCAAGGGCAAACAGAAAGATCTACCCAAGTCTGACACACCCAAGTCTGATATTGCCCATCTTCTGGGCAAAGATGGCAAACTCACCTCCACTGAATGCCAGCACAGGATGAAGAACAACCTCTGCCTCTTCTGTGGTGAGGCTGGCCACTCTGCCAAGGACTGTCCCAAATCCACCTCTTGTGCAGCCAAAGCCCATGCAGCTATGGGTGGAACTCCACCTACTCTGCCCACAGAGAAGGCAGAGCCAAAAAATTAGTCTGCTCCTCCAGGGAGCTCGCACAGCCTGGAGGAAGCATTGATCCCAACTGTGCACAACTGGATATCTGACTCAACATGTCTGCTCTTTCTAGTCCCAATTCTTTACTTCCATCTGTAACTCTTCTTGACTATTCTGATGATGCTGTTTCTGCATTGATTGATTCTGGCTCTTCTCATTGTTTTGTAGACCCATCTATAATCAAAAAATATGTTATTCCTGTTTCCTCTGTTTCTCCACCAATTCTGCTCTGCTTGTTTGATGGTAGCACAAATGCTGTCATTTCCCAAGAAGTAGATCTTTCCCTCCACTTCCCTTCTGGAAATGTCAACTCCACTTCATTTTATGTTACTCCATTGGATTCTTCATGTTTGCTGGTATTAGGACACAACTGGCTCACCTGCTTCAATCTGTTGATTGACTGGGTATTGGGCAGCATATCATTCAAACCACCATTACAGGGAATGCCAACACCCCAGGCACCTTTGTCACCTTCCACTGCGACCTCTGCTCCAGATCTGACACCCTCCACTCCATCTGCAGCTCTGACTGCAACTCTGACTGACTTGCTGTGCTCTGCTCTGCTTGTCTCACTCATCAATGCTGCTGTATATGTCAGAGCCTGTGCTCTCCCTGGCTCTTGACAGTTCCACTTGCAGCTCTCCACTGATGATGTAAAGCTTTGTGTGTCCTCTGCTGTTTCTCTGCCTCCTGACCTCTCCTTGGTCCCTCCTGAGTATCACAAGTTCACTGACATCTGTAGTAAAGACAAGGCTACTGAACTTTTGCCACACTGCTCATTCAATCTCAAGATTGATCTCAAGGAAGGAGCTTCTCTGCCCATCAGCATGATCTACTCTCTTTCTCCACCAGAGCTTGAGGCTCTCCATGCCTTCATTGATGAGCATCTTGGCTACAGTTTCATCAAACAATCCACCTCTGCTCATGGTGCCCCTGTCCTCTTTGTAAAGAAGAAGGATGGTTCACTCCACCTCTGCATAGACTATCGAGGACTCAATAAAATCACAAAAAAAGACTGCTATCTGCTGCTGCTCATCTCTGACCTACTCAACTCTCCAAGCCACACTAAAGTCTAAACCAAGATTGACCTCTGCCATGCCTATCATCTAGTCTGCATTGCAGATGGAGATGAATGGAAAGCAGCTTTCTGCACTCATTATGGTTCTTATGAGTGGCAGGTAATGCCATTTGGTCTGACTAATGTGCCTGTGGCCTTCCAGTGGTTTGTTAATAGCATCTTTGTGGACATGCTTGATGTCTGCATTGTGGTGTACCTCGATGACATCCTAATCTATTTGCAGGATATGGAGTTGCATCGCAAACACATAAAAGAGGTACTCCACCACCTTTGAAAGCATGGTCTCTATGCCAAGCCAGAGAAGTGCAAGTTTCACTCTGACTCTGTCAAATACATTGGCTACATTCTTTCTCCTTCCAGTCTCACCATGTCCACTGAGAAGGTTCAGGCAGTCTGTGACTGGCCTGAGCTGTGGAAGGTGTGAGACATCCAATCCTTCCTTGGTTTCACAAACTTCTACAGATGATTCATTAATAACTACTCCAACATTGTCATTCTGCTCACTTGCCTCACATGAAAGGGTGCTCCTTGGAACTTTTCCAAGGAGTGCCACTCCACTTTTCTCCACCTGAAGGATGCCTTCAGCTCTGCCCCTGTTCTCACTCATTGGGTTCCTGATGCTCCACTTACAGTAGAAACCAATGCCTCCAACTATGCCATTGCTGGTATTTTGTCAATCACCTGCTCTGATGGTGAACTCTGCCCAGTCACTTTCTACTCCCACACCATGACCATGCCAGAACTCAACTATGATACCCATGACAAGAAGCTGTTGGCTATCTTCGAGGCCTTCTGCCATTGGCAGCATTACCTAGAAGGCTCCACCTTACCTGTCAACATGGTGATGGACAACAAAAACCTTGAGTATTTTTCCACCTCTAAGGTTCTCACCTGTTGACAGGCCTGCTGGTTGGAGTACCTTTCCCAATGCAACCTTTCCATCTGCTTCTGCCCTGGCTGCCTAGGAGCCAAACCCAATGCACTTACATGATGATGGGACATCTACCCAAAAGGGGGGGATAGGGACTACATGCAGGTAAATCCTCACAATCTCTGCCCTATGTTTACACAGGAGCAACTCACATTGTCCCTCCATACCACTACCCTCATGGCACCTGTGCTCCACACCACCATGGTCTTCAATGTCAAGTGCTTGCACTCTGACATCATCTCCACCCTACCCTCTGACCCTGTCTCTGCCAGCCATCTTCCAACTCTGACTAAGCCTCAGTGGTCCCTGGACTCCAATGGTCTACTCCACCTTGACAGTTGCATCTTTGTCCCTGACATTGATGATCTCTGCCTTTGAGTGCTTTGGTTCAAACATGACCATCCTCTAGCAGGCCATTTCAGGCAAAACTGCACCCTAGAACTCATCTGCAGGGACTACATATGGCCTAACCTCTGCTCTGACATGAAAGAATATGTCAGGTCCTGCACTGCCTGTGGACAGAGCAAAACTCTGCAACACTGCCCCTATGGTCTACTGAAGCAACTCCCCATCCCAGAAAGACCTTGGAACTCCATCTCCATGGACTTCATCAAACACCTCCCCAACTCCAATGGCTACTCCACCATCCTTGTGGTAGTGGACTGCCTCTCAAAGCAAGCAGTGTTCTGTTCAGATAACCACAGCTTCAGGCCACTTGTGCCCAGTGTAAGAGACTATTATTCAAGTAAATACTACAAGAAAACATACCTTGTGCCCAGTGTAAGAGACTGAAGAAAATTTCACTGGGCACAGAGCAGTAAGTGCACAAAAATGATAAACAAATGTAAATAATAAACAAAAGCAAACCAAGGACACTTAGAGCAAAGTCTAGTGTCCACTACAAGTCTGTAGAGTTAGAAAAGAACATAATAAAAGATAAAATGTGAAATGAGGTGCACAGGCACCACATATGAACATGTTCATCCCCACCCATGACTCTGTCACCTCTGCCAAACTTGCTAAGCTCTTCCTTACCCATGTCTTCTCCAAGCATGGAGTACCAGCTAATGTCACCTCTGACAGAGGTCCTGAGTTCATCTCACACTTCTTCCACTCTCTAGGAAAGGCCCTTGATATGCATCTTCACTTCACTTCAGGTTACCACCCAGAAGGTGATGGCCAGACTGAGCAAACAAACCAGACCCTTGAGCAGTACCTTCATGTCTACTGTAACTACTAATGAGACAACTGGGCTGAGCTGTTACCTCTTGCAGAGTTTCCTTTCAACAACACACCAAGTGTGACTACTGGAGTTTCTCCCTTCTTCACTAACAAGGGATATCATCCAAACCTGTCTGTGGTCCCTGACCAAGACTTCACCTCTCCAAGGGCTCATGACTATGTCATTGAACTCTCTGCCCTTCATGACTTCCTCCACTCTGAAATGTCCACTGCTCAGCAGTGCTACCAGGGCCTGGCAGATGCCAAATGCATAACTCCCCCTGAGTTCAAGGTTGGGGAACAGGCCTACATCAGAGCCAAGTACTTCTGCTCCACTCATCCTTCAGAAAAAGTCTCCAAAAAGTACTTAGGTCCATTCACCATCTTGGCCAGGCCAGGTATGCACTCTGTCACCCTTAAGCTCCCTGACTCTATGCACTCAGTACATCCAGTCTTCCATGTCTCACAACTGGAAGCTGCAGTGGCTAACCCTTTTCCAAACTGACAACAACCTCCACCTCTGCCAGTGGATGTCAATGGTGACCTTGAGTACAAAGTGTTGGAGATACTCAACTCTAAGGTGGACCGCTGCTGCTGCCACTGTCAACTCTTGTACCTAGTCCACTGGGCTGGTTATGAGAACACCAATGAAGAAACCTCTTGGTTGCTTGCAACTGAGCTAGATCATGCTTCTGACATAGTTTCCACCTTCCATGAACAATATCCACACAAACCAGGCCCATACCAACCTCTGCCATAATACTCTGCCCACATAACCTTCCTCCATGGGCCAACTCCACCCCTTACCAAACTACCTTAAGTACTGTAGAATTTTCTCCACTTATCCATTTCACTTCTCAGAAGCACAAACAAAATCATAAGTCTATTTTGTAGTAGTACAAAAATATACAAAAGACAAATAAATAAATCTACTCTACTCCTGCATCACCTGTTCTTCTCCACCTTCTTGCTCTCCTCTGACTTCCTCCTCTTCCTTGTTGTCCCCATCTGCACCTTCATCTGCTTCATTGTTCTTGCCCTCCACCACCTCTGACTGCGGCCTCTTCCATCCTCCTCCTGCACACTTGAACTTGGCCATCCTGGCCTCACATGCATCCTCCCTCCTCCTCATCTCTGCCCACTCTGCCCACTCTGCTGCCTCTGCCATCCACTCCATGTGACTACCTTCAGACTTCTCCCTCACAGTGCACAGTCAGGTACTCTGCAGTGCACACACTGCATAGACCAGTGTCTGGACTGTTTCCTTTTCTGGATGCTCTATGTTACCCATTCATATGTCCTCCATCTACCCTTCATTCATTGTCTAGGAAGTTTTACTTGAAAATTTCTGGTTCTCCATATGTCAGTTCCAATTCTGGTTACTGTACCTCCATAGTAGTATAATAGCATGTATCATACTCTGCCATTCCTCAGTATGAATATCAACTTAGTTCCTACTCCTTCTGTCTCCATCTTCTGTCTGTCAGAATTACCTCCAACTCTCTATCTGTACTCTCCCTCTGAAATACAAGGGCTGAGATCATGCAAGGGGGTAGTGCATGAGCTAAAGCCAATGCCCTCACTCTGCTCTGCCTTTGTCTTTGTGGACTTTGTTCCTGCCACCACTCTGCCAGTCAGAGTTCTGTTCCTTTGTGTTGGACTTGCTTCCAAACCACTCTCTAGACCTTGTTTAGCATCAGAGTTGGTCAGAGTAGGCCTGTACTTGACACTGCACACCACAGATAGGTAGTGAGACATCACTCTGAACAGTTAGTTGGGATGGATTAAAGCCAAGTAAGATTTGTTCATATGTGGTGCCTGTGCACCTCATTTTGCATGTTATACTTTATTATGTCCTTTTCTCACTCTACAGACTTCTAGAGGACACTTGGCTTCGCTCTAAGTGTCCCTGGTTTGCTTTTATTTATTATTTACATTTGTTTATCATTTTTGCGCACTTACTGCTCTGTGCCCAGTGAAATTTTCTTCAGTCTCTTACACTGGGCACAAGGTATGTTGTCTGTAGTATTTCCCTCAATAACAGTCTCTGACACTGGGCACAAGGCCTACTTTGTGGGATATTTTAACAGGTTATGAGCCCCATGCTCTAGGAATTCCCAGACACGTCATCCACCTCTGCACAAATTTTGGACCTGCCAAACCCACTTCCTTGTCCTCTATTGCGACTTTCTTGCCTCCCAGCTTTGAGACTCACCCCATCCATTCCCTGCTCCTCTTCTACTCTCAAAAATCGCCCCAATGGCTGAGGACCACTCCCACTCGTTGCTCTCTGTGACCAAACTCTCCTCCTCCAACTATAATGTTGCGAGTGTAATACTCCAGCACTCAGCAATGCTAGTCCCTACTAGCACTTGGTGGTTAAACCACACCAAGTAAGCCTAGATACCTTGACCAAGTAGCTCAGTGGTTAGAGCACCTGGTCGAAACCTGGGAGGTCCAGGGTTCAATCCCCTGTCTGGTCGCATTTATTGCAACATATAACACCTGGAAAGGCAAAATGAAGGCTTTCCTGTGCACCAAAGGCCTCTGGACTATTGTCAGTGGCACTGAAAAGTGCCCTGATGAGTCCAAAACTGAAGCTAGAGCAAAATGGGACCTCAGAGTGGACAAAGTGGCAGGAGAACTCTACCTGGCCCTCTCTAGCAAGCAGAGGATGCATGTGGACACTGTACAGGATGATCCTGTGAAGATATGGTCCACTCTAGCCTCCATCCATCTCCAGCAATGCCCTGGAGCTCATTTTAATGCTTGGGATGATTTCTTTTCGATCAGAAAGCAGCCAGATGAGTCCTTAAGCTCCCTAATTGCTAGAATTGAAGACTCCATGTCTAAGATTCAAGAATTGTGCCCTCAGAATTCATCTGCACCTTACTCCATCCAGGATATGGACAATGAGCTTGTCTGTATGGCTATGGTGTGCTCCCTAGGCAAGGATTACTCCCACTTTGCCTCTTCCCTTCCCCTGTTCCAATCCCTGGACAAAGAAAAGCTCAAAGAAGCATTCCTGGCCAAAGAATCACAGCAAAAGCATTGCCCTGACTCAGGGACATCGGAGACTGCGCTATACACCTCCTCTGCCAATTGCAAGTGCCCAACTGCGTCGCCTTGTGCATTCTGTGATTATCCAGGGCACTGTATCCACAAGTGTGTAAATATGGAAAGATCACAGGCTTACTTTTGCTCTAGAAAGAATAAGAAGGACAAGAAGAGTCCTACCACTGCAAATCAAGCGTCTACCTCATCTGCTTCCTCCCCAGCAACTGGGACAGTGCCAACAACTCCCTCATCGAACCAGAGCACTGCCCAAGTGGTAGAATTTGCAGGAAATGCAACCTATTGTCACCTTGTAGTATGGGAGAGCCCAACTGATGAGTGTCACCATGTAGTACAGCTGAGCCTGAGAGGAAATGTTGTCATGAGGAATGGTGCAGCTGTGGTTTGAATTGCCATTGTCAGTTACAAGCAGGCTGGGGAGTAAGTGTCATCATGGACTATGGGGGGCCCAATAAACGAGTGTCACCATAGCATACAGCTGAGCCCATAAGTAGGAGTCATTATAGAGAATGGCTGAGCAGGGGTTAGAATTGTCATCATGCAGTACAAGCCAGCTGTGGGACTAGGGTGTAGCCACTGCAATATGAGTAGTCCCAGGTAAGCCCAGAGTTGGGTGTCCCTAGAAGGTATGGATGGGCTCAGCCCCTGAGTTCACCCCTGGCAGCACTGTCATGCAAGCTGGCCCAACACCAATGCCATGCTAGCTGTCCCAGCAACACTGCCACATGGGCTGGCCCACCACAAATGCCATGCAGACCATCCTGGGATGAATGCCATGTGAGCTGGGCCAACACCAATGCAATATGAATAGGCCCAATACCAATGCCATGCAGGCTGGCACAACACCAATGCCATGCTGGCTCTCCTGGGATTGATTCCATGTGGGCAGACCCAATACCTGGTAATGCCATTCAAGGCATCCCAGCACCAAAGCAATGTGAGCCAGGCCAACACAAACCCAGGACTAATGTCATGGAAGCCATCCTGGCTGGCACTGATTTAATGTGAACTGGCACAATGCCAATGCCATAGAAGCCATGCTGGCACCAATGCCACATGCTCCAGCACATTGCCACTGCCTTGGGGCCATCATGGAAGCTGTCCCAGCACTGATGTATTGTGAGCCAGCACTGGCACCAGGTCCATGTGTTCCAGCACATCCCCAATGCCATGGGGCCATCATGCAGGCCATCCCAGCACCATTGGAATGTGTTCCAACACAACACCAATGCCATGGAAGCTGTCCTGGAACCTATGCCATATGTTCTGGCCATCCCCAATACCATGAGGCCTATTGTGCAGGCCATTCTGGCACCATTGTAATGTGTACTGGCACCAGACCAATGCCATGGAGGCTGGCCCAGCACCAGTTCCATGTATTCTGGCATATCCCCAATGCCACAGGTCCATCATGCAAACCATCCCAGCACCTTTGTAATGAGTGCTGGCACATCCCCAATGCCATGGAGGCCAACCTGGCACCAGTTCTATGTATTCTGGCATATCCCCAATGCGATGGGTCCATCATGCAAGCCATCCTGGCACCTTTGCAATTAGTGCTGGCACATCCCCAATGCCATGGGGCCATCATGCAGGCCATTCTGGCACCATTGTAATGTGTTCTGGCACAACACCAATGTTGTGGAAGCCATCCCAGCACCTATGCCATTGTAATGTGTTCTGGCACAGCACCAATGCCATGGAAGCCACCCAGGCACCAGTTCCATGTATTCCAGAATATCCCCAATTCCATGAGTCCATCATGCAAGCCATCCCAGCACCATTGTAATGTGTTCTGGCACAACACCAATACTGAGGAAGCCATGCTGGCACCTATGCCATATGTTCTGGCACATCCCCAATTCCATGAGGCCATCATGCAGGCTGTCACAGCACCATTGTAATGAGTTCTGGCACATCCCCCAATGCCATGAGGCCATCAGTCAAGCTGTCCTGGCACCAATGCCATGGAGGCCTGCCCAGAAATTATACCATACCATGCCTGACCTGCCTGACCTCCTGGGAGCAGGTCCACAGTGTATGTACATACTGGTACCAGTACCATGCTGGAGATGCATGTATTACCACAATGGTGGCTCTGGTAATGACCAGAAGACTAGCCAACTACCCAGTACATTTAAACTGTGAATTCAATGCCTTACAGCCTCCAGCAAGCCAGAACAATACCATGAAAGCCACCATCATGCTATACAGCAAAAACAATTGAGTTATGCCAGCCAGTCATCATTTAATCATCTAGGTGAACCATGACTCCATTGGCCCTTAGCACTTGTCACACCATGGCCTTGGTACAGACATCACCATACCAGATTGGTTTTCCAGTATCTGAATCATACAGTAACAACTACCAGCAGTGGTAGCTACTTCTTCCTGGAGATTGCATTTTGACAACATGGAATATATTGCTGCAGCTAACAAAGTACAAGTACAAAGACAAAAAAACATGAATGGATTGCAAAATGACATGTACATTAATGTTAGTCGACCTCCATCCTACCTTCCTGTCTGGGCACTGATCTGACTGCTGGTGGTGGCAGAGTAATAGAGATTGCCAGACCTCCAGCAGGTCCATGCACAGGTTTGACATTCGAAGGAGGTACTTCCAAGCCAGCACCTCCCTTGAATGAAGCCAGGGGGGGGGGTTCAGTGCACTCCTGTCTTGAGCTGCTTTGGGATGATTGAACTTCTACAACACTGGTGGCAGTGCCAAGTTCCACCATGATTGGCATGTGAGGTACCAGTGTAGGGTTGGAAGTAGTGTGAAATGGGACCAGAGGATGGTTAAGCACATCTGGGGCCAGGAATAGGTGATTATGGATGGCATCTACCACCCAATGGAGAGCAGCAAGCTCAGTACAGGTTACTTCTATCTCCTGCTGTAAGGAGAGAGATCTCCTTACTATGGGGTTGGGTATTGATTTCTATTTTATTTGTTTTATGGTTTCTTTACTTACTGTTGTGGGTACTATACTTGAGTACCATAGTTCGCTTTTTATGTGCTTAGTCAGCACTTACTTACAGTTTGTTTGTACTGTAAGTTTTTACCAATAGACAAGTTACCCCCAAAGACAAGAACAAGAGAAAGACTGCCCCAGACAGCCCTAGACAGTCTCCTATCCCCCTACTCTCACTGCTCAGGCTAAAGGAGCCCCTTTGGACTTACTCACTCCCTCTCAGATTCTACTACTCCATCCTCAATCCACACTTTTATATTTCCTCACACTGCCTCATGTCAGCATTCTCCCACTTGAGGATGGTAACCTCTTCCCAATACTCGTCACAATGGCATGGATCATCAGCACCAGTTGTAGTAGCCAGCACTGGAGTGATGGGTGGGTCTGTTGCAATGCTTCTTGCACAAGACCATGACCAGTGTCACACACCAAAGGTGTTATGGACATGGTTACAGCTGACTCTGCCTAACTTGTTGACAAGTTGCGCACAATGCCCATGCCATGCAGATGAAGACTAAAGGCCTCATGTGTAGACAGACTGCTGGACATTAACAGTCATCCTTCACACAAGAACAAGTTGTCAGTGCTAAAGAGAAAAGAGGAAGCGAGTTAAGTGTGCATTAAAGGTTTTTAGCACCCATGTACAGCATTCCGGTTTTCATTGTATCTCCACCATTTCCAAAGATATCAACTCTGTTCTCACACTTGCTTAAAGTGCTCAGCCCCATGATTCTTCCTTCCAAATTTGGAGAGGATCCTTGCACCCTATGCATTTCTACAGCACTCCATCCATCAGATGCTCATTTCGCTAAGTCCATCAATCATGGCTGCCTCTTTGTTGATCATCTCACTTGTCTCATTTGCCAGAGACAGTGGCTACATATATCTGCCAGGCATTCCCACCAACTTCTGTCCTGAAGCCCCCTGGTTCATCCCATCATTGTCAGCCCCATCTCATCCCATGCAGCTTGGTCAGCATGTTCTCCTTGTTAGTATGACTTCCAGAAGGACATTCTTTGGTCACCTCAGGTCTGTCACTTGGTTAGAGAGGTCTTATGTGGTCATTTCAGTCTCCCCAGTTGATGAAGCATATGGATCGTTCCTCCCTGCTCCCTGCACCATCTTTATTCCAGTCTCATCCATCATTCTTCCTACATTGTGACAGCCACAGCATAGTCTACTGTTCTCCAGCCTCCCTGATTGCATTCATGACAAGTATGATGTGCATCTTGCCTTCTTACTGCAAGATCCAGCAGAAGACATCCCCCCTTCTCCTCCTCCTCCATCAGAGCCCTGTTCATGAAGCTTTTGTTAACTTCGCTGAGAGGATGGAAGGGTGGGAGACATGATTGCTTATGCTCCCATTGCCCCACAGACCCCCAACACCCTAGCCCCCTTTGACACCTGACTCATGCCCTTCAATTCTGGAATTAATACTTCCCTATCTGGAAACACCGTCCATCTGTCATGCCATCTTTGGGTCTAGAGATGTCTCCGCCAAGATCTGACTTGCATTGCCACCCCCTAATGTGATATCAGTGTGCTTACTCAGTTTCTGACTCCATTTGACTCATTCTGTGATATTTTGACTGTCCTTTACTCATTCATTGCCAATACTTACCAATCTTCTTTGCTTGCTTACTTTTCATTTCTCACTTACTCATCATGATTACTCAGTCCTTACTCATTACTTACCAAGTGTTTGTGCCTTGTTTGTCACAAGCTGTGCTCCCCCCATAGTATATAAACCCCCATGTACTTAGCTACCCACAAGTGAACCAGAAGCCATTCACTCAGCAGTCAGTCAGTTCTTCTCAGCATAACTTGTTGTTGACAGTTGAGGCTCCATGAAGGGGTCTATCTGTCATCATTCATATACTTGGTAGTTGAGGCTCATTCAGAAGGTCTATCTGCCATCATTCATCATCAGCAGTATCATCAGCACTTAGTCAGCAACCTCTTGCTTAGTCATTCTTCCACTCCTGCGTAACTCGTCAACAACTTGTGCCAGGAGCACATTCTATTGAAGTCCATCATTTCAAAAGTCCTTTCAGCTGAACACCTTTACTTTGTTCAGCATCCCCCATCCAATCAGCATTCATTCATCCTCTCCTGCATAACTCGTCGATGACTTGTGCCAGGAGCACCCTCTACTTGAAGTCCCTCCCCCCACATCAGGTTTCTCTGCCCTCCAGGTTCTGTGGAGGTAAACCACCACTCGCTCATACTTGTCTTTGGTGTTGGATTTGTTTGGTTTATACCAGCTTTCCACACTTTGACTCACACTGGGATAGCCATGATGGAGTAATAATTTCCACTACTCAATAGAAATATTAGTTCAACCAATTAGCCAAAAATATAGGACTGTGAATAACTTACTGGGGCAGCCAGTCTGTGGGCCAGGAGACAAATGATGGCTTGTTACTTTGGATGGACTGGCAGATTGATTTCAGCTTGGTGCCCTTCGATGTTTGGCTCGTTGACTGGTCGATGGAGCTGGCACAGCAAGCATTGAAGTGGTGGGAAGGCTGGCAGTGTCTTCTGGGGATCATTGCTGGTGAGGCCTTGATTGGGAGGCTTTTTGCTGCATCTTGGACTTGTCTCCCCTCCCCTTGAACAAGCTGCATGAGTATTTTGTACAGTGGCAGTGCCAGCATGCCCTGCCAGCTAGCACCATACAGGGCCAACTCCTGTCCCAGCATCTCACACACCACTCAGCTTCCAGCACTACCTCCCAAGACTCAGGAGGGTTGTTGATGTCTTGCCAGTCCTGCATGTCCTCATCAACTGGTTTCACCTTCTTTGTTGGTCTCCTTGACCAGCTCTGGCCTCTACTGGTCTGATCACTGGCATTGACAGGCTTGGCTGCTGGCCAGCCACGTCTTGACTGGCTACAGCCCCGTGCCTTCTCCCTGTTCTGATCCTCTTCATTTCCTGGCTTCTGCATTGCAACTCCAGTGGTCTTAGCCATAGTGTCTGTGGGTGTATGTTTGGATCCCATGTCAGTGGTCTACCCAATTGCCATTGTCAGAATTAGTGCTCACCTGGAAGCTGAATCCCTTGAGCCTCATCTGTACCCAACTCTTTCCCCTTCCCCTTATCCACCAGCTGTGCCTGGTGCTCAGCCCTCGACAAAGGCCCAGTAAGCTCCTCCATGACCTTGTAATATGGGTGAGACTTAGGCTGGTGATGAAGGCAATACCATGAATGATCCTTCACATTGGCCTCTCATGCTGTCATCATCTGGTTGAAAGGGGGCCACATCTGCATTGCCAAGATTATTGCCAGGTCAACCATGTGCATATTGATAGCAATAAGATGTGGGGAGGGATCTCGAATGCCAGGGGTAGATGTTCAACAACCATGCAGACCATTCCCTACATAGATGTCAGGAATGGATATCATGGCTGCAATTTCACTTACCAGCTGGGCCCACATAAGCTGAGCCACTTTGCACCAGTGTGTACTGTCCCAGCCCCAAAGCCCTCTTAGTTCCTGCATTGTAACCCTGGCAGCCTCCTTGACCATCTGCTTGGCATTTTCAGTGGTGATGATGTTGCAAGTGTAGTACTCCAGCACTCAGCAACGCTAGTCCCTACTAGCACTTGGTGGTTAAACCACACCAAGTAAGCCTAGATACCTTGACCAAATAGCTCAGTGGTTAGAGCACCCGGTCGAAACTTGGGAGGTCCAGGGTTAAATCCCCTGTCTGGTCGCATTTATTGCAACAGGTTATGAGCCCCGGGCACTTGTGGGACTGTCCTGATAAGTCCTTTCTGCTTAAGGCAATGGATTCCCACGGTGGGTTTTCGCTGATAAGACCTAGTGGTGCCTGATAAGACCTGGACCGAGGCAACATGTGTAAGCCCTACCAATTAAGGCAATGGCCCCTGAGCCTCGTAAGACCTTTGCAGGAGGCAACATGCTGTAAGACCTTGGATGAGGCAATGGCTACTTTAGGCAATGAATTCCCACGCTTGCGCCTTGTTGCTGTGCACTGGATTAGGGGAGGCTGTTGCAAGTGTAGTACTCCAGCACTCAGCAACGCTAGTCCCTACTAGCACTTGGTGGTTAAACCACACCAAGTAAGCCTAGATACCTTGACCAAATAGCTCAGTGGTTAGAGCACCCGGTCGAAACTTGGGAGGTCCAGGGTTCAATCCCCTGTCTGGTCGCATTTATTGCAACAGATGACCAGCTGGATGTTGTTGGTCGATTGTGCTGGGATGAAGGTGCTGGTGTTGGCAGTAGACATAGTGCTGTTTAACCATAGGTGTGCAGGTGGTGGGTGCTTGAGCAGTGTGGTGAATTTGCCAGCTAGCATACACCATTCAAAAGGCTTACATAAGCACAACACAAATGCTCACTCTGGTGATGCTGTGATTTACAATATTCAATGTACTGGTTTAACCATTGAACATATTTTGGTGGGAGTAATGTATGGCAGTTGACAGTCATTCCACTAAGTGCCCATTTACATTATGTATGCACTTGAACATCCTGCATGATGACTGGTGAAAAAATATTGTGTAATACAATCACCTTGTTTACAAGGTCACTCCAGCCCAAAAATGAGACACTTTTTTTGACATCCACACATCTGCCTGACAATTGACTCCACACAGCAAAACCCACCAGTCATGACTGTGTTCTGGCATGGTAAACAAGGTGCCTGCTGGTGGCACTGGCCATGTTCTAGTCTTATCACTGGTACCAAAATCATTCTCAAACATCGGTGTAATCCCCATGGTGCCTACAATGTTTCAAAACTTTCATATGGCTCCCAGAAATGTTAGATTCAGTTCCAGCAGTCCAGATAAACTCTGTAAGTCAGCTGGTCCAAGGACTGTTACTTCTAATGACTGTGTGCAGTAATTCCATCATGCCATGATATGCAGTGGCTCACATCTCTCAATGAGGATGAGGAAATGCTTACTGAAGATGACCTGCTGGACATGCCATCATCCCCATTACATGAGCCACCTTTCAAGCTGTCCCCAGCTCAAACAACACACACAACCAGACTGGAACCCTCCTTCCAGTCCTCTGGTTTGCCCAGATCACCTTTGATAGAGCCAGCATGGGAGTTGTTTGCACCGTCTCCCTCCTCTAGCAGCCCATTGGTTGAGCCTCCTTGGGACTCCATATCAACACACCTCTCTGACAGCACCCTGTTACTTGAGCCAGCATGGGACAAATCACCACCACCTGTTGCCCCAGGTACTCCATTGCACGAGCCACCTTGGGGGTTGCCCCCACCATTTCAATCCCCACCAGTCAGTCCTTTACAAGAACTGGCATTTCAGTCACCTGCTGCCACAAGATTGTCAGCTTACATCTACCCAACTCAAGCAGCTGGCCAATCATCACAACCATTCATCCTATTGTGTGAGCCCCAATTTTGGTCCTTGACTCCCTCTGCATCACCAGCCTGTCACAATCCTATCCTGGTTCCCAGCCCAACAACATTTGCATTGCCCAGCAGCAATTTCCCTGGTCCTCATCAACCTATGGACCTTTCAGATGCTCCTGCATCATTCAGCTCCACATCAATACTGCTGGCTAGATCCCCATCACTGGTTCCAATCCCATTGTCACATTCAGAGCTTTTCACAGTCTCCCAGGAGTTCACCATACAGCTGGGAGTTGATACTCCACAAACTGAGTATAAGTCCAGAAGTTCCTACACAACCATAGCTAAACATGTCTACCAGTTCAAATGTCAAGGCAGATCTCCAGTATCATGGCCAGGAGTGGGGTGGATCAGCCAGACATCAATGCTGCACACAATGCCAATCTGATCACCACATAGGTATTATGCAAATACCCTGGTGGATGCAACCAGGGAGTGGCAATCACATGTTGAGCAGCATGCCATGCTTACCAGATTCTGGCAACAGTTAGTAGATCTTCTGGAGGAAGAGCTGGCAGTTGTAGGCTACTGTCTTAAACCAGACCAGCTTTAATTTGTATATTTAACTCATTTCAATGAACATTATGTTGAATGGAATTGGAGAAGTGCATAAATTGGCCAGATTGGATTGTGACAGTGGGTTATGGTACATGGTAGCTATGGGGCTGGTAATTCACTGGCAATTCTTGCACTGTGCACTATATATGTTTGTTGCCAGTCTACAGGAAACCATTAGGTACCAGCCTCAATTCTACCTTTGCCTCCTCATGGTTGGAGTAGGATAATTATCATCTGGCTGCTGTGGGGGCCTACAATTCCACTCTGGGCAACAAGCCACACCATCCTCTTCTACTTGATCCAACAGTCTATCATCCCTGTCCATCACATGGCCTCTAGGCCTGGCATTCAAATTCCTACCCACTGGATCAACTCCTGACATAGATAAGCATGTGTAATTGTGTTATGGATGTATACCTACCATCATTAGGTGATATGACCATCTTATCATTCTGGGCTGCTGTAGAATGCTGTAATGAGAGGATTAACCAAGTGTGCATGGAAACCAACCATTGGATCTGATTCTTGGCTTGGGCTTGGGCTTCTTTGCAGTTGAATCGACACCATCATTGGCATGATTGTCTGATACAATTCTATCAGCAATATTCATTGTTGCCAGATACCACTTACCAGCTGGCTTGGGGTATGCAGTAGTCATATTGTGCCAGTCTGATGTGGACTGGTTCTGCCATCTGTTGTCCTCCTGTGCATTGGATGTTCCAGTGGGATGATCTTTGGCACACAATTCCAAGATCATGTTAGGGTTACCAGTAAAAAATCTGACCAGCTCCAACATACCATCTATCCATTGCTGTTTGGTGGAAGGTTTTGTGGGAGGAGCTGGTTCCTCCTCCGAGTGATGTCTGTAGTTGGAGCCATCAACTGAATTTACTTAATGCACAATCAGTTATGTATATCCAAATTGATCATGACCTCACCTTCTGTCCAGGGTCTCTTCCCTTTGGCTTTGTCTGACTGGCATTGGTGTTTGGAGACTGGCTCCTCCAGAGAACCATCCTGAGATCTCCACCTTTGGAACTGGAAGACATCTTCTGGGTGCTCCTGCTGTTGCTCCTTCCAGAACTCCAAGGTCTTGATTAGTTCATGATGTTCATATGCGGTGCCTGTGCACCTCAATTCGCATTTTATCACTTGTTATATTCTTTTCTCACCCTACAGACTTCTAATGGACACTTAGCTTCGCTCTGAGTGTCCTTGGTTTGCTTTTGTTTATTATGTACATTTGTTTATCATTTTTGCGCACTTACTGCACTGTGCCCAGTGAAGTTTTCTTCAGTCTCTTACATTGGGCACAAGGTATGATACCTATTGTATTTTCCTCAATATTAGTCTCTTACACTGGGCACAAGGTCCCCAGATTGTGGTTATCTGAACACATGATGTGTCAGCCTGGTGGGCTCTTTGAATGGGATATTGGGAGGAAGATACTTGGAAGACATGTAGGATGCCCAGTTGTCAGCTATTGCAGCCCAAGGTACACTGGCATTTGTCTTCCCACAAGCCAAGCCTGTGGTTAGATGTTAGTAACTCATCAACCATGGAAATTGGCATGTATGATAATGGCCAGTTATGAACACCCTCATGATGTCCTTTAATTCTGGTGTCTGTAAGTCCAAGAGATTTGGAAGAACAGGTGTGCCATCGTCATTGGTGGACAGGGAGAATTGAGACTGCTTTTTTCCTTTCCATGCTTTTACTGTGGTTTGACTGGCCTCATCCTCTCTGCTGCCATCCTCTGTACCATTGGCCCAAAAGGCCTTCTTTGTGTAGGCTGACCACTTTCCATGAAGGTCTTCCCAATCTGAATAGAGCTCTCCATCACCCAGCTTGTCATTGAAGTCATTCCTACACTGGTCAGATTGTTTAAATCACCCAACCTGAAGGCCTTGTGCCCAGTGTAAGAGACTAATATTGAAGTAAATACTACATGGAGACATACCTTGTGCCCAGTGTAAGAGACTGAAGAAAATATCACTGGGCACAGAGCAGTAAGTGCGCAAAAATGATAAACAAATGTAAATAGTAAACAAAAGCAAAGCAAGGACACTTAGAGCGCAGCTAAGTGTCCACTACAAGTCTGTAGAGTGAGAACAGCACATAATAAAAGACAAACTGCGAAATGAGGTGCACAGGCACCACATATGAACACAGATATGGTGAAGCCTGCCAGGAAAGCACTCACACTCCAACCATCACTTTGCCATCCTTATCCTTCCATGCCAACATGATCACCACTCTCATCCCACACTGCTTCTACATGTCATATGCAAACTGTTTTGCATACTTTTGGCCCTGCTTTTAAGTTAGTATTTGTTTTGATATCCACTTTGCTGAGGCCCTTGTGCCCAGTGTAAGAGACTGAAGAAAATTTCACTGGGCACACAGCAGTAAGTGCGCAAAAATGATAAACAAAGGTAAATAGTAAACAAACACAAACCAAGGGCACTTAGAGCGAAGCTAAGTGTCCACTATAAGTCTGTAGTGTGAGAGAAGAACATAATAAAGGATAAACTGCGAAATGAGGTGCACAGGCACCACATATGAACAGTATTGCCCATGGGAGAACTTGGATGCTTACTCTGCCTGGGCTTCAGGTGGTGGCTTTCTCTTGTTCCACTCTTTCACCAAATGGGCTGCCTGGTCCAATTCAGCCTTGGTCAATGACTGGACTACCTTCTGAATGGCTGGCTGATAGTGTTTGATCATAGCTGACATCCTGGGCTGTATTCCAGCCTTCACAAGTACTTGCTGGATATCCTTCTTATGCTGCAGCTTGATCACCTTTAGGGCCATCCATTTGGAGCCATACTTGACCAAGGCCTTCTGTGCCTGGGACTGACTGTTGTTATACATCCAGTTCTTGATGGCCTGTAAAATATACTTAACATGACTGCAAGCACATCAATACTGTCAAGCTTACCATCCATTTTCTATTCCATTCATTTTGTTTGAGGCTCTTGTTGGCATCCAGCCTCCATCAGCAAGGCCCTTTTGTTTGTGTCAGCTTCCTTTCAATCCTTTAGACCATCTTGGAGGATTTGAAGTTCATCTGGTCTCAGCTTTCCCAGCACAGATTTTACTGTCTCCATGCTATCCAAGCTAGATTCCTCATTGGAGGAAAAGTCCTCCTCATCTGAGGTATTAACACAATTAGTACTGTGATTGCTGCTGGCCATTCTGAATGTTGGAGAAGGTGTTGGGGTTGGTTAGTTGCAGGTAATGTTACCCTCTGTTGAAAGAAAATTTGGAGTCTGTTCCTCATAGTTACTGTCACCCATTCTTGAATAAAGTTCCAGGGGCCAAGTAATGTTCTGGTCATGATACATATCCATCGTTAGTATGGTCTTGTTCCAGTCGATTGGTACCATGGCCAAACATGGTAAGCTGATTCATCTATCATCCAGTCTGCTACTATATATAGATAAAGTATAGTTTGATCCTGATTGGATCTTCTGACATTCATTCTGAGATCCAACTCAAATCATAGTTGTGCCAGGCATCACAATGAGGCATGTATGGCTGAGGCCTGCAGACATCCTGCAAGGACTTGATACTAGACATGGGCAAGTCATGAATCACCTGAGCTGCAGCAGCCACCCCAGTAACCCATGTCACTTGGAAAAAGATGAAAACAACCAGGGGATCCAAAGAAAAGATGGTCAAGTTTACTCCAAGAAAGAAGGAAAGATATGCAACCAGCCAAAGCAATGAATCTGTTCAGATAACCACAGCTTCAGGCCACTGGTGCCCAGTGTAAGAGACTTTTATTGAGCAAATTACTACAGATAACATACCTGGTGCCCAGTGTAAGAGACTGAAGGAAAACTTCACTGGGCACACAGCAGTAAGTGCGCAAAAATGATAAACAATGATAAACAATAAACAGAAACAAACCAAGGACACTTAGAGCGAAGCTAAGTGTCCAATGCTAATCTGCATGGTCAATAGGACATATAACAAAGTAATAAATGCGAACTCTGAGGTGCACAGGCACCCAATATGAACAGAATCACCTACTAGGGCAGGATCTTTGAGCATCCAGGAACCCAATTTAGTCCAGGGTAATGATGCTGACCTATATTGCTACATGGATGATGCATCACCACTGAGGACATCAAGAATTCCACAAAGCCAGGTGTGTTCAAACAACCCAACTGTTAGGCCTTGTGCCCAGTGTAAGAGACTAATATGGAAGTAAATAACTACAGGAGACATACCTTGTGCCCAGTGTAAGAGACTGAAGAAAATATCACTGGGCACAGAGCAGTAAGTGCGCAAAAATGATAAACAAATGTAAATAGTAAACAAAAGCAAAGCAAGGACACTTAGAGCGCAGCTAAGTGTCCACTACAAGTCTGTAGAGTGAGAACAGCACATAATAAAACACAAATTGCGAAATGAGGTGCACAGGCACCACATATGAACAAGGTTTGCATTATCAAACATCCCAGTGCTGGCAATGTGTGCCTTACAGTATTACAGAACAGTTATCTGGAAGAGTGGCTGCCCTATAAGAGTAGATACCTGTCTGTGCTCCTGGACATGGAGGCCCCACCTGATGTCATGGCTTGTTTTGTGTGTAAAGCAGAAGGGGCACCATATAGATGCATGGACTGTGCACATTGCCCATTGTCTTGTAAAACATGTTGCATCAAGCAACACAAGCTCAGACCATTCCATCAGGTACAAAAATGGAATGGAAGATTTTTGAAGACTTCACTCTATGGCTGGTGAGTTCCAGTTTCAACCCATCATCTGTGATGACTGATATTGTAGGTTGGTTTGGTGCTACACTTGGGCCATGTCAGAGCACCATGCCTGGCAGGAGAAGGTTCTTGGGAGGATGCTGCCAGCCATGTAGATGATGAGTGGGAGGACATCAAGGAGAGTCAACAACCAGCACATCTCAACCCACCGGATGATAGAAACTATCTGACAGTTGTGGACACTGGCAGTGTGCACTTTTGCAATGTGCAGTATTGCAACTGCCCTAGGTCTGAGGATTCACATCTTCAGCTTACCATGGCCAGCCTATTCCCAGCTATGACTAAGGCATCAAGGACAGCTTTTGTTGCAATAAATGCGACCAGACAGGGGATTGAACCCTGGACCTCCCAGGTTTCGACCGGGTGCTCTAACCACTGAGCTATTTGGTCAAGGTATCTAGGCTTACTTGGTGTGGTTTAACCACCAAGTGCTAGTAGGGACTAGCGTTGCTGAGTGCTGGAGTATTACACTCGCAACAGCTTTCACTTTCCAGGTGCTGGACGACTTCATCAGGGACAATGTTGAATGTGGAACCTCCACCATGAACTATTATAGCAAACTTCAGAGAGTCACCTCAAGTGCATTCCCTCACCTAGTGCCAGTGAGTGTGATCACCCCTGGCCTACCATATGCCACATCACTCATGCCAGTCGAAGAATAGGTATAGGGAATTGCTCAGGGTGTCGAGAATGTGGAGGCTCCTAAAGCTGTTGAAATGGCAGGGATTCCATCAACAGTTGCCTGGTCCCTGGGCCAGTGAACTTGTCCTCTTCTGCCCTGCCTGTCCCCAGCCAGGGATCAATGTACCAGATCAGGATATCAATCTCTCTGAGTCTGTATTCTATTCATTATTGCAAAGGCATTGTTAACCTGACTTGTGTAGCTGGTGGTTTGCTAGGACCTTTGTGATGGACAGCAACTTCAAGGCCAAGCATATGCTGCCCAAGAATGCTGCTGAAGAGGTCTGGCTCATGGATGGAAATGGCTTCATGGTCACATCAGCTCCATACAAGGAATATTTGACTGGGACCATAAATCAAATAGAAGTTGGTGTGCCATGATCTCTCCAAAGGCACCAGACTGATTGTGTCATGCAGTAATCTGACTGCAATAACCACTGGGCTGTTAATCAAGCAAATGCACAAAGGAATAAGTTGGAATCAACCAGGATTGGTGGATGTGCCTGTGCAAGGCATGGCTGTTTTGTACCTCATGCAATGGTTGACTTTCAGAAGGGAGAGCAGTATGCACCAATTCATAGTCCCTGGTCATGACTAACAATATAGCAGGCAGGTCAATATGGATTATGCTCTGGTCCATGCCATGCACAGGATTGGACCCCCAGCAACCAGTCATAACCTTTTATGACATCAATTGTCAGTATAGCAAGAACTTGGCCTGCCAGCTTGAGGAAAATAGATATCTCTCTCTGCTTTCCAGATTACAGATTCAGCCCAGCATTGGACTATGGAATGTCCATGGCCATCAGACAGAGTGCTTCACCAGATATGCTCCAAACTTTATTCTGGGTGCCAGCTGGGTGGACAGTGAAATCATGGAGACCCTCTGGTCTTCTCTCAACATAATCTCACCATCAGCCCAGGGAATGGCAACAGCACATTGTCAGGAGTTGCTGGACTTCCAAATGAATGATAGTAACTTCCTCAAAATGATATGGATGCATATGTCATCACAGTAACTGGTTGACCACTGCTTGATTACTTGCACATAGCATCAGCATTGAAACAGAAGTTCAAGGTTGCCAAGCAATCATTAGCAACAATCCAAGATAAATTCAACAAGTTTGATAGCAAGGTACTGGATGGCTTGCATCAGTCATGGGTGGAACAAGAACTTGTGGTGCAGTCATGCCAGCAGAATACTCTGCAGGCCATGGACATATATGAAGTCTGGCTGGAGAAGGGTAAGGGGGCCAACTGTATCATCTGTCCCATAACTTACATACATCATGGTAGCACCCACCATGAAAGCCATTGAGATTGACCTAATCCATAATGACCATTCATTCAGCAGCTCATGTGGTTCAGCTACTTGGATTGCATGGGCATTAAAGGTTGAGCAGGCTCAAATAGTGTTTGCTATGGATACACAACAGATGGACACCAGGGCAACAGAGGCAGACCAGTTGTTGATTTCATGCTGGCAAGACCAGTTGCAATCACAGATTGATGCACTAGTACATGGAGCAGCCCAGTTCATTAGAAATGACTGGCTAGTTAACCCCAGGCAAAGGCCCAGAAGTATAGCCCCATTTGACAGGGACAGTAATGACAAAACTGATGATCCATTCCTCCCTGATCATCCTGGTCACCAGGAGGTCAGCAATGTTCCACTGCCATCATATATCAGAGTACAGTATTTCCATGACATGGGCCTTGGCAGTCTTGTGGAACAGGAAATACATCTGAGACAGGGCCAGGCAAATGATGCATTGCATGAATTGCATCTGGCCCTCATGGACAAGGCTGTGATATTTTGTACAGATGTCCAGAAAGGAGGGAACTACAAAATGATAACCCAGGCATGGGGCCAGATATTCAATGCAGAGGCAATGGTTCAGTGGCATGCCACCATCTATCACCAGTGCTGAAAGCAACTTATTGCACTGGGGGCTGGGGAGGACATTCTTGGCAAATACCAAGAATTGAATAGGGCAGACCTGACTGTGAGTGCTGCAATTGCAGACCCAAATGCAAGAGGTCATTGTGACGACACTCTGGCCTGGTTTTGGACTGTGGACCTTCCCTGGGATTCTGCCATGAATGACAGGATGTCAGAATCTGGGCTCATGCCAGTGAGCCCAGACCAGGTTAGTACCAGACCTTTCTCAACGTGCCAGAATCCATGCCAGGATTATCCAGGCAAGATGTATATAGTAGTAACCCCTCAGCCACACTGTGCAGTATGGTGATCCAATGATCATGGCTATGCTGTGTGACAAGATGACAACTCAGAGGTGGGCTCAACTTTAGCCAGTCTGTGCAACACAGCCAATTGTCAACCTCATTTGGTCATATGATATGGTACAAAGTAGGTACATTATGTGAACCAGCAAGGTGCACAGGTCAATGTAGGTTCCTAGTGTTCACTTTAGGTGCCTGGGCACCTCCATTCCATTTCCTTTCTTTGTTACATTACTATCTAACCCCACAGACTTCTATTGAACACTATACTTCGCTCTAAGTGTCCTTGCTTTGTGATTGTTTATTGTTTTCCTTTGTTTATCATTTTTGCGCACTTACAGTTGTGTGCCCAGTGAAATTTTCTTTAGTCTCTTACACTGGGCACCAGGTATGTCTTATGTACAATTTGTTAAAATATCCCACAATGTAGGCCTTGTGCCCAGTGTAAGAGACTATATTCAAGAGCTAAGTAGTGACATTACCTTGTGCCCAGTGTAAGAGACTGAAGAGAAAATACACTGGGCACACAGAATTGCTAAGTGCGCAAAAATGGTAAACAAAGGACAACAAACAGCCACAACATACCATAACACTGTATAGTGTAGGAATGCGAAGTTAGACAATATTAGTATAGCACATAACAGTAGAATGAATGAAAATGCGAACAGAGGTGCAGAGGCACCACTGTAACACAATTTTCTCCAATATCAGTCTCTTACACTGGGCACCAGAGGTTTCCCCCTACCAGCCCCTATTCCTCTCAACCCACCTCAGCCTTCATCAACACTCCTTATGCGACCCAGTGCACCTCCCAACCCTGATCACTATCACCCCAATACAGACCCAGACTGTGAAAGCGAATCTGATGATGGTCTGGATCAAGGGGGGGAGATTGAACCTGTGGGTGCTGATCCAGACCTCATTCAGCCTCCTGTCATTGCTCCAGCGCCATCTCCACCACCTCCTCGCACTCCCTCACCTGCACCAGCTCCCAGGGCACCTAGTCCCATCGGAATTGGTGCCAGACTGCCCCAGAGGCGCAGACAGAAGCCCAGGGACTGGTGGAAGCTCTCTCCAGCTCAACTGGATGATGTGGATGACCTAGATGACAGTGATGATGAACTGGCTATGTCTGCTACTCTCCCTGATGAGCCACTGACATATGCTGAAGCCATGAAGCGCCCTGATGCGGACAAATGGCGAGAAGCAGCCCTAGAGGAGCTAGCTGCACACCAGAGCAATGGGACTTGGAAACTCGTTCCTAGACCTCCTGGGAGCAAGGTTATTGGCTCACAGTGGGTATTCAAAGTCAAGCGCAATGCTGATGGCTCCATCGATCGCTACAAGGCTAGATTGGTTGCCAAGGGGTATAACCAGCGCCCTGGCTTCGATTATCTCGAAGTTTTCGCTCCTACAGCTCGCCTCTCATCAATCAGAGTCATCCTAGCTCTGGCCGCGCTCCAGGACCTGCACCTTCGATCTGTTGATGTCTCCCATGCCTACTTAAATGGAGAGATGGATTGCGAAGTCTATATGGCGCAACCTGAAGGATTTGTGGAGGGGGACACTAGATCCCAGGTGTGTCTCCTGCAAAAAGCGATCTATGGCAGCAAACAGGGTGGAAACTGCTGGAATAAGAAGATGCGCTCAGTCCTTGAGTCTCTGGACTTCAGACAGACATATTCTGATGCCAGCATCTATATCTACTCGAAAAATGGCATCACCATCATTCTCCCTGTCTTTGTGGATGATATGACCCTTGCCTCGCATTCTGAAGCAGCCATTGACTCCTTTGTCGCTCAATTGAGCCAGCACTTTAAAATCAGAGACCTAGGCCCTACCACACAACTCCTAGGCATTAAGATTGACAGGGTCCGCCCCAATGATCTATCTCGCTCTCCCAGCGCCAGTACTGCCTGGATATACTCGAACGCTTCCAAATGGCTGACTGTAGGCCCCTCTCAACTCCTATGGAGCCAAATCTGCGCCTATCTCGTCAGCAATCGCCTCAATCACCTCAGGAAGTCGAAACTATGCGGGAAATCCCTTACCTGTCGGCTGTGGGTGCCCTGATGTACCTAGCCACCACCACTCGTCCAGACATTGCCTATACAGTCGGAGTTCTGGCCAGGTTCAACTCCAACCCTGGATGGACTCATTGGTTGGCTGTTAAACACCTCATGCGCTATCTTAAGGGCACTCTGGACTATTCCCTGACCTATTCCCCTGATCCTTTGACTTCTGAGCCATTTATCACCTATTCTGATGCAGATCATGGTGGTTGCAAAGATTCTGGGTGATCAACTGGTGGATATGTGATCAAAATGGGTACTGGTGAGGTTTCCTGGTCCTCCAAGCTGCAGGGAGTGGTCGCACTGTCCACAACTGAGGCAGAATACAGGGCTGCAGTCAAGGCTGGAAAAGAAATCAAATGGATGCGAAACCTCCTGCAGGAAATTGGCCATTCTCTCCCAAAGCCCTCCTCCTTGTGTATTGACAATCAATCTGCGATCTCAGTGGCGAAAAACCCAGAGCATCATGGTAGAATGAAGCAACTGGACCTATGCTACTACTGGCTGAGAGATGCAGTCCAGCAACACCTCATTTCGCCTATTTTTGTCCCTACAGTCGAACAAGCAGCTGATCTCCTCACCAAACCACTACATCGCACCAAGGTCGTCGAGTTTTGCAAGATGCTGGGACTTGGCTCATCAGGGGGGAGTACTTGAGTGCAGAGGTGCACATTCAGGGGGGAGTGTTCACTTTAGGTGCCTGTGCACCTCCATTCTATTTCCTTTCTTTGTTAAATTACTATCTAACCCTACAGACTTCTATTGAACACTATACTTCGCTATAAGTGTCCTTGCTTTGTGATTGTTTATTGTTTTCCTTTGTTTATCATTTTTGCGCACTTACAGCTGTGTGCCCAGTGAAATTTTCTTCAGTCTCCTTACACTGGGCACCAGGTATGTCTTATGTACAATTTCCTCCAATATCAGTCTCCTTACACTGGGCACCAGAGGTTTCCAGTTGTGATTATTTGAACAGACTCACCCCATCCATTCCCTCTTCGCTTGATTCCCTTGAAACTCGCCCTAATGGCCGAAGACCACTCCAACTCGTCGTTCTCTGTGACAAAGCTCACCTCTTCCAACTACAACACCTGGAAAGGCGAAATGAAGGCTTTCCTGCGCACCAAAGGCCTCTGGACGATTGTCAGTGGCACTGAAAAGCGCCCTGATGAGTCCAAAACCGAAGCTAGAGCCAAATGGGACCTCAGAGCGGACAAAGCAGCAGGAGAACTCTACCTGGCCCTCTCTAGCGAGCAGAGGACACATGTGGATGCTGTACAGGATGACCCAGTGCAAATCAGGTCGACTCTAGCCTCCATTCACCTCCAGCAGCGCCCTGGCGCTCGTTTTAATGCCTGGGACGATTTCTTTTCGATCAGGAAGCAGCCAGATGGGTCCCTCAGCTCCCTACTCGCTAGAATCGAAGATTCTATGTCTAGAATTCAAGAATTGCGCCCCAAGGACTCTACTACTCCATACTCCATCAAGGATATGGACAATGAGCTTGTCTGCATGGCTATGGTGCGCTCTCTAGGCGAAGATTACTCTCATTTTGCCTCCTCTCTCCTCCTGTTCCAATCTCTGGACAAGGACAAACTCAAAGAAGCGGTCCTGGCCGAAGAATCGCAGCGCAAACGTCGTCCTGATGCAGGGACATCCGACACCGCGCTATTTACCTCCTCCGCCAATTGCAAGTGCCCAGCTTCGTCGCCCTGCTCGTTCTGTGATTATACAGACCACTGTGTCCACAAGTGTCAAAACCTGGAGAGATCAAAGGCTTTCTATCACTCTAGGAAGAATAAGAAGAACAAGAAGAGTGCTAACACTGCAAATCAAGCCTCTACTTCGTCTGCTTCCTCCCCAGCAACTGGGACAGCGCCATCAACCTCCTCACCAAACCAGAGCGCATCCCAAGTGGTAGAATTCGCAGGAAATGCAAGTCTTCGTTCCCTTGACCCCTCCTCTCCTCTCTGCCCCCTCCAGCTCGATGCTGACGTCCATTGGAACGCAGATACAGGTGCCACTTCTCATATGACACCTCATCGACACTGGCTGCGAAATTACAGCCAAAAATGCGTTCCAGTGCGTCTAGCAGACAACAAAATTGTCTACTCAGCTGGGGTGGGGTCAGTAGTGTTTGAGCCTGTGGTGGGGGGTAAGAAACGTCGTCCTGTCGAATTTAGCAATGTCCTACATGTCCCTGACCTGAGGAATAATCTACTATCTGTGATATATCTCTGTCGCAACAAGGGCTTCACTGTAAGCATTGATTCTTCGCAAATGTGCTTCAGGCAGCGCCCTGGTCCTACCCTCTTCGTTGCAAGAATTTTGGACAACAACTCCGCGTTCCTGGAGGGTGACACTGTTCCCCTCAGTGAATATGCCTCTGCTGCGACGACTTTGCCCCTGGATTTGGACTTGTGGCACAGGAGACTTGCCCATCACAATCTCACAGGTGTTAAAACCCTCCTGGAGCGCCAGCTAGTCACTGGTATGTCCTTGGATAGCCAGGCTAAGCCTGACCCAGTCTGTGAACCCTGTCTGGCTGGTAAAATGCATGCAAATCCCTTCCCCAGCTCGTCCACTCGCGCTTCCAGGCCCCTAGAACTCGTCCACAGCGATGTACACTCTGTGGGCCACCCCTCCTTCTCTGGATACAAATACTGGGTGACTTTCATCGATGATTATTCGCGCTATCGCTTCGTTTTGCCCATCAAAGCGAAATCAGAGGTTTTCGAAGCCTTTAAGACCTTCAAGGCCTTTGCAGAGAACCAGAGCGAACGAAAAATCAAGATTTTGCGCGATGATAAAGGAGGGGAGTATATCAGCAACTCCTTCATCGATTTCACCACCCAGTGTGGCATCCTGCGCCAGCACACTGTCAGGAATCGCCCACAGCAGAATGGAGTGGCAGAACGAGCTAATAGGGTGCTTTCAGAGCGAATTACTGCGATGCTGGATGAATCTGAACTCCCCAAAGCGTTCTAGGGTGAATCCCTCCCTTCCTTGGTCCATGTATGGAACAGGTGCCCCACTGAGGCTGTCCCAAATGCGACCCCATATGAACTATGGCATGGACACAAGCCAGACCTCTCCCACCTTCGAGTCTGGGGCTGTACAGCCTATGTACACATCCAGAGAGACAAGAGGTGACCTCTAGATCCACACATGGAGAAATGTGTATTTATTGGCTACCCTGAGGGCTACAAAGGCTGGAAATTCTACAATCCCACTACAAAGCGCACAGTCATCTCAGAAAGGGCTGATTTCGATGAGAGGTATTTCCCTCTAGCTGCTTGCCCTTCTACACCTTCGCTATCAGTGCCTATCCCTCCTAACCCTCCCTCAACCTCATTCACCCCTCTACCTGACAATCAAAAACCTCCTGGCACTGATTATCTATCATCCACAACGAAATTTGGACTCTGAAAGCGAGTCTGATGATGATCTGGATCAGGGGGGAGATGAAGACCTTGCAGCAGGTGATCCAGATCCCATCCCACCTCCAATTGCTGCTCCAGAGCTCGTCCCACCGCCTCCTCACACTCCATCACCATCACCACCTCCTAGACCTCCCAGTCCCATCGGAATTGGCGCTAGATTGCCTCCAAGGCAAAGACAGAAACCTAGGGAGTGGTGGAAACTCTCCCCTGCGCAGTTGGATGATGTAGTTGATGAGGATGACAGTGATGATGAGCTGGCCATGTCTGCAGCTCTCCCTGATGAACCACTGACTTATGCTGAGGCCATGAAGTGCCCTGATGCGGAAAAATGGTGAGAAGCTGCCCTAGAGGAGTTAGCTGCTCACCAGAGTAATGGGACTTGGAAACTCGTCCCTAGGCCTCCTGGGAGCAAGGTTATTGGCTCAAAGTGGGTATTCAAAGTCAAGCGCAATGCTGATGGCTCCATCGATCGCTACAAGGCTAGATTGGTCGCCAAGGGGTATAACCAGCGCCCTGGCTTCGATTATCTCGAGGTTTTCGCTCCTACAGCTCATCTATCATCCATCAGAGTCATCCTGGCTGTTGCTGCGCTACAGGACCTCCACCTGCGATCTGTTGATGTCTCCCATGCTTATCTGAATGGAGAGATGGATTGCGAAGTTTATATGGCACAACCAGAAGGATTTGTGGAGGGAAACCCCAGATCTCAGGTGTGCCTGCTCCAAAAAGCGATTTATGGCAGGCAACAGGGCGGAAACCGCTGTAACAAGAAGATGCGGGCTGTACTCGAGTCCCTCGACTTCTGACAAACTTATTCTGATGCCAGCATCTATATCTACTCCAAAAATGGTGTCACCATTATCCTCCCAGTTTTTGTCAATGATATGACTCTTGCATCGAAATCTGACGCTGCCATCGACTCCTTTGTCTCCCAACTCAGCCAACACTTCAAAATTCGCGATTTGGGCCCTACAACTCAGCTGCTAGGCATTAAAATAGACAGGGACCACCCCAATCGCTCGATCTCGCTCTCCCAGCGCCAATACTGCATAGATATCTTGGAGCGATTTGGAATGGCTGATTGCAACCCATTTCGACTCCAATGGAGCCAAATCTTCGTCTATCTTGCCAGCAAGCTCCCCAGACTCCTGAGGAAGTCGAAACTATGCGCAATGTCCCTTATCTCTCTGCTGTAGGTGCTCTGATGTACCTAGCCACTACCACTTGCCCAGACATCGCCTACACTGTCGGAGTCCTTGCCAGATTCAACTCTAATCCAGGTTGGGCTCACTGGCTAGCTGTAAAACACCTCATGCACTATCTCAAGGGTACCCTTGACCATTCCCTCACTTATTTCCCTGATATTTCGACTTCGGAGCCTTTTATCACCTTCACTGATGCAGATCATGGTGGCTGCAAGGACTCTGGGCGATCTACTGGTGGATTTGTGGTAAAGATGGGCACTGGGGCAGTATCTTGGTGTTCCAAGCTGCAGGAAGTGGTCGCTTTGTCCACCACTGAGGCAGAGTACATGGCAGCTGTCCAAGCAGGCAAGGAAATCAAGTGGATGCGAAATCTGCTCAAAGAAATCAGATCTTCACTTCCTGGACCATCCACCCTGCTGATGGACAACCAATCCGCAATATCTGTGGCGAAAAATCCAGAACACCATGGGAGGATGAAGCAGTTGGACTTGTGCTACTACTGGCTCAGGGATGCGGTCCAGGACAAGCTTATTGTTGCAATAAATGCGACCAGACAGGGGATTGAACCCTGGACCTCCCAGGTTTCAACCGGGTGCTCTAACCACTGAGCTATTTGGTCAAGGTATCTAGGCTTACTTGGTGTGGTTTAACCACCAAGTGTGTTGCAATAAATGCGACCAGACAGGGGATTGAACCCTGGACCTCCCAGGTTTCGACCGGGTGCTCTAACCACTGAGCTATTTGGTCAAGGTATCTAGGCTTACTTGGTGTGGTTTAACCACCAAGTGCTAGTAGGGACTAGCGTTGCTGAGTGCTGGAGTATTACACCTGCAACAAAGTGCTAGTAGGGACTAGCGTTGCTGAGTGCTGGAGTACTACACTTGCAACACTTATTTCGCCCATTTTCATTCCTACTGCCTCCCAGGCAGCTGACCTACTCACAAAAGCGCTACCTAAGCCCAAAGTCATGGATTTCTGCAAGGCCCTTGGACTTGGCTCATCAGGGGGGAGCTCATAAGTGCAGAGGTGCACATTCAGGGGGGAGTGTTCATATGTGGTGCCTGTGCACCTCATCTTCGCATTTTATCTTTTATTATGTTCTCTTCTCACTCTACAGACTTGTAGTGGACACTTAGCTTCGCTCTAAGTGTCCTTGGTTTGCTTTTATTTATTATTTACATTTGTTTATCATCTTTGCGCACTTACTGCTCTGTGCCCAGTGTTATTTTCTTCAGTCTCTTACACTGGGCACAAGGTATGTCTCCTGTAGTATTTACTGGAATAAAGTCTCTTACACTGGGCACAAGGGCCTCAGCAAAGTGGATATCTGAACATGGAGATGAGGAGGAGGGAGGATGCATGAGAGGCCAGGATGGCTGAGCTCGAGCACACAGGCAGCGGTTGGTGTTGCAATAAATGCGACCAGACAGGGGATTGAACCCTGGACCTCCCAGGTTTCGACCGGGTGCTCTAACCACTGAGCTATTTGGTCAAGGTATCTAGGCTTACTTGGTGTGGTTTAACCACCAAGTGCTAGTAGGGACTAGCATTGCTGAGTGCTGGAGTACTACACTTGCAACAGTTGGAAGAGGCTGTTCACTTTAGGTGCCTGTGCACCTCCATTCCATTTCCTTTCTTTGTTACATTACTATCTAACCCTACAGACTTCTATTGAACACTATACTTCGCTCTAAGTGTCCTTGCTTTGTGATTGTTTATTGTTTTCCTGTGTTTATCATTTTTGTGCACTTACAGTTGTGTGCCCAGTGAAATTTTCTTCAGTCTCTTACACTGGGCACCAGGTATGTCTTATGTACAATTTCCTCCAATATTAGTCTCTTACACTAGGCACCAGAGGTTTCCAGGTGTGATTATTTGAACAGAGGCCTCAGTCAGAGGCAGTGGAGAAACAGCAAGAGGAGGCAAATGAAGGTGTGGAGGGGGATAACAAGGAAGAGGGAGAAGTTAGAGGAGAGCAGGACAGTGGAGAAGAACAGGAGGGTGGTGGAGAAACAGTGATGGAAGAGTAGAGTAGTTGTCTTTTCTTTTTCTTTTTTTTTTTTTGCCTTTAGTTTGTATATTTTTTGTACTACTATGAGATTGACTTGTGATTTTGTTTGTGACTCTGAGAAGTGAAACAGATAAGCAGAGAAAATTCTAAAGTACTTAAGGTAGTTCAGTAAGAGGCAGAGTTGGCCTGTGGAGGAGGATTATGTAGGCAGAATATTATGGTGGAGGTTGGTATGGGCCAGGTTTGTGTGGATAGTGTTCATGGAAAGTGGATACTATGTCAGAAGCATGACCTAGCTCAGGTGCAAGCAACCAAAAGGTTTCTTCATCGGTGTTCTCATAACCAGCCCAGTGGACTAGATACAAGAGTTGACAGTGGTGGCAATGGCAGTCCACCTTAGAGTTGAGTATCTCTGATATGTTGTACTCAAGGTCACCATCAACATCCACTGGCAGAGGCAGAGGTTGTTGTCAGTTTGGGAAAGGGTTAGTTAGCTGCTGCAGCTTCCAGTTGTGAGACATAGAAGACCAGATGTACCAAGCGCATAGAGTCAGGGAGCTTAAGGGTGACAGAATGTGTACCTGGCCTGGCCAAGATGGTGAATGGACCTAAGTACTTTTCAGAGAGTTTTTCCGAAGGATGAGTGGAGTGGAAGTACTTGGCTTTGATGTAGGCCTGTTCTCTGACCTTGAACTCAGGCAGAGGTATGCATTTAGCATCTGCTGGACCCTGGTAGTGCTGTTGAGTGGTGGACATTTTGGAGCAGAGGAAGTCATGAAGGGTGGAGAGCTTGACAACATAGTCATGAGCCCGTGGAGAGGTGAAGTCTTGGTCAGTGACCACAGACAAGTTTGGATGGTATCCCTTGTTAGCAAAGAAGGGAGAGACTCCAGTAGTCACACTTGGTGTGTTGTTGAAAGTGAACTCCACTCGAGGTAACAGCTCAGCCCAATTGTCTTGTTGGTAGTTACAGTAGACACAAAGGTTACCTTGTGCCCAGTGTCAGAGACTGAAGAGAAAATACACTGGGCACACACAACTGCTAAGTGCGCAAAAATGGTAAACAAAGGAAAACAAACAGTCACAACATACCATAACACTGTATAGTGTAGGAATGCGAAGTTAGACCATATTAGTGTAGCAAATAACAGTAGAATAGATGAAAATGCGAACAGAGGTGCAGAGGCACCACTGTAACATGAATGGGGTCTGGATCACCTGCTGCAAGGTAATCATCTCCCCCCTGATCCAGGACATCATCAGACTCGCTTTCTGAGTCCAAATCTGGTTGGGAATGGTAGTCATCAGAAGCAGGTGGCGACCTATTGCTGATCAGAGGTATGGGTGAGATTGTGGGCGAGTTGGGAGCAACTGGCACAGGACAGGAAGGTTTGGAAGGGCGATTAGCCAGTGGGAAGTATCTCTCATCAGAGTCAGCCTGTTCTGAGATGATGGTGCACTTGGAGGTGGGATTATAGAATTTCCACCCTTTGTAGCCTTCAGGATATCCAATAAACATGCATTTCTCCACATGAGACTCCAGGGGGCGCCTTTTATCTGTCTGGATGTGTACATAGGCAGTGCAGCCCCAGACTCGAAGGTGGGAGAGGTTTGGCTTGTGTCCATGCCATAGTTCGTGAGCAAGCCTCCTGTGCCAGAGGTCAAGATCCAGTGGCAGAGTGGTTGCTGCAGAGGCATATTGAGTGATAGGGATGGTCTCACCCTCAAGGAAGGCCGAGTTTTGCTCCGAAATTCGCGCAATGAAGAGAGTATGGCGAGGCCGCTGCCTGAAGGCAATCTGCGAAGAATTGATGCTTACAGTGAAGCCCTTATTGCGACAGAGATATCAAACAGATAGTAAATTATTCTGCAGGTCAGGGACATGCAGGACATCTGTAAACTCAATAGGACGATGCTTCTGACCCCCCACTAAAGGATGGAAGACTACTGACCCAACTCCAGCTGAATAGACAATTTTATTGTCTGCCAACTTCACAGGAATGCATTCTTGGCTGTACTTTCGCAGCCAATGGCGATGAGGCGTCATATGAGCAGTGGCGCCTGTGTCTGCGATCCAAGAAGTGTCAGCATCGAGCTGGAGGGGGCAGAGAAGCGAGGAGGGGTCAGAGGAACGAAGACTTGCATTTCCTGCGAATTCCACTGCTTGTGCGGCATTTTCCTTCGGTGGGGAGGTAGAGGGCGCAGTGCTTGTCGCCTGGGTCGACTGGGACGAGCTGGAGGCCTGATTTGCGGTGTTGGCAGGCTTTTTATGTCGCTCGTGCTTCTGGGAGAGGTAGACAGACTTTGCTTTTGCCAGGTTTTGGCATTTATGGACACAGTGTCCTAGAAATTCGCAAAACGAGCAAGGGGTGGAGGTAGGGCACCGGTCTCACCAATCTGACTCCAGCTTTTTGATGGAACATCCACCTTTACTATAATCCAAGCAGTAGATGTCAATATCCACTTTGCATCTGGCAATGTCACCCTGGTAACCCTGTATCTAGCCTCATTGGATTCTGAGTGTAGAATAGTCCTTGGACATGACTGGCTCACCCACTACAATCCATTGATTGATTGGGTATTGGGCAGTCTAACTTTCTGGACTCCTGCACAAGGGATGCCAACCCCATTGACACCCCCTGTAAGCCCACTCTCCACTGGCCTTCCTGACCCCAGTCCTAGTGACCAACCTGGCTTCACACCATCTGTACCAGTCTCCGACTCCCTGGCTTGCACCCCTCTGAAGGCCCCTCTGGTTTCCCTAATCAATGCAGCTGCTTTTGTGTGTGCCTGCAAACTAGAAGGGTCTGTCCAGTTCCAACTTCAGCTCTGCCCCTCGGATTCAGCTCAAGCCCAATCGGCCTCGGCTTCATCTCCTCTGGCCTTACCCAATGTACCAGAAGAGTACCATGACTTCACTGATGTATTCAGCAAGGCCAAGGCCTTGGCACTCCCACCACACTGGGAGTATGACCTGAAAATAGAGCTTGAAGAAGGAATGACCCTGCCTCTTGGCACCATCTACTCGCTGTCCCCAGTTGAGCTGCAAGCTCTCTGGACTTTCATCAATGAGAACCTTACTACCGGATTCATTCGGCCCACCTCCTCCCCTTATGCTGCACTGGTCCTCTTTGTCAAAAAGAAGGATGGCTCCCTCTGGCTTTGTGTAGACTTCTGCAGTCTGAACAAAATCACTAAGAAGGATCACTACCCACTCCCACTCATCTCCGACCTGTTAGATTCACCAAGCCAAGCCAAGATCTACACTAAGATTGATCTTTGGCATGCCTACCATCTCGTCTGGATTGCCCCAGGCAATGAATGGAAGACCACATTCCAGACTTGGTATGGATCTTACAAGTGGTTAGTAATGTGCTTTGGCCTCACCAATGCCCTGGCCACTTTCCAATGCTTCGTGAATACCATTTTCGCAGACATGTTGGATGTCTGTGTAGTCATCTACTTAGATGACATCTTGATCTACTCCAGAGATAAAGAGTCCCACAAGCAGAATGTCCAAGAGGTACTTTGCCAGCTTTGGCTTCATGGCCTTTATGTGAAGCTGGAGAAGTGTGAGTTCCACTTGGACTCAGTTCAACACCTCGGATTCCACCTCTCCCCTGCTGGCCTCATGATGTCGAAGGAAAAGGTCCAGACCATCTGTGACTGGCCTGAGCCTCGCAAGGTCAAAGACATACAATCCTTCCTTGGCTTTGCCAGCTTTTACTGTTGTTTTATATTCAACTACTCGGACATCGTCATACCACTGACTTGGCTTACCCACAAGGGGGATCCTTGGAACTTCTCTGAGGAATGCTGCCAGTCATTCAACAACCTCAAGGCCACCTTCACCACTGCACCAGTCTTAACTCATTTCATCCCTGGGGTTCCTATCACCATTGAGACCAATGCTTCAGACTATGCCATCACTGGCATTCTGTCTATCACTTGCGGCGACAGCCAGATTCATCCAGTCGCTTTCTACTCCCAGACTCTGATGGCCCCAGAGTTGAATTATGACACCCATGATAAGGAATTGCTTGCAATCTTTGAAGCATTCTGGACCTGGCATCACTACCTTGAGGGCTTGGCCTCACCGGTTGACATTGTCACCAACCACAAGAATCTCGAATACTTCTCTACCTCCAAAGTACTCACCTGCTGCCAAGCTCACTGGTCTGAATTCCTTTTGCAATTCAATATGATCATCAGGTTCAGGCCTGGTAAGCTTGGGGCTAAGCCCAACGCCCTAACTAGACAATGGGACATCTACCCCAAAGAGGGGGATAGTGGCTATGCCCAAGTGAACCCACAAAATCTGAGACTGGTTTTCACCCAGGAGCAACTAGCAGTCTCCCTTCATGCAACGTACCTCGAGTACCTGGTCTTACAAGCAGTCACACTGATGGATATAGAGAATCTTCATAATGACATCCTGACCACACTGCCAGATGACCTGGTCTCAGTAGATGACATCGGCTTCCTTTGTCTTGATGGAAGGATCTACATGCTGGACTCAAACAATCTTCACCTTAGGGTCTTGTGGCTTAAGCATGACCACCCCCTGTCTGGCCATTTCAGCCAAAACCGCACACTAGAACTCATATGGCATGAGTATACCTGGCCTGGCCTCAGGACATTTGTCAAAGACTATGTCCGGTCTTGCATGGCCTGCACTCGGGCTAAGGTTCCCTGCCATCAGCCTTATGGCCTCCTTAAGCAACTCCCAGTGCCAGAGAAGCCATGGAATTCTATCTCTATGGATTTCATTGAGCAACTTCTGGCCTCATCCAGCTTCATGGCCATCCTTGTAGTAGTTGACCAGCTTTCCAAGCAGGCCATATTCATCCCCACCCATGACACCATAACAGCCCCAGAACTCACCAAACTATTCCTACTCCATGTCTTTTCTAAGCATGGAGTGCCGGCCCATGTAACCTCAGACTGAGGCTCAGAGTTTGTCTCCCACTTCTTCCAGTCACTTGGTAAGGCCCTAGATATGTGCTTACATTTCACCTTGGGCTACCACCCTGAAGGTGATGGCCAGACTGAGCAGACTAACCAGACTCTCGAACAATACCTCTGAGTCTATTGTAACTACCAACAGGACAACTGGGCTGACCTACTACCTTTGGCCAAGTTCACTTATAACAATGCCCCTAGTGCTACTACCGGTGTCTCACCATTCTTTGCTAATAAGGGCTACCACCCTAGCATCTCAGTGTATCCAGAGCACGATCTCACTTCCACTTGGGCTTGTGACTATGCAGTTGACTTAGACTCACTGCATCAATACTTACGGGAAGAAGTGACCCTAGCACAACAGCGCTATCAAGGACCAGCTGATGCTAAACACATGTCAGCCCCAGACTTCAAGGTCGGTGACCAGGTATATGTGAAAGCCAAATACTTCCAGTCAACTTGGCCTTCTAAGAAGCTCTCAGAGAAGAATCTTGGACCATATCCGGTCATAGCTCAAGCTGGTACCCACTCATTCACACTGCACCTACTGGACTCAATGTGCACAGTCCACCTGGTCTTCCATGTCTCCCAACTTGAGATGGCCATCCCTAATACCATCCCAAACTGGACTCAGCCACCACCCCCACCAGTCGAAGTTGACGGTGAACTAGAGTTTGAGGTGGCTGAAATCCTTGACTCCAAGGTTGACCAGCATCACCGGTGTTGGCTTCAGTACTTAGTCTGGTGGACCAGCTATGAAGGGACCGATGAAGAAACTACTTGGGTACTAGCTACAGAGCTAGACAATGCTTCTGAACTCGTGCAAGAGTTCCATTCCCATTACCCTGGCAAACCTGGCCCATACCAATGAGGACCAGTCTTGACTGGCCTCAGTTTCTTTATCCTCTATCGGTACATAGTTCCCCTCTGATTTTCTTACTTACTCTGTTTTCCCCTTTTCTTGATTTTTCTACTTACTATATAACACCAAGACTGGACACTGGACATGTGACATTGGCAGAAGAAGAAACTACAAGACCACTACACTATGATGACTACTTGGCTTTGGCCATGGGATTGTCCTCCCCCTTGGCTTCCTCTTCCTCTTCACCCTTGGCCTTGGCCTGCAGCCAGGCAGCCTCCTCGCACAACTCATCTGAGTCAAGCTCAGATGACCCCAAATCTGAGGGGGTGACTGCCACCCTGAAGCTGTAAGACTCCTCGATTATAGCCTTGAGCATGTCAGCAATGTGGCCTGAATTCTTGACTGCAGCCTCTTGAAGCTCAAAAAGGCCTGCCAGGTTATTGGCTATCATCCCTGCAGTGTTGATGAGATGCTCGAGCTTCTCTTCTAAGCCTGAGGGGTACCCCATGCCAGCCTTCCTCACCCCGCTCCCACTGGCCTCAGGCTTGTTGATCTCCAGCACCTTGGTTGGTTTCAACTTTGCCCATTTCTTCTGGCTGGGCCCAGGCTCAGGTGACTCCTCATCAGCCTTCTGTTTCTTCCCCTTGTCAGCCTTGGTAGCGGCCTTGGGACTGGCCTCAGTGTCTTTCCCGTCCCCAGGCCACTGGCACTTGCCTTTGGACTGGTTGCAATGCATGCAGGCAACCCTCTTTTTGTTGCTGTCCACAAGGAATTTGCAGACAACTTGAGCCCAGGCACAGCATGTGCAGCTAAAAAAGAATGTCAAGAGGATTATGCACAAGATGGGAGGTTACTTACCTGGGGTCCATAATCACCTTTTTTACTTCACTGGCCTTGCTACCACCAGCACCAGCTTTGGCCTTGGCCTTGCACTTTTGCTCAGCCTCCTTCTCCTCCTTGGCTCTACACTTCTCATGGGCCCTCTCCTGTTTGGCCTCCCATGCTGCCCTCTTGGCTTCAGCCTTCTCCCTCTCCATCCTCTTGGCCTCAAGCCAAGCCTGTTCTTCCCACCAGGCTTGCTCAGCCACCTTGTGCCACTTCCTCTCTTTGGCCTTGGCCCTCATCATCTCCTCTTTGTCATTGGTGTCGTACTTGATAGCATCATCCAACACCTGGGTCCAGTCAATCATGGCCCAGCCTTCACTGTTGTTGTTGGCTGTAGTAGTTGGTCTCGAAGTGGACATGGTGGGTAGGATATGAAAGAAAGGACACAAAGGGCTTAGCAAGCCACAAGTACCAGTTTTTCGAACTCAGCCAGTTTTCAGACTCAGCCCACCACCCTTGCAGGGGTCTCATGGGTTCAACCCCTAAGAGGGGGATACTGTCATAGTCATGCCTCGACCCCGGCCGGACTCAGCCTTGCACTCACTCAGTCTGGCCTTGGCCTCACCTGTCCCATATCTCCAGTTGGTCTAGCGCAGTGGACACTGCTTTGCAGTGTCTGTCACTTCAGTTAAGTCCTGCCCAGTCTTGTCCCTGGTCCACTCTGTCCCAGTCTCCATCGTCTTAGTCATATCTTACTAATACCTGTCTTACCAATCACCTTAGCAATCTTTGTGAGACCAGCATTACCGGTCTCCATACTATAGTTGTCTCTAGTATATAAACTTGTAGATACTCAGCCTGTACCTCTCAGTCTGAAATCAACTAAGTTAACTCTGATAACCCCACTTTGGCCTCGGACTCGGACTGAGATCCACGCAAGGGAATAGCACTGTATCTCCAGTTGCTAAGTCCAATCAGTCCAACCATCTGTGTCTTTGACTCCCCTCCTGATCCCGACCCCTTGGCCTTGTGCCTGCTTCAGTCTCTGGTCCAGTCTCAACCCAGACATCCCGAACTTGACAGTGGTGATGAATGAATTTTGATCTTCTTCAGCACCCACTTTGGCTGACAGGGGGCAAGAGTGCTTTGGTCCACCCTTGGACATTGCAACAGACTCAGCTTTCCTTTTTTCACAGCTGATGCTGGTGATGGCTGATGACAATGATGACCCAGCTGACACATGCCACAAAAAGCTTGATGGTGTGGAAGGGGGGATGAAACTTGGATCCACAGACTGTGTGTCCTCACAACAGTGAGTGTTGAGAGTGTGTGTCATGTCAAGGAGGGAGAGGGAGGGGGGGAGGTAGGAATAGTCAAAGCAGTGGGGGCTGCAGTAGAGGCAGGAGTGTCAAAGGTGAGGGTCATGGCTGTAGAAGGTGCAGTAGTGGTGTGTGGCCAATAGATAAACTGACCTTGGCCATGCAAGGGGAGAAGGAGCTCTACACTCACAAAGTGGGGGAACCTGGAATTGTGAAATGGCTTTGTGTCTTTATGCACCTGACTAGATGTTAGTGGATGATGTGACAAGAAAAAACAATACATTACCTTTACATATCAATCCCAAAGATTGGCATTGTCCAGTGAGATCATTGCACCATGCTCATCATTGTAAGCAAAGCCAGAGGCCACCAATTTAAGATCAGCAACAGCATAGTAGGATTTTTTAAGCTGGATAATTGTTAACAAGGCAAAAAAAAGAATGATGCAATGACTTACCACCTTGAACTTCCACTCACATGATTCAGCTGTCTTATCACCATTATCCAGACCCAGTGTATAACTATTGGCCATGTTGGCTGCTGCAGTGTTCCACATAACCTTCTTAAAGTTTCCATTGCTGGCCTGTGAAAGATGAGAGGCCAGGAAATCAAGTAATGCACCTTCCTCCTCTGTTGTCCATACCACAGCTTTCTTGTGGGTCCTGGGGGGAGGCAGGGGGTTCCTCAGGTCTAGAGGATTTATTGTAAGGCCATGTAAGTGCAATGAGTGGGTTGATCCTGCAGATGAGCCAGACATTCAATGATCACAGTAACCAAGTGACAATAGTTGGTTGCATACCTGTAGATGCACATGATAGTTCACATCATGTGACCCTCTTAACCAAAGCTGAAGGCAAAAACTTGGACTTCACATTTGCAGGGTGAATGGCACCTAAAGTGCTGCAAAGTCACTTTGCAATGGGAAATGTATGCCAATTTTTGTGACCATGACAGGAAAAGACCCTTGAAGCCTGAAGTTTCCCACTTGCTGACTCAGGTTCTGTGTGATGCCACAAGTCATTATGGTATTACATACAATACAGTACTAGCAGGGTGTGGAGTTTTGTACATGATATGTATGGCCAATTCACACCATCACACAGGCACCAGCTAGGGTTATATGGTTACACTGTACTGTACATATACTATGCAGAATGAGTGCAGTTGATTTGTGGTGACCAGTATTCTGTCACTTAGATGGTGGCCCACCCACAATAAACCACTTGATACCAATAATAGGCCAGGCCAACACATCATATTATGTCAGTTTTGTAGTATGTATATTAGGTGCAGCTCAGTACAAACCAATTTAGCTCATGGGCCTATCATGGTTGCCCAACACACATTCACATTCCAAGAATAGCTAAGACCTCAAAGGCTCAAGCTGCCAGCTTGTTATGTTGATAAATCTTAGAGTAGGTCTATGTCTTGATACCAATCAAAATCAGAGCCACCTGAATGTCTAAGCAATGTTGACAGCACTCCCTTTGGACCCTGAGTTCAGTGCTGAAGGTGAGTCACCCCCTACATTTGCTTCTGCATCCTGATGTCATCCTGCATGATCAATGAAGCTGGTGCTGTCACAAGCTGTCAGACACTCTGAACAGCCATCCCCACCACCAAAGATGAGCCACTGCAACTGGGAGGCCAACAGAAAATTTGCAGTCCACCAGCACCACCACCTGCCAATTTTCTGGAATAAACTGGCCTAGTGCCTCAGTAGCTTGACAGACTACCGAGGTTCCCTACAGATTCCTCTCTGGGTTTCCCTCTGCAAACTTGACAAACTTCCTCATCAGTAGCATCCCATTGTTGGAGACATGTCATGGGAGGCATAGCAGATGTGGTAGGGGAAGTGAGAGAGCTTGTACAAGTAAGAGTATGAATATACTGTCAAAGTCACACAACACCCCTGACTCTCTCTTAGGGCAGAGTAGGAGCAGGTTGGGCTGCAGAGTACAGGGGTCAAAGTCTGAAGCAAATCCAACCACTGGGTGGCAAGATATGCAACAAACATGGAGCAGATGAGTATGGAGGGAAGTTTCAGGGACAGGGGTTGGAGTTGGAAGTCAGAGGTCAGATGGGAGGGCATTGGGTTCAGCTAGTGTGCTGCCCCCTTGTGTGAGCTCAGCCCTCATATTTCAGAGGCAGAGCAGACTTTGGAGGAGTGGAGACAAAACTCCAGAGGGAACTTAGAGGGAGTCAGAAGTGGAGACTTTATTGTCAATATTTGTACCGATTACATCAGAGTACTACATGGCATTATATATGACATAGGTCAAGGGCAGGGTGGTGTAGAATGCAAACCAATAAACATATAAGAGGTTAGCAGTACCTCTGACATAAGGGACAGTGGACAGGGATGACAGGGACCTTAACTGAGACAAGGGAACTACTACAATGAGGGAGAGAGGGTAAATGCCAAAGGAGTTGAAGAATGGAGAAAAACTGACACAAGGGCAGAACCCTATCTGGAATGCAGGGTGGCAAGTCTGACATCCCAACAAGCTAACCAAGGTCTCAGAGGAGGCACAGGTGAAGGTCTGGCCTTCACATGACTGTCCTGAGAGCAGAGGTGAGCAGAGTTGGTCAGAATGTGGACAGAGGGCCTCAGAGAGGTGCAGAGATGTGTTAGGATGGTTGGAGGAGCACAGGAATGTGTCAGAAGAGGAAGAGAAAGGTTCCCAGGGTGTGGAGGAGGGCAGAGTAGATGTTAGGGGCTTATGCTGATGTCATGGTCATGACACCTTTAGACAGATATAACTGGTTCAGGGCAACATGGAGGTTGAAAGGATCCAGAGAGGTCCAGGGATGACCAAAAGACAGTCCAGGGGTGTAGCAATGCACTTCTGAGTGACACCAGAGAGGCACAAAGGCCAGGTGGGTGCAGGGAAGGCCAGGAAACCAGTCTAGGAATGCACTGGTTGGACTGGGAGTGCACTGCAGGGGTACAGCAGGTCATGAGAAGGGCCAAGAAGTCTGGGATGGGTCCAAGGTCTGCTCCAGGGGGTCATGGGGTCTGAAAGTGTGTATCTACAGAAAAAGAAAACAGAAAACAGAAAACCAAGAAAACATATAACAGGGGAACAGGAAACTGGAGCGAGAGGCAGGGGTCAAAGCCAAAGGCCAAGACTGAGGGTGGCTCAGGTCATGGGTGGCCAAAGCCAGAGACTGAGACTGGGAGTGGCTGAAGTCAGTTGTGCCAAAGCACAGACCATCCAATCACAGGTGCACTGGAGGAAACAGTGAGACCAAAGACCAGTCAAGGGGACAGAAGGCCAGGAATGCTGGGAACCAGTCTGAGGGTCAGAGAGGGCAGGTGGGGACCAGTCTGGAGCCAGAGTGGACTGGAAGGGCCAGCTGGAGACTGGTCTAATGGTCAGGGGGGCCAGAAAGGCTAGTAGGAGACCAGTTTGGACTTGGACGGGGCTGTAAGGCCAGAAATGCCTAAAGTAAGACAAGTCTGGAGCCAGGCAGGGCCAGAGTGGCTGGCTGAAGGCTGGTCTGAAGGAGTTGGAGACAACCTGAGGTGCTATCTAGCTGGTGGGCCTGGTAATGGGAGGCCAGAACAGTGTAGGCCAGTGGGCTAACACTGAGACTGAGGTAACCAGGGGTAGCAAGATGCAAACCAGAGGCCAGGAGCAGCAAGTCTGGGTGCTGAGCACCTTGGAACAGGCTGGACAAGCCTCTGGAGGCCAGTGAGGGACTGGGGACTGTCTAGGACAGCTAGAGTTTGGTTTGGACAAGGACTGGAGGACCTGACATAGCCAGGCATGAACCAGGGACCAGCAGGTCATGAGACCAGTTCAATGAAGGCCTAGGGATGTCAGCAGGAGGTAAGTCTGGGTGTTGAGTCCAGTTTTAGGGGTGTCTGGAGTTGGTTGGAGATGGGTTGTCCAGTGGCAAGAAGCCTGAGGGCCAACAATGCTATTGGAGGACTGGTTCAGGGGGTCTGGAGACCAGGTGAGACCTAGGGGTTATCCAGCTGAAGGGCTAATAACAGGAGGCCAAGACCAGAGAGACTGGTGAACACATAATCACTGAGGCTGAGGACTACTGAGAAAGTGAGACTGGAGTACCATCAACAATGCTGAAGGCTGGGAGCAACCTAGGGGTGGGTGGCTTGGGAGTGCCTTGGTATGCAAAAACCAGGCCAAGGGACCAGGGACTGAGTGGGGTTGTGCTGAGGGCACCAGAGAGGTGACAGACTGGGGTTTGGGCAAGAGTAGGTCACTAGCAAGGTCCCTTATCCCCCTCTTAGGGTAGACTTCCCAAGTCCACAGGGGTACAAGGTGTGGGCTAGGACCACTGAGAGGAGTACTGGATGGGGTAGTAGGAGTCCTACCACTGGAGTTGTAAATGTGAGTACAGAGAATGCAAAGACTGGCTTAACAGGTGTCAAGACCAGTTCCAGGAAGCTTTTGCAAGGCCAGGGAAAGCTTTAAAACTGGAGATACAAGACCAGCAGGCAGGCAGGGCTGGTAGAGGGATAGTAAGGAGTGTTAGAATCAAGAGTAGGGGTATGAAGGCCAGAATCAGAGCCCAAGAGGAAACAAGAAGGCCAGTGAAGACCAGCAGGCCAAAAGACAACCAGTGAGACTGGAGTCTGGAGGATGGGTAGGACCAGAGTTCTGGAGTCAATGGTGGGAGACAGTGGTGATGGTTAGGGGGAAGGTCAGGGGTTAACTGGTACCCAAAGGGGCCTTGTGAACATACAAGTTCTGGGGCAAGTGGGTGAGCTGGGAAACAGACCAACAGAATTGGGGTTTTATCAGATGGGCTGAGGCCCAGGGTTGTCTTGCAAGCAAATTCATGCTCCAAGGTGGGGTTGACATCAGGGGGGCTAGCAAACTTTAGCATTAGGTGGGGATAGGTGACTAAACTACACTCAGCCACCAATGGGTGCCTATTGAGTGGGCAAGTCAGTTCCCTACAACCTAGATACTTCAGTTCCTAACAGGTTGACAAGGCCAGTTAAACAGGGGGTCAGAGCCTGAGAGAGAACCAAGGCCAGGTCCACCAAGAACTGGAAAGAGGTGCTAGGTCAAGACCATAGCACCAGGGTAGAGGTCAGGGGTAGTTCCAGGAGGAGGGAGAGGCCCAAAGGCCAAATGAGTAACAGGGGAGTAGCATAGAGTTACCCAAGGGGTATCAGAGACAGAGGGAGGCTGGAGATGGGAGACTGGCCAAAAGAAGGGAGTCCAGAGTGAGCAAGACCAGTCAGAGGTTATGAGGAAGTCCAGAAAGGGCAGGCCAGGCAAGGGAGGAAAGACCTGGATAAAAGAAAGGGAGGACTGGAGTTGGCAAGTCTGGTCCAGGGCTAAAAAGCCAGGTGAGGCTGAGGGAAGTCCAGGGACTGGCAGGACAAGCCAGGAGGACCATTAAGGGGCTGGAGTGATGCACTAATTGATTTGTCTCAACTGAGACCACCAGTTTGGCTTCTGGTGTAACAGAGTACCAACTTGTTGACCCAGTTAGGATCCTGGGGTAGACTCTAATTGTTCTGTCTCAACTGAGACCACCAGTTTTGGCTTCCAGAGTACAAAGTCACCAACTTGTTAACCTGGTTAGGATCCTGGGGAAAGCAGAGGACAGGGAAGGGACCAGGATAGGGGATGGAGGACCAGCAGACTGGTCCTAGACTGAAAGCCAGGGGCCAGGGGTGAGTCTGAAGGACTAGCACCATGCCAAAGCTAGAGAGGCTGGTATAGGGACCAAGAAGGGTTGGTATGCCCTGGGGGTGCCTCCAAGTGAAAAGAGGTCAGGGACCAGGCTAAGGGCCAGAGGGCTGGCAGACTGGTCCTAGACTGAAATGGAGATGTCATGCACTAGCTGGGACCACCAAGGCCAAGGTCTGGGGCAAGTCTGAAGGACAAGCACCATCCAGAGGCTGAGGAGACTAGTGCAGGACCAGGACAGGGGGATAGGAGACCCAGGGTGGGTCTGTGAGGAACAGGAGGGTCTGAGCAGTCTAAGACCCAGTAACAGGTCCAGACAAGTCCAGGTGAGGTGGCTGAATCAGACTGAGGCTGGAATGGCCAGTAGTGAGGGACAGGAGGCTGAAGGAATGGCAAACTGGCTTCAGACAAGTCTGGGTGAGTGTGGACAAGTGAACCCAAGGCCAGACAGGCTGGTAACTGACAGACCAGAGGCTGAAAAGGGGGTCCAGGGCTCCAAGGCCAGTGTAGCAAAGGCTGAGGGTGGAGACTGGACCCAAAAACTGCTGAAGCCAAGTGCTGATGGGGAACAGGGAAGGTCTTGAGGACTGGGACTGGCTAAGTCTGGTCCTGGGGGCTGCACCAAAGGTGCACAGAGGTCCAGAGACCAATATCAGGGGGTCAAATGAGTGATGTGATCCCAGTGTTCAGTACAGTAGAACTGGACCAAGACTGCTGGGATAGACTGCTGGGATGACTGAGGTAAAGACTGAGGTGACCAGCCAGGGGTCAGAGGTAGCTTGGGGGAGCTGACAGAAGTGAGTCCAGCTGTGCTCAGGGGCAAGTCCAGTGGGCAACCTCAACCTGGAAGTGGGCTCAAGCATGAGTCCAGGTTGGTGGTGAGTCCAAATTGGTAAGTCTGGCTTGGGGGCTGACATGGCCAGTCCAGAGTCAGGAAGAAATGAGTGGCAGGCAGGGATCAGGAGTAAGGGAATGGATGCATTAAGTTTTGACCACTAAGGACACAGTGTCAGGGGTAATGCAACCTGGGGTGTGCAGAGTGCTGAGGGTCACCAGTTACCTCTCTGCTTCAGAGAGATCTCCAGGTTGTGCTCCAGAGTCAGAGGAGAGGTAGCCCAATGAGTCCCAATGGGCAAGGTCATGGGTAGGGGCTCTAGAACAGGACCTAGACATGATGAAGTGGCTTGTACAAGTGTGAGTCAGAATATACTGTTAAGTACCAGTTTACCCTCAGGTGACCAGGCTTCAAGGCCAGGAGACAGGGGCTAAGTCTGGCTGACTAGAGTCAAGGCCAGGAGACAAGGGCCAAGTCTAGTTGGACCAAAGTTAAGGCTGGAGGACCAGACTTAAGACTGGGAGTGTGGGAATTCTTACTTAGGTTCTGGGTTTACCTGGACTATAAAACCCTGTACTTAGGTATGGAATGATACCTTTTGGCACTTGGAAGGTCACTACGAGTTTCCTTTTCACTTCATCTACACCACATGTCTCACATACTGCCATGCATGAACTACATATACCACTCGCACCACTCACATTGCCAGTACTATTCTGTGGACCATGCTGCACATGTCATGTACCACTACCACTACAAAGCACTGGGTCTCACCTTCTAGTCTCAACAGTCCAGAATCCCTTGGGATGAACAATTCATTCCCTTCATTTTTATTGTTGTTATCTAAGCCATCTAGCTTGTATTACACAGCTACTTGGACTTTTCCTACACCAAAGTTAAGGCTGGAGGGCAGGGGTTAAGTCTGGAGGACCAGACTTAAGACTGGGAGTGTGGGAATAATGCTGGTAGCATGGGAAACTGACCAGTCTTGGAGCATGCACAGGGGGAAGCCAGTCCAGGGTTGGATCTACCTCCCTTTGTCTCATGTGCTGTACCCTTATGCAAGCCAGGGTGAGGTCCAGGACAGGGGTTGGGGATAGCTTAAGGCTTGGCCTTAGCTATAGAGTAGACTTGAGGGTAATACTACAGTGGCTCAAAAAACTGACCACATGTTTGGACATTGTTCACTAAAGTCAATAATCCCCCATACCCCCTAACCTAGGCCCTTACTCTTGGCTCTCTATTGGTGCAGGGGTCAAGGGTTTTGGATAAGGTTTGATCAAGTGGCAGCCATTTTGAAATGATGACTCATGTGGTCAGTTTTTTGACTTTATATCAATCTAAGTATCTAGTACTTGGTATGACTTCCTTTGGCCTTAATAACTGCTTCAATCCTTCTGGGCATGCTTTCTATCCATGTTTGACATTGCTCCTCATCAATCTTCCCCCACTCCTCCACCACTCTTTCCCACAGTTGGTGAACTCCTGTAGGAGCACTCTCATAACCTGAGAGGCATGAGGTGATTCCAAGTATGTTCAATGGGATTAAGATCTGGAGATTGTGCAGGCCAATCCAGAAGGTTGATCTTCTGTTCTTCCAACCAAATTTGGGCTCTCCTGGAGGTGTGTTTGGGGTCATTATCTTGTTGAAAGATAATGTCACCTTCTGGAATACCAGAATCTCCCATGCTTTGCAGCAACCCCTGCTCCAAAATGGCCACATACTGTTCAACATCCATTCTTCCCTCCACCTCACTCAGATCCCCTACTCCATTCCACCCTATGCAGCCCCATACCATCAGTGAACTTCCTCCAAACTTAACTGTACCCTTGACCTCTCTAGCATTTAGCCCCTCACCCTTCCTTTTCCACACATACTCTTGCCCATCTGACCCAATCCTATGAAATTTGGTCTCATCTGACCATATAACTCTCTTCCAGTCCTCCACAGTCCAATGCTGATACTTGAGTGCAAAGGCTAACCTTTTCTTCTTGTGTCCATTAGAAAGTAAGGGCTTCTTTTTCTTGACCACAGCCTTTAAGGAGGCTTCCTTGAGGGTATTTCTCACAGTCTGGGGGCAGACAGGAGTATCAATAATAGAATTGATGAATTGAGTGGCATGGACAGCATTTTTGGCCTTGCCAGTAATGATTTGCTGAACAATAGCCCTTTTGTTGGTGGGGGTAAGCTTTGATGGATAGCCACTTGAAAGCCTAGTCCTCTCTGGCTGCAGTTTCTGAAGGACCTGGCATACTGTAGACTGCCCTAGGCCAGTTTGGGAAGCAATTTTCCTAGAGGAAAGACCAAGAGAGGAGAGAGAGATGATGTTGGTTCTTTGAGAAGCAGAGATGGATTTCATGGTGATGGTGGGAAAATAAACATGCTATGGTGGGGTTTTTATATAGTGTCTGACACTCAGTTACATAAAGGTGACATAATAGAACCATTACCAAATATATGTACTAATATTATAGTATGCCAGGGTCTAATATATGTAATTGAAACCTAAAGTCAAAAAACTGACCACATGAGTCATTATTTTGAAATGGCTGCCATTTGATCAAACCTTATCCAAAACCCTTGACCCCTGCACCAATAGAGAGCCAAGGGTAAGGGTTTGTTTCATACACTTATAGGTTAGGGCCTAGGTTAGGGGGTATGGGGGATTATTGACTTTAGTGAAAAATGTCCAAACATGCAGTCAGTTTTTTGAGCCACTGTAAGTTGATATTCTGACTGGAGTGCTATAAAGTATGTACATGGGTTAAATACATGAGGCCAGTCCAAGGTAATGAACATAGAGCTGGACTTGTTGATAAGCTATTAGAAAGATGATTAGCAAGAGAGGATAGCCACAGAGGCTGTGCTGAGACTAATATTCAAAGTCTGGGTGACCAGCATAACCAGAGTCAGACATGTTAAGTCTGGTTCATCACCAGTCCAAAGCTGGTCTGGAGTCCAGTCAGGGGTCAGGGGGGTAGATGAGATACTAGAGGGTTGGACTGTTGGACTTAGCAACTGAAGGTGCAGCACTATTCCCTTGCATGGGCTGCAGTCCAGTTGAGAGGCAGAAGACAGCAGAGATTGGGTTTGATGAGACTAGATTGATTTCAGACTGAGGCTAAACAGATTATCCTACAGCTTAAATACTAAAGGTAAAGTAAGTGTAACATAGCACCAGAGACTGGTTGCACTGGTACAGCAGTGATTGGTAAATGGATTGTTAAGTAAGATGTTACAAAGAATATTATCAAGCAAAAGTATGAACAAAGGATTTACTGGGAACCAGGGCAGGACTAGTGGCTGGGCCAGGCATTACACCAGTCTGGTACCAACTGAGTCAACAACTTGATTGGGCACTGCCTTGCAGTGCCTCATGAGCTAACGTGTTTCTAGGTTGAAGGGTCAAGGCTGGGACTGGGGCAAGGGTTGGGTGAGACTGGTCAAGACTGGGGTAGAGCCAGCCTAGGGTGGTCTAGACATGGTCATGACAGTATCCCCCTCTTGGAGCCAAGCCCACAAGGCTCCAATGAGGACAATGCTGAGAATGAAACTTTTGTGTCTGACCTTGAAAGCCAGTGGACTTAAGACCAGTCCACCTCAGGTTTGGTTCCCCACCTCAACATGTCTATTCATTGGTCCCAAATGCCATAAGACCAAGACCTCCTGCCTGACCTGACCTGGGTGACAAGTGTTGAGCTGCAGGTAGGCAGTGACAATGACAAGCAGGCTATCTGGGGAAAACTGGCTGAATGCAAGAGGTGTAAGGCAAAGGCACAAGAAGAAGCCCAGTTGGAGGTTGAAAGGCAGGAGCAGGCCTGGCTTGAGGAAGAAAGGGCATGTGCAGAGGCTGAGGTGCAGAGGTTAGAGGCTGCATGCAAGGCTGAAGAGGCCAGGAAGGCAGAGCAGAGCTGGCAGGTGGATGCCCTGGTTGGTGGTTTGACTGGGGCCAGTTCCAATGTCAAGGTGATGAGCCCTTGGTAAGCTTTATTATGACCACCACCAGTGTTGTTGACTAATGCTTCTAACAGCTGCCTTTGTTGCACCCAGACCAACATGGTCTGTTTGCACAGCACTGATACCAAGAAGAGGCACTTGACCTGTAATTGGTGCAATGAGCTCAAAGAGCATTGCTGGTGGCAGGTCAAGGGTGAGACCAGTCCAGGTGTCAGCCCAGCTGTGGACAAGGGGAAGAGAAAGGCAGATGTGATGTCCCCCTGCACCAGTGAAAAGAAGAAGTGATTGAGGCAACCATCTGTGAAGGTGCTCAAGGGTGCAGGTGATGAGGAGGACAATGTAGAGGGGCCTTCAATGTTGAAGACTGGTGCAATGAAGGCAACTGGGGGAGAGGTTGAGGCTGGTTCAATCACTTGTGCACAAATGGAGTGCCTAATCAAAGTGGTCAAGTGCATCACTGACAATGTGGCCAGCCTTGCAATGGTGCAGAAAGAAGTTTCCTGGAACCTCTAACAGTTTGCCTGGTTGTATGAGACCTATGTCAAGGAATGCTTTGAGTTCCTCACACCAGATGTGCCTTCAGACTGGGACACCACTGGTGAGGAAGATGAGGGTGCTGAGGGGCTTGATGAGGAGCTGGAAGGGCTGAGGGAGGAGGAAGAGGAAGGCCAGTCCCAGTCTGAGTCAGGTGACCAGACTGGTGCCAGTTCTGAGGGGTCCCAGGCCTGAAATTGTGCATGTAGCATCATGTTTTTCTTGTATGCATATGCCTGCCAATGCCATTTCCTGGTTCCAGTTCTAAAGTATGAAAGAAAGCAAAATAAAAGAAGGGTAAGGGAAATAAAGACATGGTAACTATGAGGCAAGTGAAACAGAGAAGGGGAAAAGCTTGCGACTGGTTCTTAGTTATCTCTTGAAAGGACCAGGTTTGTCTGGGTACTGGTCATGGTACTCTTGAACCAGTTCTGAGGCATTGTCCAGCTCTGTTGCTAGTACCCAGGTAGTTTCTTCATCAGTATCCTCATAGCTGGTCCACCAGACCAGGTACTGCAACTAACACTTCCTGTGCTGGTTGACCTTCAAATTGAGTATTTCTGCTACTTCAAATTCTAAGCTGCCATCAACATCTACTGGTGGGGGTGGAGGTTGAGTCCAGTTGGGTATGGTACTTGGTATGGCCAGTTCAAGCAAGCTCAGGGGCTGTGATGGTGTCATGAGTAGGTATGAAAATGGCTTGCTTTGAAAGCCAGTTGAGGCTGGGAGTTGCTCTATGAAATCCATCAAGATGGAATTCCATGGCTTCTCTGGCACAGGGAGCTGCCTGCTTGAGTAGGCCATAAGGCTGGTGGTGGGGTACCTTGGCCCAGGCACAGGTAGTGCAGGACTGGACATAGTCTTTGACAAATGTCCTTAGACTGGGCCAGGTGTACTCACACTGGATGAGTTTCAAGGTTCTATTTTGGCTGAAGTGGCTGGACAAGGGATGATCATGCTTGAACCTCAGGACATGAAGACAAAGGTTGTTAGAGTCCAGTAAATAGAATCTTCCATCTAGGTGGAGGAAGCCAGTGTCATCAACTGACCACTGGGAATCTGGTGTATCTGAGCACCAGACTTGGGTGACTGGGTCTGAGCATAGAGCTGAGAAGATATCATTATGAAGTTTTCTCCATGTCCATCAGTGCAACAGCACATAGGATCAGGTACTCAAGGTAGGTGGCATGCAGGGAGGTGGCTAGTTGTTCCTGCATGAAGACTGGTCTGAGGTTCTGTGGGTTGACCCAGGCATAGTCACTATCCCCCTCTTTGGGGTAGATGTCCCACCATCTAGTTAGGGCATCAGGCTTAGCACCAAGTTTACCAGGTCTGAACTGGATAATCATATTGAGTTGTGACAGAAACTCAGACCAGCATGCTTGGTGCCAGGTCAGTACCTTTGAGGTGCAGAAGTACTCCAGGTTCTTATGATCTGTGACAACATCAACCAGCACTGCAGATCCTTCCAGGTAATGCTGCCATGTCCAGAATGCCTCGAAGATTGCAAGTAATTCCTTATCATGGGTGTCATAATTTAGCTCTGGGGCTGTTGTGCAAGAGTAGAATGTGACCAGCTGGATTTGACCATCACCACCAGTGATGGTCAAAATACTGGCTATGGCATAGTCAGATGCATCAGTCTCAACAGTAATACAGTGAGGGACACAAGTGTTGCAATGTTTGTGAGATGTGAGTTGTTGGTGATGTAGCTTGGGCTATTCTGCACAGATAATCATGATACCTATACCATTGGAAAGGGGTGACTCTAGGCTTTCCAGAGCACTAAGTTTCAGTGCAAACAAAGCAATACATGCTGAGACACACCCTATTCTTTCTGAAAAGTGCATTGCAACTCTTTTGTCCCTGACTGGTGAAATAGTGAAGTGACCTTTTGATGGGATTGAGGGCATGAAGGATGGGAAAATATGATTACATAATAGACCACATGATCTTAGAGATGATTTGTCAGCATGTAAACAATGACAAACATTGGACTTGCACCATTAACTGTCCTTTTACCACAACTCATGAAATCATCCCTCTAGCTCACATGGTCATTTTCTCAAGGAATTCTTATCAAATACTGGTGGCCACCACAATGCCATCAGTATAACATGCTCTCAGAACCATCAGTCCCTTAAAAAAACCTGCTGTCAGTCATTCCCTGGACTGTTTCTCCCCCCCATGCCTGATGTGTTCTGGGATTAATCAGTACTTGGAAGGCTGAGAATATTTTGGAGGTCAATCTGGCACTTCAGAACATGATGTACAAACCAGTCCCCTCTCAACCAATGCATTTCTGGCACAGGAACACTGGTATGGACATTGGGGTGAGACAAGACCTCCTTGTGCTCTGAGCACCATTACAGGGTTCACTAGATCTCCAGCTTTGGTGTGTTAGAGCTGGTCTGACCAGTCAAGGCAGATTTTGCTGAAGACTGGTTACCAGAGTTGCCATTTCCAGAGTTACTGCTGGTCTTGGATTTCTCTTGACTGGGCTTGGACTGAGAGTTGTGGCTGGGCTTGGGAGCTGACTTGTTACCAGAGGATGACCCCTGGTGCTTACTGGACCATTGAATCTCCTCTTGTGTTCCCAGTAGTGTGTGTCAATCTCCTGGGCCAGGTGGTGAAGTTTGTGCAAGGTTCTGGGTTTGCCAACCTGGGAGACCTCATCTTTGATGTGGTCAGGGAGACCAGTGTAAAAGAAGTGGTGCAGAGTGCCATCACCATATCCCCAGACTTGTGAGGCAGGCCAGTTGAACTCAACCACATACTTGTTGACCCAGTGATTGTCTTTCATCTGAAGGTGGTCTAGCTGGCCTTCAGCATCAGCCACTGGGTCATGGGCTCCAAAGGTCATCTGTGTTACGCTCGACCGAAGTCACAACATAGGGAGAGCTCAAACACAGACTAAGGTTTCTACTGAGCAACGGCTGCAGTAACCTCTGTGAACAACAGAGGATTTAGGGCAATGCCAGTAAGAGTGGTCCTTGTGAGGGACACTGAGGGCAAAGTTCTGAGAACGCTGCGTATAATTGAGCAGCTCAAGTCTGGGTTTCCAGGACTTGAGCCAGCGACCTAAATACTACAAGAAGAGGACCATGAGGCGTCCTCATGTACTCGAGGTAACTACGCCATTGGTTGAACAATGACGACACATGTCCTAAGCATGTAACGAGCTAGTAACGCTAGTGGTGGGAATAGAGAGCCGTCGGATCAGAGAGAAGACGGCTCTAAAAGGAAACTAAGTCCAATGGGTCAAAAGCAAGGCAAATGTACAGTAAAGAGGAAAAACTAGGGGCGAAACGTAACATTACCCCCTTTCTAAGTGTTGAAGTCCCCAACTTCATCTACTCTCTGTAAGGCTCTCCGGTCATGTTGCTGATGGCGGAGTCATCAAAGTCAAAGTTGTTGTCATACAAGTCGTTATCCTCGCTCCCGATGAGGGTACAATCGTCTACCAGGGTGGGGGTAGCTATTCTATCCTGTAAAGGACGATGAGGGCATATAGAAGGACACTGGGCTTGAGTATGCCCAGGACGAGTAGTGTGGCAAAGGGGACATTCATATAGTCCACAGTTGACATGGATGTGGCCAAGACAGCGGCAGACATTACATGCTTGATGATAGTGTGGATCAGATGGAGTAAGAGGTCTGTCGAACTCTGTCATGGCATTCAGCACAGGGGTTGGTGGCAACTGTGCAAGGGTTTCAACGATATTTAACATGTAGTCGAGTTCTGCACAGGAGACGCCAAAGGCAGTCTCAGGATCTACTTCAGATGGGGAGTCGTGAGACTCGCAGGGTTGAGGGTTAGGGCCTGACAAGCAACAGGTGCGGGGTCTGTCGGCTCTACGGAGAGAGCAGGACAAGTGGGAGGATGATGACGGCGACAATGCCGGAGGAGAGGTTGACATGGAGGAAGCTGGAGGGGAGGTTGCAGTCAAGGGTCTTCTAGACCCAGGAGGAGGAGGAGCGATCAAAGTAGGGTACTGTCGGACATTGTAGATGAGGTCTGCGCCTCCGAGGACATCAAAGAGTTTAAGCAGGAGGGGAACCTGTTGAACGGCGATCTCATTCAAGATGGTATGGGCGGGGGACAGAAGGGGGTTTTGGCAGTTAACATAGCAAGAGAGCTCTTCAAGCCGAAGGGCTTGGATAGTGGCATGATACACAAGATCAAGAGGGGAGTCTTCATCCACCTCATGATAAATGGTGCTGATGACAGTGGGATCAGCAACGAAGAGTCGGTAAGAGGTGATCATCTGATCGCTAGCAGGTTGTTGTTGCCAATGAGCAAATGGAGTGTGGCAATGGGAGGGTTCACAAGGATAGGTGTAATGGCAAGGAGGCATTTCGAGAGAGATGTTTCTGACAGTACGGGTGGAGCATTGAGTGGGTTGTTTCTGGAGGGGGAAGTCCCTGGGGAATCGTTTCTTATAGGCGGAGAGCATATCATCCACATGTTCAAGGTGTGACTCTTTCTGCCACAAGTTTTCAGAAGAAGGGTAGCCTTTCCATTTGATTAAAAAGGCGTGTCCACAGCCAGACCTTTTATGGCCGACTATCACCTCAACTTCGTATTCTTCTTCCTCATTGACTAGATCAGGTGGTGGAGCCGGGAAGTTCAGTCCGTGAACGTCATTTTCGCGATAGGGCGATAGGAGAGAAGCATGGAAGACGTTATGAATCTTCCATCGTGAGGGAACCGTGAGGCGATACATAATCAGAGATAGGACATTGGAGATTGTGAAGGGTCCTTCTCGTTTGGGTGCCAGTTTCCTATTTTCATAGGAGCATTTCAAATTGCGTGCTTCTAGCCAAACCTTATCACCTTTCTGGAATGGGGTGAAGGGTCGTGACGATCGGTCTTTCATAGTTTTTCTTGCTAGGTCGTGGGCTGCTAGGGCTTCCTCTCTAGCTTTTCGGAGTTCTTCGAGTCTAGACTCAGCGGTGGGAAGGTGGGTTTCCGTGATCAGGGACAGAAGGGGTTTCGGCTCATATCCATACATGAGGTAGAATGGAGATTGGTGGGTGACAGAGTGTGGGTGATGGTTATGTGCGAATTCGGCCATAGGTAGGTTGTTCACCCATGAGGTGGGGTCGTTTTGGCAAAAGATGCAGAGATAGGTCTCCACTTCTTGGTTTATGCGTTCTGTTTCTCCATCGGTCTGTGGGTGATATGCCGTTGACAGGGCAAGGGAGTATCCCAAAAGAGAAGCGAGTTCTTTTGTGAATGTGGAGGCGAACTGAGGGCCTCGATCTGATATAATTTTGTTGTACAACCCGAAACGGGAGTAGACTCTTTTGAAAAACAGTGCTGCGATGTCAGCAGCAGAAGCAGTTTTCTTCGTGGGTGATAAAATTACCCCCTTTGTAAGCCCATGGTCTACCACGACCAAAAGGGAATCATAGCCATTGGATATAGGTAGGTTGGTGATCAGATCGCAAGAGATCTGTTGGAAGGGGCGGGTCGAGGTGGAGGGGATAGGCATAAGGGGTGGCATGGTTGGGTGCATGTTAACCTTATTTTGCTGGCATACAGCACAGCCTTCGACATATTTTCAGACGAAAGATGCAAGTCCAGGCCACCAGAACTTGGATGAAACGAGTTGTCAGGTTTTAAGGATACCAGGGTGTCTGGCAGAGGGGTGGTCATGGTGGTTGGACATGACAGTCCATCGGAGGGTAGGGTCATCAGGGATATACACCCAATCTTTGTAAAGTAGTATGCCATTGTCGAACTTCCAGTCAGAGAGATGAGACTTAAACGGAAGTGGCATATCAACGTTTTCAATGGCACGAAGTGCCGTTTGGACCATGGGGTCTTTCATGGAGGACAATGTGACTTTCTGAGTGAGATTGGTATCGATAAGATTGATGAATAAGGTTTGTGGAAGGAGGGTAACTCCTTTGTTATCTTCGTCATCATCAGGGATATGATCAGGTCGGCAGGAGAGTGCATCTGGTGCGGCCAGGTCTTTGCCTGGGACATGTTCTAACTGCAGATTGAAGTCTGCGAGGTCAAGGAGCCAGCGAGCTTGACACCGGTTTAAATTCTGAGGGGCCTTGAAGTACATCAGGTTTTTATGGTCTGTGAAGACCTTAATTGGGAACGGAGATCCATGGAGATAATGTCTCCAGGATTTCAACGCTCAGATAACTCCAAGTAACTCTCTGTCGTAGATGTCATAATTTCGCTCTGTGGGGTTAAATGACTGAGATAGAAAGGCACAGGGTTGCCACTGTCTGTTTGAATCTTCTTGAAGGAGGATACCTCCCATTGCGTATTTAGATGCATCTGTTGTGATTGCAAACGGTCGAGAGGTGTCAGGCATTCAGAGTGTGGGTTGCGCCATGAAGATTCTTTTGAGAAGATCAAAGGCATCTTGGCATCTCTTAGACCAACTCCAATTGACCGTTTTCTTAGTGAGGTCGATGAGTGGTCATGCAATGTCCGAGTAGTAGGGGACAAATCTTCTGTAAAAGTTTGCGAATCCTAAAAAGGATCGCACATCTTTGACCTTCTTTGGGACAGGCCAGTTGGCAATGCCTTGGACCTTGACAGGGTCCATGGCGATGGTGTTCTCCTTGATGATCATCCCGAGGTATTCAACCTCAGTCAGATCAAAATGACATTTTTCTAATTTTAAGGGAAGGGAGAGCTCCCTCATTCGTTCAAGAACGCGACGGGTTCTTCGTTTATGTCCTTTGGGGTCTTTTGAAAAGATAAGAAGGTCATCCATGTAGACAACCAACCATCCTTCGGTGATCATGTCTCTGAAAGAGTCGTTCATTAATCACTGGAAGGTGGCAGGGGAGTTACAGAGACCAAAGAACATAACGGTGGGTTCGAAAAGTCCTTTATGCGTGATAAATGCTGCTTTCCATTGGTCTCCTTCCTTGATGTGGATGTTGTTGTAGCTGGACCTGACATCCATCTTTGTGAAGACAGAGGCTCCCTTTAGTCTGTCTACAAGGTCTGAAATGAGGGGAAGGGGATATGCATCCTTCACCATATTTTTGTTCAGATACCTGTAGTCCTGGCAGGGTCGCAGGGAGCCATCCTTTTTTCCTACGAAGAAGAAGGGAGCAGCTTGGGGAGACTTCAAGGGGCAGATCTTTCCTTCTCGAAGGTTTTCTTCAATAAACTTTTCTGTGGACTCTCGTTCAGAGGGAGAGAGAGGGTATGCCTTGGCCACCTTGGGGATGAAGTCCTCTACAAGGTTTATGGCATGGTCGTATGGTCGTGATGGAGGTAAAACCCCATCAGATGGTTTCTCGAAAACCGAGGCGAAGTCCTTGTATTCTTCAGGGAGGACAGCCTTTGGTTTCTTCTTATGTTCTTCTTGGGCCAGCTCTGTAGCCGTGGTGATTTTTCGGAGAAGGCTATTATTGGGGTTAACCTTCTTGGCTTCCTCAACGAGTTTCCCAACCGACATGATGAAGTGTGCTCAGATGGTTTCGTCTTCTGGTTCTTCATAATCCATGAACTTGTTTATTCCTTTCTTCTCAGCAGGGGACACAAGGTTCATGGTGGGTTCTTCAATGGCAACGGAACAGATGTTACATTTTAACTCTTTTGATCTATCAGTTTTCTCGTCGATAGAGAGCGTGCCCATCCTCCAGTCCACAACAGGATTGTTTTCTTGAAGCCAGGGGAGACCTAGAATAACGTTTTCCGTTCCACAGTTGATGACATGGAAAAAGGACTGGTGAATGAGTCCTTTAATCTTGAAGTAGAGAGTGGCGGAAAACAATATTCTTCCTTTTGAGTTCTGGGTTCCATCAGCGTTTTTGGCGAGGATGGGTTCGGCGAGGCACTGAGTGGGGATTCGGTACTTTCGCACAAAACCCCAGTCGATGCAAGAAATTTCTGCTCTGGAGTCAACCAGAGTGGTAGTGTTGACAACTTTCAGGGTAGTTTCTGATGCATAGAGGGAAATGGGAATCTGCATAGTACATTCTGGTGTAGACGTTACAAGTACAGGAGCAACAGAAACTAGACTGTCCTTAGTTTTGGGAACATCCGGCGTCAATGCAGAGTTCCCTTTCAAAAATCCTTCCCAAGTGCTCTAGCAATGTTAACCAGAGCGATGGATGGACCAGCAACTTTTTCATCATCATCGCTTTCTTCTACTTCCACAATCTTACGGATTTTCTTGACTTTCTTTTGGGGGGCTTTCCCCTTATCTGGACATTCTCGAGAGAGGTGTCCTTTGTTTCCGCAACCGAAACATCTTCCTTCTTTGATATGACAGTCTCGTTCTTCTTTGGAGAGTCTCACTCCATCCACGTCCATAGCATTTGGATCCTTTTCTTCGGCAAAACTGTTCCTAGGATGGAACATTTTCTTTTCTTTTCTTCCAAAAGTTTCATTGACCTTTCTCCATTTAGCGTCGAATTTCTGCGCTTGGGTGTACCACTCAGTGATCTTGGTGGGAGTGGTTTCCATCATGTGAATCCTGTTTGCGATGAAAGGTTTGAGTCCTTGGGAGAAGAACTCGATCAAGGCGACGTCTTCTGTGATGGTCGAGTCAGCCGCAGCAGTTCAGAAGTTGGTGATATATTGTTCCACCGAGTCTTTCTGTTTCAGGATTCGTAATTTGGCAATGGCAGTTCCCGTGGCATCGGTGGAGGTAAATGAGGCTTTGAAATCTTTTATGAAATTGGCAAAAGTGCTGAAACTCGGGGGGTTCTTTTCCAGAGACGTTTTCTGGAAGGTGGCGGCCCAGGAGTGGGCAACATCCTTTTTCATATACGACAGGGCGTAGACCACCTTTTTGGTGTCAGTGTCGTATAGTTCTTCGTTTACCAAGAGATAGGTCTGTACGGAGTACAGCCAGCTCATGGCATTCTTCTGGTTTCCATCAAAATCTGAGGGAGCACCAATCTTCAGTTCAGTGGCTTTGGTGGCATTGCCGACCGGTGCCTTCGACGATGAACCGGACATTGTATTCAGGGGAGTGGGCGGGTGTGTAGGGAAAAGTGGCAGGGGAATCGGTTGGATCGGGGTGCCAAGCGATGCGAGTGATTGAGAGAAGAGGTTCAAGAGGATTCCTGAGGTAAAGCCTCTATCCAGTTGTTCGGGTTCGTTGGAGGAGGTGTCTGTGACAGTGCTTTCCTGTTCTTCGTCAGATGATGATTCTTCATGAGTGGGTCACAACGGTGCCCAACATCGGTTGTTTCGGGGGTTTGTGGTGGTGCACTAAGCAGTGACCGATTCGGCCAAAGGCTGTAGACTTGAGCTTTTGTTATGCTCGACCGAAGTCACAATGTAGGGAGAGCTCAAACGCAGACTAAGGTTTCTACTGAGCAATGGCTGCAGTAACCTCTGTGAACAACAGAGGATTTAGGGCGACACCAGTAAGAGTGGTCCTTGTGAGGGACACTGAGGGCAAAGTTCTGAGAACGCTGCGTATAATTGAGCAGCTCAAGTCTGGGTTTCCAGGACTTGAGCCAGCGACCTAAATACTACAAGAAGAGGACCATGAGGCGTCCTCATGTACTCGAGGTAACTACGCCATTGGTTGAACAATGACGACACATGTCCTAAGCATGTAACGAGCTAGTAACGCTAGTGGTGGGAATAGAGAGCCGTCGGATCAGAGAGAAGACAGCTCTAAAAGGAAACTAAGTCCAATGGGTCAAAAGCAAGGCAAATGTACAGTAAAGAGGAAAAACTAGGGGCAAAACGTAACAATCTGGAGCTCTATGATGAACTCTTTCCACAAGTCCATCCAGTAGGGCCAGTCCTCTGGGTCTTCAGTCCCAAGTAGGTCTGGTTTGAACCACTCAAGAGCCATCCCTTTCAGGAATGACTGCATGAAAGTGACCTTGGCTTGATCACTTCAAAAGGCCTGGGGCTGGTCCTGGAAGTTGAGTTTGCATTTAATGAGAAAAGCATGAAGCTTCTTTGGGTCTGTCCCATCGAAGGTATCGGTTTAATGCAGCTTGGTCCTAGAAGACAACTCAGAGCTGGTACAAGAATTGCATGCAAGAAGCTCTATGGCTTTAGTGAGGTTATCAAGCACATTTTACCCCAGGCTCAATATCATCTTCTGGGAGGGGATCTTCATCATTATCCAGGTCATCTCCCAGCCTGTCATGGCCAGGACCATCATCACTGGGGTCATCACTGCTGGGATTGAAGTCATCTGGTTTGTCTAGGTCTGGTTCATCATCCAGATCATTAGTGGGTGTGGGTGGTTGATTAGAAGTGGGAGTGGTAGACCTGTGGTTGAGAAGCCCCTGAAGTTATTGACTTCACTGGGTGACCTTCTGGCTGTCCCTAAGGACACCAGGGCAGCAGTGTGGTGCAAGTCAATAGCTGAGGCAGAATCTGGGTTTGTGGTAGCACGTATCTGTGCTGCTTGGGTATGAGTCTGGGTAGGCATGCTGAGGATGTGTTGCTGAACAAGTGTGAGTCTGAAATACTGTTAAGTCCAGTTTGTCACCAGTCCAAAGCCAGTCTGGAGTCCAGTCAGGGGTCAGGGGATAGATGAGATACTAGAGGGTTGGACTATTGGACTTAGTGACTGAAGTAGCAGTGCTATTCCCTTGTGTGGGCCACAGTCCAGTTGAGAGGCAGAAGACAGAGGAGACTGGGTTTGATGAGACTAGATTGATTTCAGACTGAGGCTGAACAGATTATCCTATGGCTTAAATACTAAAGGTCAAGTAAGTGTAACATAGCACTGGTACAGTGGTGATTGGTAAATGGATTGGTAAGTAAGATGTTACAAAGAACATTATCAAGCAAAAGTATGAACAAAGGATTTACCAGGAACTGGGGCAGGACTAGTGGCTGGGCCAGGTAATACACTGGTCTGGTACCAACTGAGCAGACAACTTGATTGGGCACTGACTTGCAGTGCCTCACAAGCTAACATGTTTCTAGGTTGAAGGGTTAAGGCTGGGACTGGGGCAAGGGTTGGGTGAGACCAGTCAAGATTGGGGTAGAGCCAGCCTAGGGTGGTCTAGACACAGTCATGACACATATGATGGAACTGACCAGTTGCAACATATGTGCAAATGATCTCTTTAGCCAGCACTTTGAGGTCCTCTAGTGTCAGCTTTGAGCAAGTGAAGTCTTCAAGGTTGTCAAATCCATTTTTTTGGCTAGCAAGTATATGCCAACAATCTAGATGCCAACATATACTGGCATGGCTGACAAGCTGATGTATATGACAAAAGCCAGGCTTTGTCATATATATTCCAGTTTCCTTTGGACATAGTTGTGCAACATCATGCAGGAGGCTCATCTCATCATCATGGGCCACCAATGGGTAGATGAAGCAGTGCCACAATGCATCAGCACAGGCCATCTTCAAATGGAAGAGTCTAGGTAAAGTAGGGCACAAACAGTTTCGATGCATGTCACATGACAAAATGGGGAAAAAACCAAAGGAAAACAAACACTAGCTAGAATTACAAATTGCAAACTGTCAGATTGTCTAAATCATCAGTACTGAGATTTTAATAGTTTCAGAATATCAAAATTAGTTGCAATGAAGAAGGAGATAGTTTTACAAAGTAAAAGTAGTATTGTTAAGTCTAATATCATGTACAAATATTGTCCAAAGCATCACCACACTCTCTGGTGCATTGGTCGGCCCAATGCCCAAGTGTTCAAGGAGGGCACAAGTTGGCCTTGCCAACCTTGGATGCTGGTCAAAGAAGAAGAGAGTGTCAGACTTTGTTGAGGCCAAGGAGAACAAAGATAATATAAGTCTACTCACTGCATTGTGCAACTAGAGCCATACTGGTGTAAGATTCCCCCTGCTAGCTTAGATCTCTGTGAAATTTCATGTGGATCAACTGAGTTATCTATTCCAGTAATATGAGACATGTTACCTGACAGTCTTGGCTTGCCTGACCTGGACTTGGACAACTTGGACTTGGATGACATGGACTCAGACTCAGATTTAGATTTGGACTCGGAACCAGACCCTGAGCCCCCAACTTGCAATGGGGAACCAGATGAGTTGGGCCCTATCAAGGGGTATGAAAGTTTCCAAGTGTGTTTTGGTGACCATATGTCAGCAGTGGAGTTGGATGGTTTTGAATCATTTGATGGAGACAACAGAAATGATGGATGCATCAGCTTCAACTGTGGTGCAATAGATGCACATCCAGCTCACCTCTGGTCACCCAAAACTAAGTTTCACTATGTTTCTGATTCCCTGGCAACAATCTGTGTTCTCCAGCCAATGATCCCAACAGTCTCTCAGGCACAAAGTGTGTTGGTGGATGTTGTGGAGTTGCTAAGACTGCTGAGAACATGTGGACATGGATGAAGACCAAATGAACTTACAAGATCTTTTGAAACACTTCAGTCAACCCCCCTTGGAGACCTATTAGGTCTGGAGGTTTTGATATAAGTATTAACCTAATAGGTGTCATTTTGGTGGGAATTCCCAACTTTTGGGGATTCTCCACCACCATTCCTGGAGATTCTCCAGAGCAGCAATTTAATAGGGTTGGAGAAAATGTTTTCTCCATAATATATATATATATTATACATCAAATGAAAGGGTAGCTGGGGTCCAAATTGGACTTTCTCCAGGCTAAATAGACCCCCTTTCCAGGTTGATTCTAGGCTTTCTCCAGGCAAAATAGACCCCCTTTCCAGGTTGATCCTGGGCTTTCCCCAGGCTAAATAGACCTGCTTTCCAGGTTGAATCTGGGATTTCCCCAGGATAAATAGACCCAATTGCCAGGGTGAACCTGGGCTTTCCCCAGGCTAAATAGACCTGCTTTCCAGGTTGAACCTGGGATTTCCCTAGGCCAAATAGACCCACTTGCCAGGGTGAACCTGGGCTTTCCCCAGGCTAAATAGACCTGCTTTCTAGGTTGATCCTTGGCTTTCCCCAGGCTAAATAGACCCATTTTCCCAGGCCATGGAAAGTTGGAAGCCATTCTTACAGAGTGACACAACTTGAGACCATCAATTATGGCACTTGCATTGGAATCCTAGGTGATCAGGAGGATTCCTTGAAAGGCAGGGGGGATGGAGGGAACAGACAGCAGGTGAGTGGTACAGGGGGAGAAAGGGGCAGGGCAGATGATAGAGGAAAGGGGAGGTAGAATGACACCTTCTGCATATGACAACAGAATCATCTGGGTGTTAACTCTCAGGAAACATCCCCATGACCAAACACTCCACTCATCCTTATGCACTCAAACTAACCTACCCTGTGCTTTAGCTCACCCTGCCCTTCATGCTGCTCTAACAAGATGATGGAGGACAGTTTGGACACCAACAAATTCCCATGATGAAGTCAACAAATATACCATTGAAAAAACTCTGTGATCTTCAGAAGTTGGGACACTACCATCACCTCTTTGTCACCAGGAAAATCACACAGGTGTGAGAGGATGGAGACAAGGAACATGAAGCAGAGAGTATTGTTCTATGAAAGAATGAACTGTTGAGTGGCTCAAACACTAACAACACCACAAGGTATATCAGCAGTTGGTGTAAAGGGCAGAGAATGTGATCCTCTAAGTGCATACTCCATGTCCTGCTGGGGATTGAGTGTATGTCATGTTGGGGATTCTCCTTGTCAAGTGTGGGGATTCTCCATGTCATGTTGGAGATTACCCATGGCCTGTGGGGGTTCTCCATGTCAAGTGTGGGGATTCTCCATGACCTGTGGAGATTCTCCATGTCAAGGATGGGGATTCTCCATGCCATGTTGGGGATTCTCCATGGCCCACTGGGGATTCTCCATGTCATGTTGGAGATTCTCCATGCCATGTTGGAGATTCTCCATGCCATGTTGGGGATTCTCCATGGCCTACTGGGGATTCTCCATGCCATGTTGGGGATTCTCCATGGCCCACTGGGGATTCTCCATGTTGTGTTGGAGATTCTCCATGTCAAGGGTGGGGATTCTCCATGGCCCACTGGGGATTTTCCATGTCAAATATGGGGATTCTCCATGTCAAGTGTGGGAGTTCTCCAAGAACTATGGGAATTATCCATTTCATGTTGGAGATTCTCCATTGGCCATGGGGATTCTCCAAGTCAATTGTGGGGATTTTTCATGACCTATGAGGAAGAGATTCTTCATGGGCCATGGGGATTCTCCATGCCAAGGGTGGAGATTCCCCATCTCATGTTGGAGATTCTCCAAGTCAAGGTAGGCTTGCAGTGGTCAATGTGAAAGATCTTAATGGCATTGTGAATGATATGATACAAGTTGACAGCCATGTAGTAGGGAGTAAGGCTGCCTGTGCAAGGGACAATGGATGTCTGAAATCCATGATGATGCTGAATGAGGCAAGCATATTCTTCACCAAGCTTTGCTTGCAACTCCAGGGAGCTTTTGTCAATACGAATCTGCAGAACTCCAGCAAGGAACCCACCCTCCTTGTCTGTAACATCCCCAAAGTATTTGTGCTTGAACTCCCTGCAAAATGAGGTCATGTCCAATGGTGGAAGCTGAATGGTATACACTTTCCTTCCACATTCTGCTGCCCAACACAGATCATCATCTGCAAGACAAAGATATATGATGCTTTTGATCCTGTAGTGACCATCTGCTTGACATTGTTGTCCTCCTTCAGGTGCTCCCACATATATCAACCAGAATGGTCATGAGCAAGGATAAATTCACACTCAACCACACTTCTGAAGGATTCTAGTTAGTCATGCTGGGCCTGGCCTTCAAGTGGTCATGATATGCATCAACAATACCCTCCTGGATCCTCTGCTTCTTTTCTGCTATATATGCACTCAGTATCACTGTTAAATAGCACCATTTCTCACTTGCTGTGGTGCACTCAATTTTGATTGCATTAGTATGAACAATGGGCCTGGACACATTGTGAGGGGCAATGAAGGGATATATGATCAGTCACAACATCACAAAGATAAAGCAGGGGTGATTGTCCAATTTATAGACATTCAATATATGTATACATAGTCTAGTATCTCTGTCTTTTTAATGGAAATTTCACTGGTGAAGAGGGCAAATAACCATTTTCAATGTCCTGCACCCATTCCTCATCCTCTGTGGATTGCTCCTCATCTGCTTCCCCAATGGAATATTCCTCTTCCAGTGCCATCTCTTCAATGGATAACAATAGGTTATCACCACCTTCTGACATCAACCCCTCCCCATCAGAGTCATAGTCTTTTAATGATCCCTCTGTTTGATCCTCTGCTGCAGATATTACACTGGAATTGTTAGCGGCCACAAGGCAACCTGCAATTTCCTCTGCTCTGGGTCCCAAAGGTCTAGATGGAATCCATGCATGTGGAATATGTTGAACCTTGGCCTCCCAATTGACATATACTGCCACAAGGTTATCCCTCAGTGATTGCAGGTGATACTTGTAAGATTTGTCTAACTATTGTGAGATGGTGACAAGACAATGACATTTGAACTCACCTGCATGTTCCAAGGTCACCTGGACACTCTGCCACTCCACAGAAAACCATTCCTGCAGAGCAGACTGCTCTCTTGACAATCTTCTTTCTTCTTCATTACAACGATCAACTTCTAGCATGAGCCTTATTCCCTTATGCACAGCTTCATCAGCAAGCCAAGATGGGGGATTAGCACAACCCTCTGCAAGTCCCACATCCTGCCAAATATCACTGTCAACCTCCAGTTGAAAAATTCCCTTAGGAGGTATGGGGAAAGGGGAAATTGCACCAGGGGGTGCTTTCCCAAGTTGTATCATACCCATAAGCTCATCACAGAGGGTGTTGTAGCTAGTGACAAGTTTTGATATGGCAGGCTCTCATTGTTTTATGGATGACTTCACATGTGACTGTAAATTATTTTCTACCACAGATGTTATTGAAAATAGCAGGCAGAAAGAACACCCTCTACTTACCATTAATAGAGTTCTTGGATGACTGTTCTAGCCACTCAAATTCAAACTTGTGCTGACAAAGGTGCTCCCTGATTTGAACTTTCAGTGCCTGTGCATTAGTTTGGGTTTGGAGCCACTTGTTGTTCCTCAGGAGATAGAGGTCAGTTTGTGCTGAGACTCCTAATGCACTTTTTTTTTGTCTCAAAGCCTGAGTTGCCTTTGAGAGTGAAGCTTGTGCTGCAGTAAGTTGTAAATTGAAGTCAATGATGTCATTGACACAATCATTGTGAAGATCCATTTCCAGCTGATCCACATGGCTCTGATGGTTCTGAACAGATTTTTCCAGGGCAAGTATAAGTGCCAACTGTTCAGCACCCTTCTTCTTTGACTGCCATATGTGTGTATGGTGAGCAACATGATGGCAAACATAGGAAAAAGACTAATGAGGTAGAGGCTGAGTCTGTGAGTGCACCTGTGCAGCCCACTCCTCTTGTAGAGTCTGCATGTCAACATGCAATGCATGGAGGGCCCCCAAAGCCATGGTTTTCTTGCTTTTGCAGAGGGACCACTTTTTGTTCAGCCACTGGCCAAGAGCAGTAAAAGACTTCTTATCAAAGTGACGAATCTGATTATCAAGAACAAATAGCCTCTGATGGTACTAAGGAGGAAATTAACATTGGAATCATATTACAGGAAAATGAACACTTGGAGGATAGGAATGAGCATCTTCAGAGAACTCCATAACCACTCACACCCCTCACCATCTGACAAACCAAAGCCCACACATTTATGTGGGTGATATACTATCTGACATGGCCACTGATGACCATAAGCATGGAAAACAGAGATGCCAAACTTCAATCTGGAGAGTATCCCCTCATCAAGTAGCTTCCACTTGTGGCAACTATGTTCCAGTTGACAGCCAATGTCATATAAGAGGCCAACAGTTGTGGTGGTAGGCAGATGTTCAAAGAGATGTTTCAATAGCACCAAGGCATAGTGCTGCTTTTCTCCTGCAGATGTCATATTGACCAGCCAGAGAACATGATCATGGCAACAAAGCAAAGCCATCAGCCCTGTGTCTGCAAAAAAGCAGGTGCTTGCTTTCTTGTGCTTTTCATCTGCTGCATGGAAAAATCCCCACACCAATCCAGCACTGAGATGGGCACTCTCATCCCATCCTCAAAATTGTCCCCTTGTTTTTTATGTGAAGAATGATGGTGATCAGATGGAAGAGATTGCTGTTTCTCAATGAAAATTTCCATAGCCTTCACCTCTGATTCAGGAATGAATACAGTGTTGGTAGGATTGGAAGGGTCATGGCCAGCAGAGTCCTTATTTGTTGGCTTCTGGGTGAAACATGCATCCAAGCAGACAATGCAGTCAAGGCTTTTGGAGGTCAGAATTAGGTTGGCATCAATAAACTTGCTATTGACTTACTCATCCTGCTCAGCATTAGCTCTCTGTGGCACACCTCCCCCAAAACATAGTGGACAGCAAGCACACAGGTAGTCACTTGGTTGAGACCTAGTGTCTTGTTGAACAGAGGCTTGGGAGGAGTGAACCAGGCCAGTAATATGGTCCTCCATGTATATTGTTAACACAGTATACCAATGGTATGCATTGCTGAATCATTGTCAAAGGTTATCCTGATGATTGCATGGTAAGAATCCCTTATACAGCCATGAAGAGATAGATAGAAGTGTTTAACTAGTAGATATTGGTACTTCAATAGGACAATATATAAGGGGTGTGTGTGGTATGGGAGCACATAAGGGGGACAGATAATATAATGATTATCCTATGAATACAACATACCTTGGACTGCAGCTTGTACCCTTGGGCATCTAGAAAACTTTCAAGTGCTTCACACCATGCAGTTGTGTTGGGGGTCAACCACACAAAGCATTTCCTCATGAACTCCAACACTCAAAGATCAACTGCAAGAGTGGGAGAGATAGGGGAACATGCAAATAGACCATGTCCCATGAGGTGTATAGGAGCTGGGGTGCATGCACAATAGCTTATCTCAATTTCCTCCAAACCTGGTATGTGTGAGCATGACATAAGCACAATGATGGGGTCATGTATGGTCAAAGAAAAGACAGCAAACAGTGAGTGAATGCACCACACAAGTGGGACATCCACTTAGATGGTGAGCTGGGGGATCTACCACCACCTGAAGGCATTGTGATGCTTGGAGGTACCACAGGTAGGGCTTCAGAAGTGCAGGGATAACATCTTGTGACCACTGTCACCATTGGTTTTGCTGCTTCTGCAAACTGCTCAGGCCCAAGGGAGAACTGACCTCCTCATTGAAATGAAGGCTATCCACAAGATCAAAAACATCAGACCCGCAAGGAGGCGAGCTGTGATGTTGATCTGGTACAGCATTGGCATCTTGTGCAAGGTGCTGGTGACCTGGAAGGATGAAGAGAGGTGGGGGTGCAGGGAGGTAGAGTCCTTTCATACCATAGGGCCGGTGGTGACAAGCTGATGGATGTGGAACAAACAATGACTGAGGGTCCTAGCCAGGTGTAAGTATGTGCAAGTTCTGCAAGAGGGAAAAGATGTACCAAATGACTAGGCATCACCTGAGTATCTGATGATGATGTCAGTGGAAGGGAGTTTGAGACTGCACTCTCCAGCTGGCTAGTTGAAGCTGACATGTCAGGGGGACCCTGTAGGGATAAGCTGATGCGAAGATTGGTTTTCAGAGTAAAATCCAAATACCAAAGGAATATGAAGGGATGCTTGATTATTGGATGAGAGCAAGGGGGGGGGGGGTGCAGTTATGTTGGGCAGCCAACTAGTTGATGCCAGTACAACAGAGGGGCCCTGTGGGGAAGACAAACTGATTGGAAAAATATTTTGCAGACAAAATCTGACATACCAAGGGTGGAGGAAAGCGAAATGAAGCCTGATGATCAGATGAGGTCGAGGGGTGGGGGGTGATGCTGGGCATCTGACTAGTTGAAGGAGATGCAATGGAGGAACTCTGCAGGAAGATAAGCCAACACGAATATAAGGAAGTTCACAATGATGAGAAAAACTTACAAGGTCAGAGCCATCATCCAATGCACAATGCTGGGAAGAGGAAGCACCATGATTCCTCCAAGGTTTCAGGCAGTGGACTCCCATTCAGTAACTGAACACTGTGACACGAAGTCAATAGTGTATATGCAGGACTCAAAGTCACTACTAAGTGTCTGAGACCTGAAGTCACCAGACTCTGGGTCAGTACAATAGGAAAGAGTGGCTACACAGCTGAAATGAAAATTTGACAGTGACATAGGCCAAGACGAGTACATGGTCAGGAACAAGGACATGATAAGTGATGACAAGAACAGAGAGAGCTGGCTTCTGGAGGCGACTGGCATGGATGGAGATGAATGAAGTTACTATCTGAAAAAAGTGGGCATACAAATCTGGGACAATTTGAATCAAGGTTCAGCCAAAAACAATTTCATCGATTACAAATCAGCCCAAACATTGTATTACATAATTGTCAGGACTGCATGCAGAGAAATATATTCTAAACAAATTGAAACATGCGCAGGAGGGGATGGTTGTCACCCGAGGAAGTCGAATGCAGTTTGCACATAAAATCTGCATGCCAAAGAAAAAACAGCATACACCTCCTTATCATCCTGATCTTTCATCTCGACCAGGTATTGCAAACAGGCAGGCACTCCTGGCCACATGGACAACAAGTGACAGAACTTGTTGATGTATGGTAGTGTGGTTGGCACATTGGTAGCACACAGGCCTAACTCACACAAGTCCTGCAGTAAAGACTCTGACCACATCACGAGACCAGACTCTCCAGGGAAGATGCTATAGAGGAGAGTCTGGTGGGTTAACTGCATTTCGTCTGATGAAGTCCAGAGATTGGGGATGAGGGCCTGATCGAGCATGTAAAGCTCATAGCGGAAGTTGAGTTCATACAGTTCCCACAAAAGGGACCATATGAACCAGAGAGGGGGATTTGAGAGAGACAAAATTTTAACCTGCACAATGGATGAATACAGAGAGACAGGGCCAAAACAGATGTAATATTCACCTGCATTCCTCACCATGTAATTTCCTCCAGTGCCCCTGCCAAACCCTGGGCTGAGTTAATGATACCTTCCTCCAAAATATCCTGTACAGCCAACTTCCTTAATGCGGTCTGTGTCAAGGGGAGAGGGTCAGTGTTGATAGTATTCAAAAAGTCCCTCCACATCTGAGGGGAAGGGAACCTTGAGGGCAAGTGCAGATCAACCTGACTAATCCAGAGTGCATGAGCAGACAGCCAATTGAAGAGGTAAATCTTCTTTTGCTCTGGTGTAGACACATTGACAAAAAGCATTGGCTTCAGGAAGCAATAGCCTGGGTCCACAAGACCAGATGAGACTCTCTGCAAATTCTTGTCAGCTTCTCTCCAAGCAGCTGCAAACATGCTATGGGGTTTCGGAATATCTGGCAGGTTAGGTTCCTCCCATTTTGACTCTCCACCTGCTGATGATGATGCTGCAGGGCAGTCAAAAACAAGGAAAGGGAGACCTGAGAATTATGTACCTTGAGAAGGGCCTGCAGACGCTCTGTCCCTCACAGTTCTGGATTGTCTTGTAGTAGGCTGTCTCCTGCTACTATAGGATGGGCACAACAAGGAAGGATATGATATGGGTAGGTGCTTGGGCACATCAGTGAGGGTACCTTCATAGCCATGGTGGGTATGGTATTGATGGAGGGCATTGCTTGGACCTTGCCAGATGGAAGGGAAGGGCTTTGCCACACCATTCTCCATATACATAGACCTGACAATACCATCAGGGTATGTTAATCATACCAAGCATACAATGTTCATAGTCAGGGGAATATATTCTTTGCTACAAACAAGCCAGACAGGCACCCCTGCAAAATACAGAGCTTTGCATACTTCGGTGGCCCTAACAAAGCAACCCATCCATGTGGAGTTGGCTTGCGGAGGGCATGACAGAGGGTTTAGGAGAAGTGGGTAGACATATTCAATATACTCAAGTAATGTGTAGATGTCAAGTATTTTATGCTGAAGCTGTGCAACGAACATGACAAGGTCTCAGAAAAGTAGGGGATGTTGTCAAAGACGCATGACCTCATGTCAAGCCAAACGCATCAGAGTGCGCAGAGCATCTTGACCAACAGGTTGATCTTGAAGGGTGTGGTGGTGGCTGCACAAACTTTGAAGTGCCTCTTCAAATGCCACAACTTTCACACTCTGAAGTGTGCCCACTGCAAACTGGGAGCCGGTTGGAACAACAAAGTCACTGGGAGTTGGATCGTACCATGCAATCTGGAGAGTGGGGATGGAGTGCTTTTGAGGGATGCAGATCAAATACTCATATTGTTTCTCATGTGTCTGTGGCCATTGAAAGCAGTCAACTACCCTGAGACGACTGTCAGCACAGCAACAAAGTTCTTCCTCCTCAAAAATATATGGTTCTTTGACAAGATCCATGTTAGGTGATGTGATCACCCAGTTCTCCTTGCATGCAACTGCTCGCACATCAAGTGAAGTAATTGTAGCTGTGGATGTAAGTTAGCCCAGAAAAAAAAAAAAAAATAGCACATACCATCCTGGGGCTGAAGGTACAGTTTGAAAGAGGCTGGGCCAGATGCCATAGAGGATGCTTGAGGGAATCTTCAAGGTCAAAGTAGAGCCGGTGAGGAGAAAGGGTCAAGAAATGAAATATAACCACACAAGCATGCACCAATGTGAGTATGAAATGGGTCCTTGAGGTGTTGAACTGCACTAACAATCGGGAATCCATGACCTCAGTGACACAAAGTCAATGGAGTGCAGATTGAAGCAACACAAAGTTAGCTTCAGTATAGCGAGTGGCATGAAGCCAACTCAGAGGCAAATTGGAGTGGTAGTGCGGAAATAGGACCTAAAAAACACAATTGTCAAAGCCAAGTTCAAGTAATAACAAATAGGCAACACCTGAAACACTGTTGAACAAATGTTGAGGAGTGGTGGCAATGGCAGCAAGGACAACAAAGGAAGAACTCAATTGTTTGTCATTGTTGTGTGCATGGTTGCCATTAGGACAGTCGTTGCCATGTGGATGGAGAATTCCCAAGGGAAAATAACCTAAGTCAGGATGCTGTCCATGCTGTCCATGGCACTGTCCTCTGCCTCATTGCCATTCTCACCACTTTTCAGCATCGTCTTTTGTCTCCATCAACCTCCGAGGCTCTTCCACTGTTCCCTCCACTGCCTTCTGCCATCCATTGATTTCATTATGAAACCCCATAGGTCTGCCCACTGAGCTGGCTTCATGCCACTCAAACATCTTGAAGTTGACTTCGTGTCACCAAGGTCGCCACATATTCATGTCTTTTTCTGTTCTTGTGAATTTCACTGATATTCCTGAGGTGTGCATGATCTTATCAAAGATGGAGAACCATCCTAAAGCAGAGTGATGCCTACATTGATGCAGAAGAGATAAGTCCTTTTACCATTTCTACTCTCCTGAACATCACACTGATATTTTCCATTTGGCTAGCATTTATCTCATCTTATCCACTTTGTCTCATAATACAATGAGTGGTATGTGTTTACTCGTCCCATCCGACATGCCTCCTCTACATATTTTATATAGTAGATCATATCATTATCCTTGTTCATCAGATCTGGCCTATGAACTACTGTGCAATGCTGTTCACCACCAAGGCCAAAACTAACCTTCAATGTGACCATTCCTTGAACTACACTGGTAACAACACTTTGTCTCGCATCACAATCTGTGGTATGTGTTTCTCTCTGTCTCTGCATCATTTCTTTTTGGCATACCTTCCTATCATAGATATGTTTTACAATCTGTCTTCATCAGGTCTACTGATGTTGCTTACCAAACAGAGGGTCAAAAATATGCTTCCATGCTTCCATGCTTCCATGCCCTGAACTAGTTTATTTGCTCACATCAACATGTAATCATTTGGTCATCGTTCCCTTGTGTAGCCATGGTGCTGGTAGTACCTGCATCCAGGTAAGTTAAGGTGCCAGTGGATGCTCTGTTACCATTATATATATATATATATATATATATTACTTCCCTCCAGCTTGAAACATGGACTCTACCAGCTAACTTATCAGCCTGGAGTTTCTAACAAAGTGTGTCAGTTTTTCTTTTATCATAATCTTGTTGATGTGTTTTTTTTCAGTTATTAAATTTCGTTCTGTCAACCCTGTGTCATTGCTGTTCATTCATTCCATTGACCCTGTGTCGTTTGACATTTTCCCTTGATGGCTGTAAGGTTTGACAAGTCAGCCAGGAAGAAGCCAGTGCCAGTTCAAAAGAGGTGCATACACCTTTTGGCTGAAAAACATAAATAGGCACTAACTTGCTTTCCTCCTCATCTCTTTTTCTACCCCCAGTCATTCATTGAATCACTGACCATGTCCACTCCTTTTTTCTCTTCATTTGTTTTTATACTCTTGCTTGAGCAAGGAACCAGGTGACTATGTGTTTCTGGAGAACTCCCCCACTGTGTGACTGCATGTCTGCTGTGTGATTCTCACTGTGCCTCCATGAATGTCGCCCTCTGATCCCTCTATGAAGATTGGCCCCCCCATTGGGGTTTGCAGGTCAAAAAGAATCAAGGGTACTGCAACATCACCCAGTAAAATCCAACCTGGGCAAGGTGCGAAGAAGTGCCATTACACCATCAAACCCAGTACATATGCATAATTTACCCTGTCTTCCACACTCATGCTCAACCTCCTTCCAGCAGCACCAACCAGAAACCACAATACTGGTCCTGAGGTTAGAGCTGCATTAGGTCCCTTTTTTTTTTTGGCTTGCTGACCTTCATTTTCAGGAGGCTGGATCTAGCATAGCTCAATGTCCAACTCACAAGCCATGTCCATGGCATCCCTCGCAAGGTTTAACAGAAAAGGAGTGTGAAGAAGAGTATCTCAATTCCTTTCACTCAATGATGGTTCCACTGAAAGATGGTACAAAATTGGGCCACTGTACTGCCCTCAAGCAGCTCCATGGAGGCATGATCACTATGCAGGATATAGTTGACAAGGATGATCATTCAGTGTCGCTGCTAGCTGTCCCCTCCAATACTCCTTCAGACAATGAGGATCATCGTAAACAATGTAAGTTTGTATTCTCTTGTGACCATATTCCCTCTCAGTGTCACCACTAGCTGTCCCCCCTAGTACCACTTCAGATGTGCATCTGTGCCATGGCCTCCAGAGCATGTCCAACAATGAGGATGATCATGAACAATGTAAGTTTGTATCTATATGCAACCATACCTCTTCTCAACATCACTACCAGCTGTCCCCCCCAATATCCCTTTGGATGCACATTTGTCCCATGCCCTTCAGAACATGTCCAGTGATGAGGATGATTGTGAACAATGTAAGTTTGTATCCTATGAAGTCATATTCCCCTTAAAGGCTGACCCCCCAAATGCCCCTTCAGCTTGTCACCCACCCTGTACCCCTCAGAAGGTCTCCTACAACAACCAGTCCATGGAGAGTGAAGAAGATGAGCAAGCGGTGGCAGTTGTTATGCATAGTGAAGACCCTGCTGACTTCAGAGAAGTTTACCATGCAAGCAATGTTGACCACCAACCCTCAGGTATTGTATTTAATGGCACTACTTTTATTTACATAGCACTTATACTCCAAACAGACAACAGTGACGATGAACATAGTGACAGTGACTGGTCCACCACCGTGAGGTACAACCTTAAATGTCAGCAGATGGCGAGAGAAATTTGAGCTGGGAATTATGACCTCAACACTCATCTGTCCACCCCTCCTCTTGACTTTCCTTCTTCTGAAGATACTGTGGACATGAAGATACTGGTGAACTTAGAAAGTGCAAAGGGAAATCTACTTGTATTCTGTTATGTTTCACCCCTAACTTTTCCTTTTACTGTACGTTTACCTTGTTTTGATCCGTTGGACTTAGTTTCCTTTTAGAGCCGTCTTCTCTCTGATCCGACGGCTCTCTATTTCCACCACTAGCGTTACTAGCTCGTTACATGCTTAGGACATGTGTCGTCATTGTTCAACCAATGGCGTAGTTACCTCGTTACATGCGGACGCCTCATGGTCCGTTTTTGTGTAGTATTTAAACTGCCGGCTCAAGTCCTGGAAACCCAGACTTGAGCTGCTCAATCATACGCAGCGTTCCTCAGAACTTCGCCCTCAGTGTCCCTAACCAGGACCACTCTTACCGGCGTTGCCCCAAATCCTCTGTCGTTTACAGAGGTTACCTTCAGCCGTTGCTGGGTAGACTACCTTTAGCCGTTGCTAGGTAGACAAATCCTCTGTCGTTTACAGAGGTTACTGCAGCCGTTGCTCAGTAGAAACCTTAGTCTGCGTTTGAGCTCTCCCTACGTCTTGACTTCGGTCGAGCGTAACATATTCTGCCCAAGGTTGGTAGATGCTCTGAATCCGATGAGGATGGGCTTGCTGCAGAGAATGGGCCCCCAACTTTAAGGTGTGGTAGGCTCCCCATCAATGCCTTACAGAAGGCACAGGCACTTGGTGCACACACCACTCAAGAGGCCCAAGCCATTGCTGATGAATATGGAAAAACACTTGTGTTGATTATGGCCACTGCTGGACTCACTACTAAGGCTACCCAGGCTGAATCAGTTTGGAACATACATCAGGCTTGGTATGTGAGGACCAATCCTAAATTGTCTGACAGTGAGTAACTTTGTGTTCATTTCCCTCCTCAATCCTGACTTGGTCATAGAATCCATGAATGATTACTACAGCCACCAGGTGAAACATTATGAGAGTCATAAAGATGAGGGAGAACATCCTGAGCTGTGGGCAAAAATTTGGAAGTTCTGGAATGAGAGTATCAACAGTACCAAGGACATGAGTTCGAAGGTGATGGTCAGCCAGGTAATGACATGCAGGGATTCCTTCACACAATCAGTTCATGATGCTCCCCTTTCCCCCCCCTGTTTTTTTTTTCTGATTCATGGCATAATTACATCTTTGTGCAGGTGCAAACATGGAGTAATGTGGAGGGCATCCATGTTTTTGGATGTGTCATTTATAGTGGAAATGATGAAGCTGCATGCCAAGCTCAAGGTGTCTTTGCTGGCTCTTCGCTCTGCATGCAACTTGCAAGTGAGAGGCAGACAGATGTTGCAAAATTATTGGATTTTCTCTGTACAATTATCAAGTGAGTACAATCATTGCGGGTCAGGTTTACACTGACAATTTACTCTAGATATAAAATCCTTGACTCTGCTGCTTCTGTCCCACTACCCAACTTTGCCCTGTTATCGCAAAAGTCACTTGACCATGCTCTTGAATTACAATCCCAGGAAGTCAGACACAATCAAAATCAGCATATCTTACCCCTGATGATCTCGCAGAAGTTCCATAAGTCACTACAACTATCTCTGTCTGATCTACTAGCTGAAGCCCCACAGATGAAGCCAAGATCAAGTGTGGGCAGAAGAATGTTCCATAGAAGGTGCTGCTAGACCTGCTCTTTGTCCACAAGCATACCATTGTTGATTGGCCAGCTGGAGTTCCAGTGGTTGGTCCTGATTTCAATGTGAAGTGCCTCAACACCAATGAGCTCCATGCTCTCACTGTTCCATTTTTGAAAGAGCAGATGGAACAAGATTACAATTTGGAGGCTCCAGCAGAGGAGGAAGAAGACCACTTTGTGCCAGTACCTGCTTTGTCATTTTATCTCAAGCATTGGACAGCTGGTGAGTATAACTGATCTTGCACAATTATGCTGGCCTGACTAATGTGAATTATTCAGACCAGCTTCAGCTGTTGCATGAAGCTGACCTGAAAGCCTTTGACATTCCATTAGTAGTGAATATGCTTCATCACTCCCTTCGCCTCATTTCCAACTCACAAGCATTTGTCAAAGTGCTCCCCCCAACAATGCACCAAAAGGGCCCAGACCAGGAGGCAACCCCTTGTCTCCCCCCACCCCCAGCCGAAGCACAACCCCACCCACACACATGAGGCTGTGCAGCACCAAACACCCACAATGCTCATCAACCCCTTCCAGCATCTGAGTATTCACCTCTTCCTCCCTCATCACTGCCTGACAACTCACCTTGCTCATCTCCTCCATGAGCTGTGCATGGTCCTGCTCTGGTAGCACATCATCTACAACATGGTGCCTCCCACAACCACTCTCCAACCCTGCACTCCCACTGCCACCCCCACCACTGATCACAGAAGTGTTGTCAAGAATATCCAGAAGATGGAAGTGAGAATGACACAGGCCCATCACAGGGAAGGTCCCATCACAGGTATGCTGTTAGTCTGAGAGCTGTGCTATGACCTCTCACCCTGCCATGAAGTGCCACCCCAGCCCTCTGGGCCTCTGCCTCCAATGCCAAATACATCCCCCCCTGTGGCTGCAGCAGAGACTACCCCACAAGTAACCCCGCCACAACTAGGTGTGTCACCTAGTACCCAAAGGCATATATGCTACTCACATCACATAGCTATGCCACTCCTAGAGATCACTCCACACCTGCCAAATGGCTTCTCCATACCCCAGATCTGTGATCCCATCACCGATGGCCTCAATGAAATGCTTCTGACCACCTGGATGAACAAACCAGGCCCCAAAGCCTGGGTAAGGCCCTGGAGGACAAAATTTGAACACAATGTGGAGGCCATGTGGTCAAAACTAAGAACATTGGTTCAATGGGTAGTTGGGAAGGACACATCCACAAACCTCATCATCAGCACCCCTCAGCAGGACAGCACCTTCACCATGGAGCGCAACCCTCCACCTTGGCACTTCCTTATCTCAGGCCTATCCCAGGAGGCTATGTCCTTTCTAGTCAACCTCCAAGTCATCTCTACCCCTGATATCACAGTTTTTACACTCCCTTTCGCCCAACCTACTCCCACCTTCCTCTGTACCCTCGAAAACTTCACTCTCCCTGACTCCCCAGAAAGCAATGCCATAGTTGCAGATGTTGTCAAACATGCTATGCAATCTGACGATCTCATCCCATATTTCATCAAAGGTTTAGACCCAAACCCTGATGTGCTACCCACCTTAATCAACTCAATCCACATCACCAGCATCTGTATTGCCAATAACATCAGATGCAAACAAATGCTCTGGAACATCTACTGCTCCTACACCCCCACCTTCCTAACCCTCGAAAAGCACTTTCTCTGGCACTGCCTCATCCACAACCTACATTTCCACTCAGAGGACCACAGCATGGGGGTAGTCCACCTCAGCAAGAAACAGTTTAGATGCATGGGATGTAAGTCACTTGACCACCTGACCAGTCTTTGCCCCTTTCCCACAATTCCAGGGTGGCTTGGGCCCAAACCCCAGCTCGCAGCCTCCCTCCCTTCCCAGTTAACCTCCACCCCCAAACCAGCCAGAGGCTACAACTCCATCAGAGGTGGAAGGGGTACCCCTCGTGGCAGATCCTCCAGAGGAGGACTGTGTTACTAATCTCAGGCTAGGAACCACTACCATGCCAATCCGTTAACTACATGCCATCTATGTCATTACAATCAGTATCTGTGTCCCTTACAAAACACACATAAACCTGCCAAATCTACTAATGTTCTCATAACCCTATCTCTCTTGCTCATGATACTCTAAGATGCCAAATAACTCGTCCTAAGATCTCTAAATGTGGTGACCATTCCCACAAGTGCAGCTACTCACCATTGAGGGATGAATAGCCTCCAAGGATATACCCTGGAAAGCATGATATCCCCACATTGACAAGGGCCCAAATCTACTGGCTCCAACTTTGGTCAGAGCACAGGAAAGCCCTGGATGCCATTGGTCTCTGGACTGACCTTAGTGTTGAAGCATGACCTCTCCCCTCAAGTTATCAAACCCAGCTGAAGCACAAGCCCAGATGCAGCTGGATGGTAACTCCAGCCCTTCTTGGAGGGCTAGTCACTCTTCAGGTAAGGTAATTACTGACCATACACATGAATACACACAGAGAATATACACCCAGTACTTCCTCCAACAATGGCTACCTCTTCCCTCCCAGTCCCAGAGAGAGAACAGAGATCTTAGCTGCTGATCCCACCCTTGATGATGGGACTGGGAGTCTGGGCAGATCCTCAGTGAGTGGCCACAATTCTACCACTCCATCACCCGGTAGTGCAACACTGTGCTACATGACTCCTGCAGTCACACCAACACAGGCGCATCCCATCCCAGGGCAAAACCAATCCCCAGCGAACAGAGGTCAGAACATGACCATCACACAACTGACCCCCAGGCCACCTGGCTGACATAGACACTCCCCTCCCGCACACAAAGTGCATGCCTTCGCATGATGTCTCCTGCCCCTCCACAAGCACAACAGACAATGAATAAATGCATACACTCCAACATCAAAGTAGCCTCCTTGAATATGAAAGGTCACTTCCATGAAGGCAACAATAAATGGCTCCACATCAACCAGCAGATGAGAGATGACCACCTGGCAATACTAGCCCTACAGGAGACTCACTTAGATGAAACTCAGGCAGCCTCCCTTAACGACACCTTCATAGACACATTACATATCATTACCAGCACCGACCCTGACCACCCCTTGGCAAGAGGTGTCGCTATTGCCCTCAACAAATGCCTAGTAAAGATGCATGAGGTGAAGACCCATAATATAATGCCCAGAAGAGCATTACTAATATCAATGCCCTGATACCAACAGGAGAAACTAAATATCCTGAACATATATGCCCCAAATGACCCATCAGAAAACCAGTGGTTCTGGGAAACAATCCATGATAATATAATCAACCTACCTCAACTGGACATGCTGCTAGGCAATTTCAACATTGTAGAGGACTCAATCGACTGACTACCTGCACACTCGGACCACACCAATGCAGTAAATGCCCTCAGAGCCCTAAAATCCCACCTCAATCTGCAGGATGGCTGGCATCAGACAAATCCTTCTGACTTAGCATTCACCTATGCTCAATCTGCCAGACAGGGTGGACAAGTCTCCTGAATTGACTGTATCTACACTCTCAAAAGTATGATCCCTTTTTGCAAAGAATGGTCAATAGACCCTCCCACCATCCATACTGACCATGAGATGATCTCAGTCTGAATATCAAAACATAGCCTACCATTTATAGGTAAAGGCCGCTGGACCCTAAACCTGAATCTTCCGAAAGATAACAGCATTTGCACAGAAATAGAAAAAGAGGCGATCAACCTATCTCACAAACTTAACACATGCAACACATCCAATTGCTCCACCTCAAAGAATCCTCAGGTAATCTTCAAGTCTTTCAAAGACAGAGTCATATGAATACTGTGCAACTGCGCTCGCACCCTTCTACCCACCATATCGAAAAAGATATCTGACCTACAGGAAAAGCTCCACTCCACCTTGAATGACACAACTCTGTGTGAAGTCACCAAACTCCAGGAATGCAGCAAACTCCAGGAGGATATTAAACGATTAAGATTGGTATGACACACTAATATATGAGATCACATGTCACTCAGAGTATGCGTAGAATGTGAATCCCCAACAAGCAAACTATGGGCGAAATCCAGAAGGGATATCAAACCCAATGATGTTATGATTGAACTGCACAACTTGTCATTGTCGCCAGACAAAGTCAAAACCCTAGACAAAAAAGTATCCCAGACTGAAATTGATACTATGCTACAACAACTACCCTTGTCATATCCATGACTCTCGGACTCGGACTCAGCCCAGTCTGGACCCCTAGTCCCTAACTCCGGTCAACTCCAGTCCTAGTCCAGCCTAGAAAACCCAATCCTGGCCCTAGATAACTCAACTCCAGCCTGCATAACTCAAGTCCGGTGTTTTACCCCTATCTCCGGTCCATTTCGGCCTCCTGGCCTTGCGCTGCTCCACCCCGGTCCTCCCAGGTCTATGTCCGGGTCACCCAGACATAACTCCGGTCTGTTTCCCTTTGTTTGTACTATATTTAGTCTAGCCCATTCATCTGAGTTTGCTTACTGTACAAATCCTGTGTCTGACCCTGGTATGCTGGTCACCTGGACTTTGGCTATTAGCCTCGGCACAGCCACTATGGCTATCCACTCTCTTGCTAATCTTCTTGCTAATAGCTTATTAACAAGTCCGGCTCTATGTTCGTTATCCCGGACCGGCCTCATGTATTTAACCCCTGTACATACTTCGTAGCACCCTCAGTCAGAATATCAACTTAGTATTACCCTCAACTCTGTGTTACCCCTTGATCTACTCTATAGCTAAGGCCAAGCCTTAAGCTATCCCCAACCCCTGTCCCGGACCTCTCCCCGGCTTGCATAAGGGTACAGCACATAAGCTGAGACCAAGGGAGGTAGATCCAACCCTGGACCGGCTTCTCCTTGTGCGCACTCCAACACCGGTCGGTTTCCCACGCTACCGGTCTTGTTCCCACGCTCCCGGCCTTAAGTCCGGTACTCCGGACTTAGCCCCTGACCTCTGGCCTCAACTCCAGTCCCACCAGACTTGGCCCCTGTCTCCTGGCCTTGATTCTGGCCACTCGGACTTAGCCCCTGTCACCTGGTCTTGAAGCCTGGTCACCCAAGGGTAAACCTGTACTTCACAGTATATTCTGACTCACACTTGTGCAAGCCATTGCATCATGTCTAGGTCCTGCTCTAGAGCCCCTACCCATGGCCTTGCCTGTTGGGACTTATCAGGATACCTCTCCTCTGACTCTGGAGCCCAACCCGGAGATCTCTGCTAAAGCAGAGAGGTAACCCAGCACCCCTTGGCACTCTGCACACCCCCAGGTTGCATTACCCCTGACACTATGTCCTTAGTGGTCAAAACCTAACGCATCCATTCCCTCACTCCTGCCCTGCCTACCCCTCGTTTTCTCCTGACTCCGGACCGGCCATGTCAACCCCTGAGTCAGACTCACCATCCGGACTCACCACCAACCTGGGTTCATGCCTGAGCCCACTTCCAGGTTGGAGTTACCCTCCGGACTTGCCCCTGAGCCGGCCTCAACAACTGGACTCACTTCTGTTAGCTCCCCCGAGCTGTCTCTGACCTCTGGCTGGTCACCCCAGTCTTCACCACAGTCCTTACCTCAGTCATCCCAGCACTCTGTCCCAGCGGTCTCTAGGTCCAGTTCTACTGTTCTGGATACTGGGGCCTCATCACTCATTTGACCTCCTGACTCCCTGATATTGGTCTCTGGACCTCAGTGCACCTCCAGTGCAGCCCCCAGGCCTGGACTTGGCCAGTCCTGCTCCTCAACACCTTCCCTGTTCCCCATCAGCACTCGGCTTCAGCGGTTTTTGGGTCCAGTCTCCAAACTGTCTGTAACTGGCCTGTCCGGCCTTGGTTTCACTTGTCCATGCTCACCTGGACTTGTCCAAAGCTGCTTTGCCACTTCTCTCGGCCTCCTGCCCTTCATTACTGGCCATTCTGGCCTCAGTCTGACTCAGCCACCTCACCTGGACTTGTCTAGACCTGTTACTAGGTCTTAGACTGGTCCTGGCTTTCCTCAGACTCTCCCATTCCTCTAAGACCCCTCCTGGGTCCCCTGTCCATTGTCCTGGTCCTGCACTAGTCACCTCAGCCTCGGGGTGGTGCTTGTCCTTTGGACTTACACCAGGCCTCGGCTCTGGTGGTCTTAGCTAGTGCATGACACCTCTGTTTCGGTCTAGGACCGGTCTGCCAGCCCTCTGGGCCTTAGCCCGGTCCCTGACCTCTCTTCTGGCCTCTCTTTTCACTTGGAGGCACCCCTTGGGCATGCTAGCCCTTCGGACTTGCTCCTGGCCCTGGTCTTCAGTCTAGGACCAGTCTGCTGGTCCTCCGGCCCCTATCCCGGTCCCTGACCTCATTTCCAGTCCTTTCCCTGTCCTCTGTCCACCCCAGGATCCTAACCAGGTTAACAAGTTGGTAGCTTCGTACTCCGGAAGCCAAAACCAGTGGTCTCAGTTGAGACAAAACAATTAGAGTCTACCCCAGGATCCTAACTGGGTCAACAAGTTGGTACTCTGGTACACCAGAAGCCAAACTGGTGGTCTCGGTAGAGACAAATCAATTAGTGCACCACTCTGTTCCCCTTAGCAGTCCTCCTGGCTTGTCCTGCCAGACCCATGGCTTCACCAGGCTTTACAGCCCAGACTTACCAGCTCCGGTCCCCTTGTGGCCCTGGCTCGACCTGCCGAACCCTGCTGGACCCCCAACTTCCCTCAGACTCACCTGGCTGTTCAGCCCTGGACCAGACTTGCTAACTCCGGTCCCCCTATTTGTGTCCGCTTTTTCCACCTCTGGACTCCTTTATGACCGGTCTCCTGAGTACTGGTCTTCCCTCCTGCACTAGGCCTTGTCACCCTTTGTCCAGCCTGTTATCTCCGGACTTCCTTAGGGCCCCTGACCGGTCTTGCTGACTCTGGCTTTCTTTCTCTTTTCCGGTGTTCGTCTCCAGGCTTCCTCATGGTCCCTGACCGGTCTTGCTCACTCCGGACTTCCTTCTTTTGGCCGGTCTCCCATCTCCGGCCTCCCTCGGCCTTTGATGCCCCTTGGGTAGCTCTATGCTACTCCCCCTGTCACTCATTTGGCCTTTGGGCCTCTCCCTCCTCCCAGAACTACCCCTGACCTCTACCCCAGTGCTATGGTCTTGACCTAGCACCTCTTTCCGGTCCTTGGTGGACCCGGCCTTGGTTCTCTCTCGGTCTCCGACCCCTGTTTTAACCAGCCTTGTCAACTCATTAGGAACTGAAGTATCTTGGTTCTAGGGAACCAACTAGCCCACTCAATAGGCACCTGTTGGTGGCTGAGTGTAGTGCAGTCACCTATCCCTGCCTAATACTAAAGTTTGCTAACCCCCCTGACGTCAACCCCGCCTTGGAGCATGAATTTGCTTGCAAGACACCCTGGGCTTCAGCCCATCTGACAAACCCCCGACTCTGCCAGTCTGTTTCCCAGCTCACCCACTCACCCTGGAACTTGTATGTTTGTGAGGCCCCTTTGGGTACCAGCTGACCCCTCACCTTCCCCTAACCATTGCCACTGTCACCCCACCATTGACTCTGGAACTCTGGTCCTACCCACTCTCCTGACTCCGGTCTTACCAGTTGTCTTTTGGCCTGCCAGTCTTCACTGGCCTTCTGGTTTCCCCTCAGGCTCTGGTTCCGGCCTTCATACCCTCACCTTTGACTCTGACACTCCTTACTATCCCTGTACCAGTCCGGCCTGCTCTGCTGGCCTTGTATCTCCGGTTTTAAAGCTTTTCCGGCCTTGAAAAAGCTTCCTGAAACCAGTCTTGACACCTGTTAAGCCAGTCTCGGCATTCTCAGTACTTGGACTTGCAACTCCGGTGGTAGTACTCCTACTACCTGTCCAGTACTCCTCTTGGTGGTCCTAGCCCACACCTTGTACCCCTGTAGACTTGGGAAGTCTACCCTAAGAGGGGGATAAGGGACCTTGCTAGTGACCTACTCTCTTCCAAACCCCTGTCTGCTACCTCTCCAGTGCCCTCAGCACAACCCTGCTCGGTCCCTGCACACCAGTTCCCAGTTCCTTGGTCTGGTCCTTGCATACTGAAGCACTCCTGAACCACCTGCCCTGGGTTGCTCCCAGCCCCTGACATTTGTGTTGGTACTCCGGTCTCACTGTCTCAATGGTCCTCAGCCTCGGTGATTGTGTGTTCACTGGTCTCACTGGTCTCAGCCTCCTGTTGTCAGCCTTTCAGCTGGACAACCCCTAGGCCTCACCTGGTCTCCAGACCCCCTGAACCGGTCCTCCAATGACTTTTGGCCTTTGGGCTTCTTGCCACCAGAGAACCCACCTCCAACTAACTCTGGACACCCCTAAACCAGACTCAACACCTGGACTCCCCTCCTGCTGAGATCCCTAGGCCTTCATTGAACCGGTCTCATGACCTGCTGGTCCCTGGTTCATTCCTGGCTATGTCAGGTCCTCTGGTCCTCATGCAAACTCAACTCTCGCTGTCCTAGACAGCCTCCCCAATCCCTTGCCAACCTCCAGAAGCTGTCTGGCCTGTTCCAAGGTGCTTGGCACTTGGGCTTGCCACTTCCAACCTCGGCATTACACCTTGCTACCCCTGGTTACCCCAGTCTCAGTGTTAGCCTGCCAGCCTACACTGTGTTGGCCTCCGGTTGTCAGCCCACCAGCTGGATGGCACCTCAGGTCATCTCTGACTGCCCAAAACCCCTCCGACACCCTCAGACCGGCCTCCAGCCAGCCACTCCGGCCCTGCCCAACCCCAGACCGGTCTCCCTTTGATGTTTCCAGCCCTACAGCCCTTCCCAGGTCCAAACCAGTCTCTGACTAGCCTTTCTGGCCTGTCCTGACCACCAGACTGGTCTCCTGATGGCCTCTGGTCTTCTCTGGCTCCAGACCGGTCCCCACCTGTCTGTTCAAGCCCTCTCTGACCCTCAGACTGGTTCCCGGCCTTCCAGGCCTTCTGTTCCCTTGACCAGCCTTCAGTCTGGCTGCTTTCACCAGACCACTTGCTTTAGCACAACAGGCTTCAGCCACTCCTGGTCTTGGTCTCTGGCTTTGGCCACTCCCGGCCTAAGCCACCCTCGGTCTCAGCCTTCAGCTTTGACCCCTGTCTCCGGCTTCGGTTTCCTGTTTCCCTGTTATATGTTTTCTTGGTTTTCTGTTATCTGCTTTCTGTTTCTGTAGATACATGCTTTCAGACCCCTGTGACCCCCTGGAGCAGACCTTGGACCTAACCCAGCCTTCTCAGCACTTCTCGTGACCCTCTGTATCCCTGCAGTGCAGTCCCAGTCCAACTGGTGCATTCCTAGACCGGTTTTCTGGCCTTCCTGGCACCCACCTGACCTTTGTGTCATTCCATTGTCACTCAGCAGCACCTGGTACACCCCTGGACCATCTTATGGTCATCTCCAGACCTCTCTGGACCCCCTCAGTCTCCATGTTGCCCTGAACCAGCTTTGAAGCACACCTCTGGCCCTAGTGGCACACTCCTGGTACATTAGTTGGACATTACCAGTCCCCTGCACATCTTTGGTCTCCAGCTTTCCCTGACCTGGCCCTGAAGCACACCCCTAGGCCTTACCTGGTTATTCCCAGCCTTCAGTTTGCCTTAACCCAGCTCCGAAGTGCAACTCTGGCCCTCTGAGACATCAGCCTCAGCTTTCACTGTCTCTGGAAACCCCTGTCCAACCAGTCTAGTCACTCCCAGACTTGGCTTTGCCCTGTCCTGGCCTGCTGAACCAACTGGCGGCCTCCTAGACTGGTCTCTGGCCCTCCTTGTTGCTTCTCTGGTCTCGGGTTCCTGGAACACTCCTCAGACTTGACCCTTGACCCCAAACCCAGCCTATGCCATTCTGGTCTGTACTACTGGACCTCTGGTCGTCACTGTCCTGTTTCCTGGCTCTCGGGCCCTCCCTTGGCACTGCGTGTGCACTCGGACTCACTCCGAGTCATGCGACCTCACTGCATAACCCTCTGGGCATATTTCCCTATGGAACCTCAAGGGTTTGGTTCCTAAGAGGGGGATACTGTCATATCCATGATTCTCGGACTCAGACTCAGCCCAGTCTGGACCCCTAGCCCCTAACTCCGGTCAACTCCAGTCCTAGTCCAGCCTAGAAAACCCAATCCTGGCCCTAGATAACTCAACTCCAGCCTGCATAACTCAAGTCCGGTGTTTTACCCCTATCTCCGGTCCGTTTTGGCCTCCCAGCCTTGCACTGCTCCACCCCGGTCCTCCCAGGTCTACGTCCGGGTCACCCGGACATAACTCTGGTCTGTTTCCCTTTGTTTGTACTATATTTAGTCTAGCCCATTCATCTGAGTTTGCTTACTGTACAAATCCTGTGTCTGACCCTGGTATGCTGGTCACCTGGACTTTGGCTATTAGCCTCGGCACAGCCACTATGGCTATCCACTCTCTTGCTAATCTTCTTGCTAATAGCTTATTAACAAGTCCGGCTCTATGTTCGTTATCCTGGACCGGCCTCATGTATTTAACCCCTGTACATACTTCGTAGCACCCTCAGTCAGAATATCAACTTAGTATTACCCTCAACTCTGTGTTACCCCTTGATCTACTCTATAGCTAAGGCCAAGCCTTAAGCTATCCCCAACCCCTGTCCCGGACCTCTCCCCAGCTTGCATAAGGGTACAGCACATAAGCTGAGACCAAGGGAGGTAGATCCAACCCCAGACCAGCTTCCCCTTGTGCGCACTCCAACACTGGTCGGTTTCCCACACTACCGGTCTTGTTCCCACGCTCCCGGCCTTAAGTCCGGTACTCTGGACTTAGCCCCTGACCTCCGGCCTCAACTCCAGTCCCACCAGACTTGGCCCCTGTCTCCCGGCCTTGATTCTGGCCACTCGGACTTAGCCCCTGTCACCCAGTCTTGAAGCCTGGTCACCTGAGGGTAAACCCATACTTGACAACCCTGCAGAAAAGCAGCTGGCTTAGACAGTCTACCATACGAATTCTGGAAGTGGCTGGCAGCTCTCCCATCATCAGATGACAATGATGCACCTGGAAATGCAGCTGCCAACACTTTCTGTCTATCAGAATGCCTGTCCCTGGTTTTCAATGACATACAACATAATGGGGTCGACCCTACTACAGGTTTTTCCAAAGGTTGGATATGCCCCCTCTACAAAAAGAAAGACAAACAGGAGATCACTAACTACAGACTGATAACACTACTAAACACTGACTACAAGCTTTTCACAAAGATACTGGCTTTATGTTTAGCATGCACCACTCCACTAATCATCCACAAAAATCAGGCAGAAGCATCACAGACCAAATCTGCCTCACACAAATGATCCTACACTATGCCAAAGCAACTGAGGAAAATGGCACCATAATTGCTCTGGACCAGGAGAAAGCCTATGACAAGGTCATGCATGACTACCTATGGAAAGTACTGGACAAATACAGCCTCCTGCCCTCCTTTAGAAACACTGTAAAATCCCTCTACAAAGCAGCAGAAACAATCATCATGGTGAATGGTGAAGCTAGCTCAAGCTTCTGAGTCACCAGAGGAGTATGTCAAGGCAACCCCCTCTCCTGACTTCTTTTTAATATTGTGATTGAACCCCTCACTGAAATGATAAGGTGCTCTACCCTATCAGGCTTCAAATCCCCCAGAACCCTACACTGATTGATAGTCTCAATGTTCACCAACAATACCACCATATACCTGTCCACCACAGATGATGTAAATGTACTTAACAATATTCTGTCTAAATGGTGCTGTGCCTCCAGAGCCAAGTTTAACATTGATAAAACCGAAGTCATACCAATTGGCACCCCTGACTACTGCCTTTCACTAGCTGAATCCTTGAAATTGAACCCCACATCCATGGCTTTCCCACTGAGTGTCAGAATAGCACATGACAGTCAGGCAATCTGCATACTTGGAGCCTGGCTTGGAAATAAAGTGAATGAACCATTGGTATGGTTGCCAGTCCTCAAAAAATTGGAATCATGCCTGTGGAAATGGAACACCCACAACCCTTCAATCAAAGGTAGGAGGACAATAATCCAATGGACTTTCAGATCCATGACCCAATATCTCACATGCATCCAAGGAATGCCAAAAAACATAGAAGACTTCCTTACCAAACAACTGAAACACTTTGCTTGGGATTCAAACAGCAAGTCAAACATCAATTTTGATACCCTATGCACTCCTATTACCCTAGGCAGCAAAGGTATCCTAAGCCTCAAGCTTTGAAATGAAGCAATAGAAATAGTCTGGTTGAAGAAACCACTATCATCCAACCCCCCAGCATGGGCAGCCTTCACCCATGAACTCTTACAAAAAGCCATGGCTCCATCCCCCACTTTGAAACCCAATGCCAGGACAAACTATTTCCTCCAATCCTGGCCAATCATGAAATCTAGACTACCCCCCCTGCTAAACCACTGTATCACACTAGCTAAGACATATAACTTGAAACTAGATGCATTACACTTCCACCCTGATGTGCTTGAAGCAATGCCAATATGGTTTCATATGGGTGCCCTCCCCAGACTGAATAAACTGAACAACTACTTCTACACTCAGTGCATTAGAGACCACCACAATATAATGAGAGTGAGAGAGGCACAGGCACTAGCCCTGTGAAGTATGGGTTTACCCTCAGGTGACTGGGCTTCAAGACCAGGTGACAGGGGCTAAGTCCGAGTGGCCAGAATCAAGGCCGGGAGACAGGGGCCAAGTCCAGTTAGACCAGAGTTAAGGCCGGAGGTCAGGGGCTAAGTCCGGAGGACCGGACTTAAGGCCGGGAGCGTGGGAACAAGACCGGTAGCGTGGGAAACCGACCGGTCTTGGGGTGCGCACAGGGGGAAGCCGGTCCGGGGTTGGATCTACCTCCCTTGGTCTCAGCTTATGTGCTGTACCCTTATGCAAGCCGGGGAGAGGTCCAGGACAGGGGCTGGGAATAGCTTAAGGCTTGGCCTTAGCTATAGAGTAGTCTCAAGGGGTAGTACAGAGTTGAGGGTAATACTAAGTTGATATTCTGACTGAGGGTGCTACGAAGTATATACAGGGGTTAAATACATGAGGCTGGTCTGGGATAACGAACATAGAGCCAGACTTGTGAATAAGCTATTAGTGAGATGATTAGCAAGACGAGGATAGCCACAGTGGCTATGCAGAGGCTAATAGCCAAAGTCTGGGTGACCGGCATAACCAGGGTCGGACACAGGATTGTACAGTAAGCAAAGTCTGATGAATGGGCTAGACTAAATATAGTACAAACAAAGGGAAACAGACCGGAGTTATGTCCGGGTGACCCGGACATAGACCTGGGAGGACTGGGGTGGAGCAGCGCAAGGCTGGGAGGCCGAAATGGACCGGAGATAGGGGTAAAACACCGGACTTAAGTTATTTAGACCGGAGTTGAGTTATCTAGGGCCAGGATTGGGTTGTCTAGGCTGGACCAGGACCGGAGTTGACCGGAGTTAGGGGCTAGGGGTCTGGACTGGGCTGAGTCCGAGTCCGAGAGTCATGGATATGACAAGCCCATACAGTGAGGGACAAAAGCATTGCAATGTTTGTGAGGTGTGACTTGTTGCTGATGTAGCTCAGGCTATTCTGCACAGATAATCATGATACCTATACCATTGGAAAGGGGTGACTCTAAGCTTTCCAGAGCACTAAGGTGTAGTCAGAAAAAAGCAATACATGCTGAGATACACCCTATTCTTTCCAAAAAGTGCATTGCAACACTTTTGTCCCTGACTGGTGAAATTGTGAAATGTGACCTTTTGATGGGATTGAGGGCATGGAGGATGGGAAAAAATGATTACATAATAAACCACATGATCATCCAGATGATTTGTCAGCATGTAAACAATGACAAACATTGGACTTGTACCATTAATCCTCCCTCTTTTACCACAACTCATGAAATCATCTCTCTAGCTCACATGGTCATTTTCTCATGGAATTCTTTTCAAATACTGGTGGCCACCACAGTGTCATCAGTATAACATGCTCTCAGAACCATCAGTCCCTTAAAAAACCTGCTGTCAGTCATTTCCTGGACTGTTTCCCCCCCATGCCTGATGTGTTCTGGGACTAATCAGTACTTGGAAGGCTGAAAATGTTATGGAGGTCAATCTGGCACTTCAGAACATGATGTACAAACCAGTCCCCTCTCAGCCAATGCATTTCTGGCACAGGGACAGTGGTATGGAAGTTATGGCAAGATGCACTTTTTGGAAAGAATAGGGTGTATCTCAGCATGTATTGCTTTTTTCTGACTACACCTTAGTGCTCTGGAAAGCTTAGAGTCACCCCTTTCCAATGGTATAGGTATCATGATTATCTGTGCAGAATAGCCTGAGCTACATCAGCAACAAGTCACACCTCACAAACATTGCAACACTTTTGTCCCTCACTGTATGCCCTTCAATGCCACCCACAGACACATAGGATCCTGTGACTGTGAACAATGCATCACCCTCTGCAACTTGGCCAATTGCCTAAAACCATTCAGATGTGTAAAAACTGCCTCAGACATCACCATGTGTGTGCCAGCCAAATGGTCACTGCTACCCATCTCCAATAGAATGAACCCTGATCTATCAAAGGAAGAACTCACTCGAAACCATGCACTCCTCAAAGGAGTCCTCACTGAGACCGATCCTATCAAAATTGCCTTTCACATACTGTGCCCTCCACAGCCATGGACAGAGTTGCTGGCAACCCAACAGATTGCACAAGGCACCATAGACTGCCCCACGATAAGAATATCATATGGTTCTCACAAAACAATCAACAATGATGGAGAATGAATCTCCAGTGGAAGTGCCTTCTTTGCACACAACAACCCACATAATATGACCATTTGCATGGCCAACAATCGTGCAACCAGCAAAACCAGTCCCCTGAGTGTCATCCTAGAAATGATCAAGAAGATTGATCACTCTGCTCCCTTGATAGCCCATATTAGCTCTCTATCAATCATCAAAAACCTAACTGTAAACCTACCCAAAAATGAAGATCACAATTGGTACAACTGCAACAATGCCCATTTATACTGCACCCTAGTAGCACTGCTGCAACAATGTAGCACTCACACATACCTCCAAGCTTGGAGCTTGAATACTCCTAGCATAGAATGATCAGTGGCATCCAGCATGGCCAAACTAGCCCTAGTCTCCCCTTCCATGTCAACTGCCAACACTTCTTTTGACCCAAACTTCTCCATCTGAGGGCTATGACTATCAACAGGTTCACAATGAGACTTCCACCATGCCTTGATTGCTCACCACCTCACAAATAGCAAGGACATGAACAGGCAAACAAGGATTAACCTAGCCATAGCCCAACATGTGGTGCGAAGCTTGTGGGGAAGCACTCCACCTGCAGCAGATCTATGGAAAAGCATAAGAGACAAAGACATACCCACCAAAATCCATAATTTCCTCTGGAAATGCCTACATGGATGCTACAAAGTCAGTGATTACCGGCTTAAGATACCATCTTATGAAATGAGGGAGATTTGTATCCTGTGCAGCAAAACAGAATCAATATCACACATTCTAATAGAATGTCCATGCTCACCATTAATCACTACAATATGGCCATTGGCAGAGTGCCTATGGTCAATGTGCAGGGCAAAATGGCCCACCCTGAGTTTTGGCACCATTCTCAGCACCAGCCATGCAAATTTCCATCGCAAAGGAAAGAAACTGGAAGGAGATAACAGACTGTTTAAGACCCTAATCCTAGAATCTGCTCACCTAATATGGAAACTATGTTGTGATTGGGTCATTAATAAAGGAATGCTCGAAAGCATCCCATCCAATGACAAAATACATAATAAATGGGTACACACTATTAATCTCAGACTAAAGTTCGACTGTTTACAGATGGATACCCTACACTATGGAAATAAAGCTCTGAAACTAGACTTAGTCCTCCAAACTTGGCAAGGCACATTGCTCAATGAGGAAAATCTTCCAGACAATTGGATCTGGAAGTCAGGGGTTTTTGTCAAGTCCGGGCCTACTCCGACCAACTCCGACGCTTAACAAGGTCTAGAGGAGGGTCTGGAAGCAAGTCCGACACAAAAGAACAGAACTCTGACTAGTGGAGTGCCGGCAGGAACAAAGACTGCCGAGACAAAGGTGGAGCGGAGTGAGGGCGTTGGGTTTAGCTCGTGCGCTACCCCCTTGCACAATCTCAGCCCTCGTATTTCAGAGGGAGAGTACAGATGGAGAGTTGGAGATAACTCCGACAGGCAGAAGACGGAATCAGAGGGAGTAGGAACTAAGTTGATATTCGTACTAAAGAACAGTGGAGTACAGTACATGCTTTTATACTGTTACGGAGGTACAGTAATTGGAATCAGAACTGACATACAGAGACTCATAAATTTTCAAGTAAAATTTCCTGGACGATGAATGAAGGGTAGACGGAGGACATACGAATGGGTAACACAGAACATCCAGAAAAGGAAATAGTCCAGGCGCTGGACCACGCGGTGAGTGCGCTGTGGAGTACCTGACTGCGAAGGTAGTCACATGCCCCTCAGAGAACAGACCGCTCGGTCTGGTAGGAGAGTAACACAAGTCCGACAGCAGTCAGAGTGGAGATGGTTCATAAACAGCAGACATTGGGTGGAGTTGGTGCAGAGTGAGTGAACAACTGGCGGAGTAGGGTGTGGAGTGTATAGGGACTTATAATGAACGCACGGTCATGACAGTGCCCCCCCCTTAGGGCCTGAACCCCTGAAGGCCACATGTACGGGACGAGATCAACATGAGTTGATCATTTGAAATTATTTTGATGCCTCGAGGATAATGGCTTTAGCCACAGCGGAACTCCGTCGGAGTTCGAAGTACTGCTTAAAAACATGTGTTAGGGTACTGAACCTTCGTATCCCATCCCCCATCATCATGTCTTCCCAGCACCAGAGCAAAACCCCCCAGCCAACCCCTGGCCATGTCTGCGACTACTCCCAAGTCGCAGATGAAGAACTGGTCATTCTCACAGACAACTCCACCGACACCGAGCGGGAGAAGTCCACGGAGAAGGCATGCCGTTGAGAGGAGACCGAGTGGAGAGAGAGAGAACACAAGGCAGAGCGCAAGGCCAAACGTGAGGAGGCCAAGAGGCGGAAGGCAGAGGAGGAGAGGTTGGAGGCGGAGCAGAGGAAGAGAGCGGAGGAGGAAGAGGAGGCTTGAAGGAAGAAGGTGGCAGAGGAGGAGGCAGAGAGGCAGAGGCAGAGGCAGAGGGCCTCTGAGGAGAGGGCTCAGGCCAAGCGGAATGAGGCCGCACAAAGGTGAGTGGCGGAGTACTGTGAGTCAGGCGGAGCTGACTCGCAGTTTTTATTTTCTTAGATTATGCGGCACAGTGTACGATGTCAACACCGCCCAGAAGGTCCCTGGGACCTCTGTGGTGGTCACCGCGACCAGAAGAGCCCCCTGCACTCGCTGTATAGTGAGTCTGACGGCGGGGCAGTGCAAGCCGGGGCAGGGCAAGACCAGGGCCTGCATGCCCTGCCACAACAAGAAGAAGACATGCAGCTGGACATGGGAAGAGGCGACGGCAGGGCCTTCACGGAAGAGAGCAGGGACAGGGAGCTCCCAAGGGGAGAAGAAGAAGAGGACACAAGGGAAGGGAAAGGAGAAAGCGACAGAGATGGAGGAAGTGGACGACGAGCGGGAGGCAGGTGGAGAGGGCGAGGAGGAGCCAGCAACACCGCTTGAGGGTCCCTCAGGGGTGGGAGTACACACGCGGTGGGTGGAGTGGGAGAGGGAGCGGCAGCTGCAGGCCATGGAGAGGCAGGCCAAAGTGCATGAGACCACTGTGCTGGCCTTCGAGAGGATGGCAGAGGCAGCGGAGCGGATGGCGGAGGCTGCAGAGTGGACCACCAACGAGTGGGCGCTGTACTGTGCCTGGGCAGAGTGGGCGGAGATGAGGAGAAGGGAGGATGTGCGTGAGGCCAGAGTGGCTGAGTTCAAATGCGCAGGAGGAGGATGGAAGAGGCCGCAGTCGGAGGTGGCGGAGGACCAGCAAGAGGAAGCGGATGAAGGTGTGGAGGGGGATAACGAGGAAGAAGTCAAAGGGGAGCAGGAAGGCGATGAAGAACAGGAGGGTGGCGGAGGACAAGTGATGGAAGAGTAGAGTAGTGTTGTTTTCTTTTTTCTTTTTCTTTTTCTTTTTTTTTTTTTTTGTCTTTAGTCTGTATATTTTGTATTACTACGAGATAGACTTGTGTTTTTGCTTGTGACTCTGAGAAGTGAAACGGATAAGCAGAGAAAATTCTAAAGTACTTAAGGTAGTTCGGTAAGAGGCAGAGTTGGCCCGCGGAGGAAGTTTATGTAGGTGGAGTATTATGGCGGAGGTTGGTACGGGCCAGGTTTATGTGGATAGCATTCATGGAAAGCGGATACTATGTTGGAAGCGTGATCCAGCTCAGTTGCAAGCAACCAAGAGGTTTCTTCGTCGGTGTTCTCATAACCAGCCCAGCGGACTAGATACAAGAGTTGACAATGGCGGCGATGGCGGTCCACCTTAGAGTCGAGTATCTCTGATACTTCGTACTCAAGGTCACCATCGACATCCACTGGCGGAGGTGGAGGTTGTTGTCGGTTTGGGAAAGGGTTAGCCACTGTAGCTTCCAGTTGTGAGACATGGAAGACTGGATGTACCGAGCGCATAGAGTCAGGGAGCTTAAGGGTGACAGAGTGCGTACCTGGCCTGGCCAAGATGGTGAACAGACCTAAGTACTTTTCAGAGAGTTTTTCCGAAGGACGAGTTGAGCGGAAGTACTTGGCTTTGACGTAGGCCTGTTCTCCGACTTTGAACTCAGGTGGAGGTATGTGTCTAGCATCTGCTGGACCCTGGTAGCGCTGTTGAGTGGCGGACATTTTGGAGTGGAGGAAGTCATGAAGGGCAGAGAGCTCAACGACATAATCGTGAGCCCTCGGAGAGGTGAAGTCCTGGTCAGGGACCACAGACAGGTTTGGATGGTACCCCTTGTTAGCGAAGAAGGGAGAAACTCCAGTTGTCACACTTGGTGCGTTGTTGAAGGCGAACTCCGCTAGAGGTAACAGCTCAGCCCAATTGTCTTGTTGGTAGTTACAGTAGACACAAAGGTACTGCTCGAGAGTCTGGTTTGTTTGCTCGGTCTGGCCATCGCCTTCTGGGTGGTAACCCAAAGTGAAGTGAAGACGCATATTAAGGGCCTTTCCTAGAGAGCGGAAGAAGTGCGAGACAAACTCAGGACCTCTGTTGGAGGTGACACTAGCTGGTACTCCATGCTTGGAGAAGACATGGGTTAGGAAGAGCTTAGCGAGTTCGGCGGAGGTGACGGAGTCGTGGGTGGGGATGAACACTGCTTGCTTTGAGAGGCGGTCCACTACCACGAGTATGGCAGAGTAGCCATCGGAGTTGGGGAGGTGTTCGATGAAGTCCATGGAGATGGAGTTCCAAGGTCTCTCTGGGATGGGGAGTTGCTTCAGTAGACCATAAGGGCAGTGATGCAGAGTTTTGCTCCGTCCACAGGCAGTGCAAGACTTGATGTATTCCCTTATGTCGGAGTGGAGGTTGGGCCACACGTAGTCCCTGCGGATGAGTTCTAAGGTGCAGTTTTGCCCGAAATGGCCTGCTAGAGGATGATCATGCTTGAACCGAAGCACTCGGAGGCAGAGGTCATCAATGTCAGGGACAAAGATACAACCGTCAAGGTGGAGTAGACCGTCGGAGTCCAGGGACCACTGAGGCTTAGTCGGAGTTGGAAGATGGCTGGCGGAGACAGGATCAGAGGGTAGGGCAGAGATGATGTCAGAGTGCAAGCACTCAACATTGAAGACCATGGCAGCGTGGAGTACAGGTGCCATGAGGGTGGTGGTATGGAGGGACGATGAGAGTTGCTCCTGTGTAAACATAGGGCAGAGATTGTGAGGATTTACCTGCGCATAGTCCCTATCCCCCCCTTTTGGGTAGACATCCCAACGTCGCATAAGTGCGTCGGGTTTGGCTCCTAGGCGGCCAGGTCGGAAGCGGATGGAAAGATTGAACTGGGAAAGGTACTCCAACCAGCAGGCCTGTCGACGAGTGAGAACCTTAGAGGTAGAAAAGTACTCAAGGTTTTTGTGGTCCGTCACCACGTCGACAGGTAAGGCAGAGCCTTCTAAGTAATGCCGCCAATGGCGGAAGGCCTCGAAGATAGCCAACAGCTCCTTGTTGTGGGTATCATAGTTGAGTTCTGGTGCGGTCATGGTGTGAGAGTAGAAAGCGACTGGGTGGAGTTCACTGTTGGAGCAGGTGATCGACAAAATGCCAGCAATGGCATAGTCAGAGGCATCGGTTTCAACTGTAAGCGGAGCGTCAGGGACCCAATGAGTGAGAATGGGAGCAGAGCTGAAGGCATCCTTCAGGCGGAGGAAAGCGGAGCGGCACTCCTCGGAAAAGTTCCAAGGAGCACCCTTTCGCGTGAGGCGAGTGAGTGGAACAACGATGTCGGAGTAGTTATTAATGAATCATCTATAGAAATTTGCAAAACCAAGGAAGGACTGGATGTCTCGCACCTTCTGCAGCTCAGGCCAGTCACGGACTGCCTGAACCTTCTCAGCGGACATGGTGAGACCGGAGGGAGAAAGAACATAACCGAGGTACTTGACAGAGTTGGAGTGAAACTTGCACTTCTCTGGCTTGGCATAAAGACCATGCTTTCGAAGGCGGCAGAGTACCTCTTTTACATGTTCGCGGTGCGACTCCACACCCTGTGAATAAATTAAGATGTCATCGAGGTATACCACGATGCAGACATCGAGCATGTCTGCAAAGATGCTATTGACGAATCGCTGGAAGGCCGCAGGCACGTTAGTCAGACCGAATGGCATTACCTGCCACTCGTAAGAACCATAACGAGTGCAGAATGCTGTTTTCCATTCATCTCCATCTGTGATGCGGACCAGATGATAGGCATGGTGGAGGTCGATCTTGGTATAGACTTTAGTGTGGCTTGGAGAGTCGAGTAGGTCGGAGATGAGCGGCAGTGGATAGTGATCTTTTTTCGTGATTTTGTTGAGTCCTCGGTAGTCTACACAGAGGCGGAGTGAACCGTCCTTCTTCTTTACAAAGAGGACAGGGGCACCATGAGCGGAGGTGGACTGTTTGATGAAACCGTAGCCAAGATGCTCGTCAATGAAGGTGCGGAGAGCTTCAAGCTCTGGCGGAGAAAGAGAGTAGATTGTACCAATGGGCGGAGAAGCTCCTTCCTCGAGGTCGATCTTGAGATCGAACGAGTGGTGTGGCGGAAGTTCAGTGGCCTTGTCTTTACTAAAGACGTCAGCAAACTCGTGATACTCAGAAGGAACTGAGGAGAGGTCAGGAGGTGGAGAGGAAGCAGAGGATGCACGAAGCTTCACATCATCAGTGGAGAGCTGTAAACGGAACTGTCTAGAGCCAGGGAGAGCACAGGCTCTGACATACGCAGCAGCATTGATGAGTGAGACGAGCGGAGTGGAGCGTGGCGAGTCTGTCGGAGGTGCAGTCGGAGCTGCAAATGGAGCGGAGGGTGTCGGATCCAGAGCGGAGGTCGCAGCGGAAGATGACGAAGGCGCCTGGGGTGTCGGCATTCCCTGTAACGATGGTTTGAACGATATACTGCCCAGTACCCAGTCAATCGACGGATTGAAGCAGGTGAGCCAGTTGTGTCCTAATACCAGCGAACATGAAGAATCCAACAGAGTAACATAAAATGAAACAGAGTTGACATCGCCGGAAGGAAAGTGGAGGGAAAGATCTACCTCTTGAGAAATGACAGCGTTTGTACTACCATCGAACAAGCAGAGCGGAATTGGCGGAGAAACGGAGGAAACAGGAATGGCATATTTTTTTAATTACAGATGGGTCTACAAAGCAATGAGAAGAACCAGAATCGATCAATGCAGAAAAAGTATCAACAGAATAATCCGGAAGAGCTACAGACAGAAGTAAAGAGTTGGGACTAGAAAGAGCAGACGCATTGAGTTGGATGTCTGGTGGTGCACAGTTGGGTTCAACGCTTCCTCCAGGCTGTGCGAGCTCCCTGGAGGAGCGGACTAATTTTTTGACTCTGCCTTCTCCGCATGCGGAGTAGGCAGAGTTTCAGCCGTAGCTGCACGGGCTTTGGCTGTGCAAGAGGTGGACTTGGGACAGTCCTTGGCGGAATGGCCAGCCTCGCCACAGAAGAGGCAGAGGTTGTTCTTCATCCTGCACTGGCGCTCAGCGGAGGTGAGTTTGCCATCTTTACCCAGAAGGTGGGCAATATTGGACTTGGGTGGATCTTTCTGTTTGCCCTTGCCCTTGGCATCGGACTTTGGAGCGGAGGTGGAGGACGACGATTTAGTTTTGTTGTCAGGGTTGGAAGACTGCAACTTGTCGGAGGCAGACTTGGTGGTACGTGAGATCTCTGCTTTGCGCTCCCAGTAGCGCGCATCGATGGTCTGGGCGAGTTCGCAGAGTTGTGCGAGGGTAGAGGGTTTTCCGATGCGAGCGATCTCATCCTTGATGCGGTCTGGAAGTCCGCTATAGAAGCGGTGGCGGAGTGCACTGACACTGTAGTCCTTGACTTGCGAAGCCCAGCGATTGAACTCCACGACATATTTGGTAATATGAGAACCGTCCTTCATGGTAAGGTTCTCGAGTTGTTGGACGGCATCCGCTATAGCATTGTGCGGACCGAAATTAGCTGTGAGCTCTTGTAAGAACTCATGGTAGTCGTCCATCCAGAGCGGGCGGTCATAGCTGTCGGGGTTTAGCAAATCTGGCTCGAACCAAGCCAGGGCCATACCCTTAAGATAAGATTGAGCGAAGGTAACCTTTGCTCTGTCGGAGCGGAATGTGCAAGGGCGGTCTTGAAAGTTCAACTCGCATTGTACGAGGAACTCACGGAGCTTCTTGGGGTCGGAGCCATCGAAGGTATCAGGCTCACGGACCTTGGTTTTCGGAGTGGAGTCCCCAGTGCGCGAACTAGACCGCGCAAGCACATGAACGGCTCTAGCAAGAGCTACGAGGGGATCCTCTGGCAGCTCAGCTGGGTCTTCGGGGACATCCCCGTCACCGCTGCCCCCACCATCGGGATCACCATCAGGATAGTCAGGGTCGGAGTCGGGTCCATCACCTCGGTTACAAGGAGACGGAGTATGGAAAGTTGTTGGGTGGAGGTCAGAGTGACCAGCTTGCGAAGCGCTTTTGCCCTCAGCGTGAGAGCGGCGTCAAGCAGAGAAAGACTGGAACTGTTCAACGACGGAAGGGAGTCGACGCGGATTAGCCAGCGCTACAACGAGGTTCTCAGCGACCTCTCTCTGGGATTGAGCTCGAGTTCTCATAATGGCGTAAGTTTTTTGGGAGACAGAAAAGGAGATCGTACAAGTGCGAGTACAAATATACTGTCAAGTCCGGGCCTACTCCGACCAACTCCGACGCTTAACAAGGTCTAGAGGAGGGTCCGGAAGCAAGTCTGACACAGAAGAACAGAACTCCGACTAGCGGAGTGCCAGCAGGAACAAAGACCGCCAAGACAAAGGCGGAGCGGAGTGAGGGCGTTGGGTTTAGCTCGTGTGCTACCCCCTTGCACAATCTCAGCCCTCGTATTTCAGAGGGAGAGTACAGATGGAGAGTCAGAGATAACTCCAACAGGCAGAAGACAGAATCAGAGGGAGTAGGAACTAAGTTGATATTCGTACTAAAGAACAGCGGAGTACAGTACATGCTGTTATACTGTTACGGAGGTACAGTAATTGGAATCGGAACTGACATACGGAGACTCATAAATTTTCAAGTAAAATTTCCTGGACGACGAATGAAGGGTAGATGGAGGACATACGAACAGGTAACACAGAACATCCAGAAAAGGAAATAGTCCAGGTGCTGGACCATGCGGTGAGCGCACTGCGGAGTACCTGACTGCGAAGGTAGTCACATGCCCCTCAGAGAATGGACCACTCGGTCCGGTAGGAGAGTAACACAAGTCCGACAGCAGTCAGAGCAGAGATGGTTCGTAAACAGCAGACGTTGGGCGGAGTTGGTGCAGAGTGAGTGAACAACTGGCGGAGTAGGGTGCGGAGTGTATAGGGACTTATAATGAATGCACGGTCGTGACAGTTTTAGTGGGTATTACACCTCAGTGCCCTCTGGGGTGTGGTAGATGGTTACCAACAAGGTGAGGAGTCCCACACTACCTTAACCAGTGTGCATAAAGCATTTCCCCTGGGTGTTTTTGGCAGGTTACTTATGGTAAATATGCTTATGTCCTATTTATGCTTCCTGGGTGAAATTCCCAAATGCTACATAGGGGCTGACATGGTCAGTTGCCTTGTAGCTTTATGTCCACCAAAAAAAAAAAAAAAAGATTTCCATGTAAGGTGATACTAATAGCATAGCATGTAGTAGACAAAGATAAGATAGATCAAAATCAGAATAGAATAGAATTGTGGTCAGGTGATAAGATAAGATTACAAAAGATAATATAATATAAAATTTTTGTTGCCTTAGTCTGAAGTGTATTGCAATCCTCAGCTCTTGTTGCAATACATTGCAAGTCCAATTATGGTAGGATGGCAGTGCCCAGGGTCTGGATGTTTGTCACATGACAAGGCTATCATAACAATCATTATAATTACATTATGATTGCATTGCAATGTAGGGGTGATGGCACTATGTTTGTACTATTGACCCCCAAATATTACCTTGCTATGCCATAGCAATGCCTATTGTAAGTCCAATTATGTAGAAAACTTTAGTATTGCATTGCCATTTTAATTATGTATTTGATTGTGGGCATTGCAATCACTTGTGATGCATTGAAATTAATATACAGATTTTCCAACATATTAGACACAACTCCATAGATACATTTTGTGTTATAAATCATGCCTGGTGACTTTGTCCCCCCCCCCCCCCCCCCCAAAAAAAAAAAAAAAAAAAAAAAAAAAAACATCACATGTTTTCTCCAAATGTGTCCAGGAGTGCCCAGAGGGCTTTGGTATAGTAAATGAATGTCCTCACCTCAGTCTCAAATTTGTCAAAGACTGAGGTGTGAAGAGGAAAAAACATTCTGCCTAACAGAGGCATATTATGTAATCAAAACATGCCCACTGTAAACTCTCATTCTCCAAGGAACCATTCTTGACACAGACTCATTCCCATGCAACTAGATGTATTTCTTGGCACCCTGACTTACTCCTTTCCCCCTCAGACTTGCAACCCACACCAAGGACAGAACCAAATCCTTGACACTGAACCACTCCCAAATCCCTGGGCAACACTGGATCAATCTAACTGAAGAAGTTGGGAACCTACTAGGACTCCACCCAGCTTCACATGCCATTTCTACCCAGATATCAGTACTTTTTAGTAATGAGTGCACCAAGCCAGAATTCATATCAACAAGTGCCAGCTTTTGTGTGCTGCTGAGTATGTAGTAAGGAATATAGTATACCTGGAAGCCTAGCAAATCAGAATTAAGTCAGTTTATTGATGAATCCAGGCATGCAAGTCAAGAACTACAAGTCGAAGCATGAGCCAAGCTATCAGGAATCAAAAGGTTTTAAGCCAATTGCAGTAAGTACTAGTGAGAGAGCCTGTGATTACCACAAATCACATCATCATCTATTACATGTATGTCCAAACGTAGTGATAAAGCTGTGCCTCCTTGAGATGGCAAATCAATGAAAGAAAGGGGTAATGACGACATGAAGCTGCCGTGCCAAAGTCATTAGATCCTGGGCACAGCGGCAAAATCTGAAACATGGGATAGATTGACAGTACGGCTCAGTGCTCAGCTCTATGTCGTTGCGCGCTTGATCATCTACCGTACGAAACCCCATCATCAGACGGCAACAGTATGTAGATTTGAGACAGCCTCACCTCCCGGGCCCAACGCATAGTCTTTTTTGTTTCTGGCGACATGCCACGCTTGCTTCGCAACTCCGATGCAATCCATTCGGAGAGCAAAATTTGTTTGAGTTCGCCGTTCGGGAAACAGTCGGCGAGATCACCGATGAGACCAAAGCATAGCTTCAAAGTGGATTCAGTCCTCTCTTCGTCAGCCAAGCAACGCTGGGTGAGTTCAAGGATAGTCGACGAATGAGACAGGAGGAGTCCCACTAATTGTACGTTTAGTTCTAGGGCTTCAAGCGGCGTCTCAACATACTCGCCTTTCTCAGTGTTCTTCAAACCAGTTACAATCCCTGTATAAGCCTCCAGAATACCTTCACGGAGTTGAGCGACGTAATCTACGAGGTCGAAGTCAAGCTAACACTCAACGTAAGCCAGGGTTAGACCATCATGTTTCAGCCTTACCGGGTTGGGTTGAACAGCGCCTGCCTGCTGCAACACACCCATAGTGGTCTCCAAATACGGCTCGAACGCAACGCCAATCGCAAGGGCAATGTCACCAAAGCATGAAAGTATTGATATTTTCACGTTGCGATTGAGGACCTCACTCTGCAAGTTCTCCAGCAAAGCACTCATGAAGGCATTAGCGTACTGAGCACTCTCACTGCCTAGCGCTCGCGAAATGTCTCCGATAATTCCAACTGCGACCATGCAAAGCTGGGTATCTTCGTGAGCTTTGAGAGCTGGGAATAAGAATTGCAAGAAAGCCTGAATATAAGGCGCAAAATTGGCCTCCAAAGCTGTCACCAACGTGAGCACACAAACACCTCATGAAGGCAGCCTGCTCACCCGAAGCTAGCGATCCGACCACTAGAAACGCATCTTCTAAGACAGTGGAGGTTTTTCCGGCGGCCTGAATGAGTTCAAGTACAAGGGTCATGATGCGGTCTGCCATAGGCTGAATACCGTCCCCCAGCCGCCGGGTAACACTCTAGCGACAAACTGTAAGACGGGTAGCCCATATTGAAAGAGAGTGAAGCTTACGATGACCACGCTGCAAAGATTGCTCTGGAGTTCGTTCCAGTTGTTCCGGTCATCTATTCCGACTATCTGGTTCTGCAGGGCATAAACTGTGCAGCGGTCCCAAAGGAAGCAAGAACACGATGCTACACACCTGCATTCCCAGAAGTTGCTGCATCCGCATCAAAATAGTTATAAGAGTGTTCTGGACGACGGGGATCACGTCGTTCGTAGCATGAGTAACGTATGAGGTAATAGCTTCATAAGCAGAAGTGCGGAAATTGGCCTCGTTACTTGTTCTGCAGTGGGGAGACCTCGTAAGTCGTGGGAGGTTAGCAGGCCATGCCACTCACGTGTCCGTAACCCTCAGTAAGGCATTGACGACGCCTTCGAAATACGGCGACAAGTGGCTAGTTTGCGACGGCTCTGTCTCTTCTTCCAAAAATTCGAGTTGATCGGCCAAATTCATCAATGCCCAGCAACAGTTCGTCACAATTCTTGGGTTATCTTGAAGACCCGTCACGAGTGCCGACACCAACGGGTGCAAGTGAACATCCGGCTTGATGGTGACAACGAGCAAATCACATATCCTCCCTAGTGTCCATGCAACTGTATCTTTGACGTGTATGTTGGAATCGCTCATCATCCCTATCAGCAGTGGGAGCGCCTGATTTACGAGACGCGTCAGGACGCTTGGATCGGGACCGTCGAGGATGGATCCAAAGGCCATCACCGCCGCTTCCCGCTGATGCCAGTCGGGAGACTTGATGTGGGCTTCGATGAAAGGTATGACAGCGTCAACTATTGGGTCAGCGACAGCCTGGGCCATAAAGTTGAAGCATGTTCCAGCAGACATGGATATATTCCATTCGTCTTCGTCAGCATCTTCTTCCTGGCGCGTGAGGAGTGTAAGGAGGACGGGCACAACCTCGGGTAACGCAACCTTGGCGAAGAACTTGGATTCGATCTCGGGAGGTTCGCCATAATCAGCAGCCTTAAAGAGAAGGAACCATCAGATCTTGTCCGACGGACAACGGGATCGACAACTCCCGACCACGTACTTCGCGCGCCTCGTGAGCAAGCTCGATTTCCTCTTCGCAAACAGTGGTCCAAAACTCGACAGCCTGCAGAGCCACTCGTTCGTCGCTGTGTTTCATGCCCATCACAGTAAGCTAAAACGGTGGATCAGGTTGCCGATATTTACCCAAAAGCCAAGCACATACCCCGAAAAGGGCTTGCTCCATGTAAAATGCCATCTTATCATAATAAAGAGCCATAATCTTGACAAGGCATTCGAAGGCTCCAACTTGAACAGCAACCGAAGGGTTTTGAGTTGCTTCGCACACGACCTGCATTATGTAATTGCGCTCTCCCTGCATGACATGAGGTAATGAACGATCTGAAGGCGGAGACAACGAACCTCTCGCTCAAAGTTTTCGCGCACGAATTCAAGTGAGTTGTAAAGTGCGTGTACTGCAGCCAACTGGACCTCGGAGGAAGGCTCGTCCTGGCGGGCACCGTGTATCACGGCAGTCAAAATCTCGTTCGATCTCAAGCTCAGAATCTCAGGTTTCTGTGACGGGCAAGGAGTAAGGAGGCAGACAAAGGGGGCGGAGCAGACAAGATCCATACTATAGACTCGCAGATATAGCCGATCGTTTGTAGTGTAGCGATCCTGAGATTGGTGTTGGTCAAGTTATTCACGAAACCAAGAAGAAGTTCGATGAGGTCCGGCCATTGATCATGCGGAAGCTCTACGGAAGCGATGGCGGCGACGACTTGAGCGGAGAAGCTACCGGCCTTTGGGAGGGGGGATGCAAGGGTAACGAGGGCTTCTTGCTTGATCTTGCTCTTTGTGTCGTTTTCGAGGGCAAGCCATCGAGTAGTATACTGAGTCTGCCTTGCGGCCTCCTAGATAACGGGTGTGAGGACAACGGCAAGAAAGAGGCGATTCATGGACATACCCGAGCTGAGAGGGCATTTTTCAAAGCCAAAGCTGCAGCATTGCGAGTGTGTATTTGCGAGCTTTCGTTTGCGAGTTCAGAGGAGAGCATGAGCATGTATGCTGGCTGGACGAAGACAATCAATGCGATATGCACTGGAGCACATCGGAGGACACCCACATAGTTTTCCCTCGATGCATTCTCGAGCTGCTCTGTCGCTCGCTGACGCGTACTGGCATCTGGCAGACAAGGATCAGCCTGCGTGGGGTCGACGTCGATGCAAGTGCGAGTGGCATACCAGGCGAGAGGGTATTCGCAAGGAGTTCGCTAGCGTTCATCACGGCGTAGATTTGAATAAGAACACACGAAAAAAGGCTAAAGAAAAAAAGAAAAAAAGGCTACTGATTGAGTTTTCTGCCAGCAGGCGATCTGTCGATGAGTTGGGAAGCAGTGGGAGACGAGCAGCAGCGCGGCAAGCGGCTTTTCAAAACACAGCAACACGCGTCGACTGGCACGACGTCCACGACGGCCAACCAATTCAATAATACGATCGTAATAGTAAGTACGCCAAGCTTGCTAACAGTACTCGCTGGTCACCACTCTGCAGATCCCCAGCGATATCGCTTTTGATTTCTGTCGACATTAATGGCAGACAGAGTCCGTCTTGATCATCATCGCATCTTATCGCACAATCTCACTGGCCCCTTTACCTTAGGGCCGTGGTACTCCTTCGCGGGGACGGGCTACCCCTGCAGGAGGTAGAGGGCGTCCACCCCCACCCACAGCCGACGCAAAGTGAGCCCTCCATCCACCCCCAAATTCATGTTGACAAGTCTCAAAGCAAGGGGAAACGCGAGGCAATTCTCGATCTCTCAAAATATGTGAACGAAAGAATAAGAGTCAAGTTCACAGGCGGAAGAGAAGGTATTTTTGCGATTCCTCATTCCTGCGCATGTCTCTCACCTCGTGTAGTCACCGGGATTTTAAAGGGGTACGATCAATTATTAAACCTGGTCCTCGACTTCGTCGAGGAGGAAATAAACGGTATTCACATGCACCCCGTCTCCGGTTTTCTCGCTAACCCTTCGCTCTAGAACCTGACCCCCGCACACGTGCCCTGGGCTTGGCCGTCCTTCGTGGACCCACCATTACTCTCCTCAGTCCTGTCGACGGCACAGAGGAGATAGCTAACCCCTTCGTCGCCCAGGAGTAGCCCCGCCGCACAGCTGATTGCCGTCGTCCACACACACCCCAATATGCCTTGAATTGCTTAGATTTCCGCCACGTATATCTGTAATAAGTGAATGCGATGGGAAGAATGGAAGATCATTATGCGTAGTTGCGGTGTTGTCTGTAAGGTATCGGTATGTTGCTAGCAGATGATCGACAACCAAGACTCGCGCATGGACACATACATACACCCATCCATGTGACCACACGCAGTCTCAATCTTGTCTTTCTTGTCAGCCTTTCACCTCGTAAGGGAGGAAGGCGCTAGATCTACCGCCGGAGGGAAAGCGTCAGGACTTATTAGATTGCATCCCCTCCTTCCAAACGGTTTCAGACCTGTCAGGTGGGGACTGTTCAGCTTGACCACCATCGGTGACAGCGGAGACGAATACTGCGGGGATTCCTCGTGTGGATGCGGCCGTGAAACCGTAGGAGGAGATGGCGGTTGACTCATCGAGGACGGTGTGGACGACCCGCTCCCATCAGGTGCCGCCCGTCTTGGAGTGTGTAAAGTCAATGCTGGGGTCCCCTGAATCGGCCCGGCAATGCTACGCTGGTGAATGCCCGCACGAAACGGCGAATGCGAGGTAGACCTAGTTTTGGACAATGCTGGCCTCTGGATCATCTGCACTGCAGATGCCTCGCCGAAAGAAGTACCACGCTCAGCCGCTTCTGTTTCAACCCCAGTAGTGTGAGGTAGGGCGTCGTCGCATGGACAAGGTGAATGAATCCGGAAAGAAGGCGGCGTCTGCCTAGCATCCTCTTCCGCTTTTGCCCCGCTGGGCTGCGTGTTAGGGTTATCGGGCTGCGCTCCTGCTTCAGAGAGGTGAATGATGGATAGTCCAGCTTGGAGGGCATCAGCCCCAAATCCTCGCAGTTGCTGCAGGGGGCGTTGGGTTTGTTGCGGCTGATGTTCAAGCATGTGTACTTGAAGGTGATCATGCGGACTAGAAGAAAAATGGTGGAGAGCGCCGACGTTGCGCTGGCCGAGCTGAAGATGTGCAATGGTCGGAAAACGCGAGCTAGTTGTAGCTGTTTCATAAAATACAGTAGATGTGTCAAGACCTGATGTGAAATGGGGGTGAATATGGGATGTGCGAGCGTTTGTGGAGGAACTAGATGGCGGGTATATAACATTCAATGTAGATGTTGGCCAGGACGTGCGATTTATCTTGCGATTGGATGGATCTGATTGAGACCTGCGAAACGACTCCACTCCATGTGTGACTGCGCTGGCATCTGGCTCAGATAGTGGTTGCATCACCCGGTCATTTGTAGTAACCGCTGGACATGCCTGCAACCTCCCCCTTGGTTCCAGCCCAGGGAGGGCATGACCCACAGGCGACGGGGAGCGCGGTTCTGATACATTGCGAGTCAGAGGCGAACCTCCCCTGGAACTACCGACGGATCGATCTTGGCGATGGTCAGACTCGACACTCTGCAGCCGACCCTCCTCATCACTATTATTGAGAGTTCCGGGGCTGTCGTTCGAGACCCTTGGTGAATGGCACGCTAGTGCAAAGATGGAAGATGTCGCTAGAACCAACCCTTCGCCCAGTTGATTCTCGAAGATAGCATGCTGAGACGCTGGTGCTTTTGGTGGTGGCGGGCTTGTCCACTGACTTCGCTTCGGAGCCATGTGTTCCGGGGGCGCTGATACGGGAGCACACTGCTCTCTTACACTGTCCTTCTCATTGTTAACGAACTCTGGTCGCAGAGAAAGACGCTCGGTAGGGGAAGGTACCCCCAACCGGACCAGATTGTTGTTACCGGATGGAGGAACCGACAAACGTGGGGGAACGAAAATAGGAGAGGGTGCTCCTGCCTGTGGATCTCCAACCTTTTCCTCGCAGAGCTGGGATAACGCTACTAGCGCACGTGGGCGCGTGGCTAGAATCCTGGAAGCACGCATAAACTCGCCGCGAATCTGAAACCAGGGGTGAGCATTATAAATTGGAAATGGCAGGCAATTACCTGGTACAAGCCCTCTCTCGTCACGCAACGAGCTACGTTGAAATCAGTCTCGAAAGGATCCTAATGCATGGTCAGTCAAGTGCGTAGGAGCGGGTGTTGCTGCCCCACCTCGATGCAGAACCGGTTCCGTTCCCTTGAGTCGTGGAATTTCGAGCTTGACAACTATGAAAATCATTTAGTACACTTCCTTAGAGACACCGCCCAACACCTACATCATTCTGCCACCCTTTGCTTTCTTTCTTAAGCATACCAGCACGTATTGAAGCGACACCAGTATTATATGAAAAATCGCGAGAATAGTAGCGGAAGAAGTCGATCAGGCTGAGAGAAGTAGATTAGCGATATTCTCGCAAGAAAGGAGTGAATCTCACAGTTCAGCGACAGTTTCTGTATTGGAGGATCGCCACCGCTGGCACAAAAGGTCGATATCATCGAAGAACCTGTACGGCGAATGAGCCAAGGTATACCAAGATTCGTGGTCCTGAACTCACCAAGTGTTATGTCCGTCGATATGCGTGTCCTCCTGTGCAAAGCTTAGCTTAGCTACCTAGACTCTCTGCAGGGAAGAGAACTCGCCTTTGAGATTGGACGAACAGGAGGAAGTTGCTGTAGATTTGGAAGGACCGGTGGATTCTTGACATGAACGAGAAAGTAGATAACCAGCAAAACGTATCCGTAGGATGACAGTGTTCCGTGATACGGTGAATTGATTTTCCTACAGGGTGACGTGAGCTGAGTGGTGAACGCGGTACACAGGTACTGACCTCCGTTTACTCCAGACTTTGACTGGGTACTGTCGATGAGCAGCTGACGAGGAGAGAACAGCGATGACTTACGGAAAAGTACGAGCGTGCGGACGCGGGTAGGGTCTATCATGGCGTAACACATGAGCAGACGGGTGTTCTCCAAGGCCAGTCTATTCTCGAAACCGATATCGCAGGCGATGCCAGAGGGAAGGCCTGGCGAAGGATCCAACGACAACTTGACGATGGGTATACGGGCGTGGGGTAAGGGCTTGACATGGAATTTTGTTTCTGATAACACGGTCAGAAGGATGATGCTGGTGGGCAAAGAGTGGATGAAACGAACCTCTTTCGAGGAGGTCGCCTAGCATGACGACAAGGTCTGATGCGGAGAGACGCTCGACTGAATCGATGAGACAACATAGATCCATGTCTTCCGGAGAAGATCAGCGACGCGTGGGCCACCTCGAACGCGGATACGAACCTGAGTTTCGAAGATTGAAGCCGTTGGCGGTGCTCCCGAACGACAAGAGTCGACTTTCGGGCTCTATGGTGCGAATGAGACGCTCGAGGAGTTTCCTGACATCCTCTTTAACGACCAGCTCCTCTGTGGTTGGGAGGAGCTGGACAACGAATTCGAAGAGTGCGTGTGAGAGCTCGTTCACGAACAAACGATGCTTGGAAGCGTGCCTGCGCTGGTTTGGCACCGGAGCGTAGGGAAGGGACTGGGCGGGTTGGCCTGTTGGCTGGGCCATAGTTTCAGGTGGCGACGACGACAACGAGCGGCTCTGTGCTGTACACTGGCTGGGATGGGCTGCGGCGACACGGCTCGACTACGACCAGCCTCGCGGGTCGACTTGGGGGACCAACTCGGTCGCACAACGTTTGGCTGACCAGCCAAATCCAATACACACAACCCTGCCCAAATTCGGACGTCTAGATCGACCACACAACTACATAATCGACCCCATATAGTAAGCAGCCTACGCTTGTACCTTTAGCAATACCTTCTTGCCATACCTGCCACCCTGCAGTCTCTTCATCACCTCAGATATCCTCTCCTCGTCCCCCTCGCTGCCGTCGATCTCCAGTATCTCGTGTTCGGGGCCAAGGAGCTAATAGTGCACAGCTTGAGCCTTCGAACGTTGACATATCTGTGACTCGTACCTTGCCGTGGCGCATCAATCCGACCAGGTTCTCCATCAATCTTTCCCTTTCCTGCCTAGATTTTCTATTGTACCATAGAGTTTGCCAGAAGCCATGGCACGTTAGGTTCTTAAATATAAATAGAGACGTCGGAAGGGATAACGGTTCCTTAGACATGGCACCGTATGACACCAGATGTGCATCTTGACCAAGTAGCCGCGCCATCATCGTTGTAGCTCGACCGCCAACACAATTGAGTCCGAGCCGGATACTCTAACCTGCCATGAGCTCTAAAGTTCAGATAGCAGACACACCACCGACCCGTCCTCCGGTCCACGTTTTGATCTGGTCCTTGAATCCCTTGTCTGAGAGTTGGTTGTGCGTTGCGACCTGGGTGGCACCCAGGTCCTTCAGATATCCTGTTAGCGATTCGACGTCCTCCCTGAAGAGCTCAGCCACTCGCTGACAACCCACTCGAAAGATGCGTCTACCTATCTCGAATGAAATTAAGCGTTTTCCATCCCTTCGCTGCGGCAATTTGAATCACAGCCTGGCCAACCTATGTGGAAACGAGGGGTCAAAGGTGGTACCTCCGGGCTGCAAAAAGACTCGCATACGGCACTGTTCGCACCATTCTGGACTACCCAGTCCCCCTTTTCTAACTTGACAAAATCGTGCAACATATTGTAGGCCGTGGGTGGGTTGACCTTGGGAACGTCATCTCAGATTCGTCCCAGAAACGATCGTGGAACGAGGTGAGACGCACAGTGAGGGTAGCCGCCTGTGCCTCCCCCAAGTCGGAGGGTATCTTGAGGACATTCCGAACGTCGACATTCCTAGCTGACGTCCACGTCCCCATTTGAGGTTTGGTCATCACCACCCAGTCACCTTTCCTCAACTCCCTCACGCCCTCGCCGACCTGTACGACCTCAGCCAAACCCTCGTTGCCGCCAACATAGAGAGGTGCATCTTGAGAAAGAAGGTCAAACGGGACAGGCTTGGCTGGATACACCCCTTCTATGACATTGATATCAGCTGGATTGATGGGGGAGAGACGGAAGCGGACGTTCGCGGTGTTGGGCGGTGGTGGTGGTAGGTCTGGGAACGTGAGGAGGGAAAGTACCTCGGACGGATCGCCGTTCTTTCTGTAGACTACGGCCCTGTTCCTGTGAGAGACCGAAGAAGCTGCGAAGGTACGCGTGTGCGGGAAATTCTGCAGCAGGCGAGTGGTACAAAGCATGCTAATTGATCGCCAGCGGTGTCCTGTCCCCGCCAGCCGGGTAAATTAATACTGGTAAATAGCAACTTAAAGCGTACTGGTGACTACTGCCAAGCCCGCGTGAGAAGCGAACAGTGGCCAGTGACGCCATGGACTAGACGTGGCTACTGACGTCACACCTTGCGCACCACAACTCCCCTATAAGTATCGATGCTCCCCCCCGAACGTTTAGCTTCTCAATTTTACCCACTGACGGAACATGAGATTATACTGGCCGCTGTTTATCTTCCTCGCTCTCGTACAAGCCACTAGCTGGTTCGGCTCAGACGACCCCGTCGACTGCTCGTCCATCACATCGGCCCCTTCTGCGGCCTACTCTCATGCGAGCCGTGAAGTGAGAGCAGCCACCAATACCGTCAGTGACACCGCTGCACAGGCGACGCGTGAACTCGGCCGCGCGTTTGACGAGACTAAAGACCATGTCTTCTCTACCTGGGATGACTCTCGTCTGAGGAAATGGCTCGAGGACCACGACATGGTCGAAGCCAGGAAGGCAAACACCCGCCAAGAACTCCTCGACCTTGCTAACCGTTACTTCCGCGAGGCCTCTGACCCTGTATGGCAGACCTGGAGTGATTCTTACATGGTATATCAGCTTCTGCTTCTCTGCATACGCACTCACTTCGGCTTGTAGCATGAATGGCTTGTTGCGCACAATTTGTTGCCCCCACATGAATCGCCTCGTCGCGAGACGCTCCTCGATTACATGAAGCATTATTACTACTCCACCACGGATAAGATCTGGCACACTTGGTCAGAGTCCGAGCTCAAGGCATGGCTGGTCAACCACGGTATTCTTAAGAGCGACGCCCAAAAGCAACGCGACGAGTTAATCAAATTGATGGAGTGCGTGTCTTGTAAATGCGACCGAATTTCCCACTTCGGTGCTGACCACGTCAATAGGGTGCACTACCTCTCTGCATCTGACAGCATCTGGGGCGCCTGGCGCGATAGTGACATTCGCGAGTGGCTTACTACACATGGGTATATTGACGAGAGGACGGCCTCACGCAAGACACGCGACGAGCTAGTGGACCTCATCAATTCCAAGTATGTACGCTTATCTCAGATCTCTGTCTCTACTGACCTTCGTAAACCCAGATACGCCGACGCATCGGTGAAGAGTGCTTCATATCTCGTGTGGCCTGATGCTCGATTACGTGCGTACCTACGTGAGCGTGGTGTTAGTGAGGACGCTCTACCCACAAGTAGGCCTGGGCTACTTCGTAAGCAACTAGCCCCCCTTTACACCAGAGTCGAGATTAATCACCTTAACAGAGGAAACCCGTATTCGTTGGGTTCAGGCATCCACACAAGCTGAGAATATTTTCGCCAAATTGAGGGACACCGTGAACAGCGGTGTAATAGCGATCGAGGACGCTCTCAGCTGGATCTGCGACTCTCTGGCGGACCGGGTACACCAGGCCAGGCAGAAAGCAGAAGAAGCCAAAGACTTTGCTTGGGAGAAAGGCTACCAGCAACCGTTTGGTAGCGCTGGTGAGGGCATGAAGCACGGCGGTGAAGAGATGCGGCAGGCTGGAGAAAGGATCAAAAGTAAGGCTGACGAACTCTGACGTCGTGCACATTTCGGATTGCTGTTCGTATACTGTACTAAAACCTTGGTATGCATTGTAAATATCGAGTGCGTAATCTTTTCGACCGAACTTGAGGATTCCGCTCGCACCGCGATCGCACACAATATTACCACTATGTCTGTTTAGTTCCGTGTCTTCCCGCTTTACATTTTGGTCGTCGTTTCCAGCAACCGTCGTCCTGTGCGCAGCGGCGGTCCAGCTTGTGCGGTACAGCTCGGAGGCATAGACGACTCACGTGATTTTAGAGATAGCAGATAAAAAAAGTGATATCCGTCCATTTCGAGAAAACCCCACTCCAACTTCCCTCCTCCTTCTTCGCAACTACCCAAACATTATGGTGAAAGCAGTCGTTCTTGGAGCTGCAGGTGACTTCATTGCTCGCCGATGTCAAGTACATCAGTAATACTGAACGGATTGTGTAGGCGGTATCGGCCAGCCCTTGTCTCTTCTCTTGAAGAGTAATCTTGAGGTGACGGAGGTATGGGAGTCAACGAAAATCATCCGAACTCGTGTCAACTAAGGGGGAAAATGATCTAGCTTGCCCTCTACGATATCGTCAATGCACCTGGTGTTGCTGTCGATCTCTCTCATATCGCAACTCCCGCCAAAGTGGAAGGTTTCCTCCCTCCCGACAATGGCTTGCAGAAGGCCCTTGCAGGTGCACAAGTCGTCGTCATTCCTGCAGGTGTCCCAAGGAAACCTGGTGTGAGTTCGATCTCCTATCTCTTACTCTCCCTCTCTCTCTCTAATGGTCACACTTTTAGATGACTCGGTGGGTGAGATAAAATTCGTCTTCGTCTCAGTACGCTGATAGGCCAATGTTCCATCAGCGATGACTTGTTCAAGGTAACGACTCAGCTGGGCACTAAGGATTGTCTTTATCCGGTTAATCGCTCGCGTTAGATCAATGCTGGCATCGTGCGAGACCTCGCCACTGCTATCGCCACCACCGCTCCTAAGGCGTTCGTCCTCGTTATCTCCAACCCAGTTAACTCCACCGTCCCCATCGTTGCGGAGGTTTTCAAGCAACACAAGGTCTTTGATCCCAGGAGGTAGCGTTTTTTGCATAATCACAAAAACTGCGTTAACCAGACCTATACAGACTCTTCGGTGTCACGACGCTTGATGTCGTTCGTGCTTCTACCTTTGTGGCAGAGGTTCTGGGAGACCGCTCTCTTTCTCCTTCCGTAGCTGTTCCTGTTGTTGGTGGTCACAGTGGAGTCACTGTATGCGCCTCTCCTATTTCCTCTTCGTCCACCTCGCATTGATGTTTTGGTCTAATATAGATCGTTCCTCTTCTCTCTCAATCGTCGCACCCTCTCCCATCAAACCTCGACACATCGACCATTGACAGCCTGGTCAACCGTATCCAATTCGGCGGTGATGAGGTCGTCAAGGCTAAGGATGGCGCTGGCTCGGCCACCTTGTCCATGGCGTACGCTGGCGCCGAGTTTTCCACCAAAATCATTCGCGCTCTCAAGGGCGAAAGGGGCATTGTCGTTCCATCATATGTCAACCTCACTCAGGAGGGCGGTGAGGCTCTCAAGAAAGATCTCGGCAAGGAACTTGATTACTTCTCGGCACCGGTTGAACTTGGGGTAAGTATCACCGATACCCTTGAGCATCTGTGATTGATACGTTTTGGGCCTTGTAGCCGAATGGCGTTGAGAAAATCAACGGATTGGGTGCCATTACACCAGCAGAACGCGTTCTCATTGACGCCGCTCTTCCTGAACTTGCTGCCAGCATTGAGAAGGTTGGTTTGGATAAGTTAATCTTTTGTTTCTGTGCTAACTTTCCCTTGTTTAGGGTGTTTCTTTCATTCAGACCCCAAAACTTTAGCCGCACGGTAACTTTGCTACATATGTATGGAGTTAACTAGGGGTATGAGTTGGATTGTGTAGAAGCTTAAATAGAAGGATCATAACGACCTGTAGTCCTGTACCCATAGTCAGAGGAGAGCTGTTTATTGTTTTCCTCCACATCATCGCTGCGAGTCGCGGTCGTTTTGACAGTTCGACTTTAATGAGTTTGGATTTTGACCTGAATTAGCCCACGCATGGCGCTCAACGTCAACGTCCAACAGCCGCTTCACCACGCTTTTTTTTTACTCTGGATACCAGCCTGTTTACAATTTTTTGCTGGCCAGTCAGCGTCCGGCGTCATCATCATGTCCATTCGCCGAAAGGTGTTTAACCTGATTTTTCTGAAAGAGCGAAGTGATTCCTCCGCTGTGTCCGAATACAAGTCTTGGGGAGAAGTGGTTCGCCAGACGATAGCTCGATCAGTCAAAAACATCCCGGTGCTAAAAGACTTACTACCATCACAGGCCACTTGTTGGTTTTTATTCAGTAGGCTGGGACATAACATGTCGCATGCCCAGCAAGACCATTTGAGACACTCAACTACTTGTGGGCCACCGACTAAAGACGCGCTGGAACCGGTACCCTGGGGAGACTCGCCACGACACTGATGGAAACTCTCACCTCAAGTTCGTGTCAGGCGAAGACCCTTGTTGGCGATGGTTGGTACTACGTCGTACGAAAATTCTTCCCACTGCCGTTTTGACAGTTAACAAGTAGTGTTGGATTCATATAGTTGGACCACTGGCTGGATTAAATATGAAAGCTGTTAGTAGGTGCGTTTCTAACACACCCAACAATTATCTCTTGGCTTCCAGAGAATCTAGACATTGCAAGGCTGGGCTGGTGTGGACGTTGAAGGGTTCACGTCGGACATGGCTTTTATGACGGACAACTTGGAGGCACTTCTGATGGACCTGTGACATCGACTCGTGCTCCGAGCCACGGTGAAACTTGAAGGGTTTGGTTCCGCTGGGTAGCGGTGCTTGCTAACCTTTCTAACAGCTTCTGTGATCTCCTGTCGCTCGCCGGCCTCTCGAAACCCAACCTGGCTGGACAGGCATGTCTCCAAATGAAGTGAAAGGTTTCATCTCCGTCGATATGTTTGTACTACGTTTCTCCACGATGTGCTGGAGCTATTTCACAACCGAACTTCTACGCAGTACTTTGTCTTGAGCGTTTGGTGACGTAATCAACTTTGCTCAACTCAATGACCTTAATACCAGTGCACCAAGGTAAGTGGAACCGAGTAGTCTACGTGCTCAAGATCCTAACCTACTGCAGCCTAGTGCTCCTTCAGTTTGCGGTATTCCCTCCTTGGCTCAACTGCGGAATATTCCAAGCCAAACTCAACTACGGGGGGACCGTTGAATCGCTGGCTTGGGACTTCTAGCTCCTCAATTTCTTGGCAAACTCATGGATGGCAGTTCTCCGGGGCTCCGCTGTGCTAAACTGTTGCCCTGCGGCGCAAAGCCGCCGGACTTTGTGGCTTGGCCTCACCATCGCGATATTAACGCACGTGTAATCAACATGAACTATCTGATGTTCGCTTTAAGCACCTTGCATATGGTATCTTGGCTTGGCAAACCACGAAGTTCCTCTAGTGCATTCCTTGCGAAGGTAAGTTTCGCCGCTCTTATTCCTTGGCACATACATACCCAGTGAAGTTCTTTTCGGGTTCACACCTGTTCCAGCCTGACGTCCGTGTGCAATCAAATCTTGAGACTTGGAAGTTCGTCGAAGCGGCTGCTACCCCGACGTCGTCCCGAGAAGTCCACTCTTTAACTAGGACAAGTGGACTCCTCAATTCGAAATGCCGATTACATAGGAAACGTGCTATCGCCGAGCAAGCCTTGCTACTTGCCGCGCCGATTACGCCGGGTATCCCGCACTCCCTGCTTTGACCTTACCACATTGTCTCGAGGTGACTGATTTGGATGGCCGTTGTCTACGATACCGTGTCACGCCACGGTTGATAATTGCTCCGACATGGTGCCATTCTTTATGATCGGCTTTGTTTCCAGAGCTCCCCGATGACTGAGAAGAGCTTACGGCCTCCTCAGTGGTGTGGAGTGGGACAAAAGTCCATATTCGAACCCCGAAGGATCAGTACCTTGCTATATTCTCATGGTACACACGGGATATGACAACTTATCGCCCAATACACATACCGGTCCCACACGCACAACTTCTTTCTCATTTCACTTGGTGAGATCGTCAGCGGGGTAACATATGGTGGGGTAATGCGGCGTGAGAAAACAAGAGATGTCTTCTGTGGCGTTTTCGTGGGCGATAGGGTGTGGCGGTGATCAGTGCAGATGCCTCATGAAAGTTCATCCTCCAGTTCTGCTGTCAATGGGTGATTCCACAGGGACCAGCCACTGATTTGTTGGCATAATGGACCAGAAATAGGCCTAAGTGTACTAATACACACGTACGTGATAACCGTTCTCTTTGAGTGACAGTACAGCAGGCACCCCGCCATGTTTGCTCGGTGCGAAGGATTCGTCAACGTCGGGCCAATCCTGACCATTGAGAAGCAAGTAGAGGGGGGAACTTAAGCCAGACTTCCTACACATCGATGGCTCCTGGCTGGACGGCTACTGAAAACGTTCTCCAAACACCTCCTGAAATGAATGACATCATATATGTGTGAGGGTTTATTGTGCTGGAGTCGACCGTCCTGATCAGGGTTAAGTGATAGACACACTGTTGTTTGTGGAATCAGAAAATAAATAACACCTCCTGCGCACGAAAAAAAATGACCTTAGGTGACTACGGCATGACGGAGAGGCCATGTTCTTGATCTCATCTCACCGCTCCTTGGTTGTGATAGCCGGTGGTTGCCACGAGCAGGTATCCCTGACATTTTATGCCTAATCTAGGGTGTGAGCAGCCTCCAGACGCAGAATTCGCGCAGGTGGAGGCTGGGGTTCTGCTTGTTTTACTGAGGCTAACATGCGCCCAAGGCCTGGGCTGAGTTGCCACATGACGGTTTGATGAAGGGCCAAGAAAGTTTCTGAGCTTGGTGCCATTTTGCACAGGGCAGACTGCAGGGAAGAAAAGCGCGAGCAAAGTGGAGGACTCAACCGGACAACATGAGGATGATCAGGTACGCTTTTGCAAAATTTGGGAGCTTTCGTGAGCTCTTTGCAGCTCTTTATCACATCAGCAACAAGGTTCCATAATAATGCCATCCTCTATACGTTAACCGAAGTACCTGTGTCAACGATCGGATGGACTGATAATGACTTACAAGGATTAGCCGCGGATTCAGTAAGCCTCGGGTGAGGCTGAGGGCACTGCAACTCTAACGCGATATTGTGCGGCGATTGCACTGCTCAAAGAGTGGCTGCGGAGACACGCAACAAAGGAGAGAAGATTTCCTTAGTATTCGTAGATCCAATGCCAAGAGTAAGCAAACAGAAGAGGTAGGTGGATGCACCGACCCGCCAACGAAGTCACCAGCTGTGGGGAGTGCGGGCATCGCCCATTTAAAGGTAGTAAGAGGAATGGCTGGGTGTGAAAAGTGGTGCCATACAAACAACGCGGGAGCCAGACGAAGAAGCTAGGTTTCATGACAACGTTGGGAAGTCGGAGAACACACTTTTCATTGACAGTGCCACACTAGACTATGATGGACAGGAATCAGCGATGAATCGACAAGCGGTGGGTACTGCACGCATGGGTTCATAAATTGGGATCCGACGGATAAGATAACTGCAAGGGGGGACACGATGTATGAGTTCTCAAACACGTTCGAGGGATACAACACCGGCAGCTCACACCAAGCGGTGATGTGAGATTTGAATGATAGACGCACGGGCCATGTGGACTCGTTCGGTCGAGGATGTCGGCCAAGACGTCCACATCGGAAGCTGTGCCCATAAACGGAAACCCCTACGGAAACGTCGGAGATGACCTAATAAGTCAGTTTCAGACCGGAATCAGCGCCGGCGGAATAACAACACCCAAAACCGGGCCAAATAAATTTATTAATAAAATCCTCCTCTCAACGCCAAAGCCTACCACTTATTAAAACCCCCCCCTTCGAGTCCTGCCATGGCCAACCCCTGCTAACACCTCCTCCTTGCCGTTAGACAGGCAGTCAGTCAGCCATGTACGCTCATCCACCTTCCACGCCTCGCTCCATCCTCAAGCAGCAACACTCGTCCACCAGAGCCGGTTGCAGGTCTCCTGACAGACCTCCTGCTGTCCACTTCCCTCCCTCGCCTTCTTTGACCAGAGTATACGCCGCCCACCCCTCTACAGCGTATGACCGATCGCCCATCGTCGTGTCTCCTAATGCCTGTGCTCTGCCGGAGCGTGGCTGTCCTGGTCGGACATACACCCTAGGCGATGAACGTCCAACGCGTTCGTCTCAGTCAAAACGACGCCCGAGCAGTGGAAATCATTTCCATCCCCGTGCAGTATCAAACCAGATATCTACCTCCCCAACCAGATCTGTAGGGGATGACCATACTCGCGCTTCCACACGCGCCTCCCCCTTTGTTCCCCCTCCATTAATACCCGATCTGTCCTCAAGAGTCAGACGAGAGTGACAGCTTCGTCACACCATTCGATACCCCCAACATGTCATTGACGCCAGCCCCATCAATATCAAAGCCTCGTATTCGCTCTGATGGCATGTTGCCCACTAGCCCATATTGCCCCGAGCAGTCAGGCTTTTCTGACAACTATCCACCTTCTTACCCTTCGTACCGATCATCTCCGGATGATGCGCACAAATCTCGCCGGCGCAGGTCGCGGGATCGCTCGCGCGAATGTTCGTACGCTAGCGACGACTGTTATAAGCCATTCTCCCCATACTCCTCGCATGCGCTTAGAGAGATGGACGATGGCTGCTTGGGGGGCTTTTGAGCTCTCGTATGCTCACTTTTTTGGAGTCGCCACACATTATATCCTGGAGCTCTTGGCATGCAAGTCTACTAGACGTCATTTAGAACGACTGCAAACCTATACTACACAACTGTATTTATCTTTTTGCAAGCAGTTTGGAACGTTTGTTGAGGTCTTGTGGACATGCTTGATTCGTCTTGTGCGCAGTCGCCAGGGGATTCTTGCGAAGCCGATGACATCAGATACTGCCGTTGAATCATTGATCAAGACTTCGCCAGCTTCTCCCGATCTACTTCTTAGGTCCACCCGGCCCTGGGTGCCGCAGACCTTTGGAAATGGTTTCATCTGCTGCAGTGGCCGTAGGCTTGGTGCTGACTCTGCCCACAGCATCGCACAGCTGCAACGCCGCTCCAGCAGCTCGTTATGTATCATCCCTGCGCTTGAACGTTCATCGGTGCCATTGATCAGCGTCCTCATGGAACGGCGCTGCCGTGACACACGGAGTTCTAACCTTCCGGATCATTTGGCACCAGTGATTGGGTCTTTCCTGCCCAAGTATTCCTACTTCGACTGAAGCGCAGCCTATGTCATCCCTGGTGCCTGTGGCGATTGTTGGCAGAACAACTGTGGATAATAATAGCTTCCTCGGTTTCTAATCTGTCCCGCACACGCCCAGGAGTTGGAGAGCCACAACCACACTTAAGAATGATGAGGCACGGAAAGTCAGCTCTTCAGGAACCGACATGTTCAATGTTGGACATAAGTACTCTGTCCCGGTGAGTGGCGCATAGCCGTTGCCAACGGTGTTCCCCCTGTACGGGTCCTGCTTGTCGGCATCAGCATTCGGTGACGGCCCGCAGATACCTAGGCTCTATAGGCTGGTTCGATGACTGCCTTTTGAGGAACAGTGGTGACCCTGTGGTGGCCCATCCCTCTTCCTAAGGTCTGTCCATACCCTTTCCCCCTTGGCCTTGGCTGGAAAATCATTCTTCCAGTGCAGGTCGGCGAATGTATTTCGCACGTGCACCCGTTATCCGTAAGTATTGCATCGTATTCCCCGTTGACTCCTTTGACCACACCACCCATTTGGGAGTTTACTTCAACGATCGCGATGTAATTTAAGCCTGACCCGTTCGCTAAGGTGAGGGTGAGCATGCCGGGATTATCAGGTAAGTAGCTTATCGCTGTCTGGTGGCATGACCCTCGGAATCCTCCTTGCTTCTACCGAGCGCTTTCGAACTTTCTTCAGAAACAATGGAAGAGATACGCGCGTTCAGGTGATGTGCTACTTTTGCTCGTAGCGACCGCCGCGGTGAAGTTTCTATGAAATGTGTGCGTGCTACAGCATTTTTCATTATCCAAACTTAACCCTACAGTCGGCCTGTATCCAGCGTTGATGCGTCACGGAGCTGATTATGTAGCCACTCTAATTTATCAGTTACGAACGACAGGCCAGTGTACAAGATTTTGACATCGGGTCGTGAACCAACACGTATCCATTAAGGCACATGCTGACCACCAATCCAGAGTTCACCATTCGTCAAATAAATTGAACGTAAACAGCTTTCACATGCCCGACCGTGTCCAACCATGAAGATCCGAGTAGGCCCTGTGTCGGTAGACCCAAATGCTAATCTTGGAATCAAAAGTGTCCGACCAGCGTAAAACGAAAGCGAGGTGCGTAACGTTGACCGTGCCCTGAGATCGGTTGATTAATCAACGTATACTGCCTGGTAGCGCTTACGCAAGGGAGTCGCTCTTGGGGGAATGGTGATTGAGGAAAACAGGATACTGGACACGTTGTGCGTATCAAATGGACTTATCTGTGTTGTTCGCGAAAGAGTCATCCTCCCCACGGAAGCTGAGTGGGAGTGATCCTCTTTTCACCCCATCGCCACTAGTTCCAAGAATACCTCAGATGTCAGAGTGCTTGAGCGCATTGTCTACACAATTCCTTGCAAGCCTGAACGGTACTTAGGAACGCTGGTCAGATCAAGCAAGGAACCAATTACATAAATCAATCCGGACTGGTCAACGGCATCGTCAACGTACATCCGCAGAGACGGTTCCTGATAGGCCTGAGGGCCGGACGGCGCGACCCTTGACACGAGCTGCGAATATTGATTCCATGCGGCTCCGCTATGTCGCCACCACAGATTTCTGCGAGGACACTATAAATAGGTCCCACACTCGCCAACGTTTCGTCTAATCAAAAGTGCGAAGTCATTCAGAATCATGCACCCCTCTGTCATGATTGGCCCTGGAAGTTGAAGAATGGTCGCCCTCTGAAAGATTCACTACGCCGTTGACACAGAGGTGTTGGAGCGGCGTATTTGCCAACTCCGGAATGTAAACTTGTGATACGCCACTTGGCAACAGCAGAGAGATCCGTGAAAAACAGGAGGAGGTTGAACCTTCGGAGGCCTGCGGAGAGAGTACATGTCTGTAAGCGGGCAGTTCTAAGCCTGTTATTTGCTTCCTATCATCTGCCCGGAGTTGCAAAATCTGGAAATGTTTTGATAATAACTCGTTCATTATTACAGATGAAAATAAGAAAAGTACATAATCATGTAGCAAACTGAACGAAGCCTATGTTCCAATTAAATATATATATAAAAGAAAAGCGTTGAGATGATGCTGCCAATGCCGGTGCAAAGTGGAAAAGTGGTGCGAGGAGAACGTAAGGGATTTTAGTACTCCGCACGAAATTGTGGAGTACCGATTGTCGCAGATGCATGACTTATTTATAGTAATCACAACTCTCTTATAAATTCGACTCAGAAAAAGGTGCGGGAGGATGATTTGTCTAGAATCGGGGGTTACGTCTGATAGACTGAAAGTCGAGTTCAGCGTGTTTTTTTGAATAAAAACAAGTAAGGCACTATCAGTCTATCATATATCTTCATACATGCAAAAGTACAAGGTCCTAATGGCATTTTATTGTGTTACAGGGCATTTTGCAACTGCGGGCAAACGATAAAATAGCCGGAAGGCTGTATCGTGAGACTCCTGCTTAAGACTTTAAGCCTATGTTGCAAAGCAACGGCTCCACCGTCATGGAGTCATATCATTGGCCGAGATTCCTTCTACTAATCGAGCTACTTATCGCGGGGAGGTCCGCGTGTTTGCAATTTCTGCTCCCTCTCTCGCGCGGTCATGTCCCGCACCGTAGATGACGATGATCACAACCTGGAGGCATTGGGGTACAAGCCCTCTTTCAGAAGAGAATTCTCCAATTTAGCTACTATTAGCTTCGCCTTTAGCATAATGGTATGTTGCGGCTGTGGCTTGTGACCTTCACTTTTTCCATGATTGCGATATGTAGGGTCTCTGCTCTAGCGTGGCTACGACGTTCAACACTCCGTTGCTTCTGGGAGGTCCCGCCTCTGTGCGCATCTTGTCGAGTCAACCCTCGGTTTAGGAAGCTGAATCAAATGTCCCCCCAGGCAACATGGTGCTGGCTGCTAGGCTCGTGCATGTGTTTCACATTGGGGTCTAGCATTGCGGAGATCGTGTCCGCATTCCCAACGTGCGGTGGTCTTTATACGGCCTCTGCCAGGCTATGCCCGTCAACACATCGAGCCGTCGTTGGTTGGTTAGTCGGCTGGCTCAATCTCCTTGGTCAGATAGCAGGGGTTTCATCTACCGAATTCGGTCTCGCCAACATGATTTTGGGAGCAGTCTCGATAGCCTCGCCAGATTTTGCGATCACGCCGGGGAAGACAGTCGGGGTGTTTACAGGACTACTTATCACCCATGGCATTTTAAACTCACTTGCTACCAAACATCTCGCGTTCTTCACCCGCGGTTTTGTGTTTGTGAACCTCGGCACGACTATTGTCATTATTATAGTGCTTCTGGCTACCACCCCGAGGTCGGAAATGCATCCTGCAAGCTATGTTTTTGGTAGCCAAGGTATCATCAACGAAACGGGAGGGTGGAACAATGGCATCGCATTCTTATTTGGATTGCTCAGCGTGCAGTGGACTGTAGGTGGTGTTCTGTATCTACCAACCCGATTAACCGTCGATCACTTCTTTCAAAGATGACCGTGAGCCGAAATCCTCCATTTAAGGGGCCTTTACTGATCATACTAGGATTATGATGCTACCGCTCACATCTCGTAAGAAATCAAAATTTCTCCTGCCGGTTATTGTTCTCATTTCTCAGTGAGGAGGTTCGCCGCGCTGCCTATGCAGGTTGGTCTTGATCAATTTCCCAGGTCTTCACTAACCACCATAATCTCAGCACCATCTGCTATTTTCATTGCTGGTACGTAATATTTTGGATAAAATTGTCATGATTTACTGTTTGCTGACTTCGGTATGGAGTGATCGGAACTGGCATTCTTGGCTGGATCCTTAATATTGTGCTTGTGCTCTGTTCTGGTCCGATGTGAGCTAAATATACCTCGCTATATGCTTGGAGTAATACTCAGTGCACACAGTGAGGACTTGCCAGGGATATCCGGGTCAGCTTTCCTACAGGTATGCGACCAATGACAATACTCCTGATATCCATTGAGGCCAACAGAATTCTTTCAGATAATGGTCACACGAATGGGCGTTCCTGCAGCACTCTTTTTGTGGGTGAGTTGACTCCTTATTCAATTCTACATACAATTGACCACGTTCTCCCAGAGTTTTGTGTGCCTTACTGCTTTCTTCGTGGTACAAACGGCATTGCAAGCTTGCTCGCGGTTGCTTTATGCGTTCAGTCGTGATCATGGTAAGTCCACAAGGTTTCCTCTGGGTGGGTGGCTTGCAGGCCGACTGTGTGGTAGCCCTTCCGGATTCCGGATACTTCAATCATATCTCGCCGTGGACTCAGACGCCCTTGCGTGCCATTTGGCTAACGACTGCTGTATCCATCTTACCCGGTCTGCTTGACCTCGCATCACCGGTTGCAGCCAACGCGATATTCGCTCTCACTGCCATAGCACTGGATACCAGCTACATCATACCCATCTTCTTGTGCGAATCCTCTTTCTTGGTTTTCTAGTTTCTACATTCTCACTTCCAACACCAGACGCCGCCTATATGCAAACCACCCCGAAGTGCGTTTCCAACCAGGTCCATTCTATATGGGATCCGGTATTGTCGGCTGGGCTGCAAACATAGCATGCATTTCGTGGACTCTTTTCGTATGCGTAATCTTCTCGCTACCTACTGTCCTCCCCGTCACTAGGGAGAATATGAATTATGCACTCGTAATCACGATCGGTGTCGTCGTTGTTACCGGGTAAGTTGCCTGTTTACTGAAGAATGCTCAGTGCTATGTACAAGCTGACAATATCAACTAACTCAATGCGTAGGGTATGGTACATACTTAGGTTCGTTGCGCCTTTCCCGGTATTAGCTTCCCGTCTGAACCGCCTGACTAACCACATCCTACAGTGCACATCGGCATTACCATGGTCCGAGCTCCAACCTTACTAATGCTGAAACCAGATCCAGGCTAGGCGCAAGCCAAGGTATTCCGGTACAGGAAGTCGTCGCCGATGCGGACGAGAAGAAATCGCAGTCGGATGGTATCGCCTAACAGATCTCGATTATGTGTGGCCAACGTGCTTTTAGGGGGGTTTATGTACCTGGCTGTCCTCGTGCATTCAGGCCAGTCTACATGCGTTTGCGAATGCCGTATGTATCGTTAGTACGTGCTCTGTGCTCATCAATCTGGAATGCACAGGACGGCATGTTCACGTCAGCTCTGAAATGAAAGCTTCTGGCATTTATTTAATGCAAACCCGACTCGGAAGCCAGACGAGACTGATGGTACATACATCGTAAATATTTCTTTACTGGTCTAATCGTCTATGGACAGTAAGCCACACATAGCATACCGCGTGTCGTTTTATTTAGCCTTGTAAAGACCGGCCTCCTCATCCCTCTTCGCAGCATAGACGAGAAGATCGCATACACGCCTCGAGTATCCCCACTCGTTGTCGTACCACGCAATAAGCTTGACGAAGGTGTCATTCAACTGGATTCCAGCGCTTGCATCGAAGATGGAGCTTGCTGGGTGGCCAACGAAATCAGTGGATACGACTGCATCTTCGGTGTATGCAACGATGCCCCTGAGTTCGGAGGACTCGGCAGCAGCTTTCATGGCAGCCTTGATGTTAGCGTAGGTCGTGGGCTTGGAAAGACGGACGACGAGATCGACGACGGAGACGTCGAGAGTAGGGCACACGGAAAGCAAGACCACTGAAAGGTGACAACATGTCAATATGAAAACGGGATTCGCAGATCAAAACACCCACGTCAATTTGCCGTTGAGGTGAGGAATGACCTTACCAACGGCTTTGGCGGCACCAGTACTGGATGGGATGATGTTGTTGTTGACTGCACGACCACCGCGCCAGTCCTTTGCAGAAGGGCCGTCAACGGTCTTCTGGGTGGCAGTGGTTGCGTGGATAGTGCTCATAAGACCTTCAACGATGCCGAAGTTGTCATCGATAACCTTCGCGAGGGGAGCGAGGCAGTTGGTCGTGCAAGAAGCGTTGGAGATAACGGTGTACTTGGGGTCGTAAGCGGGAAGGTTGACGCCGACCACGAACATGGGAGCGTCGGCGGAAGGTGCGGAGATAACGACTTTCTTGGCACCACCTTTCAGGTGGGCAGCGGCTCTGTGAGACGATTCATTAGGACACCTAAAACATGCCTCGACGAGATCTCTCACTTTTCGGTTGTCGTGAAGACACCCTAAGAGAGATGTGTTAGTACCCATATACGGAAACATCAAAAGGAACGTACGGTGGATTCCACGATATAGTCTGCACCGACCTCTCCCCACTTGATGTTAGCAGGATCACGCTCGCTGAACACGGTGATGGCCTTTCCGTTGATAACGAGCTTTCCGTCCTCGGCGTGAACGTCGCCCTCGAAGCGACGGTGGACCGAGTCGTACTTGAACATGTAGACCTATACGCGTGTCAGCGAGAGCGCCAACAGTAGATAACCAGTGTCTTGTACCATATAATCGAGGTCGATGAAAGGGCTACAAGTGAATTGCGTCAGAGTGGCTGCAGAATGTACAATGCTTCCACGCACTCGTTAATCGCTACAATCTCTATCTCTTGGTTCTCGAGAGCATTGCGAGCAACAATACGGCCGATACGGCCTACAAGGGGAGTCAGAAAGAAGGAAAGCAAGAAACGTACAATTCACATACCGAATCTATTTAAAAAAAGAACGGATGGGTACGATGCATACCGATAGCCACTGGATGGTAAGATAGACGACGTACCCATTGATACCGACTTTGACCTGGAGGGGTTGTCAGCGATAAGCATGCGCTGTCGAGGGATGTGGCTTACCATTGTGTAAGATGATGTGTGGAGGTGAGGGAGCAGAGTGAGGAGCGGGTGACGGATGCGCTGATTTTTATATGCGATGCGATAGTGATTCTAATCGGCGTGGGTCGGATTTGGAATCCGACGCCATGTGGCTGTGCCGCTCTCGTCATCAATACGATAGCTGTGTGATGGGTGCCAACCACATCAGACTAGTCCATGAACGTGCTGGGTAACTAGTCATTGGTTTACACCGTCGCTGACGAAAGTCATCAACGTGTGTAACCCGCGTCCCACACCGTCCACCTCCCTAGCTCCCCACCCTCCCGGTCTTTCACCACTTTGATTTCACCTCGTTTCCACAGCGCCTCTCCTTCCCTCGCACGAGACGTCATTTCATTCGCAACTCTTTCCAGTTGTTTCTCAAGCGAGAAATCACCAATAGCATATGTGGTCTCCCATTCAAATTCATCAGTTTCATGGTTCTGCGCGTACTTGATTCGTGCGGCTCGGAGTGGGCTTACGTGCCGGTGATGCGACAATACCATCCCATGTTCTCCAACGACAGCCATAAATTGTTTTGAGGCACTCGGACTGGTGTCGGAAATCAGAAACGCGAATGCCGACCCAGCAGGCAACGGCTCGTCTCTTCATAGATGAGCAACGCATAAAAGAAGCACGACCGGATCAGACATCGCGCGAATCAACGCTGAGCTTTGCAACTTACTTCCAGATCTCTTCATAGAGCCCGATTTTACCAGTATCAGGGATCCAATCCTTACCCGATTTCTACTTCCTCCTCGCTCCCGTCCTCCTTGATACGCTTCACTATGGTACCTTCGTCGGGGGGTTCGTCACTTCCGTGGGAATCAATGATGTGCTCCCAACGATATCGTGCTATGGCTGACGAATCGCTTTCCGGGAGGGGGATAGTATATCGTAGACCTGCGGAGGCCTGGTTGATACTGCTCCTCAACGTAATAGTCAAGGAAAGTCGAAGGTCGAGGTAGAGCAGAACACTCCCGACGGTGGTCGAGTCTGGCAGCGTTGAACGTGATGACAAGACCAGAACATCCGAATCTTCAAAGGGCGCAGACGGAGGTCTTGCTATACTGAATTCGGCGAGAAATAGACGGAACTCCATAGAGTTCCGGCGAGGTCTCCAGATCTGATGTCGAGTTCATTTGTGTTGTAGGGTTAGATGCTGTCGTGAGGCTGTCGTAGCAGATTACACCAGCTAGTACTATGGTTTATCTTATCATCGAAGTTACAGTGGCGTGTGAATCGAGCTGTCGATGGAGTGGGCTTGCGCAACAACTCTCGGAGGCGGAGGAGATTATTTGACACTTGGAATATGGAGGAGCTTCGGAGGCAGGGTGGACCATCGGGCTGAGATCGTGCTTCTGTGTCTCCGAACTTGCCCAGTCTTTGGGGTGCATATTTATGTGAACTGGCCTGGGTTGATGGAGCCCCCTTGCTAGATTCACAGGTACTGGTACTAAATTACCAGCCTCAAGCCTCGGGGAGCCCAGAAGTTGGCTGCATAACTGCATTCCAGGTCTGCTTAGTCATCAACCTCATATTGAGCCATTTACAGAAAAGTTGGCTAGTTGCCGACGTGTCCTCTTCCATCCTTGCTTGGTGAATACCTTTCAAATAGTGCCAGTCATCTTGTGTTATGCACTTTACTTCTCTGCGGAGAGCACTATGCATCTTTGCAGTCGTTTCTACACTATTCGAGTTGTCGCTCGCCGCGGTGCTGGCCATTGACTATGGCACTGACTGGATGAAAGCGTCTTTGATGAAACCTGGTGTTCCGTTCGACGTCTTGTTGAACAAGGACTCTAAGAGAAAGATCCAGTCCTCTGTCGCATGGAAAAGAGATGACCGGCTCTTTGGCACCGACGCGGCGAACCTCGTACGTCTGCTTTCTCCTGTATGACACTCGCAATTAACTGGCTCGCGCAGGCTTCCCGTTTTCCTTCTGATTCGTTTTCATCCTTAAAGCTTCTCCAGGGTGCACCTTTTGATTCAGGTTCTGTATCCTACTTCACCCAGATATCTACATCCGACGTAGTTAAAAACACGGTCGTTCGTCGGTATCCCTCAGGCAAGGCGACGGCACAGAATGGAGCACCGAGGAACTCATTGCGAATGCAGCTCTCTTACTGTCAAAAAGCTCGCTGAGGATGTTGCCGGCGAACTTGTTCGAGATGTCGTCGTAACCTGTTCCTCCTTATTATACCCAGTTCGAGCGCGACGCCGTAGCAGACGCAATAGAAATCGCTGGACTGAAGACGCTGGCATTGATTAACGACGGGTCGGCAGTTGCGATCAACTACGCCATGACCCGCACGTTTCTCCCCGACGCCAGAATACCACGTTATATATGATGCAGGCGCGTCTTCCATCCGCGCGACGGTCGTCTCGTTTGCATCTGCAGAAGACCCAAAAACCAAGGCTCAGTTCACCCAAATATCCGTCCTCGGTGTCGGTTTCGATAGATCCACCGGTGGAACAGAGCTAGATCGAAGACTCCGGGAAATTCTGATAGAGGCTTTCATCAACAAGCACAAACGTGATATACGAAGAGACAAGCGGGGCATGGCAAAGTTATGGAAAGAGGCCGGACGTATCAAAACTATTTTGAGCGCTAATTCTGATGCGATGGCAACGGTACGATGTTCTTACTCTGAAGGGAAGAGTAACGCAAACTTGTTATGGTAGGTGGAGAGCGTCGCCTTTGACATTGACTTCAAGGCGAAGATTACTCGCGCACAGTTTGAAAAGTCTTGCGAAGGTTTGAATGGCCGCTTTGCGCAGCCGATATACGACGCCCTCGCCAATGCCGGTTTGAGTCTGGTGCGTGTTGGTATCACACCAGTTTGTTTTCTATCATAACAGTCGTCGTCGTCGTCTCAGGATAGTATCGCGTCTGTGATTCTCACGGGCGGAAGCTCAAGGACTCCCATGATCCAGACTGCAGTTAGGACTGCTGTCGGAGAGTGAGTTTAGAATTCTCATTCAGAAAGGACTTTGTGAATTGATTGTCACTAGTGATCGTATTGCACTGAACGTAAACGCAGATGAAGCAGCCGTCCTTGGTATGTACATCCTTCCCCTTACTCTTGTGGTTGTTGTAGTTTACTTCTGGCCGTAGGTGCTGGCCTGTACTGGCGCTTCTCTCTCGAGGCAATTTAAGACGAAAGACATACGAATCACCGACATCCTTCCACACGAAGTGCAAGCTTCTTACTTTGCCTCGGCCCCGGGCTCCCGGACGATCCATAGTCTTATTTTCCCCCGTGGCTCCAAGCACGGTACCAAGAAGACCCTCTCCTTCAACAAGCGGAAGGAAGACTTCTCGCTGTGGTTAGACTACAAGAATGAAGTGGCACCGTGCGTTTGTTCACTATATCCCCATCGTTCACGCTTGTTTTAATACATGCTCTCGTAGTGGCTTCCCTCGTGAAATTCTGGAGGCGCAAATATCTGGCGTGGCAGATGCTCTTGGAAACCTCACGGAACGTGGTGCGGTTGACCCTGTTGTCAAGGTTACTGTTGCTCTTTCCGACTCTGGTTTTGTATCTGTGGAGGAGGCGATAGCATACGGTGAAGTTAAATCATCCATTGCAGGTATGTGTAATCGGAACCCTTTTGTTGTTAAATATCATGTATATGCAGGAAAACTGAAGACGTTCTTTGGTGGAGGTGCAGGCGAGACCGACGGCGCAGCAGGTGGAGAGAATGAGAACGAACAGGTCGCATTTTCCAAGGACAAAAAGGAGAAGGACGAATCAAGCACTATTCCCCTCCAGCTGGCGACCGTGTACTCGACACTTGCCCCGATGTCCGTGGCAGATAAAAGATCGGCCCGTGATAGGTTTGTGGTGTTGTTACACGTTTTTGCGTATCGACGTTGACGCCTTGCAGGCTACGCGCATTAGATAACATGGAAGTGTCCAAACAATTCCGGGAGGAGGCATTCAACACACTGGAGGGATATCTATATAAGCTCCGGGATCTTCTCGATGATGGTCCCGAAACACCGTTCATGAAATGTTCCAAGCCCTCGGAGAGGGAGGCGATTTCTCGAAAGGTGGCAGATACCTCAGCGTGGCTCCATAGTGACGGGGAATCGGCTGATACTTCGGCACTGATGGAGAAGCGGAGAGCGTTGGAGTGAGTTTTTTGCTCGCTAGACAGTAGTTCTCGTCTCACGCCTTCGATCCAGGTCTCTTGAAAAGCCCATAGTGCACCGGTACAAGGAAATAGAGGAGTTTCCTGAAGCCCTGAATAGCAGCCAGAAGTGGAACTGGTCCACACGACTCTTCCTCGCTGAAGCCAGGGCGAACCTCACAGCAGAGACAGCAGCAGGACTTCCATCAAAGTGGACAACCGAGGAACTCGACGCGCTGGAGAAGGCGGTCAAGGAACACGAAGAGTGGTTGAACACCGGGGTCGAAAAACAGAAGCGTGTCAAGATGAACGAAGATCCGGCAATAGAGACTAGAGACATGCGGTCAAGAGCGAAGACGCTTGAGCTCCACCTGCAAAGGTTGGTAAAGCGGAAAGCGCCAAAGGTAAAGAAGACTCCAAAATCAACGGGGACACAGGAAAATGGAGAATCCAACGAGACCGATGGTACACAACCAGCACACGACGAGCTATAGATCACGATTGCATGTTTAACCTCTAATAATGATAGAGTGAACCACTTAATTTGAGGAGCTACTCGAGTACTTGAGTATTATGAAATTGGGAATGTATTTGTCGGTGCTTGTCCAGGTACCCAGTCCAGTGGGGAACTCCAAATGACCCATATCTTGACGACTCCTCATCCGAAACTACAATAGCTTCGCTTGGCAGTGCTGATCTGTGACGCGCAAGTGTTTTCTTGCGCCTGGTTGCAAGTGCGCAGTCATGTCTCAGCTGTCCCGCCGAAGTTATGATAGTACAGCTCACGAAAGACGGCTCTCCAAGTATCGCGTCAGCGACGATGATCTCTTCGAGTGCGTCGTATAGCTGACCGCTCGATATGATCACTGACCTTGTGGGCGTAGTTACGTGCTCCGTGTAGCGTAAGTCAGTCGTACTTTCTATCATTGCTCATCCCGTTATCTGTATCCGGTAGCATCCTAAGCCATGCCACTTCGTCTAAAGTGACGGATACCAACGCAAAGGTAGCGGAAACCAAGGAGAAAGAGCATTACCACAAAATATCTGGCGCTATATCCCATTCGATTGTATCCATTGGCGATATATTCAAAGAAATCAGCGGTGGTTCCAAAAGTGTCAAGTTCCCAGAGAAACTTCTCAAAGTGCTCGAACAGAAACTGCAGAGTATAGTGATGGGCAGGGACCAAGCGTGCGTTTTATTGATGAAATTGATGTTTTCTGCTTTCTGACGCACAAAATCTTGTAGGTACTCTGATCAACTCACCCGGAGAACGATGGCCGTTTTTTATAATCACTTCATGGGAGATGGCTTCCGCAAACAAATGAAGGAGAATAGGAGCATCGAGGAGCTGATATTGATGTTTGCTGCGCAGTCGACGAGCGTCCTTAAAAAGGAGCCAACTTTGGTTGATGATGCTTGGAAGGTCGAACTCAACAACCAAATCGCACAATTCGTGAGGATGCTCCGTGAATGCTTGAAGGGCGTCAGCCATGTTTCTCCGGAGTTGAACTCTCGCTTGGATATGTACCAGACGAAGCTCGCCCCCCCGTCATCGCATGACTCCGGTCACGATACGGCTTCTGTTACCCGAGATCGCGGTGATTCAGTAAGTACGGGACAGACCATCAACGCCAGCGTACAGGACATGCCGCTCGCTATGACTGTTGCCAATCTGTTCAAAATTCCCGAACAAGCCATGCAGAATGAGGTTGATAGGCTAAGGAAGATTTGCACGGAGAAGGTAGGAGGGGTAGAATGGATGATACCAGCGGACTCACCATTGCATTCTAGGCGGCTCTTATAGACCTGAAGGTATATAATAAATCAACTGTCAACGACTTGAGTGGTGATTCAGCATTCCTAGACATGTTTGAAGAATATCAATGCCGGTGCTCCGTTTCCGGGGCGGCGCGAGGACTTCCCCAGCGAGGCAGCATGGACTCAGTGGCGCACGCTCGAGACCTCGCATCTCTCTCAGCTCATGGTAGCCATGGTATCCACCAACCCCGAGCTCGCTAAATCTATGTCGTCTGATGATGGACCAACACACACGTCTACCCGTCCAAGTTCCATATACTCTACCACACGTGCCGACTTACCAGCCGCTTCCACACGCCATGCTTCTACTGCGTCTACCAGCAGTCGCTGGTCTGCGATGGGGGGTGTTAGTGGAGACAGTTTCTCAGAGGACGTCGACGAAGATGTTGAGATACGTGTAGGGCACCATTTCACTTTCATCCCCCAGAACCCACGGAGATTCTACAAGCGGCTTGTCGAGCACTGTATCGTGGCAGAATTGGAGCTTCTGTATAGCCCTGAGGTGGATGATGCTGATGAGGTTCCGTTAACAATCCTTAGTCAACCCCATGTACAACTCATCAACGAGTGCGCTGTTCGGTGGCGGATAGGACAACCATATCGTGCAACGTGTTTCCTAGAACTCATCAAACAATTCTATGAACGCGGCGAGGTTCCGATGGAATGCATTCCTGTGGCACTGCAAGCAGTGACCAAGACATTGCACGACCTAGAAATTGACAGATGGTCTATTCAAGACGTGAGTACTGCTACACTGACTCGTAGTTGGCTTACATCTTGCCTTCTGATTAGGCGGAATTATTAGCCAGCATTTACGGTAGCCTTTACAACATTTTCCTGTCATCCCTCTATCACGCGATGGAATCTCTCCCGAACGTCAAAGTATCCGAGATACAACCATATCTTTCCGTTCTTGATCACATACGGGAAAGTGGTTTGATGGGCAGATTTGAAGCTGACATTAACAGCCGCCTAATAGATTTGGAAGACCGGATACGGGATGTTTCTGTGCAATATTACCAGGGCAAGATGCAGCAACTGCAATCGGCTCCAGGAGTTAATCGGGCTTTACCATTGCTGTTGATGACGGACGAGATAGAGAAGTCAGCAAAGCAGTTGGACAAACGTTTCCCTGAACCACTCGTTGGGTACGCTTTCCTTTAGCTTATCCCGGATGAGGCATTGATCTGTGGGAGAAGCCGGATCGATTTGGTGTCGTTGGTGGTTGAGATGCAGGTCCCACTGTTCGTTGCTGACCTGCAGAAGTCTGCAAAGAAATTGCTCGAGTCATCGACCAACGGCCCCGCACCAGACGTTCCCATACAGGATATATTTTCTCTGTATCGAAGAACTAAAACACTGCTGGAAATGTTCCGGGCCTTTTGTCCTAAGTAAGTATTCCGTGTCGTGGCAAAAGTGATTGGGCTGTACCGTGGACTACTCCAGGGGCCAAGTAGAGTTGGATATCGGCCAGTTCTTCATGCAGTATGTCTTGCGATGGTTGTCTGAAACGGATAGCAAGACTGGACAGTGGGTTCAGGCTGTGAGTGGCTTGGTTCTTCTCATGGTGCGTCATAGCTAAGAGCGGACTCCAGGCCATTGCAGCCGATAAGGTTAGCGAGCTGTCAGATTCATGGAGACTTGATTTGATCGCTAAATACGAAGTACAGTTTCAAGCAGAGAATGCAGAGGGCCACAGTTCATCCATAGTGGATCTTTTCGACTCTCTGCGTAGCCCGCTTGCATTCCTCCAGGAACTGGAATGGTCGGACGAGTACCAGAATGCCAGGTTTTTCACTAGTTTGTCAAAAGTGAGCACTTGGGTTTGCGATAGTTGCTCGGCTAACAGGAGGCCTTAGACGATTTCCAAGGCGGTTGAGCAATACTGTCGCAGCGTGGAAGAGTTGTTCATGACGGAGATGTTTCCCCGACCAACGGAATACCTTCAGCCACAGAAATCGTCTGCATGGCTCGAGAAAGCCAAGCAACTCGCAATCACGGGCGAAAAGAAGGTCGAACCCTTCAACTTCCAGCCCGAATCCTGTGTTAAGCTCAACAACGTTGAAGCAGCTCGCAAGCTGCTAGACAATTTGTATAATCAAATGCAAGTTGACAAGATTACCGAGGTGCTTGCTGCTTGTCCACCAGTCCCCGAGAAAGTCGAGCGGCTACGCTTTCTGTTCACAGTCAAGATCGTGATGGCGGAGAATCTTGTTCCGCTCGATAGCAGTCCATCGTCGCTGTTAGACACTTTCGTCACTCTCAGCGACGAGGCCGGAAACCGGCTTGTCAAAACGCGAACAATTTATGACTCCCTCAACCCACGATGTCAGTTGTCTACGCTTTCTAACGTTGCTTTCGTTCTGAGGTGAGATACTTGTAGGGGAAGAGACATTCGACCTATCTGTGGATAAACCTCTTTGGCTGATGTGCAGCATACGAGATCGGGCTCTCATGGGCCAGCATGACGTGGTTGGCCGGTCTTTTATATGCCTAAATCCTGCGCAGTATGGTGACTACTTGACACATGACGTCTGGTTGAATCTGGAGTCAACCAATCAGAGCAATGAGAGCCGTATTCTGTTGCGTGTCAGTATGGAAGGTGAGACGGACGATGCTCAATTCTACTTTGGTCGTGCTTTTCGCTCTCTGAAGCGGAGTGAGGGTGACATGATGCGTATCTTTGTTGACAAGGTTGGTCCTCGAATCCAAGGGTAGTCTGGGCAATATTGACGCTTCGCGAACAAGATGTCTCCATTTATACGGCAGTCGATTTCACGATTCGTGGTGAAGAGCCTAATGAAGGGAGGTTCTTCAGGGTTGGACTACAACAAGGCCCTAGCGAACGTGACAGGTTTCTACCGTTCAGCACTTGGTTCTAGTGTGTCAGAAGTACAGGTTCCCCTTCCGGCCTCGGAAAAGCCGCGGGTACGCCCGGAGGAACTGTCCGATGTGGAGATCGAGCGGGCAATTGTACCACTCTTTGACTACTTCGATGCCAATTTACAGATCCTGAACACGCACCTGAGCGAGACAGCAAAGGAGATGGTTATGCTCAAAGTGTGGAAGGAGATCCTGACTGTAATCGAGGGGTTACTCATTCCTCCGTTGTCAAAACTCCCGAGCGACATGAAACCCTTGAGTGACAGGGAAGTGGATATCGTCTTCAAATGGCTAAAGGTACGTAAAGCAGTCTTTCCGCGATTTGAACTTACAGTACGACTTCCCAGTTCTTGAGGGATTACTTCTACGCCAACGGAGAGGGCATATCACTAGAGGCTCTACAAAACCAGAAATACCGCGACGTCCTCTCCATTAGACTGTACTACGACTGGCATACGTGAGTTATCGTTCAAGCATTCGACGTCCGCGTATATCGTGATAAACTCTTTTTAGTGATACACTTATGGAAGAGTGCGTGCGTACGATGCAACAAAGCCTGCGTGAGGCCATTCCTGTCAAGAAGCGGGTCAAGACTGTCTACAACCAACGGAATTTGGGCACGATCAAGGAACGCAAGAGGGAGAAGAAGCAAGAAAAGGAGACAACCAGTGGGGAGATCATCTTGTGTATCTTGCGCATGAGGTAATGTTAACATGTTAACATCTATCTCTTTAGTCCATGCTGCTAAGTTTATCGGGTTGTGTCTTGCAGGCCAAATACACAAGAATTCATTTCCCAACAACTGGAGATGATGGCCAATGTCCGGATACAACAAGAAAGGTCACAAGTCGCACAGCTACAGCGAAAGGCACGGGGTTCCGGGCAGGTGGCACCCAGCCAATAATCAATACTACTGCTCCGTTACGCAGACTCTCGTTAAGTTGTTGGACCTGTATCTGTACCACATTCTTGTTCGTTATACCCCACATGTACATTTGCCCCTGACCAAATTACTTGATCATTGGAGGCTGCAGTTGTCTGACTGATTCCTGTGCCTCATGGAAAGCACTGCATAGCAAACTCATTGTGTGGCTGCAACAATCCTGGTACTCCAGGCGCCAGGTTCGGATCTCCAAGTGTGTGGTGCAATTGATATGAATCTCCCGGACCACAAGATCCCGGTATTGTTGGCATCAGGTCATGCAGCACTTTGAGGTAACCATCAGTCGTGGTCTGTGTCTTTAGCATTATATTCTTTCCCAATCTCTTCGCTGAGAACAATTTGAAACAGCCTTTCAAGAAAAGGCGGAAGCGACATACAAAATCCTTTCACTTCGAGTAATTCTTGATGAACCAGGCCACATTATTTATCATCTGTGCAATTTTCCCTAAAGTTTCCTCCATACTATCGTTATCTTGAATGATATGGTCTTCTGGAAGAAATCCATAAATTGTTCTGACTGTACTAAGGAGGTTGGACACCTCGTTGTCCAGGTTAGCTCCATCGATAAGCGACAATAGAGGGCTGTTGTGAGGCGAGCAGTGCGTATAGCCAGGGTGTGAACGTACCCGAGCAGCAGCGATTAAAATCCCCAGGGCAATCTGGGTATAGCGACGAACCTAAGTGCTTGTATCAGAGCCTGTGAGCGACCATAAAACAGTGCACGTACCTGGGCGATAGTAGTGACGACGGAGTTGAATGTTTTGAGAGGCTGGAGGTACGTGTTGCTGAGGTTTTGGATGCTTTCAGCCGCAGTATCGGCCTGCGCAACCAGCTTGGCAGCTGTTTGGTCAGTACGTGGTATGGGCATCATGCGACCCAGGGCCTGTTGGGCAGCATCGACTCACTGCTTATCAATGCCGAGTCCGGACTGAGTGTGACACCGGTGCCATTGGTGGGCTCAACGGCACCTTTTCTGGCGTCGCCGAATGGTCCGACTGCAGTATCGACATTCCTACCATGCGCAACTGTTACGGGTCCTGTTTCTGAGTTGTCGATTGGCCTTTGAGTCTGTCCACCACAATAATTATTCAGGGTCATCGTAACAACGGGATAAGGAAAATCACACGCATCCTGAATTGGAACCGCCTGGCTTTGTTCTCGTTGCTCCTGAACGCATGTGTCGGCAATCCCCGCTGGTATGGAACTTTGGTTCGACCGATGGAAGATGTGCCTCTTCCTTGCAAGGGCCCTCTGGGAGACACTGCCCGAGGTTCCAGCAATCGAGACTACATGACGAGCGAAAGTCTGAGACGGTCCTTCTGACTGTTTCTTTGTGGATCGGTAGTTATAACCACCTGCAGAGGAACTACATAGCTGCTTACCGAGGCAAGATTAGATGCGGACCAGGTAGCTTCGCAGATCCAAACAGACGTTGATTCTTTAACCGCTTGCAGCCATTGAGAACTCGGTATGTCGTTCGAAACTTTTGGATGGGGTCGACGTTGAAGGCATGGACGTGAAGACAAAAGAGTTAAAATTGCAGTAACATAACGGGTCCGGGAATGCGATATTTAGTACCAACCTAAATGTTTTGCCAGAAGTGAATCACCAAGATTGAATTCAGTTTGCAGTTCGTGACCTTACAGAACTTCAAGTTTTCTCGAAAGTCCACACAACAGCGAATACTTCAAGTTTTCGCAGGCGTGTGCCCGCCATCTGAATGTGAGATGGCTAGTGGTCAGAGTCTAGTCAGAACTGTCAGAAGCAACCGGTGAGAGACGTTCAGATAGCAGTTGCAACTTGCAAGGGTAAAAGCGGAACTCCCGACGCGTTCACAACATTTTTGTTTAGTGACAGGGTTGCAAGCACTGAGCGTTGAACGTTGAATAGCTGTAAGCTGCCATCTATACGATGTGTTGGTGACTGGGTCTACCCCCCTTCCACGTCGTGACCACAACCACTGAGAACCTCGCTGCTTGTCCAGAAGTTACCATACGGACTCGCCCCTCCGTGACGGCCGAAAGACGCAGTATCCGCGCACGTGCGTTGTACCGATACACGACGACCCAGTACGAACCAGCCTGACTTCGACCTACTAATTGATTTTGCGTAGGCTGGGTTCGTAGCATCATTGCCGTCTCGTCGTTCTTCCTCTGTTACTGGGATACTACATTCGTTAGTCATGATGATTGTTGGGTATGTCACCTCGACATCAACAACAGTCCAGCGCATGAGGATAACTTAATAACGAAAACTTCCCTCGGTCCGACACTTCGCGGGTAGCTCGAATAAGTGCACGACGCGTCCGTTCTTGCGTTGAGACAAATGTTCGACAGTGGCAGGTCACAAACTTCGTTTCAAAAGCCGTGCGCATGATACCGGACACGACCATTTATGGTTGGTCGTAACACATCAATCACATATGGCACAGTCCTACGTGACGAACGAGGACATCGATGGACGTTGAAGAGGGAAAACGAGGTCATGTTTTGATCAGAAGGCGAGACCAAACACAGTGGAAAAAGGCGATGGGCAATCAGGGACATACATCGAAGTTCGTGATTTCTACCATCCAAGTGAACCGTCTCCACTTGCACCGGGATGACGAGAGGTGACCGAAGCGAGACTGGAACAGTACTTCACTACTGGTTACTGGTAACGTCCGAGATCTTCACCCAGCGGAGTGCACTTACCTCTGGATATGGGCTACGACGTAGCTGCACCCACTCAACCCGTTCCACAGGACGAAACTAATTCTCGAGAAGGCACAAAGCACTGCGGTGCTAGTGATTCATGTGTCCATTACCATATTATGGAAACGTTAGATGTCGGCGATGCTCGTCCGCCCCTCGCCTGACAATTTTTTGCTGACCGTGAGTGAACGTACTATCCCTGTCCTAGTCACTGTTTACACTTTTTCAGGTCAAGCCCAACTTGAATTACCCTGAATCTGGAGCAGCCTTGTAACCTTGCTATTTAGTAACCCGATGACGAACACTGTCACCGATGCCCGAGAACTCCGGAGCGGAGATTGATAACTGCAGGACAGCTTTCCGTGCACGGACGAGGCCGGACACGGCTGCAGTGCCACCTGGCGCTGGCGCGGGGACTGACGCCTTAACCGACCGACCTCAAGGAAACCAGTCTAATGGGTGCCAGCCTGTATGCAGTTTCTTGTCCGGGTGCAGGTTTCGAAGAATTTATAGACCCAATGTGATTACAGCCTTGATTATGAATCGCCAACAAAGCCGCAGCCCGACAAGATTTACCCAAACCTGCCACCCCAAATGTTCGCGACGGTCGCACATCCTTGGCCTTTGTCCACTGGCCTGTCTACGTCGTTCTCTTGTACCGTTGTCCACAAGTGCCATAGAAGTTAAACCAAATGCATATTTTTCCTATGTGAACGTTGTCGGAATTCGCCGACTCACACTAGCAACACTGCAACGGCGTTCGTGCCAGTTGAACCATTACCACAGGATCCAAGATGCGTGCGGCCTTGTCAGAATCTATTGATCACATGGGTATTCAGGGGAACTCTGAAGTGTAACCAGGAGACTAAAACAAGATCCTTGGAAGCACGGATCATTGGTGTATCAGATATGTACAGCAATAAGTCACACCATACTATGGCAACTCAATGCACCCGTACGTAACTACCAGTGTGAAAATGGGCCAAGTTTCTACCTTGACGGCGCTCATCAGGGTGGCTACGAGCCTTGGTCTGTGCTTGCCTTGCCGGGTAGGTAGGTACCGGCATCAAAGTATAAGTTTGGCCGGTCGACCATGACGGCAGCTCGCTTTGCCTTTCTAATACCATGCTGCATAGACAAAGCGAGAAGCAATTCAGCACGAGGCGTGTCAATCAACGAGGAACCAAGTCTAAACCACACACAGCATTTTGGAACGGGGACAGTGTGTGAAATTGATACGTGTTTCATGCTGCAATACACCTGCCGCAGATTGATACATAACATGCATTTGGCCTATTCGTACACCACGTAGTCCGGTACGGTTTGGCCTCTTCTGACACACGGGAGCTATATAAAAAGGAAAGCCGAAGGGAGTCTGCAGTCCGTATGAGTAGCTTTATGTGGGTTGGGAACGAGCCCCCCTACGAAAGAAGACGCCAATAACGGATAAAGGTATTCAGAGAAACGATCTTTGTACACTACACGGGGGATGCGTTGGATTACGGAGCGGTGGGTATACGATGCACACAGGTATAAGGGATGAGAGCTGAAACCGGGAGGATAGGGAATGCGTGCCGGGAACGTGTTTTTTTTTCTGGGCACGATTCGCTGTCCACAGGGTGGCATTGGGTTGAGGGGTGGGAAGGGGACCAAGCCAATGGGTAGGACGTCCAAAACCAGTTTGAGACGGTGTAGTATCAGCGCCCGCTGCCGAGATGACAAACAGAGGAATCATAATGTACGGGTTCTTCCATCAGAAGGAGGCGAAAAATTTGATGATGAACATCGTTGACGGGAATATCCGAACTAATTTCTTAATCTTCCTCAGGAACCTCGAAAATACTGGATAAAGAGGGGCTGCGGCGAGGGGCACGGGTGCTTGCACTGCTGCGTCTGCGATGGTGGGCAGATGCGTGTCTTGGAAATACGTTTCCCATTGAGGGGCTGACGGGTGACGCAGCCCCGGTAGATTTAGGATCACCTGGAAGAAGTGGAGAGGGCGAGGGCGAGGGAGAAGAACTATAAATAATGTATGGTTCCTCTTCTTCCACCGGAAATGAAACCGGGGAGGCGTAGGATGCGCTGTGGGCGTAGCCAGTGTCCTGCACGGGCTTAGGGGAGAGAGGCCAGGCACGGCCAAGAGTAGGCTGTTGATCGAGTCAGAAGTAAGATCGCTGAGCAGATAACGATGGTTTCTCACGTCGTTCAACTGTTGAATATGGGAGTATTTCACCAACTCCGCAACACGACGTGTCCACTCTCTTTTCTTCAAGAACTCGATGCGTTCTCGACGTTGCAGCGAGGACTCCAAGTTATGGGTCTGCTTATTGCGAGAGTCGTACAGCACGGATGAAGGGGGCAAGGACGGGAAGCGGAAGTCGTTGATAGTGCCTGGGTATGGGGATGCAAGCATGCTGGTTGGGATGGAGAGAGAGGACTGTGCGCCCCCATCGTCAGTTTATATAAATCGGGGCTCGGATTCGGAGACAGTTCTAGATCGCGGAACGAGGGGTGTGGCGGTGCAGCTGTCTGAGATTAGTCAGCAGGTCACCACCATTTCATTTCCTGCGCAGTCCGCATTTTCACATGCAAGATAAGCTCTTTCTTTGCCCCTTGGGAAGCGTGTTCGGGTAGTGACAAGCAGTGTGCCGAGGAAAACATTGCTGTGTGAGCCAAGAAGTGCCACACTGCTGTACGGGCCCAATGCACTCGGATAGATTCCGACGGAACGTCTGCGATACGCTACAATATGATGTCACGGTAACAGGTCTCGACGTGTCATAGAACCTTTCGTGAAAACACAACGAGATCACATATCAAGAGATACCTCTTCTGATCTCTTCTTCAGCCCTTCAGCCATTGCCACGAACCCCTTCTTGATCCCATCCCCAACGACGGCACTGACTACGTATGCCAACGGTCCGTTAAACACCTCTTTCGTCTCATAGCGCGTCTTCTTCCGCCCGTCTCCTTCATCTACTTCCACCAGTACCTGCCACCTCTCTGTACGTAGCATCCATTTCGGGTATTCAACGCTCACCCATGAACACCGGCAATTCTGGATATCCAAGACAGTAATCATCTGAAACGTCGAGCTTGCAGGCAACAGCCTTGGAGAATCAAACGACGGCGGGATGTGAACTGGATAGATGTGTAAATAGTCACCAACGCGCGGGCTTTGTTGTGCTTCAGGAAGTGGTCGTTTCGATGCATCCGTTAGACATTGGTTGCGTCTATTCTCGTATTGTGTCCGGTTTGTTGTTCGGGATACCAAAGGTTGTTAAGAGAAAGAAATGGAACAAGCGAATGCAGAAGATACATACACAAACGGATTCCTGTATACGAGTCGGTATGGAAATCGTCGCTGGGACACACGAATCCCTGAATAGGCCAGCTCACCATTCATGGTACGACTTCCAATCCATCAGGACCTGCCATACGACCTCCCTTGGTGCATCGATGACAATGGAGGCGGTAGCAGTGAACACACCCGGCTCTAGCTGGGGAAGTCCTGTGTCTGTTACCGCGCTGTCAGACGCCATGTGGATCCACGCAAGGAGTATGTTGACCCCGACGCCACCCCTCCGAGTTATTACGTAACAGGAACCAAGCCATAAACATCCAACGAGGAAACGACTTCCGTCAGTGGTGAACCGTTCATGATCTCAATGGGAGCTTTACATAACCACCACGATGTTCACATGCTAAGGTGTCATCGATTTCATTGGGTAGATGATGGCTTTTGAAGATAGTGGCGATCCAGCTGGCCACCCTCGTCATCGCTCACGTCACCCACCTCGCTTTTCAGTTCATCGCCTGGTACCGTATGCTTATGTTTTTCACACTCCAGCTCACCATGTTAACATTTTCCGAACCCACCTATGACGTACACTTTGACCAACCCTCTGAAGGCGTATCTGGCTCTGAAGCAGCCAATAAGTCTTACACCTCTGCTGGCCTCCAATTCTGGATCGTATGTCGCACGCTCGGATGCCTCCAGGTACGTGCGCGGTTAGTCGCCGTCCATTTGAAGAGGCTCAACATCACCCAGCCTTTCTGTCGGCGGAGGGAGTGATGGGTTATCCAGAAACGACTCCGGCAGTGATAAGGTGGAGTTTGTTCCAACAACTATTCGTCATTTCGGAGCTCGATATTGATCGGCCATCGTGGAATTGCATCATAAGTTATCGAGTGGGTACAGGGCACCACCAGCATCAGTAGGAAGAGCGGTAACCTGTTGATCGTGTACTTGGACGCATGCCCCGCGTTCCTCAGAAGGTGAGAACTCCGTTATCCTTCATGCACTGCACAGTGGCTGAACTCACCTGACTCATGCGCCAGCTCTAGAGTCCTCCGCTTCTCCGCCCTTAGATCTTCGCGACTTTCTGATTTGGAATGCACGTATGATGTAGCAGATATCGGACCTTGGTGATGTTGTACCTACTGGTTCTTGCGTTCACGATAAACCTCCTAGCACCACTGAGGCCACTGTGAGTTCTGGTCTCAAATCAGATGTTTAATTTGGGACACACCAGTGCACTGTTCAGTCAGGCTGCTACTAATTACGACCCTATCGTTTGGATTCATGCCGCCATCGATACTTTGCATTCAGCGTTTATCGCTAACAAAGACCATTTTGCTATTGCGATTATCTTGTCATGTATATTGCAAGGAAGCCACCCTCGTTCCTCAGGACTGCTGCTTGCGCCGACGCGGCCATTAGTGGAAGTGTTCTAACGGACTATTCACGGCTATCTTCTGGGGACCATTGATACTTCCGCAGCCTTTCCACGGCCAACCGGCATCCTGGCCTCAAGGCTAGGCTAGGCCTGATGGCATCACTAATACACTACCTCCGAGCCAACAGCAGGTGACCTTACGGGCGGCAAAACGAACTCTGCAGTTAGAAGGCCCTTGTGGCCCTACTTTGGGGATTCCCGGAAACATTCTGACCTCCAGTCCAAGTGCCAGTTGTGTATAAAAGCGATGCGGACAATATTAGACTGTGTCCTCCCTATACCCATAGTCTCTCACAGTTTCGGATTCCCGCTCAAGACATGAAGGTCCTTGCTTTAGCTTCTATCTTGTCCACATTTGCCGTCGAGGTTCTTGCCATGGCCCTCCCTTCTACCCGTAGGTGACATTGCTCTTCTTCTGGATAGTGATCTCCTGAACGTGTTCGCTAGCCTTCATCTGCGTGAATGAGGAAGTTCTAGCCACGTATCCCATTGGTAAGAACAAAGAAGTGCAGGCTCGAGTTCTCTCTTGCAGCGATCTACCCAACGTCATGGGTCGTAGCGCTGGACAAAAGAGGCAGACAAACGTGTGCGGAAATGCCTGTGGGTGGTGTCTCTATCAGCGTATTGGTCAAGCAGCCAACTTATGCACGTCTTTTTTATATCGCAGGTACCACCAACTGTTTCTCTCCTGCTGGCGGAGGACCCAACCCCAATGACTGCCAAGTGATCGCAGATGCGCTGCTGTATGATAGTCAGAATATTGGTTTGTTGTCACATAGAGATCACACCGAGTGATTGTACCCAAGGCAACTTACCTTTATTAAGGCGCGCTATTCAACATCTTCGTGGTAGGCAGACCTCCCCGGCATAATGCCATTGCTAGCTGACACCTTTGGATTGAAGGGAAGCCCAATCTACATGCAGTATGCCAGTTGCGAGACGTTCTTCGTCAATCAAGCTAGTTACAATGAAACGTACTGCAGGACTGACTGGGTATGAACACTCTTTTGGGACCGTTGGCGTACTCATTTTTGCCCATCTCAATCTGTTTTGCTGAATGATGTGGTCAAACAGTCGAGTATCGTCAGCTATGTCGCGACCAATTGTCAGTCACAACAGAATGCTCATGGTGGTAACTGCGTTGCAAGCGATCAGACTTGGTTCATCCAGTGAGTGGATTTCTCTAGAAGGTAGCTTGAGTTTATCAGTCGGAATACCAGAGTCCAAACCTCTTAAGGCAGATAGCGGACAAAGGTGGTCGTGGTACAGTGTAATACGGATTATTAATTCAATTGGCGGTACTGTGTATTAGTAGTTGCGTCGTCTATGGCTATGGAATGCTCAGAACCTGTCTGATCCTTGAGCTTGATCGACCAAATGACGAAGTGATGCAATGAGAATAGGGGTTCGCTTTTCGAGACCGTAAGTACTATTCAAGTTTGAGCTTGAGGGTTCCACAGGCCACTCACGGAATGTCAAATACATTTTCCCGGCAGGTTTCAGTTGTTGCTTCGTGGAATCCCAGCTAGCGCGGTCAACGATCTCGTATGGACAGTCGATCTTTCACCTACGCAACTTTTCTCCGCACGCGTTTCCCTAGCTGCCCAAATGATCAGTCATCCGACTGTTGCCCTGCGGAGCTTTCATCACTCGCAGGCCATGCAAAAAGAAAATCGGTGACATATCTCATAAAGCCCTCCGCAGGAGGGGCTCTTAAAGTTTGGCTAGCTACAAATGGAATTTGACTAACGGTACTTCTGGTCCACACTCTCAGAACATATAAACACGAACGTACTGAAATCCGCTCATCATCATCAGTGGGTACGAAGACAGCGCCTGACGCGTTCTACCAGTGGAGACACCCCTTGTACCATCCGGGTCAGGACATCCTCTATTTGATGCCTCAGGAATTTGCACTCTTCAAGGAGTTCCTCCGGTACTTTTCCGTCTGCTGATTCCTCCCGAATACGTGTAAGCAGCTCGAGATATTTGTCTGTTAGTCCTTTCAAGGAATCCAAGTCCTCATCGTCAGCACTCCGATCCCCGGAAGCATTCGGCGGCCCTTTGCCCAGCTCAGAGACAACTGTTTTAAAGGTGCACTGCCCGAGCAACACCTATGTTGTCGGTAATTTTCTGACACAATTCCTGAGCAGACTCTGGCGTGTTCTTATAAAAGAATCTCTTCGCCCCTTTGCTGACCAGCTGATCAAGATCGCCAGCTTGAGGATTTTGCGATTCGTTCTGCTGATCGATGTCGTTGTCATGCATCGTCGCAACAAGGCCGACCCTAGAATATATAGATTCCCCGTAAACCTCCACAAACGGACGAAGATGCGTTGTTTTTGGGTCGCCGGATGGGTGATGCAAATACAAGATCCCAGCGACGATGATGTCTCGTTTGTACCTATGGTGAAGATGAGGAATGCCTCACTCTTAGCAGACCTCCTTACATCTCAAGAAGCCACACAGACGTCGACTTGCATATACTCTCGTCGGACAGCTTCTTATCGGAGTTGTTGAAGCCGGGTGTGTCGATAAGGACAACAGGGATGCCATTATTAAAAGACTTGTTACCATCGGGGAACTTGAAAGCCCTAAAGCGATTGGTGCGTGATTTTAAGTCATGTCCAACTCCTGCTTCATCTTCTGGTATTCCGGTCAACGTGCTGATGAACTACGCCAACCAATGTGAAGAAGCGGTTGTGGCATCCAGAGAAGACCACATACTAGGCTTTTGCCACACCCAGTGCTCCCAAGGAGGCTGTCGGATATGAGTCAATAAAACGACAATTCTTGGGGAATATGCATACAATATTACTGCACACTCACGAGTGAGTTCGTATAACGAGATTGATGAGGGAATTGGACGTTGAACCAACTCACGAAGCCTGCGGCGAGAACTCTGTATCCGTTGCTGATAAATGGGGTCAGCACTTTTCGCGCTTGTAGTCACGCATGCATGGACATCCACGACCAGCTCATGGAACACGGAGGCATCCTTGTTATTTGTCCACCACGAATCCATGTCGCTTTCGCCTTCCAAGCCGGTGACGACAAGTGCGACTAGTATCCGTTTCCCACATATCGGTTGGATGTTGCGTTTGAATTTGTCTACATGACTTTTTGCCGTATCTCCTGCACGGACACAGAATAAAAGGAGGTCGACACCTCGTGTGTTGACCAGTCTTTGGACATGCCCGGTTACTTTTTCGATAAGTGATCCATCCCAGCCAAAAGTGTCCCAAACTTCAGTGATAACGCCGGGTTTCAGTTCCACCAAGAAAGCTTTGCATTCCCGAGTGCACGCATCGGTGTCTGAAGATATCTGCGCTCGCTTTTCACCAGCAATTGCATTGATAATGGATGATTTCCCAACGCCGGTTGCGCCAACTATCACAACGGTGCGTGTCTGCAAAGACCCTGTTATGTTGTTTGGTGTTGTACGACGATAAGCGTGGAGAATCTGCGGACCTTCATATGTTGAACTGTTCATTCTCTGGGCCACACGGGATCCCTCCAGCATTTTCCAAACTTTCGTCCTTCATGACAAATCAGGAAACCAGTATGTTAGGTTGTGTCGAGAGAAGACGTACAGAGCAAATAGGGTCATGGCATAGTTGTTGGGTATAATCTCGTATTTGGAGGAGTGCCTCGACCCTCGTTTGGGAGATACTGATTTGTTCTTGAATGCAGGGATCGTCATGGGAATGCAAGGTAGTGATGCATGCATGTACATCGAATGCGAGCCCGAGATGGAACATATTGTCCCTTGTTCTTCTCCCACCAGCCATGCATATTCCCTCCGACCCATTCCAGTCCAGTGGCGACGAGAGCGACGGGAACTTTCCTTTGACATTCTTTCGCGTACACTTCATCAGTAGCAAGCGGACGAAGTCTTCGGACTGACTCATTCTGGCCTTGACGCAGAACAGGATGAGATCGATGCCATAAGAAGACTGCAAATGTTGCAGTGCGCGCATGTCCTGCGTCATACGCTTCGACGCTGCACCTATTCTCTGATTGGTGGTCTCCCACAGCACGACTTGGGTACTTAGACCCCATTTCAACGACGTGGACACATCGTCCTTCGACGCATGATCAACCTGCGTCTCCAGGGGCCGTGTTCGTGAGACCACACCGATGAATGACTTGACCACCTCCTTCTCGCCGATCAAGATGATGTTTCGGGTGAATTTATCTGTCATGAGAGCCTATGGGGTAAAGCTGAGTATCGGTGGATTTCTTGACGAAGCTTCCTTCTTGCCCTGCACCCTAAGTGACCCATAATTGCCAGGAGGGCGCCTCTTTATAACTTGAATGTGTAAGGAACCTCCAAGTATTTTAGAGTTAGCTTACATAATCAAATATTGTATACGGCTCCTGAAGGCCTGAATCAAGAAAAAAAAAGTACAGCGGAGAGGAGAGATCAACAGCAGAGATGCCCTCTGCGCTTGCAAGCCAACTCGCCGCATCTGCGTCGCTCAACGCGTCCCTCCTCCAGGACCGCTCAAAGAAGCGCCAAACCGAATCATATCTCTTCACCTGGCCGTGACGCTGCAAGCCACGACGTCGATTCAGTGCACGCAATTGCAGCCAGTGCATTCTCGCACCTCTGCACACTTTCTCCGATTTTCCTTTCTCAGACGGTCAAGTATGGCCCGGACGGGTCACCGATAAACGTCGACTTCGAACAAACCTTGTTCTCGGACGCCGCGAAGAACATGGATCGCACTCTACAGACCAAAGAGGTGACCACCAACCTAGACAGGACTATCAACGCGTTTTTGGTCCTTCTTGGCCCATGGCTTATGGAAGCGCCGACTAGCAAAGTGTTGGAGTGGCTAGTCAGAAGATTCCGGTGAGACCATCTTTTACAATTTAAGGTGCATCGATGACGGTGGGTAGAATAAACTGAGTTTAATGTCGATGCCGTCCTGGCGCTGTTCTTGCCTTATCACGAATCACCCCACTTTGTCAAGATGTTGTCGATATTGCACATTCCGTATGTCTTCATTTCTCTGGGTGTGGAGGAGCCAGTGCTCATGTGACCGCAGACCAACATCATGTTTTTCCTTCCTACTTGCATTTAAATCTGCTGCTAAGCCGTTGTCGAGGAGTGCGCTGGTCAAAGAAATGGTCTCCAGGCGTTGAGGTTGCACGTTTTACTGCAGAGCTTCTTCGACGGCCGTCAAATGTAGGTCTGACTTTATGTTCCTCGAGACGGTCCCGATGACCGTGTGTACCAAGGCTCCTACTCTCATCGCACGCTGCTGGCTTTCAATACCTGCAACGATGCACGACTACATCTCCAGTGTACCCAGATTAGATGATGGAATGCTCGCGTTCATCCTGCCTGCATCATTGACCCCGTTAGAGACAACACCCAGAGATGTGAACATAGTCGTAAGTCCTTCCTGTCCCATTACAACCCAATCAAGCTCACTGTCTCGATATTGGCGACTGCAGCTCGGAAGCTTCGTCCTTCTTTGCGTCCTTTCTCAAAAAGTAAACCTAAAGCCAGCGGCCCTCAGTTGCAATCATTAGTATGATGGTCACACAAGGTTTGCAAAGTGCAGGAAAAGAACTGGGGTATCGACAACCCAATTTATCAAAGCTGCGAATCGTGGTATGCTCTACCTCAGGATGAGCTTCCCGAATTTCCCCTTAGTGCCATGCCGGGGGTGTTCAAAGATGCCGTGAGCTTTGGTGCCTCGTGCCAGCTTAGTGACATGTTCTGACTTGAGTCGGATTACAGAGGTTTGAGCGATGAACTACCCAATGCGTTAAAGATAGCGGGAGCTGAGAAGTTTGTCGTTCCCTTACTCCGGTCGCTACAAAGCCAGTACGTGTTTATCATCTTGCTTGTCTCGGCATTGGATTCTACAGGTGTCCCCTAGGTTGCATGAACCCCAGGTGTCTTCTTTGTTTTCTGCCGTGATAAATAGCACAGATGTCCCCGTGACGGTGACGAAGGCTATTGCTGCCTTGCTCGTCCGACTTGCTACGTCGGATGGGAATGCGGGTTCGACAGAAGCGATCGCTTCCGCTGCACGGTTGTTACTCGCTCTCGTACACCAACGCAACTTTGAGCTGCTTCGCGGTGTCGCTGAGGACGTTGTCGCAGATTGTATTAGTCCCAGCGATGATAGTAAAATGCGACGCTCAAAAAGAGTGGAAGAAGCGCACCAACAATCTTTTGGCTTCGTTCTCACTGGTAAGGGCGCAAATGGTGTCCCGCGCTGTCTGTTTGATAACGAATACATTTTTAGAGCCATCCCCTAGCGCAGTCAACTAGCGTTAATGAGGTCGTCGTCGCTTCCGCAGACATGTCGAAAGACGTGCGAATCGATGCTGTACATAGGCTATATGCTATGTTGCGAGAAGCGCAAAGTGAAGGTGCTCTTTTCTTCTTCGGATATGGCAAGTTATTCTCAAACCAAGTAACTTTACGGTCCTTGACACTACCCTTGCAGGCGTCCATTCAGTCTGCGTTACTCGGTCGGATATATGATCCACACCACGGGGTGCTGCAAGCTCTCTATGCATCGGCCGATCTATTCCTTTCTACAGTGAACACTGTCCACAACCCCCCAAAAATTGTTGGACGCTATTGTCTCACAACTTCTGCTAACTCCTGCTCGCAGTGTTCTCCATGCTCACACGGAGTTTTTGGCGGGTCCGTTTACGAAAGCATATCCGGAGGTGCTTGACTCGGTACAACAGGATGCGTTGTTCCCGTTCTTACTGGCGTCGAAGGCCAAGTTCAAGACGTCTAGTGGAGTCTGGGGGGCGATTAACAAGTCGGGAGGCTTCCAGACTGGGTGGCTAAAAGGGTTGCGTTGACGTGTGGAATCGGCTCTCTTTACTGGACGAGGGATGCGAGAAAGAGGATACGGACGAATTTTCCGAAAAAATTATGTGAAGTGAATGTCGGTGTTGTTGGGATAATTGCGGGCAAGTTTCGTTGTTTTTGCTGTGTTCAAGGTATCTCATACGTTGCTGCAGAGAATATTCTAGCTTCCAGTGATCTAGAAAAGGACACTGAACATCTGCTGTCCAAGCTGGAAGATACTATGCCACATGGGACGTGCGCTCGCATACTTGGTTTGCCACGAGCTGCTGGTAGCGCAGTTCAGGCGATCGGCAAATCATCCTTGCTATTCGAATTTTGCGTGCTATGCGACTCAGTACGCTAGATGACATTGATGACGCGCTGAAAGAATCGAGCTTACAAGAGGTAGCGTGCAAGTAATACAAGTCTGCGTGTGCGCCGTCGCTAATTTTCGCCGCCACCCCAGGCACAGGATGCGCACCAAATCACAGCGAAGGCTACCCTCAAGCCAGGAGGGCGCGGAACCATTCTAGCCTTGCAAGCTTCAATTTTGACTCTCAGTTCCGGCTCTTTCTCTTCCGCAGAACTTTTCTGGTAGGCTGGATGCTAGTGTTGCCATCTGTGAGTGGTCGCTTCCATGGCGTTTTTACAATTCCGACTGACGACACTTCTAGGACTGTCTCCTCTGGCTTGGCCGGAGGTGACAACAAGTCAAGCGATATGTCTTTCTCATGCATAGTCTATACGTCCTTGCATGCAGCTCTAGCGACTGAACCGACATCGTTATCTGCATTAGTTGCTACGGACTTTGTTCCTCAACCTAAGGAGAAATTCTTTGGTGTTCTTGCTTGGGATACTCCTCTCTACTTGGCCCTCCAGCAGACAGGGTGCGGACAGCATGCTCTCCTCCACGTCCTTGCGTTCCTTGCGTGGTCACGTCAAAACTAGTGTGGACTTTCAGACTGTACTTCCGTCACTGCTTGCCTATCTTAATGGACCATCGTACCGATAAGCGGGATCGAGCACTGGTATTGGAGAGCATTTCTCTCCTGTCTTCTCCTGTCGAGAAAAAATATATCTACGGGGTGGACACTATATATGGACAAGCTTCTTGTGCGTCCAATTCATCTGTATCCTTGCATCATGAAGAGCACTGATATTAGTCTGCGTTAGCTGAATTGCAGTGTCTGGATCCGAAGGATCTAGCCACCTACGTCGAAGCGATGATCGAGTTCCGCGAACAGCTCGTCCAAGATGCCAACTTTATCAAGGTATTTCATCATCGTCACTTGCAGGGATCTGGTTCAAAGTGCTTTTCGTTTTCACATACCTATCGCCCTAGCTGACACTGTTTTCCTTAGATACAGACGTCGGGTTTCATGCTTCCTACTCTCGCATATCGTTGCGCACCCAGTTCCCGTTCGCTCGTGTGGCGTTGTTGCAATTCCCTGGAGGATGTGTCCGACAGCACGAAATCTTTCATGCTTGTCCCTGCCGTGAAGTCGTTGACGCAAGATCCCGCTACTGTCTCACAGATGTTCGGTCCACTGCTTGATGAATACACCTCGCTTGTCATGGCTGGTTTCCTGACAGTCACTCCAGCGAATTTAAGCGACGAAGAGGGCAACGAAACCTGGTCCGTGTTTATTGCAGTGTTGCGTAGTTTGTTCCGATCCAGTAAGTCCTCTGCTGCCGTTGTTTAGCTGCGCCTAAGTTGGAGTATTCTACAGATGCAAATACCATTGCGCGCAGCTGCTTTGCTGCGGCTTTGGAAAAGCGCCTATTTGCTAACCTCAATCTGGAAAAACGTTCCGAGATATGTATTGAGCTTTTGCACGCAGGTGCGCAGGGTGGTGAAATCGTAAGCCATGTTTTTCTGTGAAGGTCGGGTGCTTTCTATTGACGAGCCGTAGTTTCTGGCATCCAAGACTCTTGTTGGGAGGTTACTGCGAGACGCAGCCCTCATTATTCATTTGTTGACAGGTCTTCCAACCCTCCCATGCTGAAGGGCGGGGCCCCGGCTGGAAAACGGGCCAAATTAGACAAGTAATAGTTAACTTGAATGCACGTGGACCACTTGCTAACTTCTCATTATAGTCCGCCTGAGACCGCAGAATCCGATAAGTTACAACCGTTGACGATTCTTGCGGAGGCGCTCGCGACGTCTGACATACCAGGCTCGGTCGCCTTGCTCTCTCACTTACTAGAAACTGTCAACAACGTTATCCGTTCCGATGTGTGGGGACCGTCTGACACGAACTACCTCTGTCAAATGTTGATGGCAGGGATCGAGAAGAGCGCAAGTAAACTTACGGTAGGGCGTCTTCGGACACTGGTCGTTATCTCTGAACACTTTCCCAGGAGCCACTTTCCCGCCCAATACGCTTAGAAATTCTAGTGGAGCTTATCAGAGGTTTGTCCAGTTTTCACATCGCTAGGGTATGCTGATCATTGTCTACAGTCACCGACAATTCTCAGACGTTCCACGAAGCACTCTTGTTGATGGCCGACCTGGCCCGACTAGCTCCTAAATCTGTTCTCCACAATATCATGCCGATCTTTACGTTCATGGGATCCAATGTTTTCCACCGCGATGACTCCTACAGTTTAAAAGTCATTCAGAGTGTACGATGCCACGATTATATTTTGTCCGTGACTCATTTGCTGTGCAGACCATCAACAGTATCGTCCCTGTTATGGTCTCGTCTTTGAAAGAGAAGTATTCGGTGGGATTGGAACTCTACGTTGGTGCTCGGGAGTTTCTTCGCATCTTCACTGACGCAGCACATCATGTACCTCGTCACCGAAGACAAAGGTGCGTGAAGTCCATAATTTTCTGGCCACACCCTTATTTAGTTTTCCAGTTTCTTCCTACACCTCGCAGAGGTCCTTGGACCAGATGAATTCCTTGCTCCTTTGTGCATGCTCTTAGTTGACAAGGTAACCAACCGGGTAGTCAGACAGACCCTGGAGGAAGCACAGACGACGCTGGCCCTTCCAATAGCATTATTGCGCCATTTTTCTCGGCCATTGCAAATATATGTGAGTTTGTCTGATGACCCCGGTGTGGTTGGGTGTTCATCGTGCTCTAGGTTCTGTGCCAGGCGCTTCGGGAGTGCATACGGCTTATTTCGCGTCTAAACGCTCCAGAGGAAGAAAATAGCAACCTTCTTAGACTACGTCAAGTAATGTTTAGCTAACCATCTCATCGCTTGCCAAACTGACAGCCTTGACAGGGACGAGGAACATTCTGTGTCAGCTTCGTCTGTCTTGCAGCGTCGTGCGCAGGTTCTTCTTGTATTCTCGAGTACTGCTCTAGTACCGGGCAACCGCCGAGAACAGCATCAGCTGCTAGATGGCCATAGCACTGACGATCTTATAGCGCTTCTAATCGACCTAGCCACTCTCCAAGATGGCGAACTATCCACGATCACCTCTTCCCTCCAAGTGGCAATCACTCGAGTAACTAACGCTATTTCTGCTGCAGAATTTTTGTCTGCAGTAGCAGTAATACTGCGGTCCGCGGAACCAAAAGTGGGTGTAAATTGTTGGTCCATCATTCCTCCTCTTGATGTATCCTACAGGTGAACATCGGAGTTCTCGAGGTTCTCGCCGCAAGAATACCTCTTATCAACGAGCCGGTCCGTCAGGAACATAAGACCAAAATGATTGAAATCATCAGCAATATCCACGAAATTATCAGCCACACACCGACCGGTCCACTTGCCGACGCTGCGTTAGGCGCTTTGAAGGCTATCGTATCCACCCACCAGGCTGGGGAGGTGGCCGCTTTACAGGTTACATTACCTCATATCATAAAGGTCGTCCGAGCAAAAACCTCCGTCTCTGCTGCTCTACCCGTCTTGCCTTGCTACATGTATGTTGACCCTCTACTTGATGCATTATATATTAACGTAGTTGGTGTCAGCCCCTGCCTTGGTCCTCACATTATTCCGTATTTTAGAGAAATTGTAGAAGTATGCGTGTTGATTCTTCGTGACGACCTACATGACAAAGACCGTACGTACCAGAAGTGCTGCGTTGCGTGTCGTTGATTTGTTGACAGGATTTGCGTTAACTGGAGGGACAGCCCTTGCAACCTTACAGAGTCTCCTGACTACTCTTCCTACTTTTTATGGAACCCAGGAACTCAGTCAAGTTGTTAAATTATATGTCACCTGCAACTCATGTACTGCGACTTCGAATAACCCTCTTACTCCCCTTATCAAAGCTATTGCGAAACGGACTACACCGGGAGCTTTGATGCAGGTACTGTACGAATTATGGGCAGACCTTGGCAAGGAACAAACGAAGGTAGACTCATCCCCAGGTATTAAAATTACAAACACTCACCGTTACAATAGGAAAACGTTCACGGCCTCATTGGATACTTCACTGTATTTAAATGGTCTCTCAAGGCTGCGCCAAGAGCCGACGTTCTCGAACATCTTCGCCAAATCTTTAAGGTCTTCCTGGAAGCCTTTGATGTTAGATTGTCATTTGGCGCTCAAGAGGTCAGCCGCTTGCCAAGGGTTTTACGGGCTAACTCACAGGATTATTAGGTGGAGAGCTATGCAACTTCTGCTTTCATTGAACTTGTCGTCAAGCTGAACGAAAACGCTTTCCGGCCGCTATTCCGTAGATTGCACGATTGGGCATTTGTGGATAACACCGGTACGTAGCCAATAGTGAATGTTGTCATCAGCTCATATTCCACAGGCACCACCCAGCGGAAAATGACGTTTTGTCATATCTACGTTGCGCTGCTCGACTATTTCAAGGTACGTCCTTGCACCTGTGTTCATGTTCATCGCGCTGACGAGGTCTTGTACAGGCCCTAATGAATCCATACATGGCTATGCTCATTCGGTCTCTGTCTGAAGCCCTTCAAACGTTTGGCACTCTTTCTGCGTCTTGTTCGACGTCAGATGCAGCATTGTGGTCCGGAATCATGTTAACTCTTCGTAAATCGTTTGAAAATGACGATGGCGGTGCGCATTCTCCTTCATGGCGTTTTCCCTTAACATCCTAATCACCCTGCTATACCAGTCTTCTGGCGTGAAGACAAGGTCGCTGTTATCTTGCCTCATCTGCTTTCGCAGCTGCCAATCTCAGTCAGTTTATCCTCAGCACATGCTAGTGCATTTGCTGGCGCAAACCCTAAGCACCTCCTGATTGCGTGCCTCGTCTCGCTGGTTTCTCTGCTTCCTGCCAGTGCTGCAGATCTACTGAAACGACTTAATCTTTCTCTCCTCATGCACACCCGTTCTGAAGATGCCCGGCAACGGATGTTGGCGCTTGAATGTGCGAGCGAGATATGGAAGGCGGAAGGCGGGAAGTTAATTGGTACGTACCCGTCTTGGAAGGATACTGTTTCGCTGCCGTGCTGACGTCCACTCTAGGATTCCTCGCCGAGACCGCGACATTTATCAATGAATGTGCCGAAGACGAAAATGATAGCGTAGTACAGGAAGCCCACAAACTCAAAAACGCCGTAGAGAGTGTAGCTGGCAGCATCAACGATTTATAATCGTGGACTAGCATGAGCTAGCTGACTACGAACGCACTACGCACTACAAGTATGTACGATGTTAGACAGACCTGTATCAAAGTTGTGTCAAGAGCCGGATTTCCGGGTGTGGAACTCACCACGATAGGGGTGAGCACACTCAAGGGGGATCACAACAGCAACAGAACGTGGACAGGCGTGTGGGATTAAATGATCAAGCATATACGCTGGTACAAGACGATCGAGAGAGAAAGAGAGAAAGAAGAGAGATGCCCTGCGCATACATGCAGCACCGGTATATATACCCCCAGGGTCCAAACAGTACAACACAGCATGCCCAGACGAAGGAATGAGGACGCGATAGGAGACGGATAGGTCTACCATGGAGGGGTAGCCTCGTCCAAGCGCGAAATCACAAGACTGATTCACCTCTCACCGTTTATCCACGTACTGTAGATCAAAGCATGACCTCGTTATCCCTCTTCGCACTCGCCGGTTCCCTCTTTCGTGCGACCACGCCAAATACGACTTGGTTCCACGGATGTCTTGCAACCGACCGCAAGTGTCCGTGTTCAATTATCCTGCGAGCATCGCATCCCAGCAAGGATGCAGCGCACGCATATATATTACACATGTTGAGTCTCAGAAGGGGTCACGGAGAAGCTCTGATGTGGCAACCTGTCGACGGATGGGGAGGGTCCCAGGGGACTGTGGTTACGACAGTAGTCGGCTTGAGAAATCCTAAGGGAGTGGCGATACATCGTTTAGATGGGAGCTCTAAGCTATTTGCGAAAAATAAAAAGTTGCGGCGACTTGCAGAGGATGCGTCGCGCAGTGAAGTCCTGTCTCCACCCGCGTCCCCACTGACACGGTACCCCCCTCTAAGCTATCTCAAAATTGAACGTATCAATACGATGGTGGTAAGGTCAGATCTTTTCGGTGTGTACCCTCAAGTTTCAAACCGATCTTGACTTTGATGCGCTGCGAACGTCCAGCTTTGTTAAGCAACGTGTTTACAGCATGTCGGCGCTTGCTGCAACTTTAACCCGTTCTTGTTTCCACATCCACAATCTCAACCGTCGAACCCATCCAGCAATTTTGAATCAAATATCGATTTCTCAATGGCTCGCAAGCAATCAAAGAAACATCGTTTCTTTGGATCTACAAAGCCACCTGGCTCTGCATCTAACTTTGTCTCGGTAAGAAACTAATTTCCCTACGGGCGATCATAGTCGCCGATCCACAAAGAAACAGCCGCAAGGGCCGCCTCAGACTCCCGCTCGTGACGTAGCCTCGATTGCTGGAACGTCGGGATGTTTCTCCCGGAGGGCGCTTGCAAGGATGAAGCATTTCTTCCATCGGTCGAACCGAGGCTCCGTCGCAGCAGAAATCGCTGATACGGATGCCGCTGGGGCTGCGCATACGCAACGAGAACAAGCCCAAGCTACTCTAACTCAGGATGTGTGTCGTCTGCCTTATCCCATTGTTGCGATGACCTTGACTACTCGCGTTGGACAGACTCAAAGGCCAAACGACAACTCGGAAATAAGGACCGATTACCAGCTACGCATGACAGGAATGCCGATACTACAATGGGGCCATTCGGCGACACCAGCAAAGGTGTTGATTGAACCTACCGATGACGCCAGTGCCACCCTCAGTCCGGTCTCGGTGTTGGTCGGCAGTGACGTCGATGCTGCCCAACAGGCCCTGGATGGAATGACGTCCATACCAGGGAATGGGCCAAACGGCTACTGAACTCGTTGCACAGGCTGATACTGCGGTCGCAAGTATCCAAAACTTCAGTAACACGTACCTCCAGCCCCTCAAGACCTTTAACTCCGTCGTTACTACTATCGCCCAGGTACGTGCATTGTCCTATGGTCATTGACAGGCTCTGATGTAAGTGCGCAGGTTCACCCCTATGCCCAGATTGCTCTGGGGATCTTAACCGCGGCTGCTCAGGTACGTTCACATCCTGGTGATACGCGCTGCTCTCCTCACACCGCCCCCTATAGTCGCTGATCGATCAAGCTAACCTGGACAGCGAGGTGTCCAACCTCCTTGATACAGTCAGAAAAGTCTATGAATTTCTTCTGGCGGACGATGCCATGCAGAATATCGATAGTATGAAGGCAACTTTGGGGAAAATTGCACAGGTGATAAGTGATGCAGCTCGGTTTATCAAGAATTATTCGGAGACGAAAAGCTTTTGTATGTCGATTCCACTTTTCATCGAAAGGTTGATTGATTCAGCTGTTCTCAGGGCAGAGATTGGGAAAAAACATAGTGTCCGATACGCGGACCACGACCGATGGTTACATCAGGTTGCTAAACGACCTGATGCAACAGTACCGGGACCGTGCGGTCCGGGATATTCACACCAACGTGCACCATGTACTTGAGGACCTGAACCTTACGCGCGGGGAACTGAACCTCGTGCGCGGAGATGTGAGCCTCGTACGCGGAGACATGAGCCTCGAAGGGATGGCCTACGCAGGGGGTGCGGGGGTCAGTAAGACCAAGAGGTGCCTAGACGGTACCAGAACGGAGATCCTCACAGAGATCGTTAGCTGGATCAACAGCACAGATGAAAATGTCCCGCGCATTCTCTGGCTCCACGGGCAGGCTGGCAGAGGGAAGTCTGCCATCGCGCATACCATTGCCTTGTGGCTCAAGGATGCTGGTGGGTTCGGGTCGTGCTTCTGCTTCGCCCGAGACAGGCGAGCCGAGCGTCGTGAGGAAAAGATATTTACCACCATTGCACGTGATCTGGCGGACCGAGACCCTGCGTTTCGGCGGGCTTTGGCCGATGAGTTGGCGAAGGACTATTCGCTCAAGACTACCTCCGATGTCATGCTACAGTGGGAAAAACTCATTTTGGAGCCGTTGTCGAAGATGTCGAGTGCTACAATTGGAAGCGTGGCCGTGGTAATCGATGCGCTGGACGAGAGTGGCCTGGAAGAATCGCGGAGACACATCTTGTCGGTGCTTGAGTCACAGGCGGGCGATCTCCCCCACAATTTCCGTGTGTTCGTAACATCCCGCCCCTTGCCCGATATCGAACGTGTGTTGAGAGGCTCTCCACATGTGAAGGCAATTTCCTTGGACGACGTTCCTACAGAATGGACACAACGCGACATCAAGTTATATGTCTCCAAGCAACTTGGTCAGCTTTCAGGCATCGGAGAGCCTGAGGTCCGGATGATTGTCCGGAAAGCGGACTGCTTATTTGAATGGGCGCGTCTGGCCTGCGACTACATCAAGCCGAACAGAGCGGGAACAACCGTGAAGGAACGCTATGACGATGTAATCTCTCTTCAGTCCAAAGAGGGAAGAACACTCTTGGATTCAACTTATGCCGCAATCTTGGAGAGTGCTATCCCGCCATCTGGGAAATCCATTGAACGATACCGCTCCGTAATGCACCAGGTCGTGATGACGCTCGAACCTCTGCCTATGGCAGCCTTGGACGAAATGCGTAAACATTTCCCAAACCCGCAGGATCACTATAACGTTGTTCTCATCCTCGAGTTCATGTCCCCATTACTAGGTGGCATCGTCGACAGGCGCTTTCCTGTCCGAGCCCTCCATGCATCCTTTTATGACTTCCTAACTGATCATTCACGGAGTGGGGTCTACTTCATTGACACCTCTTGCTCGTATAACCTTGCTGCTGCCACCTTGCGGATTCTTCATGACGAGCTTCGGTTCAACATTTGTGGATTGGACAGCTCCTACTCGAGCAATGCAGAGGTTATTGATTTACCCAAGAGAATCAGCGAGAACATTATGCCCCATTTCTCCTACTCCTGTCGATTCTGGTCCCAACATCTGCAGAAGTCTACATTGGAGTTGGCCCTTGGACCGTTGCTAAAGGCTCTTGTGGGAAGTGAAAAAATCCTATTTTGGCTTGAGGCTATGAGCCTACTGGATGGAGTTGGAAATGCTGCTGCAGCACTGATTTCTGCTAAAACATGGCTCCTGGTGAGTTTCACATAACTATCTGCATTAATGTTGTCTCACTGGGCATAGACCAATCAGGATGGATGGATGGATACATTGGGGTTTGTAGAAGATGGTATCAGGTTTATTCAAAACTCCAATGGTGCAATTTCTTACAGTGCACCACATGTGTACATCTCTGCACTGGCATTTCTTCCTGTGAGGACAAAGCTATCAATGATGCTCATGCCAAAATTTTCTTCCCTCCCTAGAGTTGTAGGAGGCCTAGAACACTGGCCAGCTTCCCAACTGCTTGGCTTGGAGGGGCATACAGAAGGAGTCATTTCAGTTGCATTCTCCCCTGATGGAAAGAGGATTGTGTCAGGCTCAAAGGACAAGACTGTGAGGGTGTGGGATGCTGAAGGAGGTGTGCAGATTGGCAGCAATCTTGAGGGGCATGCATATCAGGTCAATTCAGTTGCATTCTCTCCTGATGGAAAGAGGGTTGTGTCAGGCTCAGGGGACAAGACTGTGAGGGTGTGGGATGCTGAAAGAGGCATCCAGATTGGCAGCCATCTTGAGGGGCATACAAATGCAGTCATTTCAATTGCATTCTCCCCTGATGGAAAGAGGATTGTGTCAGGCTCAAGGGACAAGACTATGAGGATGTGGGATGTGGAGACAGGTGTGCAGATTGGCAGCCATCTTGAGGGGCATAAAAATGAAGTTTGCTCAGTTGCATTCTCCCCTGATGGAAAGAGGATTGTGTCAGGCTCAAGGGACAAGACTGTGAGGATGTGGGATGCTGAAACAGGTGTGCAGATTGGCAGCCATCTCAAGGGGCATACAGATGCAGTCTCTTCAGTTGCATTCTCCCCTGATGGAAAGAGGATTGTGTCAGGCTCAAAGGATGAGACTGTGAGGGTGTGGGATGCTGAAAGAGGTGTGCAGATTGGCAGCCATCTTGAGGGGCATACAGATCATGTCTGGTCAGTTGCATTCTCCCCTGATGGAAAGAGGATTGTGTCAGGCTCTTGTGACAAGGCTGTGAGGGTGTGGGATGCTGAAAGAGGTGTGCAGATTGGCAGCCATCTTGAGGGGCATACAGATGCAGTCTTTTCAGTTGCATTCTCCCCTGATGGAAAGAGGATTGTGTCAGGCTCAAAGGACAAGACTGTGAGGGTGTGGGATGTGGAAACAGATGTGCAGATTGGCAGCCATCTTGAGGGGCATACAAATGCAGTCATTTCAGTTGCATTCTCCCCTGATGGAAAGAGGATTGTGTCAGGCCCAATGGACAAGACTGTGAGGGAGTGGGATGCTGAAACAGGTGTGGAGATTGGCAGTGATCTTGAGGGACATACAGATCATGTCTGGTCAGTTGCATTCTCCCCTGATGGAAAGAGGGTTGTATCAGGCTCTTTGGACAAGACTGTGAGGGTGTGGGATGCTGAAAGAGGTGTGCAGATTGGCAGCCATCTTGAGGGGCATACAGATGCAGTCTTTTCAGTTGCATTCTCCCCTGATGGAAAGAGGATTGTGTCAGGCTCAAGGGACAAGACTGTGAGGATGTGGGATGCTGAAAGAGGTGTGCAGATTGGCAGCCCTCTTGAGGGGCATACAGATCAAGTTTGGTCAGTTGCATTTTCCCCTGATGGAAAGAGGATTGTGTCAGGATCTTGGGACAAGACTGTGAGGGTGTGGGATGCTGAAAGAGGTGTGCAGATTGGCAGCTATCTTGAGGGGCATACAGAGCCAATCTTTTCAGTTGCATTCTCCTCTGATGGAACAAGGATTGTGTCAGGATCTTGGGACAAGACTGTGAGGGTGTGGGATGCTGAAAGAGGTGTGCAGATTGGCAGCCATCTTGAGGGGCATACAGATGCTGTGTCTTCAGTTGCATTCTCCCCTGATGGAAAGAGGATTGTGTCATGCTCAGATGACCAGACTGTGAGGGTGTGGGATGTTGAAAGAGGTTTGCAGATTGGCAGCCATCTTGAGGGGCATACAGATCAAGTCTGGTCAGTTACATTCTCCCCTGATGGAAAGGGGATTGTGTCAGGCTCAAGGGACAAGACTGTGAGGGTGTGGGATGCTAATGGATATGAACATATGATCAGCACCCATGAGCAGTTGAAGTTTTATTCATCCAATCTGAGCAATCCACTTGTTCCATCTTACAGAAGAGATGGTAAGCACACTGCCCCTGTAATGTATTCTACATTATTGACAGCAATTTCAGCTATCACATCATGCCACATCTGCTTCTCATCTATTTCTTCACATGCACTTCATGATACTGAACAACTTCTCAGTGGACTCCTGCAGGAGGATGGGACACCATGTGCTCAACCAGTCAAGCTGCACTATGATGGCTGGATCAGAGGTCCAAAGGGTGAATTACTGCTTTGGGTACCAATGTCAATGAGGTCCCCATTTTACTCAATGTGGACCACAACAGTCATACCCAGAGGTTGTTGTATAGAGTTGGATTTGAGCCAAATGGTTCATGGGAATAATTGGCATCAATGTTACAAGCCAATTGCTGAGCTTGCATGTAGCTCATAGTATACATATGTACTGTGTGATCCTGAGCCTTGCTTAGTATGCAAACTACTGCATTTTCCTTTTCCATAGGACATCAGATCAGTAAGTAGAATCTGCTGAATCAGATGCTTGCCATAATCAGTGGTTCACCAACAAGTGCAATGGGAGGTAAATAAAATGTATGCAAGTGTGCCCAAACAATTTTGCCAGCAAGTTGAGTTGTATATAATTGGTCCCCGACTTCCAGTGGCGACAGTTGAAGATCTCAGACATATGGAACCATTGCAGATAGAGCAGATGTTCAACATAATGATTATCTTTTGTCAAGGGTATACATAAACATTGAGGGAATATGTAGTCAAGCTACTCGTGCAATAGAAAAATAGCAAGGTGTAACGGAATAACGGGATGCAATCAACCGCATAATAGCCAAGCAGAGAAGATTCACCGTCGAGTTACCACAACTCTAATCTACGTCCCTCTCGAGTGACCAGTGGACCAAAAAGCAGAAATCAATAACACAAGTAGCGGCACTGCTGCGACGTAGCCTACCACGTAGGAATCATGAATGTTGGCTAGCTGCACTGTCCCGTGCCACCATTGCCTCTTCCATGGACCTGCACTGCGTGAGTACCTGACGGATGACCGCACGACCACAAGCGTTGCGAATGAATTGTGTCTGTAATTCACACCGGTCAAATTACCGCCTCCCAATCAATTTCAGAGGTACAGCCAAACTACTTACGTTCAATAATTCCTCAGCGTATGGCCGGGCAGCCGCATCCGCCCCACAAAGCCTCAGAAATTCATGGAATCCCTTGGAGTAGTGTTCCGGGTGCGATAACGGAGGCCACTGTGAACCGAGATGCTTCGAGTTCGGTGGTAAGAACGTGGTCTGCGAGCTTGGAGATGCTGGGATCGAGAATGGTGGGACCGTTTCCGCCAGCTCCCAGACGGTCGCACCGACGGACCAGACATCAACTTTCAGCGCATCGTACGGACCAGCTCTCATCTCTGGAGCCTATGTGTGGTTACATTAGTCCCGCACGTTCATGTCTGGGCCGATTCGCAAGCCTCATCTGCCAATAGATAACACCTACAGCACCCGTAACCATTGGTGCGTTCCTCGTGACCCGAATGGCATTTGAAAAGTCGGCTAGGATGGATCATCGTCGACACGCGTAGAATAACAGACTCAACGGAGACGGACTCACCAATCTTCACTACACCTGCAGCGTTGAGCAATAGATTATCACTCCTTACGTCCCGGTGTGCAATATGCTGCTTCTGCAAGTAATCGAGTCCAACTAGAACCTAGTATTTATCGGTTGGAATCAGACACCGCGCAAATAGAGAAGAAAAAAAAATAGCGAAGTTGCCGGGCTCTTACATCGCTCGTAAACCGTCCCCACCATCCTCTCCTGAAGCGCGAGACCCTCCGCCACGAGTGCAATCACATCCGCCAGAGAGCGCTCCATCAATTCCATCCGTATCCAAAGTGAGGTATCGAGTGCAACCGCCGTACTCGCACTCGAACATTCCGCTGAATTGTCATCCTCCCCGTCGTTTACGTCGGTACTCGTGTGGACATACACGCCGTCGAGGAGAAGAATGTGCTCATGTTCCAAATCCTTTAAAAGCGTGAGTTCGTGCAAGAGAGATGCGATCTTAATACTAAGCAAGCACTCGTCCTCCCCACTTAACGAAGCTACCGACGATGCCGGGGGTAACACTATACGCTTGATAGCAACATGAGACGTCTCTGCGGGTATCGGTCGCTCCGTATCGAAGCCAGGCCCAGAGGGCAACGGCCCCTGCGGTATACGCGCAGCGTAGACGGAACCGCTCTCCTCCGCTGCTATCTCCACGAGGTCCGTAAATCGAGTTGACGGGTCTATAGGGCTGATCAAAGTGTGCAGGGGTGCCAATAGCGGCTGAGGTACAGTAGCCGAAGGTATCTGAGCCCCCGTTCGGGGCGACGATGTGATGGGAGACCATAACTGCGACTGCGACGCAACAGAACGTAAAGAAGGTGCAACAGAGCTCTTCCGTGAAGGTGCCAAGCGCGCATACGGAGATTCGCCAGCAGTCTCATATTCACTCTCCTCGTCTACACCACCAAACGTATCCGTCGCCGACACCATCATTCTTGCCTCGAGTGCAATCACTGCCTTTTCCTTTCAGGTGGTGGCGGAGGCGGGACAACAGAGTCCCTTCGGCGTTGGAAGGGGTATACTGTCGCTTGGAGACAGTAGTCTCAGAGCTGATATTGGGAAAGTGCGAAGTACGTGGCGATGGCGATCATGCCGCCTATAAGGCCCGTTATCTGACTCAGTCGTTGCAAGGATGTCGTCCTGAACCGCGAAACGGGACGTGGGGTGGCATCTTTGTCCAACTTCCGCAGGCGGAGGTGGTGGCGCAGGCCATGTAGGAGATGGCGATGAGGGTGGGCCGGAGCTGGTTCCCGAGAATAAGCAAAGACTGTCCATCTCCATCATCATCCTGATGATCAACCTTGCAAGAATTCTTCTTCCGCGGGCTCAGAACTCGTTTCTTGATCAGGCTGCTCGTCAGGAACTGCTCGCGATATACCAAAAGCAGAGGCAAAGCTGTCTCGCTTGGCCGTCGACGGAGCAGAGATCAAGTCAGGGTCTATGACACTTGCTACCGCACGCCGTACCGCTTGTCCCTTCACCACGACGATCGTCGCCTGTATGACGGTGACCGTAGACACAGCAGAATCTCGATCACCTGCGTTCGACCTGGGAGCAAGGCTAGAAGACGATTCACGTCGGGAGCTACATTGCGAAGACGAGGGCTCCACCAGGCAAACACTAGGAACGGGCTGAGATTGTGGCTGCAACTGAGAATTGGCTGCTTGTGCTTGAGAAGACGAACGGCCGTGCTCTGATTTGGAAGGACGTAGTTGAGCCCGAATTTGGTCGGGAGGAATTGGGAGCGGGAGAGGTTTAGGTCCGCATCGCAGAAACGGAGACACTGGCGACTTCCCGTCCGCCCCAACGGTGCCACTTGGCTTGGGCGGCGCGAGGGATGGCAGAGACGGCTTAGGCTTCACCTTGGGTGGTGGTGGAGGGGCACTTTCTGAGTTGGGTTCACTGTCGGAGGCGGAGGGTAATGTGACTGAGGGAATGACTGAGGGAAGTAGATCTTTGCCAAGCGAAGACACATTCAAGCCGAATGAAATGTCAGGAAGTGAAGGGGACAGGATCGATAGTAGCTCACGGGGCTCATCCGCACCCTTAGACACCACTTCCCTAGCTTCGGTCTCTGCAACCTCCGCCTCCGCGTCTTCCTCTTCCTCCTCCGGCGAGGGTGGCCTAGCTTTCCTGACATGTTCGCCAATAGATATGTTCCTACCAAAGGACACGTCTGGTAATTTTGGTGCCGGCGACATGGGCGACGGTGTAACCTTCGGTGCGGGAGGAGACAGCGGTCGTAATGTCAATCGCCGATCTGCCTTCTCGTCCTCCTCGCTTTCCTGAGGGGCCGCCAGTATCCTTCGAACCTTGACTGCCATACTCGACCGTTTATTGTCATTACCACTGATCGTCGCATCGTCACTGCTGATCGCACTAAATAATGATGACGTTCAGTCCTCCAAACTGCCCTCTTGATGGAATGAGATCCGCGGCGCTTGCGTCATGAGGCTCGCTACGCGCGTTAGACGCTTGTCAATAACGAGAGGTGGCGTCGGGGAAAGCAAGCACTGCCGTTGCGTGGCAAGATCTATATTATCCTGCTGCTGCTCTGCATCGTCGTTGTCGTCAAAGTATACTATCACTTGACCGGTGTTGCAAAATGACACAGTGTTGCAAAATGCTAACTACACCACACCACACTTCAATCCAAGCTGCATAATTGTACATAGGGCATGATATACTATAGACCTAGGGGGCTGTATACTTTTTTTAAAAAAAACTGCACCTGTGGATGAGGGGAAATCAAATATACTGCTTAAAAAGGGCCCTTTTCAGAATAACTTGCCAGGGCTGAAATCAAATCATGTCAGAAAACCATGAAATGCTATCTGGGGACTCTTAAGACACTTCCCTGCTTCCTGAAAGAATTCTGAGGCCAACAAGAAGGATTCTTTGATTGTAATTGTTGTTGTGATAATGTGATGCAAGAGCATGACAATACAAGTGGAGCAATGGTGGAGTGACATTATCAGCCACCACCAACATAAGTCAGTTTGGAGTATCAGCACATCAGAGTTACAATGTAAGGTGTGACATTGTGTGACAGCCCACAGTTTCACAGATGGGAACATTTGCAACTCTGTATCATTTTGTGTCCAAAAACTGGCATCTCTCTGGCATCTTCTACACCACACATATCCTCTTTATTTTTGTCAGAAGTTTCTATGTACATGTTCCTCCACATGTCCATGTATTTTGTAGTGTAATTACCGATGTGATTGTGTAGTTCTGAAGCCGTGCTTTCTGATGTTGCAACACTGGTCAAGTGATAGTAGGGATGGATTGGCAGCTGATATATCCAACACGTCTTCCACTGTTGCGGGTATGTCACTAGCATCGAATGGGTCGATATCATACAGACCATCGTGACTAGATCCTTGCCCACTCGAACTCCCCACCGAAGTGCTGCACTTGCTTGCTTGACTACGTTCAGCAGCTTCCGGTATAGGTATCGAGGGTATTGGGCGAGACAGGGGCAGGGGACTCGGTGAGCCTGCAGGAGCTGCACCCTCGCGTGATACTTCTTTCTCCCGTCGGAATGTCTCTCCCCGCACAGGTGATGCATATGCCGGAGGAGGGTCACCATAGCTAGAGTCTGAAGACGCATTGGCAACATGATAAACCTGCCGAGGAGGCGTACGTGGTACAGAAGAGGCAGTTCGCTGGCCAGATTGTGAATGCGACGGAGATGGCGAGGGAGACGCACTGCCATGATAGATGGATGAGTCTGTGGTGCGGCTGGAGCTAGAATTAGCATGCCCTCTTGGGGCGGGAACAGGCAATGAAGTAGAATGCGCGAAAGGCGAAGCCCCACAAATAGGAGTGCCCGGACTTGGAAAGGGGACGTTTCCTGCCTCGGACTGGGAACGCTGAACTTGAGGTCCTCGAGGTGTCGTCTGTACTTGGGTCACCGCAAGTGCATTGGGCAACTGTGCAGAATGGGTTTGATGTGTGACGGTGCTAGCCGCATTATACGGGAACGGCTCGATGAGAGTCTCATCTGCAATCCCTCCAGCAGCATCCACGTTCCCGTCCACCATGACAAATGGCTCTGATTGCTCCCCAGCCCCAGATCCCGCACGATTGACACTACCACTGCGACTTCGATTCCCGCTCGCGGTGCTTGCGCCATCCCCTCCTCTACCAAGGAATCCATTTGGTATCAATGTCCGAACTCCGAATCCTGTTGTTCGCGGTGACGGGGAAGGATTGCTCCCTGTGGCACTCGTAAGGCCAGAACCGGTCCCAACGGTAAGCGTTGGCGGGGGGTCTACACGGAGCCCAGCAAGACTTGAACTGCGAGGTACTGGATTGCGCAGTACCGGCGATGCGGGACGAGCTGAAGAGTACTGCGTGTGAGGACTCGGAGCATTAGAGCTGCATCCGAGCATGTATTAAATCAGCCAACATTCACCGAAGACTATAAAGACGTACCCGTTCTTCAAATTTACGGCGGCGGCGGCCTTACGACGCGCATGAATAGCAGTGATCTCTTCCTCGTCAAAGCCAGCGGTAGAAAGAGCGGTAGCCCACGATGGTGGGAGACCGATGTAACTAGGTTCCACAGATCAGTCGAAATCATACACTAGGGTAGTTAGACCTACCCTTCGTCGACATGTATGTGGTGCTATGGTATATCCAAATGCAATCGCCGTCGGCGTATCGGTGCAAGTTCGATCGCAAATTCCAGGTCAGCCAATAGGTTGCCACTATGTTAGCGCCGTTCTGGTCCCACACTAGGGGGTTAACCTGAAAGTTCCAAGGGTTTGATATTCCCTCGGCGCCTTCCTCTCTCCCACTCTCCTCGAATTCACTCTCGCTTAAATCTCTCCTAGACTTGTTTCTCCTGCCCAAAGAAGACAGCTTGAATAGACTTTTTTAGATTTCGGCATCGCGTTTATGTCTGTGTTGCGCAGCAAGTACGCCAAACGTGTACGGATTTGGATTGGGGGGAAACGAACCGCTCGAATCAGTAGATCCGTCCACAGACGGAGTCGCCACATGCTCCCCACCTCCACTGACTGATCTTAATGATACACCCGAACCTGACGGGACAGGCGAAGCTGTCATGCCGCGTCCCAAAATTCCAGTATGTGGTCCAGCGGACCCATTTTGTGGTGCGCCAAAGCTACCTGATGTCAGTGGTGTGACAGCGTTTGAATCTGGGCTCAAAGGTTGGCCTTGTGATGGTGCGCGACTCAACGAAGGCGACAGTGAGCTAACTGAACGACTGAAGAAGGACTGCATGCGGAGGAAGCATTTGAGGGTGAGTTGGAAGAGGTGCTGTACACGTTATCTTTAGGTGGAGGTGGCGGAGGGAACGATGAGGAATGTTTTTTGGGGGGTATGAAATGCGTCGAGTGAGTGAGGGCTGGAGAGCTGGTATGTTACGTTCGTAGACGTACCAGTTGAACCAGAACTAGACCCAGACTTAGGTTTGAACATCCTGAGTGAAGCAAGCCGCGATGAGAGCTTATTGGGACCTGCAACGCCGTCCGAAACATGGTTTTGATGTGCCATTCAATGGTCAGAGAAGATTGCGGGCGAGAACGGAATTCGGTGGTTCGCCACAGCTGAAGTTGGAGCCAAGTTGCAGGGTTTCGGACCGACGCTTGACAGTATGTTCCCAAGAGATGTTCGTTCAATTGACAGATCCAATTTGTTTCTCATTTATCTCTTTTGATTTACTTGTCCCGTTCATCTGTGTTGACGTTTCATACCTGTTTGCTACAGTATAAAGAGACTCATACTACGTAGAGATAGAGGGACTTCCTTCCCTACATCAATACAGACCACAATGTCTGGATAATCTTGTAGCGCGTTTTAAGGAAAGTCTCTTGTGTCTATGTTGCAAGTGTCACTACTTCGCCTCGGAGTCACATATTTTTATCCGCTCTAAAACTGGTCTAAAAGAAAAAAAACTCGAGACAAACATCCTTCCCCAATACCTCCCTCAACAATTTGTGAACTGATCCCTCACATAGAAAAGAAGTGAGTATCATGTCAAAATTCTCTGAAACACATAACGCACGATACAACCTCCACTGAGCTCGAGCGGCTTCCCTACCCCAGAGTCCGATGGCACAGCCTGGTGCTGAAACCGTCGAGGGTTCCCCACCATCAAAAGCAAATCCCGTCGGAAGTCAACCCCCAAACCCGATCAAGAATCCAGCCGATACTGCACAAAAGTACAGTGATGTCATGTGAATAAGCACCAGAAGTGCGAGTCTGGCACCCAGAAGTGCAGCCGTAGACAAACCCAGCTCAAGACTAGTCTCGCTGGTGTATCCTGGAGCATTCAGACTTCCAGAGAGTTACGAAAATAGTACTGTTGGAGCATCGGTACCAGCTCACAGTATACAAATAGAAATACCTGATAATACTGGGAGTAATGCTCAGTCCCCTTTGCCTATGAGTGAGACCAAAGTTGAGCCAAACAACCTGCAGTCGTGGACCACGGTGGTGTGAAGAAAGTTGTGCGAAAGGCGCACCTGAGGTAGCCAACTATGCCCTGAGCTTGAGCGAACTGTCCAGGAAGCTGAGAGAAACCTAACCCCAGACAAGAGGGAAAGGATTAGAAGGAGATTGATATCTGCGCAAAGGTTTGTGCGCGCAGATACATCTTCAGAACCTGAAAGCTACCCAAAAGATACAAAAGGGAAAGGCATTGATCCCAAGAACTGGGGAGCGTTGAGCCTAAGTGGTGATGAGGGGAACCCTGAGGCACAATGCGCTGCACTGGCATCCTGGAAAACGATCCAGAGGATGGTTCGAAGTGATGGTGACGAACCTGGACCCTCGGCGACTAAACCAACGAATCTGACTTCACCTACTGACAAGGACAACCCGAAATTAACTAAGAAAGGCACTGAACCTAAGAAAGGGAAAGATAAGTCTCACTGGAAGACGAAGGTAGCGAAAGCTGCCACTCCTTCCACCGGTGTACCTCCAAACCCGATAAGGGAAATAGTGGAAAGGGTCGCTTGCCGGGACGACAAGCATCGTGAACAGCAAAGGACGCCAAAGGCCATGGAGCTGGTAAAGCAGATCAACCCAAAGAGTTACATCAGCTTGACGCTGAAACGACTTGAGAAAGGCGACAAGTGCTCTAAAAGGTGTAAAGGAAAGAAACGCCAATCTAAGAAAAGATCCCACTGCGAAAGCGATTCAGATACTACCAAAGATATGTCAAACTCGAGCAGTGTCTTGGATGACAGCTCATCCTCGAGCGAGCCATCCAACTCCGAGGACTCAGGTGACACATGCTCGACGAGTGACAGCTCGCCATCGGATGATAGTAGTTCATCCTTGGGAAGTGACAATGAGTCCTCAACCACCAGTAGCTTGACGAGCTCGAGCGAATCTTCGAGCAGAGGTATGCGCCATGGGCAGGGGAGATCATGGCGTCATAAATGGGGACACCGTAATGTGAAGAAATGGTCCACGTCGCAACAAAGGATGACCCTGAAACCAATTCCACCTAGCAAATATGATGGGTCGGATGATGCGCACTCGTACCATTGTTTTGTCACTGAAGGGACTGCGTATGTCGAGGATGGTCAAGTGGCCCTGAAGAAGCACGCCTTCATGTTATCTCACTACCTGACAGGCAAGGCATATGAGTTCTACGTACATGAAGTATCTGGGGACCCCTATAAATGGAGGTTGTCAGATTTCTTTACAGAGCTATTCAACTATTGCTTCCCTATCAATTTCTGCCTACGGCAGAGAGAGAAGCTACAGACGTGCTACCAGAACTCTAAAACTGTAAAGAATTATGTGTATGAGTTGAACGAACTCTGGAACATGATAGGAGAAACGGATGAACATGCTAAGGTCCATAAACTCTGGTCGGGTCTTCGCAAAGAACTCCAGCGAGACTTGTGGCGAGAAAAGTTAAACCCGGAGATTTCTTCACTGAAGAGAGTGATAGTGAGCGTGGAGGTTCTTGAGATCACTCAGTCCATCACTGGAGATTATATACCAAAGTCCCAAAGATGACAAAGCAAGAAGCGGACCGTGGCCAGCGCTGCCACTTCTCCAGAGGGACCTGAGTCCTCCAAGTGTGAATGGAGATGTCACCAGAGAAGGCGCAGAGATTATGAGCCGCGAAAGGAGGCAGCACCGACGGATGCTTGTCAGTCTAGGGGAAAACGTGATGGGCACTCTGAAAAGCGAAAGCACAACACACCGAAGCTCAGCAAAGATGAGCAGGAGCGGCACAAGGCTGAGGGTCTGTGCTACATCTGCCATAAGCCTGGACACTTCTCCTGGAATTGTCCAACGAGACATACCGTGTCCTCATCGAACAAGCCCCCTGGGGTCGCAAGCTTCAGAATAGACATGGACTTTGGCGACATCAAGTGCCAATGGCAATTGGCCAAATCCTCGAGTGACGACACTGAGGTATCACTGAACCTCATTCACCTGCGAGGACCTGCTATCCCTAATGACGATGATATCCCAGACCTGGAAAGTGTCTGGAGTGATGACAATAACGAGAATGTTGGAAACAGTGTCACAATGGACGAGGGTGACTTACCAGAGGGAATGCGAGTTCATGTTTACTCTCGCAGCCAATTCCTAGGTCACCGCTCTGCAGGTTCTACACTCGGACAGCCCCTGGAAGAATGGGCCATCAAGCGGTTATCAGGCATATGTTATCCAGGTGATGACCCAAACTCACTGAGTACTTTTATGGACACTCGTTTCCTGGTCTACGACGTAGGAGACAGCCTACATATGATTGCTGACAGTGAAAGGGATGTATTAGGTCCCACGGATGCCATCACCATTGAGACAAGCCTGCTGAGGAAGCCCTCCTTCCGACTAGACTCTTGGTACTGGTTCAGGAAGGGCGAAAGGGCCGGAATGAAGAAGTCTGACATACGTCATGCGGATAGAACTTGAACGTGGCGGTCTGCACCTATGGGACGCCCAATTGAGGAGGCCATAGAGACCAAACTGGAGACGTACAGCCTACAGATACTTGAAGGAGAGAATCAGGGACATTTCACATGCATCCTTAAAGATGACTTGACTTACGAAGTCTATGACTATGACACAGCCTTGTGCTTCGAGCTCCCCACATGCAAACTAAAATCAGAAGAGTTTGACATCGTGCGTTGGCACGCAAAGAGATTGCTCCATGCGTGTGTAAGCCTTGCCGGGTCTGATCCCACCGAGGATGACGACCTGGGATTAGCTCACCTATTCCAAGAAGGCGACGATGTGTCAAATGATGGAGGATGTGAGCTCAAGGACATATCGTGTAACATGCTTCACCTACACAGCACCACTGTCAAGGCGAATGGCCGCCTGACATTACAACACAACGCTGTGATCGTGAAAGATTTCACACGTAAGGTCCCGAAGCTGCTAGTTGTGGTGGTGCATATCAATGGCCAACCCATGCGAGCCTTGATCGACACTGGATCCCTGGCAGATTTTATGTCAGTGACACTAGTGGAGCAATTAAATGTAAAAAGAATCCCACTAGAGAAACCCCTCACCATCCAGCTGGCCATTCAAGGATTGAGATCGAAGGTGAACTTCGGAACAAGAGTACAATTTCAGTACCAGGGAATAGACTGTGAGCATTACTTCGATGTGATGAATGTCCAAAACTACGACCTGATTTTAGGAATGCCATTCCTCTACCAACATCAGGTATTGGTAGGATTACACTCCCCGCACGTGGTGATTGGGAGCAGAATCCCAATGGAAATGAAAGGCACTCAGGTATCTGTCCTGGAGTCACAAGCAACCGAGGTATACAACGATAGCCTTGAGAAAGCGCGGCAATACCTCAAGGAACTGTCGAAACCACTCTGTTCAGTGGTTGGTTCAATGGCTTTGCCACCGTTCCGTGCAATCAACCATGAGATTCCTCTGATCGATGAGAAGAAAATATATCCATGGAGACCATCTAAATGCCCAGAAGCATTGCGACCACTCTGGACTGAGAAGAAGAATGCATACCTGAAAACGGGTCGGTGGGAACTCACTGCTGCCCGCAATACATGCCCTATGTTGCTCATCCCCAAACCTGGAGATCCTCCACAATTGCGAGTCGTAGTCAATCTGAGGGAATGAAATAAGAACACCTGGAAATTGTTGTCCCCAATGCCTGACATGGATGGCATTTTACGGCGGGTGGTTCGAAGGCCATACCGGTCAATAATAAATGGGGCCGATGCGTATGAACAGATATGGGTGTTCCCAGAGCATGTAGAGCGCACTGCAGTGATGACTCCTGATGGAAATATGGTCAGCCTCGTTGTACAACAGGGAGACTGTAATGCTCCAGCGACTTACCAGGCGCTCATGAACCATATATTCGGGGAGTACATCGGATCCTTCATGGATGTGTACCTTGATGACATCATCATTTATTCAGATACCCTGGAGGAACATGTATGCCATGTTAAGTTAGTACTGCAGGTTCTGACTCGGGAAAAGCTGTACCTGAGTGAGAAGAAACTTCGATTCCTATGTGATGAAGTCAAGATCCTAGGATGCGTCGTCACTGATGATGGCATCAAGATGGATCCAGAGAAAGTCGATCGCATTCGCAATTGGAAGGTTCCTACCAACCGCGCCCTCTGCAAAGGGTTTATCGGGTCTGTGGGTTACCTCGCTGATGATATTTACAAAGTGTGCGTACCTTTGGGGGTGTTGGCAGAAGCTAGCACAGAGACTCGTCCATTTAAATGGACGTATACTGAGCAGCGAGTGTTTGACACGGTGAAACAATATGTCACGGCGTGTGCACCTCACTGTCGAGTGCCTCTAAACTACAGGCCCGACTGCGACCCCATATGGGTGATGACCGATGCGTGTGGGAATGGTATTGGTGGTGTTGTCGCACAAGGACTGGACTGGAAGTCCTCGAAGGTGGCCACATTTTATTCAGTGAAGATGTCGTCCACACAGCGAAATTACCCTGTCCATGAACAGGAGCTGCTCGCAGGTGTCGAAATGATGCTGTTGCATAAGGATATCCTGCAGGGCGTCCACTTCACCTGGGTGACAGACCATAAAAGCCTGACATACCTGCTGAACCAGAAGGAGCTCTCTGGATGGCAAGCACACTGGCTGGAAAAACTGGCAGAGTTCGATTTTGAGATAAAGTATGTCCCAGGTGAGGACAATGTTCTCCTGGATGCCCTATCAAGGATGTATGAGTTTGACGCTCTGGGAACGATCTGCGCCCTGAGCGAGTACCTACATCACGATGTAGAAATCGACCCCATGTCTCAAGATCTCGCCGAGCAGATCATTACTGCGCCTGTATACATTGGGATCGAAGCGCTTGCCATGTCCCCGAACGAACGAGGAACGTCAGCAGATCAACTATCTGGGAGTGAATTGGTGAACGCACCTGAAGGATCATCGTCGTTGCTGACAAGTGTGCCCCAGCTGACGATCCGGATTCAGCCACCGAGACAACTGCAGGGCCAGTCTGTCGATGCTACGCAGACAGATGAACTGATGGTGAAGTCCCATAGTCGGCGGGATCCCCCTCCTCCAGCAGAGACAGGTCGCCCGGAGACTGGCATGGAGTTTGCATGTCGAGTGAAAAGTTGTTTTGCCCTCCTAGGCCCAGGTGTGCGAAAGAAGGGGGGGAAGGGTACAGACATACCTACCTCACCCGAGAATGGCCATGCCGCGTCTGCATTGCAGGACCATGTGCAGAATATACATGTGACAAACACGGAACAACCCACTGCTACCCCAGATAATGCGGATAAGAACACTATGACGCATGTACCATTAGTAGTATATCCAGGAAATGAGGGCCTACTGGAGGCGGCGAAGGACAAGTATGACCAGGACCCATTCTTCAAACAAATCCTGAGCAATCCAAAGGCATTTAAAAACTTTGAAGTCACGCTGGATGGATTTATTAAGCTGAAACTACACAATCACATGGTGTTCGGTGTACCAGATATCGAGGTGAATGGCAAACGACTTCGTGAAGCTATAATTGATCAAGCACACTCCATACTCGCCCACCTGGGGGCAAAGAAAACAGTCTCGTACATATGGGAATTCCTATGGTGGGATACTATGGTAAAGGACATCACTGAGTTCTGCGTGTCCTGCCGGACCTGCCAACGCAGCAAACCTCCGACACACAAGCCGTTCGGACTGCTCAACCCACTATCCATCCCCTCATGACCCTGGGAATCGATTGGGATTGATTTCGTAGGCCCACTACCTGAGTCTAAAGACTGCAACAGAAATTACGATTCGATCACTGTGATCATCGATTTGTTGATGTCCATGGTGCATCTTGTACCAAGTAAAACAACCTACACTGCCTGCAAAGTTGTGGAATTGATGTTCGCCGAGGTATACAAATACCACAGCCTACCTAGGGCAATTGTCAGTGACTGCGACATCCTATTCACGAGCCTGTTCTGGATGCACCTTAATAGCTTGATCAGAATCAAGCAGAAAATGTCCAGTGCTTATCATCTGGAAACGGACGGAGCCACTGAACATGCAAATCGGACCATTGGGCAAATGTTGCGATGTTGCATCGGCGATAACCAGAAAGATTGGGTGTCATGGCTGCCTGCCATCGAATTCACTGTCATATCCATGACTCTCGGACTCAGTCCCAGTCCAGTCTGGACCCCTAGCCCCTATCTCCGGTCAAGTCCGGTCCTAGTCCAGCCTAGAAAACCCAATCCCAGCCCTAGATAACTCAACTCCGGCCTGCATAACTCAAGTCTGGTGTTTTACCCCTATCTCCGGTCCATTTCGGCCTCCCGGCCTTGCACTGCTCCACCCCGGTCCTCCCAGGTCTATGTCCAGGTCACCCAGACATAACTCCGGTCTGTTTCCCTTTGTTTGCACTATATTTAGTCTAGCCCGTTCATCAGACTTTGCTTACTGTACAATCCTGTGTCCGACCCTGGTTATGCTGGTCACCCAGACTTTGGCTATTAGCCTCTGCATAGCCACTGTGGCTATCCTCGTCTTGCTAATCATCTCACTAATAGCTTATTCACAAGTCCAGCTCTATGTTCATTATCCCGGACCAGCCTCATGTATTTTAACCCCTGTACATACTTCGTAGCACCCTCAGTCAGAATATCAATTAAGTATTACCCTCAACTCCGTGTTACCCCTTGAACTACTCTATAGCTAAGGCCAAGCCTTAAGCTATCCCCGACCCCTGTCCCGGACCTCTCCCCGGCTTGCATAAGGGTACAGCACATAAGCTGAGACCAAGGGAGGTAGATCCAACCCCGGACCGGCTTCCCCTTGTGCGCACTCCAACACCGGTCGGTTTCCCACGCTACCGGTCTTGTTCCCATGCTCCCGGCCTTAAGTCCGGTCCTCCGGACTTAGCCCCTAACCTCCGGCCTCAACTCCGGTCCAACCAGACTTGGCCCCTGTCTCCCGGCCTTGATTCTGGCCACTCGGACTTGGCCCTGTCACCCGGTCTTGAAGCCCGGTCACCCGAGGGTAAACCCGTACTTCACATTCACCATCAACAGTGCGACGTCTGAGTCGACAGGCTATGCACTGTTCTTCCTGAATACTGGATGGATGCCTCAAAAAATGATATGGGACGTGCCTACAAAGGACGAGTACCCGAGTGTCAGAGCCTTTGCCAATAAGATGAAACTGACAATAATGGACACTCATGACGCAATAATGAAATCGCGCGTGAAGCAGACCATCAGCGCTAATAAAAGGCGCCAAGATTGCCCATTCGTCAGAGGGGATCTTGTATACGTGTCTACAAAGAACATTAGTCTCCCCAAGGGAACGTCTCGGAAGCTTGTGCCAAAATTCATGGGACCTTACCGAATACTGGAAGACTTCGGGAACTATTCTTTCCAGATTGAGCTCCCAGATAACCTGAAGTGGAGGGGGGTGCACGACGTGTTCCACTCTTCCCTCCTAAGGATCCACATCCCAAACAACGACCGAAAATTCCCAGGTCAGTGGGATGACCAAATACCTGAATTCGGAGGGACCAACTGTGAATGGGCCATAGATCGTATAATCTGGCACCACGGGAGTCATGCTGATGCGACGTTTGAAGTACAGTGGACAGCAGGTGATCGGACCTGGCTCCCATACGAGGACGTCACTCATTTGAAGGCATTAAGCGATTATTTCGAGGTAATCGGAGTTGATGGAATAGATAATTTGAGGGATGCGGGTGACGGGGACACGTCGGACGATGATCCCCAGGTATTCATTGGATACTTGGCACCGCATCTGTGTGGAAGCCATAAAAATTGCCTGCGCATGAGATGGAATGGCCAGACCCCAAGGACAACCACACCGCTCTATCCACCTTGCCACAATAATCGCCCCACATACACTTCACACTTTCCCTACCACTGCTCCACATGCACTATCCCTCGACGACCTCCCAAACAGTCTGTGTATGGCTGCCCCTCGTGCCAGTATCCACTGACAGAACTGAGATCTGGACACCACATGTGTCGCGATAAGCCTCCTGCTCCTAACGCCCCTAACAAAAAACGTCCTTACCAAACTCGACCATCTTCTTGGTGCAAAGGGTGAGGTGAGCGAAGCCATATCACCGAAAGGGACCTGGAACCTGTTAAGCACTTGATCGCAGAAGTCATTAGCAACCTGCAAAACTTGTCATTCAGGACCTGTCCCCCACCTACTCGTACCAGACCAAACTTCATGTCCACCGCACGCAAGATGAAAAACATCAAGTGACAAAGTACCAACCTCTTCCTGGTCCGCAACCATGACGGGGAAGGATGGGGAGATGAGCGTGTGGTGATTCACAGGGAACAGGTTAAGACGTTCTTCAAATATGACCGCTCACTTCGACACAAACACAAGGTCGCCCTAGACACCCCTGCGGGTTATCATCTGTTCAGGGAAGCACACAGCTGCGAAGCAAAGTCTAAGGCGAGGTTTGCTTACTACGAAGTTGATGACAGTGGGAACATAGTTGTGGTGGCTGAGGGACTGTCCCCTACCAGAGAGGAGGTACTGGGGAACGACACAGACCTATGCAGCAAAGAAGAGGTCATGGGTGGACAGACGCTCAATAGCGTTCAGATGGATACCATCAACGCCCTCCTGTGGGATACCGCTGAGCGAGTCAAGAAGCAACAGTGGAGGGCTCACCAGGGTTATATCTGTTATGATATGTACTCTTTTCCTTCCTCTCTTTTCTCTTCGTCTTATCTAATCTTTTCATATTATCTTATCTCTTGGTCTCGGTCCAGGCTCCAGCCTAGACCTCGCCTCACCTCCGCCTTGCCTTTCCCTTCTAGTACGATCCGCTCCACTATGATATCATTATGACATCACTATGATATCATTATGACATCACTATGATATCATTATGACATCACTATGATGTCATGGACCTCATGCATACCTCGTTGTCACCTCATGTACCATAGTATAAGTACCATCACTCAATCACCCAACTAGCTCCAAGCTAGTTCATTTGGGTCTTCGAGTCCTAAAGTCGCCTGCTTCTAAGCTGTCTCCCTTTTCTTTCTCTCTTCTCTTTCTGTTGGTTCTTGGTGCGAGCCTACAACAAACCCTGTTGTTTAGGTCTCGTCACACTTGAACTAGCTTCCCATCATTGTACCCTCGCACCCGCCGTCACCATTCCTCGTTTCCTTCGTGAAGGCTCGTGGGTGTACTCGCCAAGTCCCCCAGCCTCTGAACCTGACCCAAATCTCTTCGTCCCATGCATCCCTGAGTGTCGCTCGCTCACTCCACTCTTTGATCACAACCTCTACCCCCTTCCACCTTCCCCCTCTTACCCCTTCTCCGTCGAATCCGTCTTCCCTTGTTCGCTTCCTGCTGAACCCCAGCAACCCCATTACAACCTCCGTCCCCGTCAAATGTTAAAACATCCAGATCACTATGGAAGGCATCCAGGACCAGCTCACTGATCTCCGCGACACTCTCGACGCTCTTCGAGACGAAAACTACTGGTTAAGCAATGAGCTAAGAGATGCTCAAGGAACAATCATGACCATCGAGGGTCAGTGTAATCAGTGGAATGCCCTCCCTGCAGATGTAATCCAGAGGAGGATAGAAGTGATGGCCGACCTGGGTCAGTATGCCGGTGATCATGCCAAGTTTTCAGAATGGTGGGTCAAGATGAAGGTATGGGTCACACAGAACAGAACCACCCTACCAATGGCCCAGGACAAGTGTACTGCGGTATGGTCTTGCATGACAGGCCCTGTGGCAGGAAGGTTCCCCCAGGCCAAGTTCTTGCTCGCCATTGTCACTGGAGTATGGCCTGATACGGCTGAGATGATCAAAGACATTGACAGGTTCTTCGCCCCTCAGACAGATGTAGAGTGGGCTAAAGCTCAAATGCGCACCATGCGCCAAGGGAACTCTCGCTACGAAGAGTTCTATGCAAAGTTCGAATCCCTAAAGGTTCAGGGACGAGTCACTGACGAAACCGCCGGCTTCCTTCTGGAGAATGCCATTCATCCTGCCATCGTAAAGGAGGCCCTAAGGAGGGGATATACACAGGGCAACTATCTCCAGATGACTGTCGCATTCCGAGAAGCCGCTCTCGCCAGGGATCGCTTCAAGCTCCTATATAATCACTACCCCGATGAACCCGCTCCCCGCTCCTCCTATAACTGCCCCTCATACTCTCCCCGCTTCACTCCTACCGGCACTCAACCCGGCCGTGGCACCCCTATGGAAATCGGCGCTGCTCGTTTCCCTCCTCGCCCTGTTCCTTCCCACATCAAGTGCTTCAACTGCCAAGGGAATCACTACAAACGTGATTGCCCTCGTGCTAAAGGAAAGGGTCCTGCCAGACCCAACATACGGGAGGTAATGCAAGAAGCACAGGAGACTGCCCTCCGCCAGATGTCATTTGAAGAGATGCAGGCCTTCTTTTACAATAAGCAGATCAACGAAATGAAGAGCCAGGGAAAAGAGTTCGGCCAGTAGAGGATCGGGTCTCCACTGGCTACGTTTATAATAAGTTTTCTGTCTTAGGCATTGACAATCTCTCTACTGAGCAGGATATATTTAACTCAGAGACTACTGTACCATCTGAAGAGGCAACCCCAGTGGGTGCGGCCATGGATGTAAAACTACCGGTACTTAATTCCTCTTGTGATAAAAATAAAAATATGCCTATCCAGAAAACAAAAGAAACCCTGAAAATAAGAACAGCAGATCCAAGGGCCGAGTTGGAGTTGGAGGTGGTACTGGAAGGACGAGAAAAGAAGTGGAGTGTAAAAGCGTTGGTGGACTCAGGAGCCAACGATACCTTCTTGGACAAGAAGTGGGCTGATGAAAATGGCGTTCCCCTGATCAAGCTTGGTCGACCTGTCACTGTCCTTAATGTCGATGGAACCCCTAACGTGGCAGGTAATATCACACACATCGCCTCCCTTGTCATGAACTATCAAGGACATCGAGAGTCTGTCTGGGCTCAGGTCACCACGCTTGGCACACATCCCCTTATACTCGGCTACACCTGGCTACGAAAGCACAACCCGGAGGTGTGTTGGGAGACCAAGCAGGTGAAGTTGTCCCGTTGTCCTCACAAGTGCCACGATCTTGCCCCAAGGACAAGAGCAGAAAGAATGGCTGAAGAGCAAGAAGCGCAGGACATGGAGTACCTCTACCCGAAGCTTCATTCCACTAGGGTTCGAGCCGGCACTACTGAAGAGCTCGTCCCGAAGGAGTATCACCAGTACCTAAAGGTGTTCTCAAAGGAAGAGTCGGAAAGGATGCCGCTTCGTAAACCATGGGATCATGCCATCGACCTTAAGGAAACCTTCACTCCCAAACATGGTCGTCTCATCCTGCTCTCTGTAGAGGAACAAAAGGAGGTGTCGGACTTCCTTGAGGATCAACTACATAAAGGGTACATCCATCCCTCGAAGTCGCCACAGACCTCTCCAGTCTTCTTTGTCCCAAAGAAAGATGGAAAGAAATGCATGGTGCAGGACTACCGGTATCTTAATGAACACACCATTAAGAACGCATACCCTCTTCCCCTCATTTCTCAGCTCGTCGATAAGCTCAAGGGCTGTAAGCTCTTCACCAAGATGGACCTCCGATGGGGATACAACAATGTTCATGTTAAGGAAGGAGACGAGTGGAAGGCTGCCTTCATCACCCACAAAGGAGCTTACGAGCCACTGGTCATGTATTTCGGTCTCTGCAACTCGCCGTCTACCTTCCAAAACATGATGAATGACATATTTGGTGACATGGAGGACGTCCTTGTGGTCTATATCGACGACCTAATGATCTTTACGAAAATGAATGATGAAAAGGAGCATGACAGGATAGTCCTAGAAGTGCTAAGGAGGTTGGAGGAGAATGACCTCTTTGTCAAACCGGAGAAGTGCTTCTTCAAGCAAAAGCAGGTGGAGTTCTTGGGCATGGTAGTTGGTACTGATGGGGTCAGCATGGATGAGAGCAAGGTGAAAGCCATTACCGAGTGGCCGGTTCCCACGAAGGTTCGCTCGGTACGAGCCTTCTTGGGGCTAGCAAACTTCTATCGCCATTTCATCAAGGACTTTGCACAGATTGCTTGCCCCCTCAATGACCTTACAAAGAAGGATCAACTCTGGGTTTGGGGCCCTCGAGAACAGCAGGCCTTCGATGCCTTGAAACTCGCCTTCACCACTGCCCCCGTCCTTGCGTTTCCAGATCAAGACAGGGAGTTCCATCTAGAAACCGATGCCTCGGACTTCGCCACTGGTGCTGTCTTGTCTGTAAAATGCGAAGATGACCTCTGGCGGCCTGTCACCTTTTACTCTCACTCCATGTCTCCCCCAGAACGAAACTACCAGGTCTTTGATAAAGAGATGCTGGCCATAATTCACGCTTTGGAGACATGGAGACACTATCTGGAAGCCACCCCTTGCCAGTTCAAGATCTGGACAGACCACTCAAATCTCCAGTATTTCATGAAAGCGCAGAATCTAGATCGCCGCCAGGCACGATGGGCCCAGTACCTCTCCCAGTTCAACTACAAGCTGGTGTATAAGCCTGGGTCTTCAATGGCTAAGGCTGATGCCCTTTCTAGGAGGGAGGATCACGAGCCGCAGGAGTTGGACAACCAGGGGGTTACGTTACTCGATCCCTCTAGAGTGGCAACTACCTTGGTGGTAGGGGAGGATGCTGATCTCATTCTTGCTCTGAAGTCCGCCTCCTCGGTAACTCTGCAACCAGAGGGTTCTGTCCTTAAGGAAGGGCTGTATGTCTGTCAAGGAAAGGTTTATGTCCCGCCCGCTGTCAGGGTCCATTGTCTTGAGAAGCATCATGACATCCCACTTGTGGGACATCCTGGATGGAAGAGGACCTTGGAGCTCGTCTCCCGCAACTATGTCTGGCCTGGAATGACTGCCACTGTCAAGGACTACGTCTCAGCGTGCCACTGTTGCCAGATGGCAAAAAGCTCTAGGACTCCTCCCGCAGGAAAGCTTCTTCTGAACCCCGTCCTGGAGCGCCCCTGGACAGACATCTCAGTTGACTTCATGGAACTACCAGAGGCACAGGGCTTTGACAATGTCATGGTGGTGGTAGACAGGTTTTTGAAGGAGGTGGTCTTTGCCCCCACCACCAAGGAGGTTTCCTCGCTTCAAACTGCAGAACTCTTCTGGGATCATGTGTGGACCCAACACGGACTACCTTCCTCCGTCATCTCTGATCGGGGTCCCCAGTTCGCCAGTGCATTTACTACTGAGCTCTGCAAGATGCTCGGGGTCAAACCCAAACTCTCCACTGCCTTTCACCCTCAGACAGATGGTCAAACGGAACATCTCAACCAGGATCTACAACAGTACCTCCGTCTCTTTGTCAATGACCGACAAAACTCTTGGCCTTCCTGGCTCAAGGTTGCCCAGTTCTCCTACAATAATAAGCGACAGGAGTCTACTGGCAGGAGTCCCTTCTCAGTTACTCGCTCTTACACCCCCAGGATGGGTGTAGAACCCTTCCTTTCCAAAGCAGAGGTGGCTACAGACCACGCCGTTGACCTCGCTAAGGTTTTGGACGACACAAGGAAGGCTTTGAATAAAGCTGCAGAGCAAATGAGGGTGTCTGCAGACGCGTCTCGCTCTGATGCCCCCTCCTACTCTGTTGGTGACATGGTCTGGCTGGAAATTTCCTGAATCTCCCTCTCAGGACGTCCCTCCCGGAAACTCACCAAATGATGGATCGGCCCCTACAAGGTCATTTCACTCAAACCCAATGCGGTTGAGTTAAAGCTCCCCAAAACCCTCAAAATCCATCTGGTTGTTAATGTCTCCTGGGTTAAACCGTACAGATGACCGTTGGAGGGACAAACTGTTACTCGCCCAGGACCAGTGGTAGGACACGAGGGCGATGAGGAGTTTGAGGTGGATTATGTTGCCGATTCTCGCTTGAAAAAGAACAAGCTTGAGTACCTCGTCCATTGGAAGGGGTATCATGACGAGGATCGCACCTGGGAACCCAAGTCCGCTTTAAAGTCTGCTCCTGGTGCTGTCAGAGACTTCCATCGTTGCAATCCTTCCGCTCCTCGAAAACTCTGGCATGGACTCCTCCCTCTTCTCTTCCCTCTTCAAACCCCTGGAGAACTTCACTGACACTGTCCCTGTCTTCAATCGCCTGGAAGTCGATTTCTAAGGAGGGGATAGTGTTACGATACGTACTCTTTTCCTTCCTCTCTTTTCTCTTCGTCTTATCTAATCTTTTCATCTTATCTTATCTCTTGGTCTCGGTCCAGGCTCCGGCCTAGACCTCGCCTCACCTCTGCCTTGCCTTTCCCTTCTAGTATGATCCGCTCCACTATGATATCATTATGACATCACTATGATGTCACGGACCTCATGCATACCTCGTTGTCACCTCATGTACCATAGTATAAGTACCATCGCTCAATCGCCCAACTAGCTCCAAGCTAGTTCATTTGGGTCTTCAAGTCCTAAAGTCGCCTGCTTCTAAGCCATCTCCCTTTTCTTTCTCTCTTCTCTTTCTGTTGGTTCTTGGTGCGAGCCTACAACAAACCCTGTTGTTTAGGTCTTGTCACAATATCGACCGCCGAGAGCGACGAGACAGTCAAAGGCGAGAAGCGGAGCCTTATGGTAATCCCCTCCCTCGTGACACTCATCTTCCTCGCATATCCCAATCCTCAAGGCCTAACCAGAGATCACACAAGTCAAACGCTAACATCAATCCTCATGTCCGCAACTCCTACTCACCTGAACAGCCAGTCACTGGCCCCAGTACTTTTGTCGTCGACCATGCCATGACTGGGGATGAGGGTTACGAGGAGGATGTGGATGCTTTAGGGGAGGATGATGATGAGGTTAGCCCAGAACATGTGGCCAGCCATGAGGGCGCACAGGGGTTCACTGTGGGAAAACCACCAGGAAAGTCTGCTTAAGGAGGGCGCTACCACAAGAACAACTGGAGAGGGTACTTTGTACCCTGGAGGGGGGAATGTAGGGTTTCGGACCAACGCTTGACAGTATGTTCCCAAGAGATGTTCATTCAATTGACAGATCCAATTTGTTTCTCATTTATCTCTTTTGATTTACTTGTCCCGTTCATCTGTGTTGACGTTTTGTACCTGTTTGCTACAGTATAAAGAGACTCGTACTACGTAGAGATAGAGGGACTTCCTTCCCTACATCAATACAAACCACAACGTCTGGATAATCTTGTAGTGCATTTTAAGGAAAGTCTCTTGTGTCTACGTCACAAGTGTCACTACTTCGCCTCGGAGTCACACAAGTCGCGTGCATGCCTGCAGGTGGAATGAAGACTTTTGTCTAATGGCGGCTGGGTTGCATGCAATATATCGCAGTAACACGAAGGAGAGGTGAGTGGAGAGCGTATTTCGGTCTTGGACAGCACACAGTAGGTGGAGCGAGCGAACTGGTTGGTTGTGTGATGGACTCTCAGTGGACAATGTAGTAAACAACAGAGCGTTGCCAGCGACGTGTTGATCGGATGCTAGAAGCACGGCAAAGGGAATGGGGAGGGTGGACGTTTACTCTTCATCTTCGACCTTCGTCATCTGGCATCTGGGTACCCATCGTTCTCGCACATATACAGTACACTTTCTCATAATGTATCTGGTCATAATGTATAATTCTCATAACATATGGACTTTAGGCAATTCTCACTGTGGTATGCAGGGAAAATGCAGTATTTTTGTATAATGTATAATGTATAGCCCACAAACTACTTTCATACAGTATGAGATACCCTGTTAGCAGTGACAAGCATATGGAATTTGTTAGGGTGACTTGCCACATGGCAGATCAGAGCTCAGCACTAGCCACTAGCACAAATAGGGTACAGAAGTGAAAAAAAAAAACTGTGTTCACTACAGACCACCATGCCAGCTGAGCTTGGGGAGCATAGACCACAGCCAAAGCCAGCTCCCTACAATTGGCAACCAAGGGCACAGCCAACCAAAAGTACTCCTGCCACATCAGCCATCTTGGAAAAGCCAAAAAGATGTGAAAATCTCACTCTTAATGATTGGCTAACAGTCTTTGCATACATTGACTGTGATGAGACCTAACAACAGGGTTTGTTGTAGGCTCACACCAAGAACCAAAAAGGAAAAGAGAAGAAGAAGAAGGGAAATGGCTTAGAAGCAGGCAGATTTAGGACTCGTAGACCCAAATGAACTAGCTTAGAGCTAGTTGGGTGATTGAGTGACGGTACTTATACTAAGATACATGAGGTAACAGTGAGGCATACATGAGGTCTGTGACATCATAGTGATGTCATGATGACATCACAGTGGAGTGGAATGTACTAGAAGGGAAACATGTGGCAAAGGTGAGGCAAGGCCTAGGCTGGGGTCCAGGCCAAGTTTGGGAGATAAGATAAGGCCAAAAGATAAGAGAAGAAAAGAAAAGAGTATGTATCATAACACTATCCCCTCCTTAGAAATCGACTTCCAGGCGATTGAAGGTAGGGACAGTGTTGGTGAAGTTCTGCAGGGGTTGGAAGAGGGAGGAGAAAAGGGAGGAGTCCATGCCATGGAGCTTCTGAGGGGCAGAAGGATTTTGATGGTGGAAGTCCCTGACAGCACCAGGGGCAGTTTTTAGGGCAGACTCAGGTTCCCAGGTATGATCCTCATCATGATATCCCTTCCAATGGACGAGATACTCAAGTCTGTTCTTTTTCAGATGAGAATCAGTGATATAGTCCACCTCAAACTCTTCATCGCCTTCATGTCCCACCACTGGTCTGGGATGAGTGATGGTTTGGTCCTCTAGTGGTCCCTTGTAAGGTTTGACCCGGGAAACGTTAACAACTGGATGGATTTTGAGAGTTTTGGGGAGTTTCAACTCTACTGTATTGGGTTTGAGTGAAACAACCTTGTAAGGGCCAATCCATCGTTCAGTGAGTTTCCTGGAGGGGCATCCAGAGAGAGAGATCCGAGAAGTTTCCAGCCAGACCATGTCACCAATGGAGTAGGAGGGGGCATCTGAACAGGACGCATCTGCAGAGAGCCTCATTCTTTCTGCAGTCTTGTCTAAGGCCTTCCTCATGTCCTCCAAGACCTTAGTGAGATCAGCAGCATGGTCCATGGCAGCCTCAGCCTTGGAGAGGAAGGGTTCAACACCCATCCTGGGGGTATAAGAGCGGGTAACTGAAAACAGGCTTTTGCCAGTGGACTCCTGCCTCTTGTCGTTGTAGGAGAACTGGGCAATCTTAAGCCAAGAAGGCCAGGAACCCTGGCAATCATTGACAAAGAGACGGAGGTACTGCTGTAGGTCTTGATTAAGACGCTCTGTCTGGCCATCTGTCTGAGGGTGGAAGGCAGTGGAAAGCTTGGGTTTAACTCCAAGCATTTTGCAGAGTTCAGTGGTGAACGAGCTGGCAAACTGGGGGCCCCAGTTGGAGATGGTGGAGGAGGGTAACCCATGCTGAGTCCACATGTGATCACGGAAGAGCTCTGCTGTCTGCAGTGAGGAAATCCCCTTGGTGGTAGGGGCAAAGACCACCTCTTTTGAGAACCTGTCTACCACCACCATGATGTTATTGAAGCCCTGTGCCTCAGGCAGCTCCATGAAGTCGACCGAGATGTCAGTCCAGGGGCGACCTGGGACAGGGTTTGGGAGGAGTTTTCCTGCAGGAGGCAGCCTAGAACTCTTGGCCATCTGGCAGCAGTGGCACACTGAGATGTAATCCTTAACGGAGGAGGTCATCCCAGGCCAGACATAGTTGCGAGATATGAGTTCCAGGGTTTTCTTCCATCCTGGGTGGCCAGTGAACAGGGTATCATGGTGCTTTTCAAGAGCGTGGACCTGAACTGCAGGGGGAACATAGACCCTTCCCTCGCAGACATAGAGACCCTCCCATAAGACCAACCCTTCTGGTTGTGGTGTCACCGAAGAAGCGGATTTCAAGGCAGTGACGAGGTCTGTATCCTCTTCTACCAGCAAGGTGGTGGCTATAACCCTGGAAGGATCAAGGAGTGTGACCCCCTGGTTATCTGATCCTTTTTCCAGTTCATGATCTTCCCATCTCGAGAGGGCATCTGCCTTAGCCATCGAGGAGCCAGGTTTATACACCAGTTTGTAGTTGAACCGGGAGAGGTACTGGGCCCATCGTGCCTGGCGACAATCTAGATTCTGTGCCTTCATGAAGTACTGGAGGTTGGAGTGATCTGTCCAGACCTCAAACTGATAGGGGGTAGCCTCGAGGTAGTGTCGCCATGTTTCCAGGGCACGAATTATGGCCAGCATCTCCTTATCGAAGACCTGGTAGTTTTGTTTGGGAGGGGACATGGAGTGGGAGTAGAAGGTGACAGGTCACCAGAGGTCATCATCGCACTTCACGGAGAGGACAGCTCCAGTAGCAAAATCTGAGGCATCCATCTCTAAACGAAATTCTCTGTCTTGATCCAGAAAGGCCAGGATGGGGGCAGTGGTGAAAGCGACCTTCAGGGCATCGAAGGCCTGTTGTTCTCAAGGTCCCCAAGTCCAGAGTTGGTCCTTTCATGTGAGATCATTGAGGGGACAGGCGATCTGCACAAAGTCCTTGATGAAGTGGCAATAGAAGTTTGCCAACCATAGGAATGCTTGTACTGAGCAAACCTTCATTGGAACTGGCCACTCAGTTATAGCTTTTACCTTGCCTTCATCCATCTTGACCCCATCGATCCCCACCACCATCCCTAGAAACTCCACCTGTTTCTGTTTGAAGAAGCATTTCTCCAGCTTCACAAACAAGTCATTCTCCTCCAGTCTTCTCAATACCTCTAGGATGATTCTGTCATGCTTGGCCTCATTGTCTGTCTTCGTGAAGATCATCAAGTCATTGATGTAGACCACGAGGACATCTTCCATATCCCCAAAGATGTCATTCATCATGTTTTGGAAAGTAGACAGGGAATTACAGAGTCTGAAGTACATGACAAGGGGTTCATAGGTGCCTTTATGAGTAACAAAGGCAGCTTTCCACTCATCTCCTTCCTTGACACAGATGTTGTTGTATCCCCACCGAAGATCCATCTTGGTGAAGAGCTTGCAACCCTTGAGTTTGTTGACAAGTTGGGAGATCAGGGGAAGGGGATATGCATTTTTGACAGTGCGCTCATTAAGGTACTGGTAGTCCTGAACCATGCATTTCTTTCTGTCTTTCTTGGGTATGAAGAAGACAGGGGATGTCTGAGGGGACTTTGAGGGGTGGATGTATCCTTTTCGTAGCTGATCCTTGAGGAAGTCCGACACCTCTTTCTGTTCCTCCATGGAGAGCGGAATGAGCTGACCACGTTTGGGGGTGAAGGTTTCCTTGAGATCAATAGCATGGTCCCACAGCTTACAAAGTGGCATTCTTTCCAACTCTTCCTTGGAGAAGACCTTGAGGTACCAGTGATACTCCTTTGGAACGAGTTCCTCAGTGGTGCTGGCCCAAATCCTGGTGGAGCGGAGCTTTGGATACAAGTACTCCATGTCCTGTGCCTCCTGTTCCTCAGCCAGTCTTTCTGCTCTTGTCCTTGGGGCCAGGTCGTGACACTCACAGGGACACCAGGACAACTTTACTTGTTCGGTTTCCCAGCATACCTCTGGATTGTGCTTCCACAGCCAAGTATACCTGAGTATGAGGGGGTGCATTCTGAGTGTAGTGACCTGAGCCCAGACAGACTCCTGGTGTCCTTGATAGTTCATGACGAGGGAGGTGACATGCATAATGTTGCTGGCTATGTTAGGGGTGCCATCGACATTGAGGATGGTGACAGGTCGAGTGAGCTTGATTAGGGGAATGTCATTTTCGTCGGCCCATTTCTTATCCAAGAAGGTGATGTTGGCCCCTGAGTCCACCAGTGCTTTCACATTCCACTTCTTTTCTTGTCCTTCCAACACTACTTCCAACTCCAACTCGGCTTTTGGATCTGCTGTTCTAATTTTTGGGGTTTCTTCCATTTTCTGGATAGGTGTGTTTTTATTTTTATTGCAAGAGGAATTAAGCACTGATAGTTTTACATCTGCGGCCGCACCCACTGGGGTTGCCTCTTCAGATGGCACAGTAGTCTCTGAGTTAAATATATCCTGCTCGGTAGAGAAATTGTCAATGCCTAAGACAGAAAACTTGTTGTAAATGTAGCCAGTGGAGACCTGATCCTCTACTGGCTGAACTCTTTTCCCTGGGCTTTCATTTCATTAATCTGCTTGTTGTAAAAGAAGGCCTGCATTTCCTCAAACAACATTTGATGGAGAGCAAGCTCCTGTGCCTCCTGTGTCACTTCCCATATGTTGGGTCTAGCAGGACCCTTTCCTTTAGCACGAGGGCAATCACACTTGTAGTGATTCCCTTGGCAGTCGAAGCATTTGATATGGCTGGGGACAGGACGAGGAGGGAAGCGAGCAGCACCAATTTCCATGGGGGCACCATGACCAGGTTGAGTTCCAGTAGGGGTAAAGCAGGGAGAGTATGGGGAGTGATTATGTGAGTGGGGAGCAGGTTCATTGGGATAGTGATTATAGAGGAGTTTGAAATGATCCCTGGCAAGGGCAGCCTCTCGGAAGGTGACAGTCATCTGGAGGTAATTGCCTTGCATGTATCCCCTCCTTAGGGCTTCCTTTATGATGGCAGGGTGGACAGCATTTTCTAGCAAGAAGCTGGCAGTTTCATCAGTGACCTGTCCCTGAACCTTCAAGGACTCAAACTTTGCATAGAACTCCTCATAGCAAGAGTTCCCTTGGCGCATAGTGTGCATCTGAGCTTTGGCCCACTCGACATCTGTCTGAGGGGCGAAGAACCTATCGATGTCTTCTATCATCTTGGCCATATCAGGCCACACCCCAGTTATGATGGTGAGCAAAAACTTTGCCTGAGCGAACCTTCCAGCTACAGGACCTGTCATGTGGGACCATACCGCAGTACACTTGTCTTGGGCAGTCGGTAGGGCAGTCCTGTTTTGAGCGACCCATACCTTCATCTTCACCCACCATTCGGAAAACTTGGCCTGATCACCAGTGTACTGACCTGGGTTGGCCATCACTTCTATCCTCCTCTGAATTACATCTGCAGGGAGGGCATTCCACTGGTTGCGCTGACCCTCAATGGTTGCGATTGTGTCCTGAGCATTTCTTAGGCTGTCATTTAGCCTGTAGTTTTCATCGTGCAGGGTGTCTAGGGCATTTTGGAGGTTGGTTATCTGGTCCTGGATGCCTTCCATAGTGATCTGGACGTTTCAAGTTCTGGTGGGGACAGAGGTTATAGCAGGGTTGCTGGGGTTCAGCAGGAAGTGAGCAGGGGAAGACAGATTCGATAGAGAAGGGGTAAGAGGGAGGTGGTGGGAGAGGGTAAAGGTTGTGGTTGAAGAGCGGAGTGAGTGAACGTCGCTTGGGGATGCACGGAACATAAAGGTTTGGGTCAGGTTCTGAGGCTGGGGGACTTGGTGAGTACACCCACAAGCCTTTGCAAAGGAAACAAGGAATGGTGACAAGTGGTGCGAGGGTACAATGAGTAGAAGCTAGTTCAAGTGTGACAAGACCTAACAACAGGGTTTGTTGTAGGCTCACACCAAGAACCAAAAAGGAAAAGAGAAGAAGAAGAAGGGAAATGGCTTAGAAGCAGGCGGATTTAGGACTCGTAGACCCAAATGAACTAGCTTAGAGCTAGTTGGGTGATTGAGTGACGGTACTTATACTAAGATACATGAGGTAACAGTGAGGCATACATGAGGTCTGTGACATCATAGTGATGTCATGATGACATCACAGTGGAGCAGAACATACTAGAAGGGAAATGTGTGGCAAAGGTGAGGCGAGGCCTAGGCTGGGGTCTGGGCCAAGTTTGGGAGATAAGATAAGGCCAAAAGATAAGAGAAGAAAAGAAAAGAGTACATATCATAACATTGATGAGCACCCAGACCTACCCCAAGACCAAGTTGTTTCATACTTCAGCTCATGAGTGGAGGGTGTTTTGAAGTTCACTCAGGCAACTCTTTCCTGAAAACTAAAGGAAAGGGAGCAGCTGGAAGCATGAGTACAAAGCCATCCAGATGCACTTTCAAGGAAATGCCCTCCTGCAGTCACAAGTCCAGAGGTTGAGAAAGCACTCTTCAAGTGGATCAAGCACATGGAAGAAAAGGGGGAGGTGGTGAATGGCCCAATGCTGCAAGAGAAGCAGAAATGGTTCAAGGATGAGTTCAACATTCCAAATGAAAAGTGCCTTCATGGTGAAGGGTGGATTGCACCTTTCTGCAAGGCATACAAGATCAAGGAATACTGGCAACATGGAGAAGCTGGTTCCATTGATCCAAGTACAGTGGACAGTGAAAGGGCTTGTGTGCAGAAGGTCCTGGCAATATTTCCACTCAAGGACTGGTGGAATTTCAATGAAACAAGTCTGTTTGCATTGTGAGTGTCACACAACCAGATTTTTGCAAGTGCACTCACCTTTCAACAATGGGTAGTGCTCCTCCTGATCGTGGACTTGCAACAAAACAAATGAAAGGGAAGAAAAAGGAAAAATTCCAAATTACACTTGGGCTTGCTGCAAACACTGGTGGGAGCGAGAAGATGCCACTGTTCTACATTGGGCAGTCAAAGAAGCCATGCTGCTTCATAAACAAGACACCACAGCAGTATGGATTCTACTACTGTAGCAATCAAAAAGCATGGATGACCACAGATTTATTTGAGGAGTAAGCACAAATCTAAACTTGTCAGCCCCACTAAACTCATACCAACCACATCTCAGGTGGGTGAAGATGTTTGATAGGAAAATGGACAACGAAAAGTGTTATGTGTGCCTCTATGTGGACAACTTTAGCAGTCACTTGATCACCTACAAACCACAACACATTCAGCTCAAGTCCTTCCATCCAAATCTTACCTCACATGTCCAACCAAATGATGCTGGCATCATCTGTTCATTCAAAGCCCACTACAGACAGGGGTTTTGCCAGTGTGCAATTGACCTAGACAAGGCTGGGAAACAAGACATCTACAAGATAACCCTTCATGAAGCTATGGTAATGGCTAAAGAAGCCTGGGATGCAGTCACACCAATCACTATCAAGAACTGTTGGGATCATTGTGGAATCCAGAAAGCAACTGCACCGACCTCTCACCCTGCCCATGCAAATCCAGAAGCTTGGGGTATCATATGAGACTTTGCTGTGGAGTCAGCCATGACTCTTCCAGCTGCTGAAAAATGGCTTCAGGACCTGCTCAGGGACAAGTATGTTTACAAACATTGGCAAGAAGCATTCAACACTGTCATGGGAGCTGAGGGAGATGCCACACAGGCTGTAGCAGGTGTTGAGAAGCTTGCCCAAGCAGCACTTCACCACACTGGACTTACCATTAAGATAACCCCATGCACAGACCTGCCACAGCTGGTTGCTCTTGAGGAAGCACTCTCCAACTCCATCAAAATCTTGAAATCGTGCAATCAGATCATTGGGTTGCCACCCACAATTGATGAAGTTCTTGATCCCAAAGAGGAGCGAGAGATTGGAGAGTCTCAATATGCATTTGAGGGCAGAGACACTGAAATTGTTGTGGCAGTGCAGCATGAACTTGCCATCAAGTGGGGTGAGGTTGTGGAGCTGGAGTCTGATGACAAAGATCAGCAAACTCCACTGAAACTGGATTATGCTGACCTTATTAACATGTGCAAGACAATCAAGTCAGCATGCATGCAGGCCAGTGATGCCAACTCATCATTGGATCTGGCAAGACTGCTCTGCCAGTTCTGTGGTATGCTTCACTGTGAGGAGCTGACACAACAGATTTTGGAGAGTTAAGGACAGGTTTTAATGTAGTACAAAATGTAAAAACTGCACTTGAAAATTAATTTGACAATTTTTTGAAGGCAAAACTTGAAGTATTGGCAAACATTGAGGCATTCACAAAAACTTTAAGTTTTGCCTTTGAAGAATTGTCAAATTAATTTTCAAGTGAAGTCTTTACATTTTGTACCACATTAAAACCTGTCCTTAACTTGCAAAAATCCATGTGTGAACAGATTTTGGAGAGTTAAGGACAGGTTTTAATGTAGTACAAAATGTCAAGACTGCACTTGAAAATTAATTTGACAATTTTTCGAAGGCAAAACTTGAAATATTGGCAAACATTGAGGCATTCACAAAAACTTCAAGTGTTGCCATTGAAGAATTGTCAAATTAATTTTCAAGTGAAGGTTTTACATTTTCTACTACATTTGAAGCTGTGCTTAACTCTCCAAAATCCGATGTGTGAGAAATGCATGCACACAAACTAAACTGGAACAGTACTTCGTTAGGAAATAATTTCACATGTTACATTTTGTCACATTTTGTCACACACTGGTTCCATATAATTCTCATAATGTATGAAGATTTGGCTGCACAACTAGTATACATTATGAGAAAGTGTACTGTACTTGATATTTCCTCACTCTCCCACCCACCTCCCTTTCACATCTTAGCATGTTTGGTTGGTCTTGTGGCCTCTTCTCAGATCTCCTTCCACTCATCCGCTCTTACAAGCTGTGTCACATCTTTTCATGGACTCCTTTTCGATTCCTCTCTGCATCCAATCACATTCCTTCATCCCAACCCTTCTCAGTCACATGACCCTCTCAGGTGCGCTTGCTGTCTTGGCATCTTGGCATGCTCACTCGAGTCGGCCTGGCATCATGTGGCTTTCCCCCCACACACTAGATTGCACTCACCTTGTGATCTACGAACTTACACTCACCTCTACATCTTTCTCTAGACTCAGTCTCAGATCTCAGATTGTACATCTTCTCATTTCAGTTGTATATCACTATCTCTGTTGGTTCACCTAGCTATGAAGGCTTGTGTTCTGACTTTTCTTCTCAATGACAGGCATGGGCAGCCTCGAACTTCTGCCATTGGTCTTTCTCTCCTGCTCGCTTAGACTTCCCACAGCAATTCACACCCACTTATACAAGTACCGATAATATTAATACATGGTACTCTCATCGCAATGGTCAGGAAGTAGTACAGTCATTGATGCCTGAGAACAATGCAAACCAGTCAAAACATCTGGTTCAGCTCAATTGGCATCAGTCACAGAGGTATATGATTGTCCCCCACCTTGAGGTGAAAATGGTGAGCACCTGAGGAATCATCGAGATGGTCTTTGTACCCAAGGATATCAAGCCATCCTAGAAAGCCTGAATACCAGCCTCACTATCAATTAGACTGCCTGTGCAGTCATCACATACACGATGAAATTTCCAGAGGCTCAGGTTATCAGAGTTGCCATACCTCTGTAAGTCGACCAGTAGATGGGAGTATAGCAGCAAGCACTCTGTAAAAACAAGAAATCTGTACATCACTCACACAATGGCACTGCATGCAAAGCAGACGCACCTCAAGCACAGTCATATCAGCACCTTCCGAGTGGGGGGAAAGCTTGTAGAAAACCAGACATCTTTGCTAAAGTGCCCTGTGGTCGAGTCTGAGGATTTCAAATCTGAAGAAATTAGGACGCTAGCTGCTCTGGTTCCTGAGATATTTCGATTCTAAAGGTCGGTGCTGTTGCCCAAAGACATCGCAACAATTTTTACATTTTTCTCTCATGGCAGACTCATCTGAGCACAGCTGGGGACAAGAACAGGCGATCATATATTTAAGGGAGAACATGAAGAAATTGGTGATACTTGATGACTATTTCGTGTATTTTGTGTATTTCACTAATTTCGCTAATTTCGCTAAGTAATATAAAACTTCTGCTTTTGTACAACGAAAACCATGTGCCACTTTTCCTGCAGTTGTCCAATACCGAGTTCTGGGGACATGGCAACAATTTCAAACTCCTGCAGAGCCATTCAAACTCCGCTAAAAATTGCGCATTGGTAGTACTATAGAATGCTGGTAATAAGTGTAGTATTATGTCTGCTTTTTTGACTACTAGACTATCAAGTGACTGCCCTAAGTGTAGCAATTGTGTTGTGTGGTTGACTGCCTAATAGGTGTAATGTGGTGTCCGCTTTTTTGACTATCAAGTGACTACCAAAAGTGTAGCACTGTGTTGTAGGTGTAGTGTAGTGTCCGCTTTTTTGACTATCAAGTGAACCAAAAGTGTAGCAATGTGTTGTAGGTGTAGTGTAGTGTCTGCTTTTTTTGACTATCAAGTGACTACCAAAAGTGTGGCATTATGTTGTGTAGTTATCTGCCTAATAAGTGCAGTGTAGTGTCTGCTTTTTTGACTATTGAGTGATTGTTACCAGAAGTGTAGCATTGTGTTGTGTAGTTAACTGCCTAATAGGTGTAGTGTAGTGTCCGCTTTTTTGACTATCAAGTGACTACCAAAAGTGTAGCACTGTGTTGTGTGGTTACCTGCCTAATAGGTGTAGATCAGATATACCTGTCATATATTGGAGTGTGTTGCAGGAAAGGGATGGAGATGCCAACAATGATGTGGTGCTGATTCCTCACAAGGCTTTGGATACCAATCCAGATGACTTCCCAATACCCTTGCATCACCTGCAGTTTCCTGTTCATCTGGCCTATTCAATGACCATTAACAAATCACAAGGCTAGACAGTCCAACATGTGGACCTTGACCTCAGGACACCTGTGTTCTCTCATGGGCAACTATATGTTGCTCTGTCCAGATGTACCCATCCAAGGAACATCAAGGTGCTGCACAGTGGCCAAGGACACCAAACAAACAAGTCTATGAGTTTAAATGTGTACTATACTATAGACATGTCTTTTTCAAATTGTATAAATCCTGTCTGCCATCAAATTGCTATGACTACAACTGAATGGCTTGAAGAAAGCAAATGAGATGAAGCTCTTCCTTTGAAAGCTGAGCTGGCATTGGTTAGTTGAGGAGCAATGCTCCTCAGCTGACCAATGCCAGTGGAATGACCATTGTAGGATGAATCTGAGCTGGCAAAGCCAGCAGAATGACCATGTAGGATAAATCTGAGCTGGCAAAGCCAGCAGAATGACTATGTAGGATGAATCTGAGCTGGCAAAGTCAGCAGAATGACTATGTAGGATGAATCCAAGCTGGCGAAGCCAGCAGAATGACCATGTAGGGGACCCTGGGGCCGACAGGGCCCAGGGCTAGCAATAGCTAGTAAATTAGAATGCACGAAAGGCGAAGTCCCAAGAATAGGAATGCATACGTACCCCCTCCGAACTATCCCAACACTGAATGTATCAGTACGATGGTGGTAAGATCAGATGTTTTCCGTGTGTACATTCCAGTTTCAAACCGATCGTCATTTTGATGCGCTGAGAAGTTAAGCAACGTGTTTACAGCATGTCGGCGCTTGTTGCAACCTTTTCTTGTTTCCACATTCACAACCTCAATCGTCGGCCCCATCTATTGACTTTGAATCAAATATTGATTTCTCAATGGCTCGCATCGAAGAAACATCGTTTCTTTGGATCTACAAAGCCACCTGGCTCTGCATCTAACATTGTCTCGGTAAGTAACTAATCTCCCTGCGGCCAATCATAGTCGCCGATCCACGAAGAAACAGCCGCAAGAGCCGCCTCAGATTCCCGCTCGTGACGTAGCCTCGATTGCTGGAGCGTTGGGAAGTTTCTCCCGGAGGGCGCTTGCAGGGATGAAGCACATCTTCCATCGGTCGAACCAAGGTTCCGTCGCAGCAGAAATCGCTAACCCGGATCCCGCTGGGGGCGGGCATGCGCAACGAGAACAAAACCAATCGGCTCTAACTCAGGATGTGTGTCATCTCCCTTATCCTATTGTTCCCATGACCTTGATTACTCGTATTGGACAGACTCAAAGGCCAAACGACAACTCAGAAATAGGGCCGGTACCGGCTACGCATGACAGGAATGCCGATACTGTAATTGGGCCATTCGGCGACACCAGCAGTGGTGCTGTTGAACCTACCAATGGCGCCAGTGCCACATTCAGTCCGGTCTCGGTATTGATCGGCAGTGAAGTCGATGCTGCTCAGCAGGCCCTGGATGGAATGACGTCCATACCGGGGAAGGGCCAAACGGCTACTGAACTCGTTGCACAGGCTGATATTGCGGTTGCAAGTATTCAAAACTTCAGTAACACGTACCTCCAGCCTCTCAAGACCTTTAACTCCGTCGTTACTACTATCGCCCAGGTACGTGCATTATCCTATGGTCATTGACAGGCTCTGATGTAAGTGCGCAGATTCACCCCTATGCCCAGATTGCTCTTGGAATCTTAACCGCGGCTGCTCAGGTACCCTCACATCCTGGTGATACGCGCTGCTCACCTCACACCGCTCCCTACAGTCGCTTATCAATCAAGCTGACCTGGACAACGAGGTGTCCAACCTCCTTGATACAGTCAGACAAGTCTATGAATTTCTTCTAGCGGACGATACCATCCGGAATATCGATAGTATGAAGGCAACTTTGGGGAAAATTGCACAGGTGATAAGTGATGCAGCCCGGTTCATCAAGAATTATTCGGAGACGAAAAGCTTTTGTATGTCGATTCCACTTTTTGTCGAAAGGGTGATTGATTCAGCTGTTCTCAGGGCAGAGATTGGGAAAGAACATAGTGTCTGAGACGCGGACCACGACTGATGGTTACGTCAAGGACCTGAACAACCTGATGCAGCAGTTCCGGGACCATGCAGTCCGGGATATTCACACCAACGTGCACCATGTACTTGAAGACCTGAAACTTGCGCGTGGAGAACTGGACCTCGTGCGAGGAGATGTGAGCCTCGCACGCGGAGATATGAGCCTTGAAGGGATGGCCTACGCAGGGAGTGCGGGTGTTAATGAGACGAAGAGGTGCCTAGACGGTACCAGAACTGAGATCCTCACGGAGATCGTCAGCTGGATCAACAGCACAGATGAAAATGTCCCGCGCATTCTCTGGCTGCACGGGCAGGCCGGCAGAGGGAAGTCTGCCATCGCGCATACCATTGCTTTGTTGCTCAAGGATGCTGGCGGGTTCGGGTCGTGCTTTTGCTTCGCCCGAGACAGGCAAGCCGAGCATCGCGAGGAAAAAATGTTTACCACCATTGCACGTGATCTAGCGGACTGGGACCCTGCATTCCGGCGAGCTTTGGCCGACGTGCTGGCGAAGGACCATTCGCTCAAGACTACCTCTGATGTCGTGTTACAGTGGAAAAAGCTCATTTTGGAGCCGTTGTCGAAGATGTTGAGTGCTACGATTGGAAGCGTAACCGTGGTAGTCGATGCGCTGGACGAGAGTGGCTCGGATGAATCGCGGAGACACATCTTGTCGGTGCTTGGTTCACAGGCGGGCAATCTCTCCCACAATGTCCGTGTCTTCGTAACATCCCGCCCCTTGCCCGATATCGAACGTGTGTCGAGAGGCTCTCCACATGTGAAGGCAATTTCCTTGGACGACGTTTCTACAGAATGGACACAACGCGATATCAAGTTATATGTCTCCACGCAACTTAGTCACCTTTCAGACATCGCAGAGCCTGAGGTCGAGACGATTGTCCAGAAGGCGGACTGCTTATTTGAATGGGCGCGTCTGGCCTGCGACTACATCAAGCCGAACAGAGCGGGAGCAACCGTGAAGGAACGCTATGAGGATGCAATCTCTCTACAGTCCGAAGAGGGAAGAACACTCTTGGATTCAACTTATGCCGCAATCTTGGAGAGTGCTATCCCACGATCTGGGAAAGCCATTGAACGATACCGCTCTGTGATGCACCAGGTCGTGATGACGCTCGAACCTCTGCCTATGGCAGCCTTGAATCGGATGCGTAAACACTTCCCAAACACGCAAGATCACTATGACATTGCGCTCATCCTCGAGTCCATGTCCCCAATACTAGGTGGCGTCGTTGACAGGCGCGTTCCTGTCCGACCCCTCCATGCATCATTTTATGACTTCCTAACTGATCGTTCGCGGAGTGGGGCCTACTTCATTGACACCTCTTGCTCATATAACCTTGCTGTTGCCACCTTGCGAATCCTTGGTGAAGAGCTTCAGTTCAACATTTGTGGATTGGAGAGCTCCTACTTGAGCAATGCAGAGGTTACTGATTTACTGGAGAGAATCAGCAAGAACATTTTGCCTCATTTCTCCTACTCCTGTCGATTCTGGTCACAACATCTGCAGAAGTCTACATTGGAGTTGGACCTTGCACAGTTACTAAAGGCCCTTGTGGGGAGTGAAAAAATTCTATTTTGGCTTGAGGCCATGAGCCTACTGGGTGGAGTTGGAAATGCTGCTGCAGTACTGATTTATACTCAAACATGGCTCCTGGTGAGTTTGACATCACTATTTGTGTTAATGTTGGCTCACTTGGGATAGACCAACCAGGATGGATTGATGGACACATTGGGGTTTGTAGAAAGTGGTATCAGATTTATTCAAAGCTCCAATGCTGCTATCTCTCACAGTGCAGCACATGTGTACATCTCTGCACTGGCATTTCTTCCTGTGAAGACAAAGCTATCAGTGATGCTTATGCCAAATTTTTCTTCCCTCCCCGGAGTTGTAGGAGGTTTAGAACACTGGCCAGCTTCTCAAGTGCTTGGCTTGGAGGGGCATACAGATGCAGTCACTTCAGTTGCATTCTCCCCTGATGGAAAGAGGATTGTGTCAGGCTCACAGGACAAGACTGTGAGGGTGTGGGATGCTGAAAGAGGTGTGCAGATTGGTGGCCATCTTGAGGGGCACACAGATGCAGTCTGCTCAGTTGCATTCTCCCCTGATGGAAAGAGGATTGTGTCAGGCTCAAGGGACAAGACTGTGAGGGTCTGGGACAATAATGGCTATGAACTTATGATCAGTATCCATGAGCAGTTGAAGTTTTATCCATCCAATCTGAGCAATCCACTTGTTCCATCTTACAGAGCAGATGGTAAGCACAATGCCCCTGTAATGTATTCTGCATTATTGACAGCAATTTCAGCCATTAGATCATGTCACATCTGCTTTTCATCTACCTCTTCACATGCACTTTGTGATACTGAACAACTTCTCAGTGGACTCCTGCAGAAGGATGGGATGCCATGCACTCAACCAGTCAAGCTGCATGATGATGGCTGGATCAGAGGTCCAAAGGGTGAATTACTGCTTTGGATACCAATGGCAGTGAGGCACCCATTTTACTCAATGTGGACCACAACAGTCATACCTAGAGGTTGTTGTATAGAGTTGGATTTGAGCCAAATGGTTCATGGAAATAAATGGCATCAATGTTACAAGCCAATTGCCAAGCTTGCATGTAGCTAATAGTATACATATGTACTGTGTGGATCCTGAGCCTTGCTTGTGTATAAGCTACTGCATTTTTGTTTTCTATAGGACATCAACTCAGTAAGTAGAATCTGCTGAATGACATGCTTGCTACAATCAATAGCACACCAAGAAGTGCAAGGGAACTTGCACAAAATGTATGCAACTGTGCCCAAACAATTGTGCCAGTAAGTTGAGTTATTTATGGTTGGACCCAGACTTACAGTGAAGGTTGAAGATCTCAGACATGTGGAACTGTTGCCAACACAAAGCAGATGTTCAACCTAGTGAGTATCTTTTGTCAAGGGTATACATAAATGTTGAGTGATTGTGTAATTGAGCTGCTGATGCAAAAGAGAAACAGCAAAGTGTAATGGAATATCGGTATGTAATCAATCGCATGATAGCTAGCCAGAGAAGATTCAGCGTCGAGTTACCACAACTTTAATCCACGCCCCTCTCTTGAGTGACCAGTGGACCCAAAAGCACATATAAATAACACAAGTAGCGGAATGGCTGTGACATACCCTACCACGCACAAATCATGAATGTTGGCTAGCCGCACTGTCCCGTGCCACCATTGCCTCTTCCATGGACCTGCATTGCGTGAGCACCTGACGGATGACCGCACGACCACAAGCGTTGCGAATGAATTGTGTCTGTAATTCACACCGGTCAAATTACCGCCTCCCGATCGATTTCAGAGGTACGGCTAAACTACTTACGTTCAATAATTCCTCAGCGTATGGCCGGGCAGCCGCATCCGCCCCACAAAGCCTCAAAAATTCATGGAACCCCTTGGAATAGTGTTCCGGGTGCGATAACGGAGGCCACTGTGAACCGAGATGCTTCGAGTTCGGTGGTAAGAACGTGGTCTGCGAGCTTGGAGATGCTGGGATCGAGAATGGTGGGACCGTTTCGGCCAGCTCCCAGACGGTCGCACCGACGGACCAGACATCAACTTTCAGCGCATCGTACGGACCAGCTCTCATCTCTGGAGCCTATGTGTGGTTACATTAATCCCGCGCGTTCATGTCTGGGCCAATTCGCAAGCCTCACCTGCCAATAGATAACACCTACAGCACCCGTAACCATCGGTGAGTTCTTCGTGACCCGAATGGCATTTGAAAAGTCGGCTAGGATGGATCATCGTCGACACGCGTGAATAACAGGCTCAACGGAGACGGACTCACCGATCTTCACTACACCTGCAGCGTTCAGCAATAGATTATCGCTCCTTACGTCTCGATGTGCAATATACTGCTTCTGCAAGTAATCAAGTCCAACTAGAACCTGGTATTTATCGGTTGGATCAGACACCCTGCAAACAGAGAAGAAAAAAATTGCAAAGCTGCTAGGTTCTTACATCGCTTGTAAACCGTCCCACCATCCTCTCCTGAAGCGCGAGACCCTCCGCCACGAGTGCAATCACATCCGCCAGAGAGCGCTCCATCAATTCCATCCGTATCCAAAGTGAGGTATCGAGTGCAACCGCCGTACTCGCACTTGAGTGTTCCGCTGAATTGTCGTCTTCCCCATCGTTTACGTCGGCACTCGTGTGGACATACACGCCGTCGAGGAGAAGAATGTGCTCGTGTTCCAGATTCTTTAAAAGCGTGAGTTCGTGCAAGAGAGATGCGATCTTTATACTAAGCAAGGGCTCGTCCTCCCCACTTAACGAAGCAACCGACGATGCTGGGGGCAGCACTATACGCTTGATAGCGACATGAGACGACTCCGCGGGTATCGGTCGCTCCATAGCGAAGCCACGCCCAGATGGCGATGGCTCCTGAGGTATACGCGCAGCGTAGACAGAACCGCTCTCCCCTTCTGCTATCTCCACGAGGTCCGTAAATCGAGTTGACGGGTCTATAGGGCTGATGAAAGTGCGCAGGGGTGCCAATAGCGGATGAGGTACAGTAGCTGAAGGTATCTGAGCCCCCGTTCGGGGCGACGATGTGATGGGAGACCATAACTGCGACTGCGACGCAACAGAACGTAAAGAAGGTGCAACAGAACTCTTCCGTGAAGGTGCCGAGCGCGCATACGGAGATTCGCCGGCCGTCTCATCTTCACTTTCCTCGTCTACACCACCAAACGTATCCGTCGCCGACACCATCATTCTTGCCTCGGGTGCGATCATGCCTTTTCCTTTCGGTGGTGGCGGAGGCGGGACGACAGAGTCCTTCGGCGTTGGAAGGGGTATACTGTCGCTTGGAGACGTAGCATCAGAGCTGATGTGGGGAAAGTGTGAAGTACGTGGCGATGTGATCATGCCGCCCATAAGGCCCGTTATCTGACTCAGTCGTTGCAAGGATGTCGTCCTGAACCGCGAAACGGGACGTGGGGTGGCATCTTTGTCCAATTCCGCAGGCGGAGGTGGTGGCGCAGGCCATGTAGGAGATGGCGATGAGGGTGGACCGGAGCTGGTTCCAGAAATAAGCAAAGACTGTCCATCTCCATCGTCATCCTGATGATCAACTTGCACGGATTCTTCTTCCTCGGGCTCATAACTCGTTTCTTGGTCAGGCTGCGCGTCAGGAACTGCTCGCGATATACCAAAAGCAGAGGCAAAGCTGTCACGCTTGGCCGTCGACGGAGGAGAGATCAGGTCAGGGTCTATGACACTTGCTACCGCACGCCGCACTGCCTGTCCCTTGACCACGACGATCGTCGCCTGTGTAACAGTGACCGTAGACACTGCAGAATCTCGATCGCCTGCGTTCGACCTGGGAGCAAGGCTAGAAGACGATTCACGTCGGGAGCTACATTGCGACGACGAGGGCTCCACCAGGCAGACACTAGGAACGGGCTCAGATTGTGGCTGCAACTGAGAACTGGCTGCTTGTGCTTGAGAAGACGAACGGCCGTGCTCTGATTTGGAAGGACGTAGTTGCGCCCGGATTTGGTCGGGAGGAATTGGGAGGGGGAGAGGTTTGGGTCCACAGCGGAGAAACGGAGACACTGGTGACTTCCCATCCGCCCCAATGGTGCCGCTTGGCTTGGGCGGCGCGAGGGATGGCAGAGATGGCTTAGGCTTCACCTTGGGTGGTGGTGGAGGGGCACTTTCTGAGTCGGGTTCACTGACGGAGGCTGAGGGTAATGTGACTGAGGGAATGACTGAGGGAAGTAGATCTTTTCCAAGCGAGGACACATTCAAGCCGAACGAAACGTCAGGAAGTGAAGGGGACAGGATCGATAATAGCTCACGGGGCTCGTCCGCACCCTTAGACACCACTTCCATAGCTTCGGTCTCTGCAGCCTCTGCCTCTTTCTCTTCCTCCTCCGGTGAGGGTGGCCTAGCGTTCCTGACATGTTCGCCAATAGATATGTTCCTACCAAACGACACGTCTGGTAATTTTGGCGCCGGCGACATGGGTGACGGGGTAACCTTCGGTGCGGGAGGAGACAGCGGTCGTAATGTCAATCGCCGCTCTGCCTTCTCGTCCTCCTCGCTTTCCTGAGGGGCTGCCAGTATCCTGCGAACCTTGACTGCCATACTCGACCGTTTATTGTCATTACCACTGGTCGTCGCATCGTCACTGCTGATCGCACTAAATAATGATGACGTCCAGTCCTCCAAACTCCCCTCTTGATGGAATGAGATCCGCGGCGCTTGCGTCATGAGACTTGCCACACGCGTTAGACGCTTATCAATGACGAGAGGTGGCGTCGGGGAAAGCAAGCGCTGCCGCTGCGTGGCAAGATCTATATTATCCTGCTGCTGCTCTGCATCGTCGTTGTCGTCAAAGTATAGGGATGAATTGGCAGCTGATATGTCCAACACGTCTTCCACTGTTGCGGGTATGTCACTAGCATCGAATGGGTCGATATCATACAGACCATCGTGACTGGATCCTTGCCCACTCGAACTCCCCACGGAAGTGCTGCACTTGCTTACTTGACTGCATTCAGCAGTTCCCGGTATAGGTATTGACGGTATCGGGCGAGACAGTGGTAGGGGACTCGATGAGCCAGCAGGAGCTGCACCCTCACGTGATACTTCTTTCTCGCGTCGGAATGTCTCTCCTCGCACAGGTGATGCATATGCCGGAGGAGGGTCACCATAGCTAGAGTCTGAAGACGCATTGACAACATGATAAACCCGCCGAGGAGGCGTACGTGGTACTGAAGCAGTTCGCTGGCCAGATTGTGAATGCGACGGGGATGGCGAGGGAGACGCACTGCCATGATAGATGGATGAGTCTGTGGTACGGCTGGAGCTAGAATTAGCATGACCTCTTGGGGTGGGAACAGGCAACGAAGTAGAATGTGCGAAAGGTGAAGCCCCACGAATAGGAGTGCCCGGGCTCGGAAAGGGAACGTTTCCTGTCTCGGACTGGGAACGCTGAACTTGAGGTCCTCGAGGTGTCGTCTGTACTTGGGTCACCGCAAGTGCACTGGGCGACTGTGCAGAATGGGTTTGATGTGTCATGGTGCTAGCCGCATCATACGGGAACGGCTCGATGAGAGTCTCATCTGCAATCCCTCCAGCAGCATCCACGTTCCCGTCAACCATGACAAATGGTTCTGACTGCTCCCCAGCCCCAGATCCCGCACGATTGACACTACCACTGCGACTTCGACTCCCGCTCGCGGTGCTTGCGCTATCCCCTCCTCTCGAACCAAGGAATCCATTTGGTATCAATGTCCGAACTCCGAATCCTGTTGTTCGCGGTGACGGGGTAGGATTGCTCCCTGTGGCGCTCGTAAGGCCGGAACCGGTCCCAACGGTAAGCGTTGGCGGGGGGTCTACACGGAGCCCAGCAAGGCTTGAACTGCGAGGTACTGGATTGCGCAGTACCGGCGATGCGGGACGAGCTGAAGAGTACTGCGTGTGAGGACTCGGAGCATTAGAACTGCATCGGAGCATGTATTGAATCAACCAACATTCGCCGAAGACTATAATGACGTACCCGTTCTTCAAATTTGCGGCGGCGGCGGCCTTTCGACGCGCATGGATAGCGGCAATCTCTTCCTCGTCAAAGCCAGCGGTAGAAAGAGCGGTAGCCCACGATGGTGGGAGACCGATGTAACTAGGTTCCACCAATTAGTCGAAATCATACACTAGAGTAGATAGACCTACCCTTCGCCGACATGTATGTGGTGCTATGGTATTTTCAAATGCAATTGTCGTCAGCGCATCGGTGTAAGTTAGTTTTCTATGTAAGCAGAGGCACGAAGCGTTACATAGAATTTAGTCCATGCGTGAGTAAGCGAAGTGTGACGCGTCTCTTGCTTCTGCACACTTCGCGCACTGCAGTATCTGCGCCTCCAGCCCTCGCGCAGATCTCCTCTCGTCTTTCGCACTAGCTACCTTCAAAATGGAAAATCCCAACCTGGCTCTACAGCCCGATTTTACCACAGAAGAATACCAAGAAGCTCGTCTACATCTCGTCAACGACGTAGTAAACGACCAGCAAGCTGCGAACATTCTAGCATCCTTATGGATACTAAACAACAACAAGGATAAACTAAACTGGCAAGCACGCAAAGAACGAGAAGCTCAAAGGGTGCAAGACGAAGCCGAACAAGCCGAAGAAGAACGCGTAGAGCTGCAACGCCGCAGACTCGAAGAAGCAGAAACAGCTCGAGCGGAAGAGCGTAAGAAGAACAGAGTCAAGCACGCTCCAATCCGCAAAGTAGGAGTCCCCTCAGGCCCCGTCGACATCCCCTCTCCATACGCTACGCGTAAACTCAAGAAAGGCGAATACTGCGAGCTCTATTTCTTCACTAACCTCGGTCTAGCAGAAGCAGAATCTCTCAACCCATCGGTCGACGACGAAGCCCTAACGCTACTCAAAGCCGACAACGGTCAACACGTCTGGGTACCAGCGTCGACTACCAGAGATAAGTCATCTGTTATTAAAGATGAGGACTTAACCTGGGAGCAGTTTGGAGAGGCCACCGTGCGTCTGATAAGCGCGATGAAAGAAAACGACTGGGAGGAAGAAAGAGTAGAGATGCACATAGACTTCTGGACAGCTATCGAAGCTCACCCGTGGCGTCGCTCCCCTCGCACACACCTCAAGAAGGCGTTACTCCTCTACCAAAGCCAACAGAGACAGAGGTGGCACCGAGCGTTGTCGACGCTCAACACCTGGTCCATAGCCGAGTTGAACCAAGAGCTATTGAACGACGCTCGAGAAGAGATATTCGACAGAGGGCGTTGCCAGGAACTTGACAATCTCAGGAAGGTGCGGGCCATCACCATCGCGACACCACTCATACTAACCACCCTTTTTCTTTTCTCGTTTCCCCTCCATCCCCTCCCATCCGTTTTCGTTTTACTTTGTGCTACCCATCCATACTAACCCCGGCATCACGTCCGTTGAACAATCGCGTCCCGTGTTGTCACCCCACACTACCATCCGGCATCACGTCCGTTGATCATAAAAACCCTTTTACCCCTCCCCGGCATAATGTCCGTTGATCAACCCCACCCAGGTCAACGAGCGCTTCACAGCACTAGCGGCACAGCCCGCATCGTCCAATCATCATATGAGAACTCCAAGCGGCCAAAAACGCTCACTATCTCCGGGAGATCGCAACCGTTCGTCAGACTATGCAGACCCCAAGCGACAGAGGTCCTTTCGGACCAACACGTCCTCAGACTACCAGCCCCACAACGGCCCCCTTCCAGCGTGCGCTGTCTGCCTCGGGAGGCAACAGCACCTTGTCATCGAATGCAGGGCCCCACACACGTGGGACAAGAAACACACAACCTTCGCTGAGTGAATTCACAAGGCGCTCTTTACTAGAGACGACGGAAGGCGCATTTGTGCCAAGTGGCAGCGGGAAGAAGGCTGCTCGGAGCGCCACGACACCAAGCATTTGTGCTCCGGGTGCGGAGCGACAACCCACGGAGCCCAAAGATGCCCTCGCGCACAGAAGACTACAGCCGGCGACGCCGTATAACGTAGATGCTTGGGATCGAGAGCTCAGAAGACTTAACTTAACCCATCGCTTCGATAAAATCCCAGAGGGCCTCCGCCGGGGATTCATAATAAATTTCCCATCAATCGCGCATGTACAATCCCCTTCTAACAGAGATTCTGTGAACACCTATGACGATGAACTCCGTAAGACAATAACTAGAGAACTTGAAAAAGGCCGTTACATTGGCCCTTTCCCGTTAGACGCTATCATAAAATTAATAGGACCGTTCCAATCATCCCCACTGTCCATCATCCCCAAACCAGACCGCCCTGGAAAATACCGTTTAATTCAGAACTTCTCATTCCCGCACTCCCCGAACCCACGCACGCCCAACGCCTCAATCAACTCGCACACCAACGCACATGACTTCCCAACAACATGGGGAACATTTGCTATAATATATCTTTTGCTTTCGCGTCTACCACCCGGGTCCGAGCTGGCCACACGTGACGTCGCGGAAGCCTACCGGACGATCCCTCTACACCCTTCACAATGGCCGGCGGGTGTAGTAAGGACATCGGAAACCCACGGCTGCATAGACACTTGTCTCGCCTTCGGAGCAGCACCGTCAGCAGGCGTCTACGGACATTTAGCTGATGCAGAACTGGAAATCATGAGACACCACGGCATAGGGCCCTTAGACAAATGGGTAGACGATCACATATTTGCACGCATCAAACGAGAATACCTAGCAGCTTACAACGAACTGAGAAAACAGTGGCAATCAGAAATTACATCACCGGAACCCCAACACCGAGGGGCTAGAATCCTATTTCAAGGCAAAACCCGACACGACGATGTAACAGAAGAATTCAACGAAAACTGCTCACAGCCGATCTGCGATCTCGCACGGAGATCACCGAGATCCATGCATGACTCACTTTTCTCGTATAGCTTCGAGGACGTAGATGCGATTTCGGAGTCCCTCGGAATCCCCTGGGAGAAATCTAAGGATCAACCTTTCAACCACTCTACCACGTACATAGGTTTCATCTGGGACCTCAAAAACTATCGTGTGTCACTAAGTCCATCGAAAACAACGAAGTACCTTAAAGCAGTCCATGCATGGCGTAAACGGCCAACCCACGTACTGCAAGACGTCAAAGAACTATATGGCAAATTATTGCACACGTGCGCAGCTCTGCCACGTGGCAGAGCGTATCTAACGGGCCTCGAGGCAATGCTAAAAACAAACGCAGCGAAGCCGCTCATGCCCCATCGGGCAGACAAAAGAGTAGCTAACGACATCGATTGGTGGACAGACCAACTACAATCAGGCAACGTCCAACGTCCCATCTCCCCTCCCAACCTTCTCGCCAACATATTGGCCTTCTCCGATGCTAGCTCGAAAATTGGCATTGGAATCAAAATCGGTAAGCGCTGGCGAGCGTGGAGACTCATACCAGGCTGGGAGAACGGTCGAGACGGCACCAGAGACATCGGCTGGGCCGAAGCCATCGCCTTCGAACTGCTGGTCTATGCAATCGATCGCATCTTCCCAAGCAACGGCTCGCACGCAGTCATCGCGTTCGGAGATAACACCGGAGTTGTCGAAGGATGGAGAAACGGTCGCCACCGCAATCCCCATGTCAATGAAGCGTTCAAACGAATACACTCATTCATTGCTGACTCCCCTCGCATCGATCAAATCCACACGAAATACGTCCCCAGCGGTGACAACCCAGCTGACCCCCTATCAAGGGGAATATATGGTCATCCGCACTTTCTCCTCCCTCCAATCCCTATCCCCATCCCTATCCAACCCTTCATCATCGACGCAACCGCCCCCCCCAACCCTACTGAACTCCGCCTCAGGAGAGAAGGAGCATACCCCTCTCCAGCAGCCAAGATCGTTGACCGCGCTCGGATCGCTCTCGAGGCCAAAGAACGAAGGGAAGCAACCGCCGCAGAAGAGTATAATCTCATCCAACAATCCCTCCTTGACAACCAAATCTGAACTACGCCAGCGCTTCGATGCCCCACTAACAACGTCCGAACACTCTCTACCCTCCACAGCCCCTCCCCGCCCTTACCGTCCGGGTTTGACCCCACGACCTTCACCGCTACGTCCCCATTGCCTAGCCAAAGAACGCTTGAGACTATGGCAACCACCCCCTACGCAATCAAGAGTCGCTCGCGACTCGGAGAGAGAGGACACGCACCCAATAACAAACCAACAAGTCGATTGCATTCTCGAAGTAATAGGAGCTTCTTGGGCGGAGAAAACCAAGGAAGCTTATGGCGCGGGGCTGCTCACCTATCACGTCTTCTGCAACACCCACGGATTGTCCGAAGCCCAGCGAGCCCCGATCGCAGCCAACACACTGCTAGCTTTCCTCTCCAGTTGCGCCGGTTCCTATTCAGGATCGGCCCTATCAAACTTCACAGCCGGTTTGAGAGCGTGGCACCTCCTACACGGTTTACCCTGGAACATCAACCCCGAGGAGCTCCGAGCCATATTGGAGGGAGCCTCACGCTTAGCCCCCGCTTCGTCCAAACGAGCTCTGCGTGAACCGTTACACGTGAACACCCTCGAGCTTTTCCATTCGTTAATGAACTTGAATAATCCCAGGGACGCAGCAATATACGCTTGTCTTACAGTAGTCTTCTACTGCGTAGCTCGTTTGGGTGAATTCACGGTACCCGCAATCGGGCGATTCGACCCAACAAAACATATCACCCGAGCCCACGTAACCCATCTACATGATCTCAACGGCCTACCTGTAACAAAGTTCCACATTCCCTGGACGAAAATGTCGCCGACGGGCGAAGACACGCAATGCACACCTCTAAATGGCATGCTAACAGACCCAATCCAAGCTCTCGAACATCATATCAACCTCAACCCAGCGGACGGCTCCACGCACTTATTCGCTTGGAAACATCCCACACTCGGTCTCCGCCCGCTCTCCAAAACAGAAGTAACCAGGAGAATATCCGCCCTAATAACCGCGCACAACCTGCCCAACATCAGAGGCCATAGCCTACGGATAGGCGGAACCCTACACTATCTACTCCGAGGTATCCCCTTCGACGTTGTTAAAACGATCGGCAGATGGGCGGGGGACTCTTTCACTATATACCTGCGTCAGCACGCTATGATCCTGGCCCCATATCTCAACGACACTCCAGCCCTACTCGAACACTTCACCAGATACACAATGCCACCGGTTCGTTGAAACACTGAGTAAGCACCCACCTCCTTTTCCACAGGGCCAAGAGCTTCGCCGTACGCGTCGCTGGGCTCCTTTTCCTATGGGACACAGCTCACTCTTCGCCCCAGGTACAGTACCTCCTCTGGGCCGGAAAACCCTTCGGGTTTTCACCCAAATCGCATTTTCATCTAGACTCCCACTCTTGTACATCCCCTAGCATTTTAGCGACAATCCCGAGCTATCTTTCGTTGTACGTAGTTTCTCTCTAAGGAACGAAGCGTTCGAAACACATGGATCGATCGCAATTTCCAGGGGAGCCAACAGGTCGCCACTAAGTTAGCGCTGTTCTGGTCCCACACTGGGGGGTTAGTCATGCTTACCTGAAAGTTCCAAGGCTTTGATATTCCCTCGTCGCCTTCCTCTCTCCCGCTCTCCTCGAATTCACTCGCGCTCGCGCTCTCGCTTAAATCTCTCCGAGACTTGTTTCTCTTGCCCAACGAAGACAGCTTGAATAGAGACTTTTTAGATTCGGCATCGCGTTTATCTCTGTGTGTTGCGCAGCAAGTACGCCAAACTGTACGGATTTGGATTTGGGGGAAACAAACCGCTCGAATCAGTCGATCCGTCTACAGACGGAGTCGCCACATGCTCGCCACCTCCGCTGACTTAATGATACACCCGAACCAGATGGAACAGGTGAAGCTATCATGCCGCGTCCCAAAACCCCAGTATGCGGCCCGGCGGTCCCATGTTGTGGCGCGCCAAAGCTGCCTGATGTCAGTGGTGTGACAGGGTTTGAATCTGGGCTCAAACGTTGACCTTGTGATGGTGCGCGACTCAACGAAGGCGACAGTGAGCTTACTGAACGACTGAAGAGGGATTGAATGCGGAGGGTGCATTTGAGGGTGAGTTGGAAGATGTGCTGTACGCGTTATCTTTAGGTGGAGGTGGCGGAGAGAACGATGAAGAATCTGTTTCTTGGGGGTATGAAACGCGACGAGTGAGTGAAGACTGGAGTGCTGATATGTTACGTTCGTAGACGTACCAGTTGAACCAGACCCAGACCCAGACTTAGGTTTGAACATGCTGAGCGAAGCAAGCCGCGACGAGAGCTTATTGGGACCTGCAACGCCGTCCGAAACGTGGTTTGGATGTGTCATTTAATGGTCAGAGATGATTGCGGGAGAGAACAGAATTCGGTGGTTTGCCACAGCTGAAGTTGGAGTCAAGTCGCGTGCGTGCCTGGGGGTCGAACGTAGAAGACTTTTGTCTAATGGCGGCTGGATTGCATGCAATATATAGCAGTAACACAAAGGAGAGGGGAGTGGAGAGAGCGTATTTCGGTCTTGGACAGCACACGGTGGGTGGAGCGAGCGAACTGGTTGGTTGCACGACGGACTAGTAAACAACAGGGCGTTGCCATCGACGCGTTGATCGAATGCTAGAAGCATGGCAAAAAGAAGGGGGAGGGTGGACGTTTACTCTTCGTCTTCGACCTTCGTCGTCTGGCATCCGAGCACCCTTCGTTCTCGCACATACTCGATATTTCTTCGCTCTCCTGCGGGCCTTTAGCGTGTTTGGTCGGTCTTGTGGCCTCTTCTCGTCTCCTTCCACTCGTCCGCTCTTACACGCTCAGAAAGCCAAGCCACGCCGCATCTTTTCGCGCACTCCTTTTCGATTCTTCTCTTCATCCGACCACGTGACCCCCTTTCTTCATCCCCCGCTTCTCGGTCACGTGACTCTCTCAAGTGCGCTCAGCATCTCGGCATCTCGGCACGCTCGCTCGAGTCGGCCTGGCGTCACGCGGCTTTCCCCCCCCACACACTAGATCGCATTCACCTTGTGATCTACGAACTTAGATCTTTCTCTAGATTCTATCTCACATCTCAGATTGTGCATCTTCTCGTTTCAGTTGTATATTGCTGTCTCTGTTGGTTCACCTAGCTACGAAGGCTTGTGTTCCGACTTTCTTCTCGACGGCAGGCGTGGGCAGCCTCGAACTTCTGCTGTCGGTCTTTCTCTCCCGCTCGCTTAGACTTCCCACAGCAATTCACGCCCACTTACACAAGTACCGATGATACTAATACATGGTACTCTCGTCCAAATGGTCAGGAAGTAGTACAGTCATTGATGCCTGAGAACAATGCGAACCCGTTGAAACGTCTGGTTCAGCTCAATTGACATCAGTCACGGAGGTATATGATCGTCCCCCACTTTGAGGTGAAAATGGCGAGCAGCTCCTGAGGAATCGTCCATATGGTCTCCATACCCAAGCATATCAAACCAGTCCTAGAAAGCCTGAATACCAGCCTCGCTATCAATTAGACCGCCTGTGCAGTCATCACATACAAATGAAATTTCCAGAGCCTCGTGTTATCAGCTTGCCATGTCTCTGTAAGTCGACCAGCAGATGGGAATATGGCTGTAAGCATTCCATAAAAACAAGAAATCCGTAAATCATTCACACAACAGCACTGCATGCAAAGCAGACGCACCTCAAGCACAGTCATATCGGCACCTTCCACGCGGGGGGGAGAGCTTGTAGAAAACCAGAAATCTTTGCTACAGTGCCCTGTGCTCGAGTCTGGGGGGCACAAATCTGAAGGAATTAAGACACTACCTGCTCTGGTTCACAAGATATTTGGATTCTGAGGTGATTTTTGAGGACAAGAACGGCATGGAAGAAGGTGGAATTTGTTTTACTATGGTGTCCTGCAGTCAATTCTGGGGAGCCCAAATCTGAAGGAATCAAGACGCTAGCTGCTCTGGTTCACGACATATTTCGATTCTAAGGTCGGTGGTGTTGGGCAAGGATGCAGCGGCAATTGTTACATTTTTCTCTCACCACAAACACATCTGCGCACAGCTGTGGTATGGCCCCTGGGGGCGGGAACAGGCAATGAATTAGCATGCGTGAAAGGTGAAGCCCCACGAATAGGAGTGCACACGGACCTCTCTGAGCTATCTCAAAACTGAATGTATCGATACGATGATGGTAAGATCAGATCTTTTCCGGGTGTACATTCAAGTTTCAAACCGATCTTGACTTTGATGCGCTGCGAACGTCCAGCTGCGTTGAGCAACGTGTTTACAGCATGTCGGCGCTTGCTGCAACTTTAACCCGTTCTTGTTTCCACATCCACAACCTCAATCGTCGACCCCATCTAGTGACTTTGAATCAAATATTGATTTCTCAATGGCTCGCAAGCAATCGAAGAGACATCGTCTCTTTGGATCTAAGAAGCCACCTGGCTCTGCATCTAACTTTGTCTCGGTAAGTAACTAATTTCCCTGCGGGCAATCATAGTCGCCCATCCACAAAGGAACAGTCGCAAGAGCCGCCTCAGACTCCCGCTCGTGACGTAGCCTCGATTTCTGGAACGTCGGGATGTTTCTCCCAGAGGGCACTTGCAAGGATGAAGCACATCTTCCATCGGTCGAACCATGGCTCCGTCGCAGCAGAAATCGCTAATACGGATGCCGCTGGGGGTCCGCATGCACAACGAGAACAAAACCAAGCGGCTCTAACTCAGGATGTGTGTCGTCTGCCTTATCCCGTTGCTGCGATGCCGTTGACTACTCGTGTTGGACAGACTCAAAGGCCAAACGACAACTCAGAAATAGGACCGGTACCAGCTACGCATGACAGGAATGCCGATACTGCAGTGGGGCCATTCGGCGATATCAGCAATGTTGCTGTTGAACCTACCAATGGCGCCAGTGCCACACTCAGTCCGGTCTCGGTATTAGTTGGCAGTGAAGTCGACGCTGCTCAACAGGCCCTGGATGGCATGACACCCATACCAGGGACGGGCCAAACGGCTACTGAACTCGTTGCACAGGCCAATACTGCGGTTGCGAGTATCGAAAGCTTCAGTGATACGTACCTCCAGCCTCTCAAGATCTTTAACTCCGTCGTTACTACTATCGCTCAGGTACGTGCATTGTCCTATGGTCATTCACAGGCTCTGATGCGAGGGCGCAGGTTCACCCCTATGCTCAGATCGCTCTTGGGATCTTAACCGCGGCTGCTCAGGTACGTTCACACCACTGGTGATACGTGCTGCTCACCTCACACCGCCCCATACAGTCGCTTATCAATCAAGCTAACCTGGACAACGAGGTGTCCAACCTCCTTGATACAGTTAAAAAAGTCTATGAATTTCTTCTGGCGGACGATACCATCCGGAATATCGATAGTATGAGGGCAACTTTGGGGAGAATTGCACAGGTGATAAGTGATGCGGCCCGGTTCATCAAAAATTATTCGGAGACGAAAAGCTTTTGTATGTCGATTCCACTTTTTATCGAAAGGTTGATTGATTCAGCTGTTCTCAGGGAAGAGATTGGGAAAAAACATAGTGTCCGATACGCGGACCACGACTGATGGTTACATCAAGGTGCTAAACGACCTGATGCAACAGTACCGGGACCGTGCGGTCCGGGATATTCACACCAACGTGCACCATGTACTTGAAGACGTGAACCTTGCACGTGGGGAACTGGACCTCGTGCGCGGAGATATGAGCCTCGAAGGGATGGCCTACGCAGGGGGTGCGGGGGTCAGTAAGACCAAGAGGTGCCTAGACGGTACCAGAACGGAGATCCTCACAGAGATCGTTAGCTGGATCAACAGCACAGATGAAGTTGTCCCGCGCATTCTCTGGCTCCACGGACAGGCTGGCAGAGGGAAGTCTGCCATCGCGCATACCATTGCCTTGTGGCTCAAGGATGCTGGTGGGTTCGGGTCGTGCTTTTGCTTCGCCCGAGACAGGCAAGCCGAGCGTCGTGAGGAAAAGATATTTACCACCATTGCACGTGATCTGGCGGACCGAGACCCTGCGTTTCGGCGGGCTTTGGCCGATGTGTTGGCGAAGGACTATTCGCTCAAGACTACCTCCGATGTCATGCTACAGTGGGAAAAGCTCATTTTGGAGCCGTTGTCGAAGATGTCTAGTGCTACAATTGGAAGCGTGGCCGTGGTAATCGATGCGCTGGACGAGAGTGGCCTGGAAGAATCGCGGAGACACATCTTGTCGGTGCTTCAGTCACAGGCGGGCGATCTCCCCCACAATTTCCGTGTCTTCATAACGTCCCGCCCCCTGCCTGATATCGAACGTGTGTTGAGAGGCTCTCCACATGTGAAGGCAATTTCCTTGGACGACGTTTCTACAGAATGGACACAACGCGACATCAAGTTATATGTCTCCAAGCAACTTGGTCACCTTTCAGACATCGGAGAGCGTGAGGTCGAGAGGATTGTCCAGAAGGCGGACTGCTTATTTGAATGGGCTCGTCTGGCCTGCGACTACATCAAGCCGAACAGAGCGGGGGCAACCGTGAAGGAACACTATGACGACGTAATCTCTCTTCAGTCCGAAGGGGGAAAAACACTCTTGGATTCAACTTATACCGCAATCTTGAAGAGTGCTATCTCACGATCTGGGAAAGCCATTGAACGATACCGCTCTGTGATGCATCAGGTCGTGATGACGCTCGAACCTCTGTCTATGGCAGCCTTGAATCAGATGCGTAAACACTTCCCAAACACGCAGGATCACTACGACATTGCGCTCATCCTCGAGTTCATGTCCCCAATACTAGGTGGCATCGTTGACAGGCGCTCTCCTGTCCGACCCCTCCATGCATCCTTTTATGACTTCCTAACTGATCGTTCGCGGAGTGGGGCCTACTTCATTGACACCTCTTGCTCATATAACCTCGCTGTTGCCACCTTGCGAATCCTTGGCGAAGAGCTTCGGTTCAACATTTGTGGATTGGAGAGCTCCTACTTGAGCAATGCAGAGGTTACTGATTTACCGAAGAGAATTGGCAAGAACATTTTGCCCCATTTCTCCTACTCCTGTCGATTCTGGTCCCAACATCTGCAGAAGTCTACATTGGAGTTGGACCTTGCACAGTTGCTAAAGGCCCTTGTGGGAAGTGAAAAAATTCTATTTTGGCTTGAAGCTATGAGCCTACTGGATGGAGTTGGAAATGCTGTTGCTGCACTGATTTCTGCTCAAACATGGCTCCTGGTGAGTTTGACATCACTATTTGCATTAATGTTGTCTCACTTGGCATAGAAAAAGCAGGATGGATGGATGGAGACATTGGGGTTTGTAGAAGATGGAATCAGGTTTATTCAAAACTGCAATGTTGCTATCTCTCACAGTGCACCCCATGTGTACATCTCTGCACTAGCATTTCTTCCTGTGAAGACAAAGCTATCAATGATGCTCATGCCAAATTTTTCTTCCCTCCCTGGAGTTGTAGGAGGTTTAGAACACTGGTCATCTTCTCAACTGCTTGGCTTGGAGGGGCATACAAGTACAGTCACTTCAGTTGCATTCTCCCCTGATGGAAAGAGGATTGTGTCAGGCTCAGTGGACAAGACTGTGAGGGTGTGGGATGCTGAAAGAGGTGTGCAGATTGGCAGTCATCTTGAGGGGCATACACATCCAGTCTTTTCAGTTGCATTCTCCCCTGATGGAAAGAGGATTGTGTCAGGCTCAGGGGACAAGACTGTGAGGGTGTGGGATGCTGAACGAGGTGTGCAGATTGGCAGCCATCTTAAGGCACATACAGGTGGGGTCATTTCAGTTGCATTCTCCCCTGATGGAAAAAGGATTGTGTCAGGCTCTTTGGACAAGACTGTGAGGGTGTGGGATGCTGAAAGAAGTGTGCAGATTGGCACCTATCTTGAGGGGCATACAGATCAAGTCTGGTCAGTTGCATTCTCCCCTGATGGAAAGAGGATTGTGTCAGGCTCTTGCGACAAGACTGTGAGGGTGTGGGATGCTGAAAGAGGTGTGCAGATTGGCAGCCATCTTGAGGGGCATACAAATGGAGTCACTTCAGTTGCGTTCTCCCCTGATGGAAAGAGGATTGTGTCAGGCTCTTGTGACAAGACTGTGAGAGTGTGGGATGCTGAAACAGGTGTGCAGATTGGCAGCCATCTTGAGGGGCATACAGATGCAGTCATTTCAGTTGCATTCTCCCCTGATGGAAAGAGGATTGTGTCAGGCTCAGAGGACAAGACTGTGAGGGTGTGGGATGCTGAAAGAGGTGTGCAGATTGGCAGCCATCTTGAGGGACATACAGATACAGTCAGGTCAGTTGCATTCTCCCCTGATGGAAAGAGGATTGTGTCAGGCTCTTTGGACAAGACTGTGAGGGTGTGGAATGCTGAAAGAGGTGTGCAGATTGGCAGCCATTTTGAGGGGCATACAGATCCAATCTGTTCAGTTGCATTCTCCCCTGATGGAAAGAGGATTGTGTCAGGCTCAGTGGACAAGACTGTGAGGGTGTGGGATGCTGGAAGAGGTGTACAGATTGGCAGTAATCTTGAGGGGCATGCAGGTGCAGTTGATTCAGTTGCATTCTCCCCTGATGGAAAGAGGATTGTGTCAGGCTCAGATGACAAGACTGTGAGGGTGTGGGATGCTGAAAGAGGTGTGCAGATTGGCAGCCATTTTGAGGGGCATACAGATGAAGTCTGGTCAGTTGCATTCTCCCCTGATGGAAAGAAGATTGTGTCAGGCTCAAAGGACAAGACTGTGAGGGTGTGGAATGCTGAAAGAGGTGTGCAGATTGGCAGCCATCTTGAGGGGCATACAGATCCAGTCTTTTCAGTTGCATTCTCCCCTGATGGAAAGAGGATTGTGTCAGGCTCAGAGGACAAGACTGTGAGGGTGTGGGATGCTGAAAGAGGTGTGCAGATTGGCAGCTGTCTTCAGAGGCATACAAGTACAGTCACTTCAGTTGCATTCTCCCCTGATGGAAAGAGGATTGTATCAGGCTCAAAGGACAAGACTGTGAGGGTGTGGGATGCTGAAAGAGGTGCACAGATTGGCACCCATCTTGAGGGGCATACAGATTCAGTCTGGTCAGTTACATTCTCCCCTGATGGAAAGAGGATTGTGTCAGGCTCAGTGGACAAGACTGTGAGGGTGTGGGATGCTGAAAGAGGTGTGCCAATTGGCAGCCATCTTGAGGGACATACAGATGTAGACATTTCAGTTCAATTCTCCCCTGATGGAAAGAGGATTGTGTCAGGCTCTTGTGACAAGACTGTGAGGGTCTGGGACAATAATGGCTGTGAACTTATGATCAGCATCCATGAACAGTTGAAGTTTTATCCATCCAATCTGAGCAATCCACTTGTTCCATCTTACAGAGCAGATGGTAAGCACAATGCCCCTGTAATGTATTCTGCATTATTGACAGCAATTTCAGCCATTAGATCATGCCACATCTGCTTCTCATCTACTCCTTCACATGCACTTTGTGATAGTGAACAACTTCTCAGTGGACTCCTGCAGGAGGATGGGACACCATGTGCTCAGCCAATCAAGCTGCACAATGATGGCTGGATCAGAGGTCCAAAGGGTGAATTACTGCTTTGGATACCAATGGCAATCAGGTCCCCATTGTACTCAATGTGGACAACAACAGTCATACCCAGAGGTTGTTGTATAGAGTTGGATTTGAGCCAAATGGTCCATGGGAAGAAATGGCATCAATGTTACAAGCCAATAGCCAAGCCTGTATAGGTCATAGCATATGTATGTACTATGTGGATCCTCACCCTTCTTAGTATGTAAACTACTGCATTTTTCTTTTCTATAGGACATCAGATCAGTAGCACTGCAAGCATTTCACAATTTTTCATGACCAAACATCTTGAAAAACATTGAAGGAAGAGATACCATGTTATAATGGATATTTTCACAGACAAAATCCAAAAATAATATTTCATTTTCTTTGTCTTCTCTACCAGCAAACATGAAATGATGGTGATTGTCATTAGACTAGAAGCTAATGGTCATTACCATCAATTAATGTTTATAAGCAGGACATGCAAAGAAAATAAATTATTACTTATGGATGTTTTGTTTGAAAACATCCAAAATAACATTGTATCTCTTCTTTCAATTTTTTCAACATCTTCTGTCATGAAAAATTGTGAAATGCTTGCTGTGTAGGTAGAATCTACTGAATGAGATGCTTGCCATAATCAGTGGTACACCAACAAGTGCAAAGGGAGGTAAATAAAATGTATACAAGTGTGCCCAAATGATTGTGTTAGTGAGTTGAGTTATTTATAATTGGTCCCAGACTTCCACTGGTGAAGGTTGAAGATCTCAGACATATGGAACAATTGCAGATAGAGCAGATGTTCAACCTAATGATTATCCTTTGTCAAGGGTATACATAAACATTGAGGGAATATGTAATCGAGCTGCTGATGCAAAAGGGAAACACCAAGGTGTAACAGAATAACAGGATGTAATCAAACGCATAATAGCTAACCAGAGAAGATTCACCGTCGGGTTACCACAACTTTATGTAATCTACGTCCCTCTCGAGGCGGCACTGCCGCGACGTAGCCTACCAAGTAGGAATCCCCCCACACACTATAGAACAGGGCCGTCGCCGCCGGCAGGCACTTTGTTTACCACGCCCGAGCATGCTACAGTTGTTGTGAGGTGGCTGGTGGGATTTGCCGCGCGGACTTGTTGTTGAGGAATATGCGCGGATGTCGAAAAAAGTGTCTCAATTTTCGGGGTGCAGTGACCTTGTAAACAAGGTGATTGATCTATGAACTTACGTTTTTCTCTCGTGGCAAACTCATCCATGAGCACAGCCGTAGTATGGCCCTTTGGGGCGGGAACAGGCAATGAATTAGAATGCGCGAAAGGCGAAGTCCCACAAATAATCTCAGAACTGAATGTATCGATATGATGGTGGTAAGATCAGATCTTTTCCGTGTGTACATTCAAGTTTCAAACCGATCTTGACTTTGATGCGCTGCGAACGACCAGCGGCGCTACAATAGACAACGTGTTTACAGCATGTCGGCGCTTGCTGCAACTTTAATGCTTCCTTGTTTCCACATCCACAACCTCAACCGTCGACCCCATCTAGTGACTTTAAATCAAATATTGATTTCTCAATGGCTCGCAAGCAATCGAAGAAACATCGTCTCTTTGGATCTACAAAGCCACCTGGCTCTGCATCTGACTTTGTCTCGGTAAGCAACTAATTTCCCTGCCGGCGATCACAGTCGCCGATCCATAAAGAAACAGCCGCAAGGGCCTCCTCAGACTCTCGCTCGTGACGTAGCCTCGATTTCTGGACCGTCGGGAAGTTTCCCTCGGAGGGCGCTTGCAAGTGTGAAGCATATCTTCCATCGGTCGAACCGAGGTTCCGTCGCAGCAGAAATCGCTGATACGCATGCCGCTGGGGGCGGGCATGTGCAACGAGGACAAAACCAAGCGGCTCTAACTCAGGATGTGTGTCGTCTGCCTTATCCCATTGTTGCGATGACCTTGACTACTCGTGTTGGACAGACTCAAAGGCCGAACGACAACTCAGAAATAGGACCGGTACCAGCTACGCATGACAGGAATGCCAACACTGCAGTGGGGCCATTCGGCGACACCAGCAATGTTGCTGTTGAACCTGCCAATGGTGCCAGTGCCACACTCAGTCCGGACTCGGTATTGATCGGCAGTGAAGTCGATGCTGCTCAGCAGGCCCTGGATGGCATGACACCCATACAAGGGGTGGGCCAAACGGCTACTGAACTCGTTGCACAGGCTGATACTGCGGTTGCAAGTATCCAAAACTTCAGTAACACGTACCTCCAGCCCCTCAAGACCTTTAACTCCGTCGTTACTACTATCGCCCAGGTACGTGCATTATCCTATGTTCATTCACAGGCTCTGACGTAAGTGCGCAGGTTCACCCCTATGCCCAGATTGCTCTTGGGATCTTAACCGCGGCTGCTCAGGTACGTTCACACCACTGGTGATACGTGCTGCTCACCTCACACCACTGCCTACAGTCGCTTATCAATCAAGCTAACCTGGACAACGAGGTGTCCAACCTCCTTGATACAGTCAGAAAAGTCTATGAATTTCTTCTGGCGGACGATACCATGCAGAATATCGATAGTATGAAGGCAACTTTAGGGAAAATTGCACAGGTGATAAGTGATGCAGCCCGGTTCATCAAGAATGATTCGGAGACGAAATGCTTTTGTATGTCTATTCCACTTTTCATCGAAAGGTTGATTGATTCAGCTGTTCTCAGGGCAGAGATTGGGAAAAAACATATTGTCTGATACGCGGACCACGACCGATGGTTACATCAAGGTGCTAAACGACCTGATGCAACAGTACCGGGACCGTGCGGTCCGGGATATTCACACCAACGTGCACCATGTACTTGAAGACCTGAACCTTGCGCGTGGAGAACTTGACTCGTACGCGGAGATATGAGCCTCGAAGGGATGGCCTACGCAGGGGGTGCGGGGGTCAGTAAGACCAAGAGGTGCCTAGACGGTACCAGAACTGAGATCCTCACAGAAATCGTCACCTGGATCAACAACAGATGAAAATGTCCCGCGCATTCTCTGGCTCTACGGGCAGGCTGGCAGAGGGAAGTCTGCCATCGCGCATACTATTGCCTTGTGGCTCAAGGATGCTGGCGGGTTCGGGTCGTGCTTTTGCTTCGCCCGAGATAGGCAAGCCGAGCGTCGCGAGGAAAAGATATTTACGACCATTGGGCGCGATCTGGCGGACCGGGACCCTGCGTTTCGGCGCGCTTTGGCCGATGTGTTGGCGAAGGACCATTCGCTCAAGACTACCTCCGATGTCATGCTACAGTGGGAAAAACTCATTTTTGAGCCGTTGTCGAAGGTGTCGAGTGCTACAATTGGAAGCGTGGCCGTGGTAATCGATGCGCTGGACGAGAGTGGCCTGGAAGAATCGCGGAGACACATCTTGTCGGTGCTTCAGTCACAAGCGGGCGATCTCCCCCACAATTTCCGTGTCTTCGTAACATCCCGCCCCTTGCCTGATATCGAACGTGTGTTGAGAGGCTCTCCACATGTGAAGGCAATTTCCTTGGACGACGTTTCTACAGAATGGACCCAACGCGATATCAAGTTATATGTCTCCACGCAACTTAGTCACCTTTCAGACATCGGAGAGCGTGAGGTCGAGAGGATTGTCCAGAAGGCGGACTGCTTATTTGAATGGGCGCGTCTGGCCTGCGACTACATCAAGCCGAACAGAGCGGGAGCAACTGTGATGGAACGCTACGACGATGTAATCTCTCTTCAGTCCGAGGAGGGAAGAACACTTTTGGATTCGACTTATGCCGCAATCTTGGAGAGTGCTATTCCACGATCTGGGAAAGCCATTGAACGATACCGCTCCGTGATGCACCAGGTCGTGATGACGCTCGAACCTCTGCCTATGCCAGCCTTGAATCGGATGCGTAAACACTTCCCAAATACGCAGGATCACTACGACATTGCGCTCATCCTCGAGTTCATGTCCCCATTATTAGGTGGCATCGTTGACAGGCGCTTTCCTGTCCGACCCCTGCATGCATCCTTTTATGACTTCCTAACTGATCGTTCACGGAGTGGGGCCTACTTCATTGACACCTCTTGCTCATATAACCTTGCTGTTGCCACCTTGCGAATCCTTGGTGAAGAGCTTCGGTTCAACATTTGTGGATTGGACAGCTCCTACTTGAGCAATGCAGAGGTTACTGATTTACCGGAGAGAATCAGCAAGAACATTTTGCCCCATCTCGCCTATTCCTGTCGATTCTGGTCCCAACATCTGCAGAAGTCTACATTGGAGTTGGACCTTGCACAGTTGCTAAAGGCCCTTGTGGGAAGTGAAAAGATTCTATTTTGGCTTGAGGCTATGAGCCTACTGGGTGGAGTTGGAAATGCTGCTGCTGCACTGCTTTCTGCTCAAACATGGCTCCTGGTGAGTTTGACATCACTATTTGCATTAATGTTGTCTCACTTGAGATAGACCAACCAGGACGGGTGGATGGACACATTGGGGTTTGTAGAAGATGGTTTCAGGTTTATTCAAAGCTCCAATGCTGCTATCTCTCACAGTGCACCCCATGTGTACATCTCTGCACTGGCACTTCTTCCTGTGAAGACAAAGCTATCAGTGATGCTCATGCCAAATTTTTGTTCCCTCCCTGGAGTTGTAAGAGGTTTAGAACACTGGCCAGCTTCTCAACTGCTTGGCTTGGAGGGACATACAGATGCAGTCACTTCAGTTGCATTCTCCCCTGATGGAAACAGGATTGTGTCAGGCTCAAGGGACAAGACTGTGAGGGTGTGGGATGCTGAAACAGGTGTCCAGATTGGCAGCCATCTTGAGGGGCATACAAGTGCAGTCTTTGCTGTTGCATTCTCCCCTGATGGGAAGAGGATTGTGTCAGGCTCAAAGGACAAGACTGTGAGGGTGTGGGATGCTGAAACAGGTGTCCAGATTGGCAGCCATCTTGAGGGGCATACAATTGCAGTCTATTCAGTTGCATTCTCCCCTGATGGAAAAAGGATGGTGTCAGGCTCTTGGGACAAGACTGTGAGGGTGTGGGATGCTGAAACAGGTGTCCAGATTGGCAGCCATCTTGAGGGGCATACAAATACAGTCTTTTCAGTTGCATTCTCCCCTGATGGAAAGAGGATTGTGTCAGGCTCTTGCGACAAGACTGTGAGGGTGTGGGATGCTGAAAGAGGTGTCCAGATTGGCAGCCATCTTGAGGGACATACAGATGGAGTCCATTCAGTTGCATTCTCCCCTGATGGAAAGAGGATTGTGTCAGGCTCTTTGGACAAGACTGTGAGGGTGTGGGATGCTGAAAGAGGTGTGCAGATTGGCAGCCATCTTGAGGGGCATACAGTTGCAGTCTGTTCAGTTGCATTCTCCCCTGATGGAAAGAGGATTGTGTCAGGCTCAGAGGACAAAACTGTGAGGGTGTGGGATGCTGAAAGAGGTGTGCAGATTGGCAGCCATCTTGAGGGGCATACAAATGCAGTCAGGTCAGTTGCATTCTCCCCTGATGGAAAGAGGATTGTGTCAGGCTCAGAGGACAAGACTGTGAGGGTGTGGGATGCTGAAAGAGGTGTGCAGATTGGCAGCCATTTTGAGGGGCATACAGATCAAGTCTGGTCAGTTGCATTCTCCCCTGATGGAAAGAGAATTGTGTCAGGCTCAGGGGACAAGACTGTGAGGGTGTGGGATGCTGAAACAGGTGTCCAGATTGGCAGCCATCTTGAGGGGCATACAGATGAAGTCAGTTCAGTTGCATTCTCCCCTGATGGAAACAGGATTGTGTCAGGCTCTTTGGACAAGACTGTGAGGGTGTGGGATGCTGAAAGAGGTGTGCAGATTGGCAGCCATCTTGAGGGGCATACAAATACAGTCTTTTCAGTTGCATTCTCCCCTGATGGCAAGAGGATTGTGTCAGGCTCTTGGGACAAAACTGTGAAGGTGTGGGATGCTGAAACAGGTGTGCAGATTGGCAGCCATCTTGAGGGGCATACAGATGGAGCCCGTTCAGTTGCATTCTCCCCTGATGGCAAGAGGATTGTGTCAGGCTCTTTGGACAAGACTGTGAGGGTGTGGGATGCTGAAAGAGGTGTGCAGATTGGCAGCCATCTTGAGGGGCATACAGATGCAGTCTGTTCAGTGGTATTCTCCCCTGATGGGAACAGGGTTGTGTCAGGCTCTTGGGACAAGACCATGAGGGTCTGGGATGCTAAAGACTATGAAAATATGATCAGCACCCATGCACAGTTGAAGTTTTATGCATCCAATCTGAGCAATCCACTTGTTCAATCTTGCAGAGCAGATGGTAAGCACAATGCCCCTGTAATATATTCTGGTTTATTGACAGCAATTTCAGCTATTAGATCATGTCACATCTGCTTCTCATGTACCCCTTCACATGCACTTTGTGATGCTGAACAACTTCTCAGTGGACTCCTGCAGGAGGATGGGACACCATGTGCTCAGCCAGTCAAGCTGCACAATGATGGCTGGATCAGAGGTCCAAAGGGTGAATTACTGCTTTGGATACCAGTGGCAATGAGGTCCCCACTGTACTCAATGTGGACTACAACAGTCATACCCAGAGGTTGTTGTATAGAGTTGGATTTGAGCCAAATGGTTCATGGGAATAGATGGCATCAATGTTACAAGCCAATTGCCAAGCTTGCATGTGGCTCATAGTATACAGATGTAATGTGTGGATCCTGACCTTTGTTAGTGTGTAAGCTACTGTATTTTTGTTTTCTATAGGCCATCAGGTCAGTAAATAGAATCACCTGAATGAGATGCTTGCTACAATCAATAGCACACCAACCAGTGCAAAGGGAGTTAGACAAAATGTATGCAAGTGTGCCCAAACAATTGTGCCAGCAAGTTCAGTTTTCTATGGTTGGTCTCAGACTTCCAGTGGTGAAGGTTGAAGATCTCAGACATGTGGAACTGTTGCCAACACAAAGCAGATGTTCAACCTAGTGACTATCTTTTGTCAAGGGTATACATAAACATTGAGGGAATATGTAATCAAGCCGCTGATGCAAAAGAGAAACAACAAAGTGTAATGGAATATCGGTATGTAATCAAATGCATAATAGCTAGCCAGAGAAGATTCAGCGTCGAGTTACCACAACTTTAATCCACGCCCCTCTCTCGAGTAACCAGTGGACCCAAAAGCACAAATAAATAACACAAGTAGCGGAACGGTTGTGACATACCCTACCACGCACAAATCATGAATGTTGGCTAGCTGCACTGTCCCGTGCCACCATTGCCTCTTCCATGGACCTGCATTGCGTAAGTAGTTGACGGATGACCGCACGACCACAAGCGTTGCGAACGAATTGTGTCTGTAATTCAAATCGATCAAATTACCTCCCGATCGATTTCAGAGGTACGGCCAAACTACTTACGTTCAATAATTCCTCAGCGTATGGCCGGGCAGCCGCATCCGCTCCACAAAGCCTCAGAAATTCATGGAACCCCTTAGAATAGTGTTCCGGGTGCGATAACAGAGGCCACTGTGAACCGAGATGCTTCGAGTTCGGTGGTAAGAACGTGGTCTGCGAGCTTGGAGAGGCTGGGATCGAGAATGGTGGAACTGTTTCCGCCAGCTCCCAGACGGTCGCACCGACGGACCAGACATCGACTTTCAGTGCATCGTACGGACCAGCTCTCATCTCTGGAGCCTATGTGTAGTTACATCAGTCCCGCGCGTTCATATCTGGGCCAATTCGCAAGCCTCACCTGCCAATAGATAACACCTACAGCACCCGTAACCATCGTTGCGTTCTCCATGACTCGAATGGCATTTGAAAAGTCGGCTAGGACGAACCATCGTCAACACGCGTGAATAACAGATTCAACGGAGACGGACTCACCGATCTTCACTACACCTGCAGCGTTGAGCAATAGATTATCGCTCCTTACGTCCCGGTGTGCAATATGCTGCTTCTGCAAGTAATCGAGTCCAACTAGAACCTAGTATTTATCGGTTGGATCAGACACCCCGCAAACAGAGAAGAAAAAAATAGCAAAGTTGCTAGGTTCTTACATCGCTTGTAAACCGTCCCACCATCCTCTCCTGAAGCGCGAGACCCTCCGCCACGAGTGCAATCACATCCGCCAGAGAGCGCTCCATCAATTCCATCCGTATCCAAAGTGAGGTATCGAGTGCAACCGCCGTACTTGCACTTGACTGTTCTACTGAATTGTCGTCTTCCCCATCGTTTACGTCGGCACTCGTGTGGACATACACGCCGTCGAGGAGAAGAATGTGCTCGTGTTCCAGATTCTTTAAAAGCGTGAGTTCGTGCAAGAGAGATGCGATCTTAATACTAAGCAAGGACTCGTCCTCCCCACTTGACGAAGCAACCGACGAGGCTGGGGGTAGCACTATACGCTTGATAGCGACATGAGACATCTCCGCGGGTATCGGTCGCTCCATAGCGGAGCCATGCCCAGAAGGCAACGGCTCCTGCGGTATACGCGCAGCGTAGACAGAACCGCTCTCCCCTTCCGCTATCTCCACGAGGTCCGTAAATCGGGTTGACGGGTCTATAGGGCTGATGAAAGTGCGCAGGGGTGCCAATAGCGGATGAGGTACAGTAGCTGAAGGTATCTGAGGTCCCTGTTCGAGGCGACGATGTGATGGGAGACCATAACTGCGACTGCGACGCAACAGAACGTAAAGAAGGTGCAACAGAACTCTTCCGTGAAGGTGCCGAGCGCGCATACGGAGATTCGCCAGCCGTCTCATCTTCACTCTCCTCGTCTACACCACCAAACGTATCCGTCGCTGAGACCATCATTCTTGCCTCAGGTGCAATCATGCCTTTTCCTTTCGGTGGCGGCGGAGGCGGGACAACAGAGTCCTTCGGCGTTGGAAGGGGTATACTGTCGCTTGGAGACATAGTCTCAGAGCTGATATAGGGAAAGTGCGAAGTAGGTGGCGAGGCGATCATGCCGCCCATAAGGCCCGTTATCTGACTCAGTCGTTGCAAAGATGTCGTCCTGAACCGCGAAACGAGACGTGGGGTGGCATCTTTGTCCAATTCCGCAGGCGGGGGTGGTGGCGCAGGCCATGTAGGAGATGGCGATGAGGGTGGGCCGGAGCTGGTTCCCGAAATAAGCAAAGACTGTCCATCTCCATCGTCATCCTGATTATCAACTTGCAAGAATTCTTCTTCCTCGGGCTCATAACTCGTTTCTTGGTCAGGCTGCGCGTCAGGAGCTGCTCGCGATATACCAAAAGCAGAGGCAAAGCTGTCTCGCTTGGCCGTCGACGGAGGAGAGATCAAGTCAGGGTCTATGACACTTGCCACCGCACGCCGTACCGCTTGTCCCTTCACCACGACGATCGTCGCCTGTGTGACGGTGACCGTAGACACAGCAGAATCTCGATCACCTGCGTTCGACCTGGGAGCAAGGCTAGAAGACGATTCACGTCGGGAGCTACATTGCGACGACGAGGGCTCGACCAGGCAAACACTAGGAACGGGCTGAGAATTGGCTGCTTGTGCTTGAGAAGACGAACGGCCGTGCTCTGATTTGGAAGGACGTAGTTGAGCCCGGATTTGGTCGGGAGGAATTGGGAGCGGGAGAGGTTTAGGTCCGCAGCGCAGAAACGGAGACACTGGCGACTTCCCGTCCCCCCCAACGGTGCCACTTGGTTTGGGCGGCGCGAGGGATGGCAGAGACGGCTTAGGCTTCACCTTGGGTGGTGGTGGAGGGGCACTTTCGGAGTCGGGTTCACTGACGGAGGCTGAGGGTAATGTGACTGAGGGAATGACTGAGGGAAGTAGATCTTTGCCAAGCGAGGACACATTCAAGCCGAATGAAATGTCAGGAAGTGAAGGGGACAGGATCGATAATAGCTCACGGGGCTCGTCCGCACCCTTAGACACCACTTCCCTAGCTTCGGTCTCTGCAGCCTCCGCCTCCGCCTCCGTCTCTTCCTCTTCCTCCTCTGGTGAGGGTGGCCTAGCTTTCCTGACATGTTCCCCGATAGATATGTTCCTACCAAACGACACGTCTGGTAATTTTGGTGCCGGCGACATGCGCGACGGTGTAAGTTTCGGTGCGGGAGGAGACAGCGGTCGTAATGTCAATCGCCGCTCTGCCTTCTCGTCCTCCTCGCCTTCCTGAGGGGCTGCCAGTATCCTGCGAACCTTGACTGCCATACTCGACCGTTTATTGTCATTACCACTGGTCATCGCATCGTCACTGCTGATCGCACTAAATAATGATGACGTCCAGTCCTCCAAACTGCCCTCTTGATGGAATGAGATCCGCGGCGCCTGCGTCATGAGACTTGCCACACGCGTTAGACGCTTGTCAATAACGAGAGGCGGCGTCGGGGAAAGCAAGCGCTGCCGCTGCGTGGCAAGATCTATATTATCCTGCTGCTGCTCTGCATCGTCGTTGTCGTCAAAGTATAGGGGTGAATTGGCAGCTGATATATCCAACACGTCTTCCACTGTTGCGGGTATGTCACTAGCATCGAATGGGTCGATATCATACAGACCATCGTGGTTGGATCCTTGCCCACTCGAACTCCCCACCGAAGTGCTGCACTTGCTTACTTGACTACGTTTATCAGTTCCCGGTAAATTGAGGTCATCGGGCGAGACAGTGGTAGGGGACTCGATGAGCCAGCAGGAGCTGCACCCTCGCGTGATACTCCTTCCTCGCGTCGGAATGTCTCTCCCCGCACAGGTGATGCATATGCCGGAGGAGGGTCACCATAGCTAGATTCTGAAGTCACATTGACAACATGATAAACCCGCCGAGGAGGCGTACGTGGTACTGAAGAGGCAGTTCGCTGACCAGATAGTGAATGCGACGGGGATGGCGAAGGAGATGCACTGCCATGATAGATGGATGAGTCTGTGGTGCGGTTGGAGCTGGAACTAGCATGGCCTCTTGGGTCGGGAACAGGCAATGAAGTAGAATGCGTGAAAGGTGAAGCCCCACGAATAGGAGTGCCCGGACTCAGGAAGGGGACGTTTCTTGTCTCGGACTGGGAACGCTGAACTTGAGGTCCTCGAGGTGTTGTCTGTACTTGGGTCACTGCAGGTGCACTGGTCAACTGTGCAGAATGGATTTGATGTGTTGTGATGCTAGCCGCATCATACGGGAACGGCTCGATGAGAGTGTCATCTCCAATCCCTCCAGCAGCATCCATGTTCCCATCCACCATGACAAATGGCTCCGACTGCTCCTCAGCCCCAGATCCCGCACAACTGATGCTACCACTGTGACTTCGACTCCCGCTCGCGGTGCTTGCGCTATCCCCTCCTCTCGAACCAAGGAATCCATTTGGTAACAATGTCCGAACTCCGAATCCTGTTGTTCGCGGTGACGGGGTACGATTGTTCCCTGTGGCACTCGTAAGGCCAGAACCAGTCCCAATGGTAAGCGTTGGCGGGGGGTCTACACGGAGCCCAGCAAGACTTGAACTGCGAGGTACTGGATTGCGCAGTACCGGCGATGCGGGACGAGCTGAAGAATACTGCGTATGAGGACTCGGAGCATTAGAGCTGCACTGGAGCATGTATCGAATCAGCCAACATTCATCGAAGACTATAAAGACGTACCCGTTCTTCAAATTCACGGCGGCGGCGGTGGCCTTACGACGCGCATGGATAGCAGCGATCTCTTCCTCGTCAAAACCAGCGGTAGAAAGAGCGGTAGCCCACGACGGTGGGAGACCGATGTAATTAGGCTCTACAGATTAGTCGAAACCATACACTCGGGTAGATAGACCTACCGTTCGTCGACACGTTTGTGATGCTATGATATGTCCAAATGCAATCGTCGTCGGCGTATCCGCGTAAGTTCGATCGCAAATTCCAGGTGAGCCAATAGGTCGCCACCATGTTAGCGCTGTTCTGGTCCCACGCTAGGGGGTTAACCTGAAAGTTCCAAGGCTTTGACATTCCCTCGTCGCCTTCCTCTCTCCCGCTCTCCTTGAATTCACTGGCGCTCGCACTCTCGCTTAAATCTCTCCGAGACTTGTTTCTCTTGCCCAACCAAGACAGCTTGACTAGAGACACTTTTAGATTTCGGCATCGCGTTTATGTCTGTGTGTTGCGCAGCAAGTACGCCAAACGTGTACGATTTGGATTTGGGGGAAACGAACCGCTCGAATCAGTTGATCCGTCCATAGCCGGAGTCGCCACATGCTCCCCACCTCTGCTGACTGATCTTAATGATACACCCGAACCTGACGGGACAGGCGGATCTGTCATGCCGCGTCCCAAAACCCCAGTATGTGGTCCAGCGGACCCATGTGGTGGTGCGCCAAAGCTGCCTGATGTCAGTGGTGTGACAGCGTTTAAATCTGAGCTCAAAGGTTGGCCTTATGATGGTGCACGACTCAATGAAGGCGATAGTGAGCTAACTGAACTACTGAAGAGGGATTGAATGCGGAGGGAGCGTTTGAGGGTGAGTTGGAAGATGTGCTGTACGCGTTATCTTTAGGTGGGGGTGGCGGAGAGAACAATGACGAATCTGTTTTTTGGGGGGTATGAAACGCGTCGAGTGAGTCAAGACTGGAGTGCTGGTATGTTACGTTCGTAGACGTACCAGTTGAACCAGACCCAGACCCAGACTTGGGTTTGAACATCCTGAGTGAAGCAAGCCGCGATGAGAGCTTATTGGGACCCGCAACGCCGTCCGAAACGTAGTTTTGATGTGCCATTTAATGGTCAGAGAAGATTGCGGGCGAGAACGGGATTCGGTGGTTCGCCACAGCTGAAGTTGGAGTCAAGTCGCGTGCGTGCCTGGGGGTCGAACGTAGAAGACTTTTGTCTAATGGCGGTTGGGTTGCATGCAATATATAGCAGTAACACGAAGGAGAGGTGAGTGGAGAGAGCGTATTTCGGTCTTGGACAGCACACGGTGGGTGGAGCGAGTGAACTGGTTGGTTGCACGCCGGACTCTCAATGAATGATCTAGTAAACAACAAGGCGTTGCCAGCGACGCGTTGATCGGATGCTAGAAGCACGGCAAAGAGAATGGGGAGGGTGGACGTTTACTCTTCGTCTTCGACCTTCCTAGTCTGGCATCCGAGCACGCTTTGTTCTCGCATATACTCCTCAGTTGTTTGCTCTCCCGCCCGCCTCCCTTTCACATCTTAGCGTGTTTGGTTGGTCTTGTGGCCTCCTCTCAGATCTCCTTCCACTCGTCCGCTCTTACGCGCTCAGAAAGCCAAGCCGCGTTGCATCTTTTCGCGCACTCCTTTTCGATTCCTCTCTTCATCTCTCTTCATCCCAACCGCTTCTCAGTCACGTGACCCTCTCAAGTGCGCTCGCCGTCTCGGCATTTGGGCATGCTCGCTCGAGTCGGCCTGGCGTCACGCGGCTTTCTCCCCACACACTAAATCGCACTCACCTTGTGATCTACGAACTTACACCCTCATCTACGTCTTTCCAGATTCTATCTCATATCTCAGATTGTGCATCTTCTCGTTTCAGATGTATATCGCTGTCTCTGTTGGTTCACCTAGCTACGAAGGCTTGTGTTCCGACTTTCTTCTCGACGGCAGGCGTGGGCAGCCTCGATCTTCTGCTGTCGGTCTTTCTCTCCCGCTCGCTTAGACTTCCCACAACAATTCACGCCCACTTACACAAGTACCGATGATATTAATACATGATACTCTCGTCCAAATGTTCGGAAGTAGTATAGTCATTGGTGCCTGAGAGCAATGCGAACCCGTCGAAACGTCTGGTCCAGCGTAATTGACATCAGTCACGGAGGTATATGATCGTCCCCTACCTTGAGGTGAAAATGGCGAGCACCTGAGGAATCGTGCATATGGTCTTCGTACCCAAGGATATCATCAAGCCGGTCCTAGAAAGCCTGAATACCAGCCTCGCTGTCAATTAGACCCCCTGTGCAGTCATCACATACACGATGAAATTTCCAGAGGCTCAGGTTATCAGAGTTGCCATACCTCCGTAAGTCGACCAGTAGATGGGAGTATAGCAGCAAGCACTCTGTAAAAACAAGAAATCCGTATATCACTCACACAACGGCACTGCATGCAAAGCAGATGTACCTCAAGCACAGTCATATCAGCACCTTCCGCGTGGGGGGAGAGCTTGTAGAAAACCAGAAATCTTTGCTAAAGTGCCCTGTGGTCGAGTCTGGGGATTCCAAACCTGAAGAAATTAAGACGCTAGCTGCTCTCGTTCCCGAGATATTTCGATTCTGAGGTCGGTGCTGTCGCCCAAGGACATGGTAACAATTTTTACAATTTTCTCTCATGGCAAACTCATCTAAGCACAGCTGGGGGCGAGAACAGGCGATAAATTAGAATGCGCGAAAGGCGAAGTCCCACGAATAGGAGTGCATACGTACCCCCTCCGAACCATCCCAACACCGAATGTATCAGTACGATGATGGTAAGATCAGATGTTTCCGTGTGTACATTCAAGTTCAAACTGATCTTCGTTTTGATGCGCTGAGAAGTTAAGCAACGTGTTTACAGCATGTCGGCGCCTGTTGCCACTTCAAACGTTTTGCCGTGCGGTGTCAATTTACAGGCAGATGCGCGGATGTCGAAAAAAGCGTCTCACTTTCGGGCTGGAGTGACCTTGTAAACAAGGTGACCTCAATCGTCGACCCCATCCAGTGACTTTGAATCAAATATTGATTTCTCAATGGCTCGCAAGCAGTCGAAGAAACATCGCTTCTTTGGATCTACAAAGCCATCTGGCTCTGCATCTAACTTTGTCTCGGTAAGTAACTAATCTCCCTGCGGGCGATCATAGTCGCCGATCCACAAAGAAACAGCCGCAAGAGCCGCCTCAGACTCCCGCTCGTGACGTATCCTCGATTGCTGGAACGTCAGGGATTTTCTCCCGGAGGGCGCTTGCAGGTGTGAAGCATATCTTCCATCGGTCGAAACAAGGTTCCGTCGCAGCAGAAGTCGCTGATACGTATGCCGCTGGGGGTGCGCATGTGCAACGAGAACAAAATCAAGCGAGTCTAACTCAGGATATGTGTCGTCTGCCTTATCCCATTGCTTGCGATGACCTTGAGTACTCGTGCTGGACAGACTCAAAGGCCAAACGACAACTCAGAAATAGGACCAGTACCAGCTATGCATGTCAGGAATGCCGATACTGCAACGGGACCATGCGGCGACACCAGCAATAGTGCTGTTGAACCTACTAATGACGCCAGTGCCGCACTCAGTCCGGTCTCGGTATTGATCGGCAGTGAAGTCGACACTGCTCAACAGGCCCTGAATGGCATGACGTCCATACCAGGAATAGGCCAAACGGCTACTGAACTCGTTGCACAGGCTGATACTGCGGTCGCAAATATCCAAAACTTCAGTAACACGTACCTCCAGCCCCTCAAGACCTTTAACTCCGTCGTTACTACTATCGCCCAGGTACGTGCATTATCATATGTTCATTCACAGGCTCTGATGTAAGTGCGCAGGTTCACCCCTATGCCCAGATTGCTCTTGGAATCTTAACCGCGGCTGCTCAGGTACCCTCACATCCTGGTGATACGCGCTGCTCACCTCACACCGCTCCCTACAGTCGCTTATCAATCAAGCTGACCTGGACAACGAGGTGTCCAACCTCCTTGATACAGTCAGAAAAGTCTATGAATTTCTTCTAGCGGACGATACCATCCGGAATATCGATAGTATGAAGGCAACTTTAGGGGAAATTGCACAGGTGATAAGTGATGCAGCCCGGTTCATAAAGAATTATTCGGAGACGAAAAGCTTTTGTATGTCGATTCCAGTTTTCATCGAAAGGTTGATTGATTCAGCTGTTCTCAGGGCAGAGATTGGGAAAAAACATAGTGTCTGAGACGCGGACCACGACTGATGGTTACGTCAAGGACCTGAACAACCTGATGCAGCAGTACCGGGACCATGCAGTCCGGGATATTCACACCAACGTGCACCATGTACTTGAAGACCTGAAACTTGCGCGTGGAGAACTGGACCTCGTGCGAGGAGATGTGAACCTCGCACGCGGAGATATGAGCCTTGAAGGGATGGCCTACGCAGGGGGTGCGGGTGTTAATGAGACGAAGAGGTGCCTAAACGGCACGAGAACTGAGATCCTCACGGAGATCATCAGCTGGATCAACAGCATAGATGAAAATGTCCCGCGTATTCTCTGGCTGCACGGGCAGGCCGGCAGAGGGAAGTCTGCCATCGCGCATACCATTGCTTTGTTGCTCAAAGATGCTGGCGGGTTCGGGTCGTGCTTTTGCTTCGCCCGAGACAGGCAAGCCGAGCATCGCGAGGAAAAAATGTTTACCACCATTGCACGTGATCTGGCGGACTGGGACCCTGCATTCCGGCGAGCTTTGGCCGACGTGCTGGCGAAGGACCATTCGCTCAAGACTACCTCTGATGTCGTGTTACAGTGGAAAAAGCTCATTTTGGAGCCGTTGTCGAAGATGTCGAGCGCTACCATTGGAAGCGTAACCGTGGCAGTCGATGCGCTGGACGAGAGTGGCTCGGATGAATCGCGGAGACACATCTTGTCGGTGCTTGGTTCACAGGCGGGCAATCTCCCCCACAATTTCCGTGTCTTCGTAACATCCCGCCCCTTGCCCGATATCGCACGTGTGTTGAGAGGCTCTCCACATGTGAAGGCAATTTCCTTGGACGACGTTTCTACAGAATGGACACAACGCGATATCAAGTTATATGTCTCCACGCAACTGAGTCACCTTTCAGACATCGGAGAGCCTGAGGTCGAGAGGATTGTCTGGAAGGCGGACTGCTTATTTGAATGGGCGCGTCTGGCCTGCGACTACATCAAGCCGAACAGAGCGGGAGCAACTGTGATGGAACGCTACGACGATGTAATCTCTCTTCAGTCCGAGGAGGGAAGAACACTTTTGGATTCGACTTATGCCGCAATCTTGGAGAGTGCTATCCCACGATCTGGGAAATCCATTGAACGATACTGCTCTGTGATGCACCAGGTCGTGATGACGCTCGAACCTCTGCCTATGGCAGCCTTGAATCAGATGCGTAAACACTTCCCAAACACGCAAGATCACTATGACATTGCGCTCATCCTCGAGTCCATGTCTCCAATACTAGGTGGCGTCGTTGACAGGCACGTTCCTGTCCGACCCCTCCATGCATCATTTTATGACTTCCTAACTGATCGTTCGCGGAGTGGGGCCTACTTCATTGATACCTCTTGCTCATATAACCTTGCTGTTGCCACCTTGCGAATCCTTGGTGAAGAGCTTCGGTTCAACATTTGTGGATTGGACAGCTCCTACTTGAGCAATGCAGAGGTTACTGATTTACCGGAGAGAATCAGCAAGAACATTTTGCCTCATTTCTCCTACTCCTGTCGATTCTGGTCCCAACATCTGCAGAAGTCCACATTGGAGTTGGACCTTGCACAGTTACTGAAGGCCCTTGTGGGAAGTGAAAAAAATATATTTTGGCTTGAGGCTATGAGCCTACTGGGTGGAGTTGGAAATGCTGCTGCAGCACTGATTTATACTCAAACATGGCTCCTGGTGAGTTTGACATCACTATTTGTGTTAATGTTGGCTCACTTGGGATAGACCAACCAGGATGGATTGATGGACACATTGGGGTTTGTAGAAGATGGTATCAGATTTATTCAAAGCTCCAATGCTGCTATCTCTCACAGTGCAGCACATGTGTACATCTCTGCACTGGCATTTCTTCCTGTGAAAACAAAGCTATCAGTGATGCTTATGCCAAATTTTTCTTCCCTCCCTGGAGTTGTAGGAGGTTTAGAACACTGGCCAGCTTCTCAACTGCTTGGCTTGGAGGGGCATACAGATGCAGTCACTTCAGTTGCATTCTCCCCTGATGGAAAGAGCATTGTGTCAGGCTCAAGGGACAAGACTGTGAGGGTGTGGGATGCTGAAAGTGGTGTGCAGATTGGCAGCCATCTTGAGGGGCATACAGATGCAGTCTTTTCAGTTGCATTCTCCCCTGATGGAAAGAGCATTGTGTCAGGCTCAAGGGACAAGATTGTGAGGGTGTGGGATGCTGAAACAGGTGTGCAGATTGGCAGCCATCTTGAGGGGCATACAGGTGGAGTCACTTCAGTTGCATTCTCCCCTGATGGAAAGAGGATTGTGACAGGCTCTTGGGACAAGACTGTGAGGGTGTGGGATGCTGAAAGAGGTGTGCAGATTGGCAGCCATCTTGAGGGGCATACAGATAAAGTCTGGTCAGTTGCATTCTCCCCTGATGGAAACAAGATTGTGTCAGGCTCAAGGGACAAGACTGTGAGGGTGTGGGATGCTGAAAGAGGTGTGCAGATTGGCAGCCATCTTGAGGGGCATACAGATAAAGTCTGGTCAGTTGCATTCTCCCCTGATGGAAAGAGCATTGTGTCAGGCTCTTTGGATAAGACTGTGAGGGTGTGGGATGCTGAAAGAGGTGTGCAGATTGGCAGCCATCTTGAGGGGCATACAGATACAGTCTTTTCAGTTGCATTCTCCCCTGATGGAAAGAGCATTGTGTCAGGTTCAGGGGACAAGACTGTGAGGGTGTGGGATGCTGAAAGAGGTGTGCAGATTGGCAGCCATCTTGAGGGGCATACAGATGAAGTCAATTCAGTTGCATTCTCCCCTGATGGAAACAGGATTGTGTCAGGCTCAGATGACAAGACTGTGAGGGTGTGGGATGCTGAAAGAGGTGTCCAGATTGGCAGCCATCTTGAGGGGCATACAGATCAAGTCTGGTCAGTTGCATTCTCCCATGATGGAAACAGGATTGTGTCAGGCTCTTGGGACAACACTGTGAGGGTATGGGATGCTAAAAGAGGTTTGCAGATTGGCAGCCATCTTGCAGGGCATACAGATGCAGTCTATTCAGTTGCATTTTCCCCTGATGGAAAGAGGATTGTGTCAGGTTCAGGGGACAAGACTGTGAGGATATGGGATGCTGAAAGAGGTGTGCAGATTGGCAGCCATCTTGAGGGGCATACAGATGTAGTCTGTTCAGTTGCATTCTCCCCTGATGGAAAGAGGGTTGTGTCAGGGTCAGGGGACAAGACTGTGAGGGTGTGGGATGCTGAAAGAGGTGTGCAGATTGGCAGCCATCTTCAGGGGCAAACAGATGTAGTCTGGTCAGTTGCATTCTCCCCTGATGCAAAGAGGATTGTATCAGGCTCAAAGGACAAGACTGTGAGGATGTGGGATGCTGAAAGAGGTGTGCAGATTGGCAGCCATCTTGAGGGGCATACAGATCAAGTCTGGTCAGTTGCATTCTCCCCTGATGGAAAGAGCATTGTGTCAGGCTCAAAGGACAAGACTGTGAGGGTGTGGGATGCTGAAAGAGGTGTGCAGATTGGCAGCCATCTTGAGGGGCATACAGATGCAGTCTATTCAGTTGCATTCTCCCCTGATGGGAAGAGGATTGTGTCAGGATCTTTGGACAAGACTGTGAGGGTGTGGGATGCTGAAAGAGGTGTGCAGATTGGCAGCCATCTTGCAGGGCATACAGATGGAGTCAGTTCAGTTGCATTCTCCCCTGATGGAAAGAGGATTATGTCAGGCTCTTGGGACAAGACTGTGAGGGTCTGGGACAATAATGGCTATGAACTTATGATCAGTATCCATGAGCAGTTGAAGTTTTATCCATCCAATCTGAGCAATCCACTTGTTCCATCTTACAGAGCAAATGGTAAGCACAATGCCCCTGTAATGTATTCTGCATTATTGACAGCAATTTCAGCCATTAGATCATGTCACATCTGCTTTTCATCTACCTCTTCACATGCACTTTGTGACACTGAACAACTTCTCAGTGGACTCCTGCAGAAGGATGGGATGCCATGTGCTCAACCAGTCAAGCTGCATGATGATGGCTGGATCAGAGGTCCAAAGGGTGAATTACTGCTTTGGATACCAATGGTAGTGAGGCACCCATTTTACTCAATGTGGGCCACAACAGTCATACCCAGAGGTTGTTGTATAGAGTTGGATTTGAGCCAGATGGTTCATGGGAATAAATGGCATCAATGTTACAAGCCAATTGCCAAGCTTGCATGTAGCTCATAGTATATATGTACTGTGTGGATCCTGAGCCTTGCTTGTGTATAAGCTACTGCATTTTTGTTTTCTATAGGACATCAACTCAGTAAGTAGAATCTGCTGAATGACATGCTTGCTACAATCAATAGCACACCAAGAAGTGCAAGGGAACTTGCACAAAATGTATGCAACTGTGCCCAAACAATTGTGCCAGTAAGTTGAGTTATTTATGGTTGGACCCAGACTTACAGTGAAGGTTGAAGATCTCAGACATGTAGAACTGTTGCCAACACAAAGCAGACGTTCAACCTAGTGAGTATCTTTTGTCAAGGGTATACATAAACGTTGAGGGATTGTGTAATCGAGCTGCTGATGCAAAAGAGAAACAGCAAAGTGTAATGGAATATCGGTATGTAATCAATCGCATGATAGCTAGCCAGAGAAGATTCAGCGTCGAGTTACCACAACTTCAACCCACGCCCCTCTCTCGAGTGACCAGTGGACCCAAAAGCACATATAAATAACACAAGTAGCGGAACAGCTGTGACATAGCCTACCACGCACAAATCATGAATGTTGGCTAGCTGCACTGTCCCGTGCCACCATTGCCTCTTCCATGGACCTGCATTGCGTGAGCACCTGACGGATGACCGCACGACCACACGCGTTGCGAATGAACTGCGTCTGTAATTGACATCGGTCAAATTACCGTCTCCCGATTGATTTCAGAGGTACGGCCAAACTACTTACGTTCAATAATTCCTCAGCATAAGGCCGGGCAGCCGCGTCCGCCCCACAAAGCCTCAGAAATTCATGGAATCCCTTGGAATAGTGTTCCGGGTGCGACAACGGAGGCCACTGCGAACCGAGATGCTTCGAGTTCGGTGGTAAGAACGTGGTCTGCGAGCTCGGAGAGGCTGGGATCGAGAATGGTGGGACTGTTTCCGCCAGCTCCCACACGGTCGCACCGACAGACCAGACATCGACTTTCAGCGCATCGTACGGACCAGCTCTCATTTCTGGAGCCTATGGGTAGTCACATTAGTCCCGCGCGTTCGTGTCTGGGCCAATTCGCAAGCCTCACCTGCCAATAGATAACACCTACAGCACCCGTAACCATCGTTGCGTTCTCCGTGACTCGAATGGCATTTGAAAAGTCGGCTAGGACGAACCATCGTCAACACGTGTGGATGACAGACTCAACGGAGACGGACTCACCGATCTTCACTACACCTGCAGCGTTGAGCAATAGATTATCACTCCTTACGTCCCGGTGTGCAATATGCTGCTTCTGCAAGTAATCGAGTCCAACTAGAACCTAGCATTTATCAGTTAAATCAGACACCACCCAAATAGAGGGAGGGGAACGCAAAATTGCTTGGCTCTTACATCGCTTATAAACCGTCCCACCATCCTCTCCTGAAGCGCAAGACCCTCCGCCACGAGTGCAATCACATCCGCCAGAGAGCGCTCCATCAATTCCATCCGTATCCAAAGTGAGGTATCGAGTGCAACCGCCGTACTCGCACTTGAGTGTTCCGCTGAATTGTCGTCTTCCCCATCGTTTACGTCGGCACTCGTGTGGACATACAGGCCGTCGAGGAGAAGAATGTGCTCATGTTCCAAATTCTTTAAAAGCGTGAGTTCGTGCAAGAGAGATGCGATCTTAATACTAAGCAAGGACTCGTCCTCCCCACTTAACGAAGCTACCGACGATACCGGGGGTAACACTATACGCTTGATAGCAACATGAGACGTCTCTGCGGGTATCGGTCGCTCCGTATCGAAGCCACGCCCAGAGGGCAACGGCCCCTGCGGTATACGCGCAGCGTAGACAGAACCGCTCTCCCCTTCTGCTATCTCCACGAGGTCCGTAAATCGAGTTGACGGGTCTATAGGGCTGATGAAAGTGCGCAGGGGTGCCAATAGCGGATGAGGTACAGTAGCTGAAGGTATCTGAGCCCCCGTTCGGGGCGACGATGTGATGGGAGACCATAACTGCGACTGCGACGCAACAGAACGTAAAGAAGGTGCAACAGAACTCTTCCGTGAAGGTGCCGAGCGCGCATACGGAGATTCGGCGGCCGTCTCATCTTCACTCTCCTCGTCTACACCACCAAACGTATCCGTCGCTGACACCATCATTCTTGCCTCGGGTGCGATCATGCCTTTTCCTTTCGGTGGTGGTGGAGGCGGGACAACAGAGCCCTTCGGCGTTGGAAGGGGAATGCTGTCGCTTGGAGACGTAGTCTCAGAACTGATATGAGGAAAGTGCGAAGTACGTGGCGAGGCGATCATGCCACCCATGAGGCCCGTTATCTGACTCAGTCGTTGCAAGGATGTCGTCCTGAACCGCGAAACGGGACGTGGGGTGGCATCTTTGTCCAACTCCGCAGGCGGAGGTGGTGGCGCAGGCCATGTAGGAGATGGCGATGAGGGTGGGCCGGAGCTGGTTCCAGAAATAAGCAAAGACTGTCCATCTCCATCGTCATCCTGATGATCAACTTGCAAGGATTCTTCTTCCTCGGGCTCATAACTTGTTTCTTGGTCAGGCTGTGCGTCAGAAACTGCTCGTGATATACCAAAGGCAGAGGCAAAACTGTCTCGCTTGGCCGTCGACGGAGGAGAGATCAAGTCAGGGTCTATGACACTTGCTACCGCACGCCGTACCGCTTGTCCCTTGACCACGACGATCGTCGCCTGTGTAACAGTGACCGTAGACACTGCAGAATCTCGATCCCCTGCGTTCGACCTGGGGGCAAGGCTAGAAGACGATTCACGTCGGGAGCTACATTGCGACGACGAGGGCTCCACCAGGCAAACACTAGGAACAGGCTGAGATTGTGGCTGTAACTGAGAATTGGCTGCCTGTGCTTGAGAAGACGAACGACCGTGCTCTGATTTGGAAGGACGTAGTTGAGCTCGGATTTGGTCGGGAGGAATTGGGAGGGGGAGAGGTTTGGGTCCACAGCGAAGAAACGGTGATACCGGTGACTTCCCGTCAGCCCCAACGGTGCCACTTGGCTTGGGCGGCGCGAGGGATGGCAAAGACGACTTAGGCTTCACCTTAGGTGGTGGTGGAGGGGCACTTTCTGGGTCGGTTTCACTGACGCAGGCTGAGGGTAATGTGACTGAGGGAATGACTGAGGGAAGTAGATCTTTGCCAAGCGAGGACACATTCAAGCCGAACGAAATGTCAGGAAGTGAAGGGGACAGGATCGATAATAGCTCACGGGGCTCGTCTGTACCCTTAGACACCACTTCCCTAGCTTCGGTCTCTGCAGCCTCCGCCTCCGCCTCTTCCTCTTCCTCCTCTGGTGAGGGTGGCCTAGCTTTCCTGACATGTTCCCCGATAGATATGTTCCTACCAAACGACACGTCTGGCAATTTTGGTGCCGGCGACATGGGCGACGGTGTAACCTTCGGTGCGGGAGGAGACAGCGGTCGTAATGTCAATCGCCGCTCTGCCTTCTCGTCCTCCTCGCTTTCCTGAGGGGCTGCCAGTATCCTGCGAACCTTGACTGCCATACTCGACCGCTTATTGTCATTACCACTGGCCGTCGCATCGTCACTGCTGATCGCACTAAATAATGATGACGTCCAGTCCTCCAAACTCCCCTCTTGATGGAATGAGATCCGCGGCGCTTGCGTCATGAGACTTGCCACACGCGTTAGACGCTTGTCAATAACGAGAGGCGGCGTCGGGGAAAGCAAGCGCTGCCGCTGCGTGGCAAGATCTATATTATCCTGCTGCTGCTCTGCATCGTCGTTGTCGTCAAAGTATAGGGATGAATTGGCAGCTGATATATCCAACACGTCTTCCACTGTTGCGGGTATGTCACTAGCATCGAATGGGTCGATATCATACAGACCATCGTGACTGGATCCTTGCCCACTCGAACTCCCCACGGAAGTGCTGCACTTGCTTACTTGACTGCGTTCAGCAGTTCCCGGTATAGGTATTGACGGTATCGGGCGAGACAGTGGTAGGGGACTCGATGAGCCAGCAGGAGCTGCACCCTCGCGTGATACTTCTTTCTCGCGTCGGAATGTCTCTCCTCGCACAGGTGATGCATATGCCGGAGGAGGGTCACCATAGCTAGAGTCTGAAGACGCATTGGCAACATGATAAACCCGCCGAGGAGGCGTACGTGGTACTGAAGAGGCAGTTCGCTGGCCAGATTGTGAATGCGACGGGGATGGCGAGGGAGACGCACTGCCATGATAGATGGATGAGTCTGTGGTACGGCTGGAGCTAGAATTAGCATGACCTCTTGGGGCGGGAACAGGCAAAGAAGTAGAATGCGCGAAAGGTGAAGCCGCACGAATAGGAGTGCCCGGACTCGGAAAGGGGACGTTTCCTGTCTCGGACTGGGAACGCTGAACTTGAGGTCCTCGAGGTGTCGTCTGTACTTGTGTCACCGCAAGTGCACTGAGCAACTGTGCAGAATGGGGTTCCATGTGTCATGATGCTAAGCCACATCATATGGGAACTGCTCGATGAGACTCTCATCTTCAATCCCTCCAGCAGCATCCACTGCTCCCGTCCACCATGACAAATGGCTCTGACTGCTCCCCAGCCCCAGATCCGCACGATTGACACTACCACTGCGACTTCGATTCCCGCTCGCGGTGCTTGCGCTATCCCCTCCTCTCGAACCAAGGAATCCATTTGGTATCAATGTCCGAACTCCGAATCCTGTTGTTCGCGGTGACGGGGTACGATTGCTCCCTGTGGCACTCGTAAGGCCAGAACCGGTCCCAATGGTAAGCGTTGGCGGGGGGGTCTACACGGAGCCCAGCAAGACTTGAACTGCGAGGTACTGGATTGCGCAGTACCGGCGATGCGGGACGAGCTGAAGAGTACTGCGTATGAGGACTTGGAGCATTAGAGCTGCACCGGAGTATGTATCGAATCAGCCAGCATTCATTGAAGACTATAAAGACGTACCCGTTCTTCACATTTACGGCGGCGGTGGCGGCCTTACGACGCGCATGGATAGCGGCGATCTCTTCCTCGTCAAAGCCAGCGGTAGAAAGAGCGGTAGTCCACGACGGTGGGAGACCGGTGTAACTAGGTTCCATACATTAGTCGAAACCATACACTAGGGTAGATAGACCTACCGTTCGTCGACACGTTTGTGATGCTATGATAGGTCCAAATGCAATCGTCGTCGGCGTATCCGCGTAAGTTCGATCGCAAATTCCAGGTGAAACAATATGTCGCCACCGTGCTAGCGCTGTTCTGGTCCCACGATAGGGGGTTAACCTGAAAGTTCCAAGGCTTTGACATTCCCTCGTCGCCTTCCTCTCTCCCGCTCTCCTTGAATTCACTGGCGCTCGCACTCTCGCTTAAATCTCTCCGAGACTTGTTTCTCTTGCCCAACCAAGACAGCTTGACTAGAGACACTTTTAGATTTCGGCATCGCGTTTATGTCTGTGTGTTGCGCAGCAAGTACGCCAAACGTGTACGATTTGGATTTGGGGGAAACGAACCGCTCGAATCAGTTGATCCGTCCATAGCCGGAGTCGCCACATGCTCCCCACCTCTGCTGACTGATCTTAATGATACACCCGAACCTGACGGGACAGGCGGATCTGTCATGCCGCGTCCCAAAACCCCAGTATGTGGTCCAGCGGACCCATATGGTGGTGCGCCAAAGCTGCCTGATGTCAGTGGTGTGACAGCGTTTAAATCTGAGCTCAAAGGTTGGCCTTATGATGGTGCACGACTCAATGAAGGCGATAGTGAGCTAACTGAACTACTGAAGAGGGATTGAATGCGGAGGGAGCGTTTGAGGGTGAGTTGGAAGATGTGCTGTACGCGTTATCTTTAGGTGGGGGTGGCGGAGAGAACAATGACGAATCTGTTTTTTGGGGGGTATGAAACGCGTCGAGTGAGTCAAGACTGGAGTGCTGGTATGTTACGTTCGTAGACGTACCAGTTGAACCAGACCCAGACCCAGACTTGGGTTTGAACATCCTGAGTGAAGCAAGCCGCGATGAGAGCTTATTGGGACCCGCAACGCCGTCCGAAACGTAGTTTTGATGTGCCATTTAATGGTCAGAGAAGATTGCGGGCGAGAACGGGATTCGGTGGTTCGCCACAGCTGAAGTTGGAGTCAATTCGCGTGCGTGCCTGGGGGTCGAACGTAGAAGACTTTTGTCTAATGGCGGTTGGGTTGCATGCAATATATAGCAGTAACACGAAGGAGAGGTGAGTGGAGAGAGCGTATTTCGGTCTTGGACAGCACACGGTGGGTGGAGCGAGCGAACTGGTTGGTTGCACGACAGACTCTCAGTGGACGATCTAGTAAACAACAGAGCGTTGCCAGCGACGCGTTTGATCGGATGCTAGAAGCACGGCAAAAGAGAAGGGGGAGGGTGGACGTTTACTCTTCGTCTTCGACCTTCCTAGTCTGGCATCCGAGCACGCTTTGTTCTCGCATATACTCCTCAGTTGTTTGCTCTCCCGCCCGCCTCCCTTTCACATCTTAGCGTGTTTGGTCGGTCTTGTGGCCTCCTCTCAGATCTCCTTCCACTCGTCCGCTCTTACGCGCTCAGAAAGCCAAGCCGCGTTGCATCTTTTCGCGCACTCCTTTTCGATTCCTCTCTTCATCTCTCTTCATCCCAACCGCTTCTCAGTCACGTGACCCTCTCAAGTGCGCTCGCCGTCTCGGCATTTGGGCATGCTCGCTCGAGTCAGCCTGGCGTCACGCGGCTTTCTCCCCACACACTAAATCGCACTCACCTTGTGATCTACGAACTTACACCCTCATCTACGTCTTTCCAGATTCTATCTCATATCTCAGATTGTGCATCTTCTCGTTTCAGATGTATATCGCTGTCTCTGTTGGTTCACCTAGCTACGAAGGCTTGTGTTCCGACTTTCTTCTCGACGGCAGGCGTGGGCAGCCTCGAACTTCTGCTGTCGGTCTTTCTCTCCCGCTCGCGTAGACTTCCCACAGCAATTCACGCCCACTTACACAAGTACCGATGATATTAATACATGGTACTCTCGTCCAAATGTTCAGGAAGTAGTATAGTCATTGGTGCCTGAGAGCAATGCGAACCCGTCGAAACGTCTGGTCCAGCGTAATTGACATCAGTCACGGAGGTATATGATCGTCCCCTACCTTGAGGTAAAATGGCGAGCACCTGAGGAATTGTCCATATGGTCTTCGTACCCAAGGATATCATCAAGCCGGTCCTAGAAAGCCTGAATACCAGCCTCGCTGTCAATTAGACCCCCTGTGCAGTCATCACATACACGATGAAATTTCCAGAGGCTCATGTTATCAGAGTTGCCATACCTCCGTAAGTCGACCAGTAGATGGGAGTATGGCAGCAAGCACTCTGTAAAAACAAGAAATCCGTATATCACTCACACAACGGCACTGCATGCAAAGCAGACGCACCTCAAGCACAGTCATATCAGCACCTTCTGCGTGGGGGGAGAGCTTGTAGAAAACCAGAAATCTTTGCTGAAGTGCCCTGTGGTCGAGTCTGGGGATTCCAAATCTGAAGAAATTAAGACGCTAGCTGCTCTGGTTCCCGAGATATTTCGATTCTAAGGTCGGTGCTGTCGCCCAAGGACATGGCAACAATTTTTACATTTTTCTCTCATGGCAAGCTCATCTGAGCACAGCTGGGGTCGAGAACAGGCGATAAATTAGAATGCGCGAAAGGCGAAGTCCCACGAATAGGAGTGCATACGTACCCCCTCCCAACCATCCCAACACCGAATGTATCAGTACGATGGTGGTAAGATCAGATGTTTTCCGTGTGTACATTCAAGTTCAAACTGATCTTCGTTTTGATGCGCTGAGAAGTTAAGCAACGTGTTTACAGCATGTCGGCGCCTGTTGCAACTTTAACCTTTTCTTGTTTCCACATCCACAACCTCAATCGTCGACCCCATCCAGTGACTTTGAATCAAATATTGATTTCTCAATGGCTCGCAAGCAATCTAAGAAACATCGCCTCTTTCGGATCTACAAAGCCATCTGGCTCTGCATCTAACTTTGTCTCGGTAAGTAACTAATCTCCCTGCGGGCGATCATAGTCGCCGATCCACAAAGAAACAGCCGCAAGAGCCGCCTCAGACTCCCGCTCGTGACGTATCCTCGATTGCTGGAACGTCAGGGATTTTCTCCCGGAGGGCGCTTGCAGGTGATGAAGCATATCTTCCATCGGTCGAACCGAGGTTCCGTCGCAGCAGAAGTCGCTGATACGTATGCCGCTGGGGGTGCGCATGCTGCAACGAGAACAAAATCAAGCGAGCTCTAACTCAGGATGTGTGTCGTCTGCCTTATCCCATTGCTTGCGATGACCTTGAGTGCCTCTTGCTGGACAGACTCAAAGGCCAAACGACAACTCAGAAATAGGACCAGTTACAGGCTACTGCATGTCAGGAATGCCGATACTGCAACTGGGACCATGCGGCGACACCAGCAATAGTGCTGTTGAACCTACTAATGACGCCAGTGCCGCACTCAGTCCGGTCTCGGTATTGATCGGCAGTGAAGTCGACACTGCTCAACAGGCCCTGGATGGCATGACGTCCATACCAGGAATAGGCCAAACGGCTACTGAACTCGTTGCACAGGCTGATACTGCGGTCGCAAATATCCAAAACTTCAGTAACACGTACCTCCAGCCCCTCAAGACCTTTAACTCCGTCGTTACTACTATCGCCCAGGTACGTGCATTATCATATGTTCATTCACAGGCTCTGATGTAAGTGCGCAGGTTCACCCCTATGCCCAGATTGCTCTTGGAATCTTAACCGCGGCTGCTCAGGTACGTTCACATCCTGGTGCATACACGCTGCTCACCTCACACCGCTCCCTACAGTCGCTTATCAATCAAGCTGACCTGGACAACGAGGTGTCCAACCTCCTTGATACAGTCAGAAAAGTCTATGAATTTCTTCTGGCGGACGATACCATCCGGAACATCGATAGTATGAAGGCAACTTTAGGGGAAATTGCACAGGTGATAAGTGATGCAGCCCGGTTCATAAAGAATTATTCGGAGACGAAAAGCTTTTGTATGTCGATTCCACTTTTTATCGAAAGGTTGATTGATTCAGCTGTTCTCAGGGCAGAGATTGGGAAAAAACATAGTGTCCGATACGCGGACCACGACCGATGGTTACATCAAGGTGCTAAACGACCTGATGCAACAGTACCGGGACCGTGCGGTCCGGGATATTCACACCAACGTGCATCATGTACTTGAAGACCTGAACCTTGCGCGTGGGGAACTGGACCTCGTGCGCGGGGATATGAGCCTCGTACGCGGAGATATGAGCCTCGAAGGGATGGCCTACGCAGGGGGTGCGGGGGTCAGTAAGACCAAGAGGTGCCTAGACGGTACCAGAACGGAGATCCTCACAGAGATCGTTAGCTGGATCAACAGCACAGATGGAAATGTCCCGCGCATTCTCTGGCTCCACGGGCAGGCTGGCAGAGGGAAGTCTGCCATCGCGCATACCATTGCCTTGTGGCTCAAGGATGCTGGTGGGTTCGGGTCGTGCTTTTGCTTCGCCCGAGACAGGCAAGCCGAGCGTCGTGAGGAAAAGATATTTACGACCATTGCACGTGATCTGGCGGACCGAGACCCTGCGTTTCGGCGGGCTTTGGCCGATGAGTTGGCGAAGGACTATTCGCTCAAGACTACCTCCGATGTCATGCTACAGTGGGAAAAACTCATTTTGGAGCCGTTGTCGAAGATGTCGAGTGCTACAATTGGAAGCGTGGCCGTGGTAATCGATGCGCTGGACGAGAGTGGCCTGGAAGAATCGCGGAGACACATCTTGTCGGTGCTTGAGTCACAGGCGGGCGATCTCCCCCACAATTTCCGTGTGTTCGTAACATCCCGCCCCTTGCCTGATATCGAACGTGTGTTGAGAGGCTCTCCACATGTGAAGGCAATTTCCTTGGACGACGTTCCTACAGAATGGACACAACGCGACATCAAGTTATATGTCTCCAAGCAACTTGGTCAGCTTTCAGGCATCGGAGAGCCTGAGGTCCGGATGATTGTCCGGAAAGCGGACTGCTTATTTGAATGGGCGCGTCTGGCCTGCGACTACATCAAGCCGAACAGAGCGGGAACAACCGTGAAGGAACGCTATGACGATGTAATCTCTCTTCAGTCCAAAGAGGGAAGAACACTCTTGGATTCAACTTATGCCGCAATCTTGGAGAGTGTTATCCCGCCATCTGGGAAATCCATTGAACGATACCGCTCCGTAATGCACCAGGTCGTGATGACGCTCGAACCTCTGCCTATGGCAGCCTTGGACGAAATGCGTAAACATTTCCCAAACCCGCAGGATCACTATAACGTTGTTCTCATCCTCGAGTTCATGTCCCCATTACTAGGTGGCATCGTCGACAGGCGCTTTCCTGTCCGAGCCCTCCATGCATCCTCTTATGACTTCCTTAACTGATCATTCACGGAGTGGGGTCTACTTCATTGACACCTCTTGCTCGTATAACCTTGCTGCTGCCACCTTGCGGATTCTTCATGACGAGCTTCGGTTCAACATTTGTGGATTGGACAGCTCCTACTCGAGCAATGCAGAGGTTATTGATTTACCCAAGAGAATCAGCGAGAACATTATGCCCCATTTCTCCTACTCCTGTCGATTCTGGTCCCAACATCTACAGAAGTCTACATTGGAGTTGGCCCTTGGACAGTTGCTAAAGGCTCTTGTGGAAGTGAAAAAATTCTATTTTGGCTTGAGGCTATGAGCCTACTGGATGGAGTTGGAAATGCTGCTGCAGCACTGATTTCTGCTAAAACATGGCTCCTGGTGAGTTTCACATAACTATTTGCATTAATGTTGTCTCACTGGGCATAGACCAATCAGGATGGATGGATGGATACATTGGGGTTTGTAGAAGATGGTATCAGGTTTATTCAAAACTCCAATGGTGCAATTTCTTACAGTGCACCACATGTGTACATCTCTGCACTGGCATTTCTTCCTGTGAAGACAAAGCTATCAATGATGCTCATGCCAAAATTTTCTTCCCTCCCTGGAGTTGTAGGAGGCCTAGAACACTGGCCAGCTTCTCAACTGCTTGGCTTGGAGGGGCATACAGAAGGAGTCATTTCAGTTGCTGTTCTCCCCTGATGGAAAGAGGATTGTGTCAGGCTCAAAGGACAAGACTGTGAGGGTGTGGGATGCTGAAAGAGGTGTGCAGATTGGCAGCATTCTTGAGGGGCATGCATATCAGGTCAATTCAGTTGCATTCTCCCCTGATGGAAAGAGGGTTGTGTCAGGCTCAGGGGACAAGACTGTGAGGGTGTGGGATGCTGAAAGAGGCATCCAGATTGGCAGCCATCTTGAGGGGCATACACATGCAGTCATTTCAGTTGCATTCTCCCCTGATGGAAAGAGGATTGTGTCAGGCTCAGAGGACAACACTGTGAGGCTGTGGGATGCTGACAGTGGTGTGCAGATTGGCAGCCATCTTCAGGGGCATGCACATGCAGTCATTTCAGTTGCATTCTCCCCTGATGGAAAGAGGATTGTGTCAGGATCTTGGGACAAGACTGTGAGGGTGTGGGATGCTGAAAGAGGTGTGCAGATTGGCAGCCCTCTTGAGGGGCATACAGATCATGTCTGGTCAGTTGCATTCTCTGCTGATGGAAAGAGGATTGTGTCAGGCTCAAAGGACATGACTATGAGGGTGTGGGATGCTGAAACAGGTGTGCAGTTTGGCAGCCACCTTGAGGGGCATACAGATCAAGTCTTTTCAGTTGCATTCTCCCCTGATGGAAAGATGATTGTGTCATGCTCTTTGGACAAGACTGTGAGGGTGTGGGATGCTGAAAGAGGTGTGCAGATTGGCAGCCCTCTTGAGGGGCATACAGATCATGTCTGGTCAGTTGCATTCTCCCCTGATGGAAAGAGGATTGTGTCAGGCTCAGGGGACAAGACTGTGAGGGTGTGGGATGCTGAAAGAGGTGTGCAGATTGGTAGCCATCTTCAGGGGCATACAGGTCGAGTCATTTCAGTTGCATTCTCCCCTGATGGAAAGAGGATTGCGTCAGGCTCAGAGGACAACACTGTGAGAGTGTGGGATGCTGAAAGAGGTGTGCAGATTGGCAGCCATCTTGAGGGGCATACAAATGCAGTCTGCTCAGTTGCATTCTCCTCTGATGGAAAGAGGGTTGTGTCAGGCTCAGATGACAACACTGTGAGGGTGTGGGATGCTGAAAGAGGTGTGCAGATTGGCAGCCATCTTGAGGGGCATACAGATCAAGTCTTTGCAGTTGCATTCTCCCCTGATGGAAAGAGGATTGTGTCAGGCTCAAAGGACATGACTGTGAGGGTGTGGGATGCTGAAAGAGGTTTGCAGATTGGCAGCCCTCTTGAGGGGCATACAGATCAAGTTTGGTCAGTTGCATTTTCCCCTGATGGAAACAGGATTGTGTCAGGATCTTGGGACAAGACTGTGAGGGTGTGGGATGCTGAAAGAGGTGTGCAGATTGGCAGCTATCTTGAGGGGCATACAGAGCCAATCTTTTCAGTTGCATTCTCCTCTGATGGAACAAGGATTGTGTCAGGATCTTGGGACAAGACTGTGAGGGTGTGGGATGCTGAGAGAGGTGTGCAGATTGGCAGCCATCTTGAGGGGCATACAGATGCTGTGTCTTCAGTTGCATTCTCCCCTGATGGAAAGAGGATTGTGTCATGCTCAGATGACCAGACTGTGAGGGTGTGGGATGTTGAAAGAGGTTTGCAGATTGGCAGCCATCTTGAGGGGCATACAGATCAAGTCTGGTCAGTTGCATTCTCCCCTGATGGAAAGGGGATTGTGTCAGGCTCTTGGGACAAGACTGTGAGGGTGTGGGATGCTAATGGATATGAACATATGATCAGCACCCATGAGCAGTTGAAGTTTTATTCATCCAATCTGAGCAATCCACTTGTTCCATCTTACAGAAGAGATGGTAAGCACACTGCCCCTGTAATGTATTCTACATTATTGACAGCAATTTCAGCCATCACATCATGCCACATCTGCTTCTCATCTATTTCTTCACATGCACTCAAGATACTGAACAACTTCTCAGTGGACTCCTGCAGGAGGATGGGACACCATGTGCTCAACCAGTTAAGCTGCACAATGATGGCTGGATCAGAGGTCCAAAGGGTGAATTACTGCTTTGGGTACCAATGTCAATGAGGTCCCCATTTTACTCAATGTGGACCACAACAGTCATACCCAGAGGTTGTTGTATAGAGTTGGATTTGAGCCAAATGGTTCATGGGAACAAATGGCATCAATGTTACAAGCCAATTGCCAAGCTTGCATGTAGCTCATAGTATACATATGTACTGTGTGGATCCTGAGCCTTGCTTGTGTATAAGCTACTGCATTTTTGTTTTCTATAGGACATCAACTCAGTAAGTAGAATCTGCTGAATGACATGCTTGCTACAATCAATAGCACACCAAGAAGTGCAAGGGAACTTGCACAAAATGTATGCAACTGTGCCCAAACAATTGTGCCAGTAAGCTGAGTTATTTATGGTTGGACCCAGACTTACAGTGAAGGTTGAAGATCTCAGACATGTGGAACTGTTGCCAACACAAAGCAGATGTTCAACCTAGTGAGTATCTTTTGTTAAGGGTATACATAAATGTCGAGGGATTGTGTAATTGAGCTGCTGATGCAAAAGAGAAACAGCAAAGTGTAATGGAATATCGGTATGTAATCAATCGCATGATAGCTAGCCAGAGAAGATTCGGCGTCGAGTTACCACAACTTTAATCCACGCCCCTCTCTCGAGTGACCAGTGGACCAAAAGCACAAATAAATAACACAAGTAGCGGAACAGCTGTGACATACCCTACCACCCACAAATCATGAATGTTGGCTAGCTGCACTGTCCCGTGCCACCATTGCCTCTTCCATGGACCTGCATTGCGTGAGCACCTGACGGATGACCGCACGACCACAGGCATTGCGAATGAATTGTGTCTGTAATTCACACCGGTCAAATTACCGCCTCCCGATCGATTTCAGAGGTACGGCCAAACTACTTACGTTCAATAATTCCTCAGCGTATGGCCGGGCAGCCGCATCCGCTCCACAAAGCCTCAGAAATTCATGGAACCCCTTGGAATAGTGTTCCGGGTGCGATAACGGAGGCCACTGTGAACCGAGATGCTTCGAGTTCGGTGGTAAGAACGTGGTCTGCGAGCTTGGAGATGCTGGGATCGAGAATGGCGGGACCGTTTCCGCCAGCTCCCAGACGGTCGCACCGACGGACCAGACATCAACTTTCAGCGCATCGTACAGACCAGCTCTCATCTCTGGAGCCTATGTGTGGTTACATTAGTCCCGCGCGTTCATGTCTGGGCCAATTCGCAAGCCTCACCTGCCAATAGATAACACCTACAGCACCCGTAACCATCGGTGAGTTCTTCGTGACCCGAATGGCATTTGAAAAGTCGGCTAGGATGGACCGTCGTCGACACGCGTGAATAACAGACTTAACGGAGACAGACTCACCGATCTTCACTACACCTGCAGCGTTGAGCAATAGATTATCGCTCCTTACGTCTCGATGTGCAATATGCTGCTTCTGCAAGTAATCAAGTCCAACTAGAACCTAGTATTTATCGGTTGGATCAGACACCCCGCAAACAGAGAAGAAAAAAATAGCAAAGTTGCTAGGTTCTTACATCGCTTGTAAACCGTCCCACCATCCTCTCCTGAAGCGCAAGACCCTCCGCCACGAGTGCAATCACATCCGCCAGAGAACGCTCCATCAATTCCATCTGTATCCAAAGTGAGGTATCGAGTGCAACCGCCGTACTCGCACTTGAGTGTTCCGCTGAATTGTCATCTTCCCCTTCGTTTACGTCGGTACTCGTGTGGACATACACGCCGTCGAGGAGAAGAATGTGCACATGTTCCAAATTCTTTAAAAGCGTGAGTTCGTGCCAGAGAGATGCGATCTTAATACTAAGCAAGCACTCGTCCTCCCCACTTAACGAAGCTACCGACGATGCTGGGGGTAGCACTATACGCTTGATAGCAACATGAGACGTCTCTGCGGGTATCGGTCGCTCCATAGCGAAGCCACGCCCAGAAGGCGACGGCTCCTGCGATATACGCGCAGCGTAGACAGAACCGCTCTCCCCTTCCGCTATCTCCACGAGGTCCGTAAATCGGGTTGACGGGTCTATAGGACTGATGAAAGTGCGCAGGGGTGCCAATAGCGGATGAGGTACAGTAGCTGAAGGTATCTGAGCCCCCGTTCGGGGCGACGATGTGGTGGGAGACCATAACTGCGACTGCGACGCAACAGAACGTAAAGAAGGTGCAACAGAACTCTTTCGTGAAGGTGCCGAGCGCGCATACGGAGATTGGCCAGCCGTCTCATCTTCACTCTCCTCGTCTACACCACCAAACGTATCCGTCGCCGACACCATCATTCTTGCCTCGGGTGCGATCATGTCTTTTCCTTTCGGTGGTGGTGGAGGCGGGACAACAGAGCCCTTCGGCGTTGGAAGGGGTATACTGTCGCTTGGAGACGTAGTCTCAGAGCTGATATGGGGAAAGTGCGAAGTACGTGGCGATGTGATCGTGCCGCCCATAAGGCCCGTTATCTGACTCAGTCGTTGCAAGGATGTCGTCCTGAACCGCGAAACGGGACGTGGGGTGGCATCTTTATCCAATTCCGCAGGCGGGGGTGGTGGCGCAGGCCATGTAGGAGATGGCGATGAGGGTGGGCCGGAACTGGTTCCAGAAATAAGCAAAGACTGTCCATCTCCATCGTCATCCTGATGATCAACTTGCAAAGATTCTTCTTCCTCGGGCTCATAACTCGTTTCTTGGTCAGGCTGCGCGTCAGGAACTGCTCGCGATATACCAAAAGCAGAGGCAAAGCTGTCACGCTTGGCCGTCGATGGAGGAGAGATCAGGTCAGGGTCTATGACACTTGCTACCGCACGCCGCACTGCCTGTCCCTTGACCACGACGATCGTCGCCTGTGTAACAGTGACCGTAGACACTGCAGAATCTCGATCGCCTGCGATCGACCTGGGAGCAAGGCTAGAAGACGATTCACGTCGGGAGCTACATTGCGACGACGAGGGCTCCACCAGGCAGACACTAGGAACGGGCTCAGATTGTGGCTGCAACTGAGAACTGGCTGCTTGTGCTTGAGAAGACGAACGGCCGTGCTCTGATTTGGAAGGACGTAGTTGCGCCCGGATTTGGTCGGGAGGAATTGGGAGGGGGAGAGGTTTGGGTCCACAGCGGAGAAACGGAGACACTGGTGACTTCCCATCCGCCCCAATGGTGCCGCTTGGCTTGGGCGGCGCGAGGGATGGCAGAGATGGCTTAGGCTTCACCTTGGGTGGTGGTGGAGGGGCACTTTCTGAGTCGGGTTCACTGACGGAGGCTGAGGGTAATGTGACTGAGGGAATGACTGAGGGAAGTAGATCTTTTCCAAGCGAGGACACATTCAAGCCGAACGAAACGTCAGGAAGTGAAGGGGACAGGATCGATAATAGCTCACGGGGCTCGTCCGCACCCTTAGACACCACTTCCCTAGCTTCGGTCTCTGCAGCCTCTGCCTCTTTCTCTTCCTCCTCCGGTGAGGGTGGCCTAGCGTTCCTGACATGTTCGCCAATAGATATGTTCCTACCAAACGACACGTCTGGTAATTTTGGCGCCGGCGACATGGGTGACGGGGTAACCTTCGGTGCGGGAGGAGACAGTGGTCGTAATGTCAATCGCCGCTCTGCCTTCTCGTCCTCCTCGCTTTCCTGAGGGGCTGCCAGTATCCTGCGAACCTTGACTGCCATACTCGACCGTTTATTGTCATTACCACTGCTCGTCGCATCGTCACTGCTGATCGCACTAAATAATGATGACGTCCAGTCCTCCAAACTCCCCTCTTGATGGAATGAGATCCGCGGCGCTTGCGTCATGAGACTTGCCACACGCGTTAGACGCTTGTCAATAACGAGAGGCGGCGTCGGGGAAAGCAAGCGCTGCCGCTGCGTGGCAAGATCTATATTATCCTGCTGCTGCTCTGCATCGTCGTTGTCGTCAAAGTATAGGGATGAATTGGCAGCTGATATATCCAACACGTCTTCCACTGTTGCGGGTATGTCACTAGCATCGAATGGGTCGATATCATACAGACCATCGTGACTGGATCCTTGCCCACTCGAACTCCCCACGGAAGTGCTGCACTTGCTTACTTGACTGCGTTCAGCAGTTCCCGGTATAGGTATTGACGGTATCGGGCGAGACAGTGGTAGGGGACTCGACGAGCCAGCAGGAGCTGCACCCTCGCGTGATACTTCTTTCTCGCGTCGGAATGTCTCTCCTCGCACAGGTGATGCATATGCCGGAGGAGGGTCACCATAGCTAGAGTCTGAAGACGCATTGGCAACATGATAAACCCGCCGAGGAGGCGTACGTGGTACTGAAGAGGCAGTTCGCTGGCCAGATTGTGAATGCGACGGGGATGGCGAGGGAGACGCACTGCCATGATAGATGGATGGGTCTGTGGTACGGCTGGAGCTAGAATTAGCATGACCTCTTGGGGCGGGAACAGGCAAAGAAGTAGAATGCGCGAAAGGTGAAGCCCCACGAATAGGAGTGCCCGGACTCGGAAAGGGGACGTTTCCTGTCTCGGACTGGGAACGCTGAACTTGAGGTCCTCGAGGTGTCGTCTGTACTTGGGTCATCGCAAGTGCACTGGGCAACTGTCCAGTATGGGTTTGATGTGTCATGGTGCTAGCCGCATCATACGGGAACGGCTCGATGAGAGTCTCATCTCCAATCCCTCCAGCAGCATCCACGTTCCCGTCCACCATGACAAATGGCTCTGACTGCCCCCCAGCCCCAGATCCCGCACGATTGACACTACCACTGCGACTTCGATTCCCGCCCGCGGTGCTTGCGCCATCCCCTCCTCTCGAGCCAAGGAATCCATTTGGTATCAATGTCCGAACTCCGAATCCTGTTGTTCGCGGTGACGGGGAAGGATTGCTCCCTGCGGCACTCGTAAGGCCAGAACCGGTTCCAACGGTAAGCGTTGGCGGGGGGTCTACACGGAGCCCAGCAAGACTTGAACTGCGAGGTACTGGATTGCGCAGTACCGGCGATGCGGGACGAGCTGAAGAATATTGCGTGTGAGGACTCGGAGCATTAGCGCTGCATTGGAGAATGTATTGAATCAGCCAACGTTCACCGAAGACTATAAAGACGTACCCGTTCTTCAAATTCACAGCGGCGGCGGCCTTGCGACGCGCATGGATAGCGGCGATCTCTTCCTCGTCAAAGCCAGCGGCAGAAAGAGCGGTAGTCCACGACGGTGGGAGACCGATGTAACTAGGTTCCATAGATTAGTCGAAACCAGACACTAGGGTAGATAGACCTACCCTTCGTCGACATGTATGTGGTGCTATGGTATTTCCAAATGCAATCGTTGTCGGCGTATTGGTGTAAGTTCGATCGCAAATTCCAGGTGAGACAATAGGTCGCCACTAAGGTTAGCGCTGTTCTGGTCCCACACTAGGGGGTTAGTCATGCTTACCTGAAAGTTCCAAGGCTTTGATATTCCCTCGTCGCCTTCCTCTCTCCCGCTCTCCTCGAATTCACTTGCGCTCGCACTCTCGCTTAAATCTCTCCGAGACTTGTTTCTCTTGCCCAACGAAGACAGTTTGAATAGAGACTTTTTAGATTTCGGCATCGCGTTTATGTCTGTGTGTTGCGCAGCAAGTACGCCAAACGTGTACGGATTTGGATTTGGTGGAAACGAACCGCTCGAATCAGTCGATCCGTCTACAGACGGAGTCGCCACATGCTCCCCACCTCCGCTGACTGATCTTAATGATACACCCGAACCTGACGGGACAGGCGAAGCTGTCATGCCGCGTCCTAAAACCCCAGTATGTGGTCCCGCGGACCCATGTTGTGGTGCGCCAAAGCTGCCCGATGTCAGTGGTGTGACAGGGTTTGAATCTGGGCTCAAAGGTTGGCCTTGTGATGGTGCGCGACTCAACGAAGGCGACAGTGAGCTAACTGAACGACTGAAGAGGGATTTGGTGTAGAATGCGGAGGGAGGATTTGAGGGTGAGTTGGAAGATGTGCTGTACACGCCATCTTTGGGTGGAGGTGGCGGAGGGAACGATGAAGAATCTGTTTTTTGGGGGGTATGAAACGCGTCGAGTGAGTGAGGACTGCAGTGCTGGTATGTTACGTTCGTAGACGTACCAGTTGAACCAGACCCAGACTTGGGTTTGAACATCCTGAGTGAAGCAAGCCGCGACGAGAGCTTATTGGGACCCGCAACGCCGTCCGAAACGTGGTTTTGATGTGCCATTTAATGGTCAGAGAAGATCGCGGGCGAGAACGGAATTTGGTGGTTCGCCACAGTTGAAGTTAGAGTCAAGTCGCGTGCGTGCCTGGGGGTCGAACGTAGAAGACTTTTGTCTAGTGGCGGCTGGGTTGCATGCAATATATAGCAGTAACACGAAGGAGAGGTGAGTGGAGAGAGCGTATTTCGGTCTTGGACAGCACACGGTGGGTGAAGCGAGAGAACTGGTTGGCTGCACAACGGACCCTCAGTGGACGATCCAGTAAACAACAGGGCGTTGCCAGCGACGCGTTGATCGGATGCTAGAAGCACGGCAAACAGAAGGGGGAGGGCTGGCGTTCCGACTTTCTTCTCGACGACAGACGTGGGCAGCCCCGAACTTCTGCTGTCGGTCTTTCTGTCCCGTTCGCTTACAGAAATCATGACTTCCCACAGCAATTCACACCCACTTACACAAGTACCGATGATATTAATACATGGTACTCTCGTCCCAATGGTCAGGAAGTAGCACAGTCATTGGTGCCTGAGATCAATGCGAACCCGTGGAAACGTCTGGCCAGCTCAATTGACATCAGTCACGGAGGTATACGATCGTCCCCCATCTTCGTACCCAAGGATATCAAGCCTGAATACCGGCCTCGATATCACTCAGACCGCCTTTGCAGTCATCACACATATGATGACAATGTCCAAAGTCACTGTGAGTCAACCAGCGCTGATGAGAGTATGACAATGGGCAGCCTGTAAACACAAGAAATCCGTATATAACTCACACAGCAGCACTGCATGAAAAGCAGACGTATCTCAAGCACAGTCATATCAGCACCTTCCACGTGGGGGGAGAATTAGCGGTCCTATGTGCAGGCTATCAGGATACCACAGTTACCTCGCAGTTCATCCTAACAACGGGGTTGATGTGGTAACTGTCCATCCGGTAGATGAGTTCGTATGCTTGGTCCTTAGCAGCTTTGAAGTAATACGCCTAATTGCAATTGGGGTTACCAGCCAACGAATCTGTTCACAAATATTCGTGCAGACCTCGGGGACTGTAGAAAATCCGGCATCTAACGAGTTGGGGTACTCGAGCAAGGGACGAGACATGTATTATATTTGTGATAGGCGTGCAGTACACGTATCCGAACTTATGAGCGAGGCAGTAGCGCTACCAGAGATAGCTACCGATACAGATAGGCGGGAAGAAACTCGAAACACACAGAAACACAACCTGAATGACCCAAGGGAAATTGAAAAGCATACAAATACACCTCAGAAGACTTTTAGGTCCACCGAGAATAAATGCATAGCAACCAGCTAACGAACGAGAAAGGGAGAGAAAAAAACCGACCACGTGTCAGGAAACCTAGACCGAGGCAGTCACCGTGCTCCCGTCCTCCACCATGTAACCCCCTGGAAAACGATCGTGCGTCGCAAGCCGCCCAATAGTAACACACGCTGACTTTGGAGTCTGCGAAGGCCTACGTGGCATCAACTTCGGTCGAGTAAGAGTATACAAGATCGTATTGATCAGGCCTGATGATGCGTACAATGTGGCCGCGAAACCTGTCACTGCAAACGGAACGGCATGGCCCGTGAATTCGGAAAACCGAGCTGCTGATATAGGCAACACCTATCACCCATTCAGTATAATCATGTCAAAGATACAGAAGACCACACACGAGTATGATGTATACCAAGGGGTAACTGTAAAGTGATTCGTCCAGAAGCCACCAATTGTTGACCAGGAGCTACTTACAAGATCATTTGATTTGCTCTCACACTCTCTATGGATGTCCCCGCTCCATATGGGATTCCTCTCTCCTGCCGTCCTCTCCAGCGGATCCTGTTACCATCCATGATAACGAGTCGCTTGATGACAAGTATGAGGAACAGGTATGAGATGATGTTTAATATAGCGGCCAGCCACATCCATATATAGTCGAGGCCAATTTGTTCCATGATACCCCTCTCGATCCAGCACCCTGAACGGAAGTGTCGATTCAAGTTGTCAAAGGTACAATCGAACTATGAACACTAACAGTGGCCGGTGGGACCGTTAATGTTATGTTGAATTACGTTCGGCGCGACCACCAGAACAACGATGGCCGACCAAATTATCGCCAGTACAAACAGCGCATATTTTGGTGGAGACCTCCAGTTCAGCACCAATACTTGCAGTATATGCAAGGCAATGGCCTAACTCGAATCGTTATTGCATCATTGCGATAGTTTATGTAACTGACGTACCATTGTACTGACAAGGGAAGTCTTTGGGTATGTGAAAGACATTTCTTTTCGATTTTAATACTTACCTGAGAGCAACCCCAACATCACCCACCTGCATGAAGAAACCTGCATGCGATGAACGACAAGCGTCCAGTAAAATGAAAGCGAAAATACCTTGAACTGTACAAGCGGCATCGAAGTACACCCTCTGGCGGTTAAATGAGCGAGCGAGCGACTTCACAGACGCGCCGAAGGCTCACCGTTTCTATGACCCACTTGATATCAAGAAATCCACCTGAACACCATCAGCAAGCAGTCAGCAGGAAGCGCGGAATAGTAAATACCGACCTATAGCCAGGAAAAGGTCAGAAATCATTAAATTGAGGAAATAGTAGTGTATAGGCGAGTCGGTGGACCACCTCCGCGAGGCATTTGGCTTGATGGTGATAGCGCTATACTGACCTGAAAATCAGCCAGCATGCCAGCGGCAAAGGGAGGAAACCCACAGCAATGTAAATCAGCACACCACCGACGGCAAGTGCTGACAGAGCAGACGCGATGGCTATGAAGGCCATCATCCTGAAGTCGAATTGGACACCCATGGCTAGCGTGTTGGAAGCAAGAGATATCTGTCCGTAGCAAGGGTTGGATTAAATGGGTTCAGAAGCTGTATATATTGCCGACGACTGGATATGCTGTGATTAATAGTCCTTATCATGGCAGGACCTGGCAGGTGTACCTGGGCACACAGCAAGTGACCAGCCTGGCTCCAGGGCAGGTGTGAGCAGTCTAACGTGGACAACGTTGGCAATGAAAAACGTTCATGCACCTTGCTACGAGTGGGTATATTGGTAGCAGCTTGTATGTAATAACAAGCCACTTTCAAGTCGTTCCCACCAGAGCCAATATCTTCCTTCAGGCACTACTCCAGGTGTTGGGCGTCAAAGCTCGACCGCAATCACCTTCATCACGATGCCGCCCGGTCCCCTACGTGGAGTGCCATATCCACACCAGTTCCCGTCACTCCTTCTCCATTAGGTGGAGTGGATCGCATCCCCTACTCTCTCGGTATCATAGGCATAGCGTCTTCGCGCGGCAATAGAAGGCAAGTGTTGCGACTTACAGTTGGTTTCGATGGCAGTTTGACGTGTCCCATCCAGCCAGCCACCAAGTGGACTCTTTGCTTGGATGTCTGAGGGCTCGTCTGACCATGGAGAAGACTCCGAATTTTGACTGGGCGCCCGACAACCCCAAAGGTTGCATTCGCTGGGTTCTACGAGGATCAGCTCCATGGTCTTCAAGCTTTACCCCATTAGCCCAGTCTTGTAAGTTTATTAGACATCCTGCACATGCAGGACGAAGATGGCCCTTAATTTCACATGGACGCACTGGCACTTTCAACGTTCTACCTTGTACGGAATCTTAGCCAAGACTGGCCAACGATTGTACTCTCGAAAGCAGGTCGCATATTCTATTTGACCGCTATCCTGGTAGGCCAACGTGTTTGGTGGGAAGTCCTGCAGGGTCAGTAATAAACCCGATTATCGGCACAAGGAACCTTCCGAGAACGAGTAAGAAATCTGAAGACAGGCTCCGAGAGTATGGTCAATACTGAATTGCGTATCGCGTGTACGCTAGACTTACCTCCTGTTAGTTCGCAACTCACAGGTACGACCCAGTAATTACTACTGCATACGGGTAACACAAGAATGCCACAGTTGGCGATGATTCCGAGGAGGTCGGGATATGCGAGTGATCGCACGAACGACTGGCACTGAAGAGGAAGGGAGCACGCGTGTCAAGGTACTCTGTCTTTAAGGAGGATGCTGTGTCCGTCAGTTGCACTACTCACATCGCCACACTTGGCAGAGGATAAGATTCGTTATCCTTAGAAAGAAGACAGTAAAATTTGTTAGAAGCACAGCCATGTGCGCGTTGGCATGGAGCACGAAATCCTGGTCTGGTAACCCGAAGTTTTAGCACGCAACGGGCTTGAAGCTTGACATCCTATTGCTGCCATGTAGTACCCGAGGTCGTCTGAGGCACAAACCGAAACTGTATAATGATGAAGAGACAAGGAGTATAAACGATGACGGAGGGCTAAGTGGGGCAGCTGAGGCTGCATCGTGTCGTTCTAATGCGGTTTTGATTGAGTGTGTTAAACTTCGCCTCAGCACCCAAGTGGGGGAGTGGAGAATGCCTAGTCTCGAATATGCGGACCTTGGCTAAACCCTATGTTCCAACTCGAGCCGTAAGTGCGGGAGACCATTGGACTCCGAGGCAAAGCCGTTTGCCAAGACGCCTCCGAGTTCGTGTCTGAAAATTGTTTTGCCCTGTGTGTTGTTGCCGAACCTGAGGCCGTGGAACACGGATTGGCTGACGAAAGTCACGAGACGCGTGATCGATCATATCCATGATTGGCAGGTACAAAACGTTGAATTCACCAGAAGCAAAAGGTATTCTTCTTCCCTTGGCCCACGTGCACTGCTTGGTGCCGAGCTATATACTAACAACTTCCTCGCACATGAAACTATCGTACACCTCCTACTTTATATCTTCTAGTCAATGCGCATGAATGGATGCTTACACAAATTCTACTTTGCATCTATGTACTGCATGCCATTGTAGCTATGGATGTTACGACAGCTTTGAACTTTTCACGAGGTCAGATCATGGTGGCGCCTGTGGCGTCCAGGGACGGCGCTTGGAGAGCGTGAATTCCTTCCGCTGTTGGCCTTTCTCTCTAGATCATCATATGGGGCCCGTTCGCTGACAACTATGACCTCCCACAGCAAATGGCACCCATGCCATACCAAAGCCCTCCGGGCGCTCCTGGACGCATTTGGAGGGAGTGTGTGGTGTCCGTAGTTACGAAGTCTTTCAACCGAAAGCACTACAAGGAGGGAGTGTTACTTATCAATGTAAGAGATCTGTTATCATCGTGTGTGTGATGGAATGGGAAGCTGTATGGTAATGGAGTTTTACGAATGAAACCATTGTGGGGAGGAAAAACACTTGGAAGATGGGTGAGATGCATAATGAAGTGGAGCTGCAGTGTCCAAACAGCATCGACGATAGCCAAGCGATCCTGCATTTCACACCTCTGGATAGCTCTGACATTTGCAAGTTTTCTTTCTATCGAAGTAGCTGGCAGGTACAAGGCACAGCCCCTCCCCCCTGCATGTGATTGGAGTTAACGGTCCGGTATGATCGTGAACGACAAAGAATTTACAGACCTGGGCCTAACGGCATCCAGGAATTCCAGTGGGCAGGTAACCAAGTGGTTTACTAGTAGTAGCCCTAATCACGACGTCGGAGCCTGAGAGTGATCCCATCAGGCTGCTCATTCTCAGTTAGACGTCTGGTTCAAGAATAGATATGTAATTTAACGGTCACGGATCTGGAGGTATACAGAACTGCGTAACCTATAATTTACTGTAAAAAAAAGAACCAAAAATCTACCGATCTGCGACGGCATTTCCACATTAAGGCGTCACTGTATAGATACCAATACCGCCTGGCCTGAAGTTCAATGAACTCGCATTGATGTTTTGCCCAACCGAAAAGATACGCTGAACTTGTTGAGTTATATTCGTAATCTGCCCCAGTCCAACGGCATTCCATGGTACGATGACCTGCTCGTTGACGGTGCTCGCAACGAGCAGCAGATATGCGGTGCCGTTGTTCCATAGCCCTGCGTCAACACCCTGGTAGCTATAGACGGAGAACGCGGCCCTGGGACCAACAAGGAATGGCGTGATGATCTCATTTATGATGCCTGTGAGATTAGTTGCGGTGCCCTCGATGGTAGTGACGTTGCCAGTGGTTGTGGGATATTGGTATGACATAGATCCTGTACAACGAAATAAGTGAAGTCTTCATAAACCTTGAAAGATGAGACAAACCCATGGCACCGTGATTGAAGGAAATGAGACCTATGGCAGCCCATTGCTGACCAGTGGGAGTAGTATTCCAGTAACTGAAAATGGTGAGCAGACAGATTTACAGTGGAATCCGGCTGCGACTCACGCTCCGCTCCCAAAGGCTTGAGGAGTGGTCCATACAGTCTTAGTACGATCGTACCCAAGGATATCAAGCCTATCCTTGTACGTCTGCACGCGGGCCTTGATATCGATCAGACCCCCCTTGCAATTGTCACACCCACAATGACCAAAGTCCGGTGTGCAGGGAGTGTTCCAGACCGGCGAGTACGTTGCATTGATGCCGATTGGGTAGGCATCCTGTAAAACGAGAAATCTGTATATCCGCACGACAGCGTCAAGGAAAGGAAAACATACCTCAAGCACGATATCAGCACCTTCCACGTAAGGAGAGAAGTTGTAGTCCTATGAGATCCTATTAGTATGCCAAGTTGCTAACACGCGCCCACAGATCATTACCTCGCAATTCAGCACAATGGAGATGGGATGGTAGCCATCCATCTGGTAGATCAGATCGTAGGCTTGCTTGGCAGCGTTGAGGGGGTCTGAGTTGCCATCGGGTTCATGCGCAGTCTCCCAGGTTAGCAAGTTTGGAAGAGACTTGTATGTGTTCACCATGCTTGCAACCGCTGTCAGGTTCTGATAGTTACTGCAGACAAAACCTGTCAGTAACGTGATCATAATACTTATAGATGTAAGAACTTACGATCGCATGTCAAGAATTACATAGAGGCCAAGTTCGATGGTCCTATTGAGCACCTGCTCGAAGATGGTAGCATTGTCGTAAGGAGGGATTGGGTGGATCTACTCTTGGACGTTAGGACACCTCGACAGCTTTGTCTCGAAACCCCTTACAGTATTGAAACTATCGAAAATCGATTAATACTCGGCTGAGCAACGAAGCAGGAACCAGGCTCACCCATCCGCCTTTAGTTGATCAATGAGAGAAAGGTTTTTTGCAAGATATTGGTCAAATGAGACATAAAACCCCTGAGGAATGAACGGCAGGAACCCGCTGCTTGGGTCATTGACAGGCCGCACCCGCAACGAACCCTGACCTCAAATCCATCTTCGTGACAGAGCTGTTCGTATCGGGAAGATACAACAATGACGCATTCGTGAAATACGTTTGCGTTTTTGAAGACCCGGTATGGTAAGACGCGATACAGTCTACATGGTACGGTATTCTTCTGCGCTGTCAGGTTGCTAATGTCCAAAGGAATCTTGTATCCGACGGCGCCAAGTGACACCGATTGTGTGGTATGGATACCGCCCACCTTGACGGTGACGGTAACGTTTCCGGCATTGGATGGGGATTCGGACGTGGAGTTGGTGTTGTTGCAGGGAAGAGAGATAGGGGATGCTCCATTGATCCAATCATACACGATCCGGGTATCAACGATGAATGCGGCAGTCTTGGCGTCCTCCTCTAGGTACGGACGGAACTCTGGGGCACATCGGAACGCGAGTAAGGGGTCATTGCTCTGGGGTGGCAGAACGAACTGCCCGCCTGGCGGAACAACCGTCTGATTTGCCATGTAGTTCTTCCCGCACCTTCATGCCAGGTCAGTACGTCAGCTAAACACTTCAATCATGGATCACTACGACATGGAACACAACGCACCATGTCTGGCTTTGGGCGAGGGCGGTACTGATGCTAGGTGGCAAGCACCAGTAGATATTTTTTGAACGACATGACAGCAGCGGTCTCCCGTTGCGGCCCCACGGAATAGAGATAATTTATTGTGCAAGGAAATGAACGAGCGATCTCTTATACTTAAATACCGAATGCTTGGCAGGCATGCTGTTCACGTCATGAAGGGAGACGGGCGTGCCAACGGATAATTGGTTCCATACTGGCAGTATGGAACCAGTGCGGGAGCCAAGAGGGGCCAAGCGACCTCACTGTCGCCGTCGTTTGGCAGATTGATCATGCACATGGGCCTCTGGCGACGCTAATATGTCGGCTCTACAGGTAAAGTCTGCAGTGTGACATGTACCCAGATCTGAATTTGCCTTGCCTCTGTTACTTGTCGTTATTCCTACCGTTGCAAAACATACATGAAGCCCGAAGGCCTGAGACCTGAGGGCGGATAAGCTATCGTTTCATGGTTATGTCTAAGTGGGTCATCTTACTACGGTCTGCGGTACGACTCCACGAGCAGTGTCTTGGCGGAGCCAGGCGTCGCTCATACGTGTTACGTACCGCCACGATACGACCTGTAAAGATATGCGCACAGCCAGGCATCGCCTGAGCCAAAGTGAGCCGCGAGCTCCGCGCTCAGCGCTCAAGTGCAGCCTGCCCAAACATTGGCAATCTGTTCCTGTTGTCCAACTTTAATTTCCCGTTATCGCCGATAATCGAATACGATGCATCAGTTGCAGTTCGGAGATCAATCGATCGCAGGTGACGAGGTAACTGAGTAATCAGTGAATCCTTTCAACTAACAAGTACCAGTGAATGCTTCAGTTCCTTGAAACGTTTCGAGTATAAACGTCTATGGGTGTAGTAACGCCGCCATGTAAGGCTCAGTACTCGGGGGAGATGGAGAGGATCATACTACACCGACGTACCCTCGCACTAACTCCAACTTCACGTCTTCCCGTTCCTTAATTATGTAAAGCACCCCTTCTCCAGAACAGTGGAAACTCAAACAGCCCCATCTCGTCGGGGATCACAGATGCTTCAGAGTATCCAGACTCGGATGAAGACTTTAGTAACCCAGGTGGCGTGCACAGAAGTGGAAGAAAAGTTTGCACGTGTAAAGTAGAAATTAGAGAAGAAGGACCGCCGTTTCTGGCCGGACAAACGAATTGGACACTTGATCTTAGTCGATCATCAAAGCTCCAGACGGTTCACTGAACAGAGCTACTATTAGCAGTACTGCACTTACGAAGGAACGACGAGAACTCTGCTATCAAGAAACTATCGAATGAGCGAACTCGGAAGTCCGAGACTTCAGCGCCTCTTGGTTGGATCCTATGGCCGGAGATTCTGAGAAGTTGTTCGCTCACGATCTCAGATCACATCTTAGAGGTCAGAAAGCAAGGGGAGTTCCAACATGGAGACAGTCGACGTTCAACATGGCCAAGCGCGTGTACCGCGAGCCATTCGGTTCTCCGTGCAATGCGGGCAAGGGGATAGTTGGCTGATTATGTCTCGTTGAGAACTAGATGGGTCCTGGAATTTGCATGGGTCCTACCAAAATCATGTCTGATCAACCCGACAGCACCCACTGAAAATGTGTGGCAGAATCGTCCTCTATTCTTGAAAGAATGCTTGGCTGGAAACGAATATTGTTTGTCTTGCCTACTGATCCAACCATGATTTCTTTTGCCCTCTTCAGGCCGACCGATGCCCTCGTTCGTCACGAAGGGCCGCGTCATATATGACTGGGTTCTATGGATGTATTAAAGCCAACCGTAAACAACCGTATTCAATATCCTGCATACGGCTTTTGAAACGAAGTTGGTGACCTACTACATTCGAACATTTGTTTCGACTCACGTGTCGAACCGGCAAAGCTTTCCTTCTCACACCTGGTTTCAAGTCATCATCATCCGCTGGACTGCTGCCGGTGTCAAAGTGAGATCAATAAACAAGACCAATAAACGCCACATACCAGTAGCAAAGGAAGAAACCTTCTAGAACGAGACGACAATGATGCTACGAACCTGGCCGATCTCCCTGGCGTCCGCGCGAAGTCACTCGGCTAGGTTGAGATCGGGCTGGTTCGTATGTGCGGTCCGTACATAGACTCATAGTAACTGGGAGCTCAGCGCTCAATGGCGCTGCAAACGTATGCATCGAAGTGCCCTGTATGAACAGCAACTTTGTTGGCGTTACTGCAGCCTTGTCTCCCACGTCCACACCTCGACCCCAACCAGAACTTTGAACAGAATACTGATCCCTCAGTGGTTCGCAAGCAGTCAAAGAAACACCGTCTCTTTGGATCTGCAAAGCTACCAGGCTCTACACGTAACTTTGTCTCAATGAACAGCTAATTCTCCTGCAAGCGATCATAGCTGCCGATTCACAAAGAATCAGTCACGAGAACCACCTCAGGCTGCCGCCTAGTGATGTAGCCTCGATCGCTAGGAACGTCGGGCAGTACCTCCCAGAGGGCGCTCGCAAGATGAAGCGCAATCTTCCATCGGTCAAGCCAAGGTTCCATTGTAGCAGAGACTGCTGACACTGGGTGCCTGGTAGGGTCGCTCAGGAGCAACGAGAAAAAACCCAAGCGACTCTATCCCGTTGTTGTGATGTCCTTGAGTAATAATCGTGTTGAACAGACTCAATAACCAACCGAAAACTCAGATACAGGACCCGTACCAGGTTACGCATGGTAGGAATGTCGATGATGTAGTCGGGTCATTTGACGGCAACGGCGGGGGTACTGCTGACCTGGCGCCAATACCACACTCATTCCGGTCGTGGCATTGGTAGGCAGTGAAGTTGACGCTACTCAACAGGCCTCGGATTGCATGATGCCTATACCACTGCGTTGGCCAAACGGCCATCGAGCTCGTTGCACAGGCTGACGCTGCGACTACAGGCATCCAAAACTTCAGCGACACATACCTCCAGCCTCTCAAGATCTTTAACTCCGTTGTTACTACTATCGCCTAGGTACGTGCATTGTCCTATGATCGCTCCAAGTTTTGACGTGAGCGTGTAAGTCCACCCCTATGCCCAGATTGCGCTGGGGGTCGTAACATCTGCTGTTCGGGTACGTTCACACTCGGGCTATTTGCGCTGCCCACCCCACACAGCCTTCCGTACCTGTACAAGGAGATATCCAGCGTCCTTGATGCAGTTAGGATTTCTTCTAGAAGATAATACCCTGCGGAATATAGATAATATGAGGGCAACTTTACGGAAGATTGCAAAGGTGATAAGCGACGTGGCCCGGTTCGTCACGAATTACTCGCAGACGCAAAAGTTCTGAATGTCGGTTATCTCTCTTAGTAAAATTCTGATTCAAATTGTTCTCAGGGAAACGATCGGGGAAGAATACAATGTTGGAGATGCAGACCACGACTGACGGTTACATCAGCGTGCTGAATGACTTATTGTAACAGTACCGGGACCGCAAGGTCCGGGATATTCACACCAACATGCCCCACGTACTTGAAGATCTGAACCTCGCGCGTGGGGAACTGGGCCTCATGCACAAAGATCTGAGAGAGCTGAGCCTAGAAGGTGTGGCTTATGCAGGGGGTGCGGGTGTCAATAAGAAAACGTCTCACGCATTCTCTCGTTGTACGGGCAGGCGGCGTAGCGAAGTCTACCATCACGCATACTATTACTCTGTGGCTCAAGGATGCCGGTAGATTCCGGTCGTGCTTTTGCTTCGCTCGGGATAGGCAGGCGGAGCGCCGCAAGGACAAGCTATTCACCACCATCGCGCATGATCTAGCGGACCAGGGACTCTGCATTCCGGCGGGCTTTGGCTGATGTGCTTGCGAAGGACCATTCCCTCAAGACTACGTCTGATATCATGCTACAACGGGAGAAACTGATTTTGGAGCTGTTGTCGAAGATGTCAAGTATTGTGATTGGAAGCATGGTTGTGGTGGCCGACGCGCTGGACGAGAGCTGTCCGGCAAAATCGCAGAGGCAAATCTTGTCGGTACTTGCGTCTCGGGCCGGCGGCCTCCCCCATAGCTTCCGTATCTTCGTAACATCTTGTCGATTTCCTTATACTGAACGTGTGTTGAGCACCGCTCCGCGTGCGCAGGCGACCACCTCGGATGACGTTTCTGCGGAATCGACAGAACGTGATATCCGTCCGTACGTTTCCAAACAACTTCGTCACCTCCATGACATTGGGGACATTGAAGTCGAAGGGACTGCCCAGAAGGTGGAGTGCCTATTTGAATGGGTTCCTCTAGCCTACGATTACATCGAACCTAACAGGTGCTGGCACAATTGTAGCATTCTCCCCTGATGGCAAGGGGATTGTGTCAGGCCCAGGGGACAAGACTGTGAGGGTGTGAATTGCTAATAGCTATGAACATATGATCAGTATGCATAAGCAGTCGAAGTTTTATCCACCTAACCCAGGCAATCAACTTGTTCTATGTTACTGAGTGAGTGGTAAGCACAATGCCCCACTGATGGATTAATTACTGCTCTGGGTACTTGTAACATTGAGGCATCCATTGTACTCAATGTGGGTCACAGTCAGTCATTCCAAGAAGTTGTGGTATAGAGTGGACTTGAGTCAAATGGTTCATGGGAATAAATGGCATACATAAATGCTACAAGCCAAACACATGCTCTGGACATCTCCCATATAGTGTAACAAGTACAAACCATGTAGAATGAGACAAATTCTCGGAGGTCAATTCACTTCCATGTCTTACCCTTGGAGAAGCCCTGGGTGTGAAGTACGGGTTTACCCTCGGAGTGACCAGGCTTCAAGACCAGGTGACAGGGGCTGAGTCCGAGTGGCCAGAGTCAAGGCCGAGAGACAGGGGCCAAGTCCGGTTGGACCGGAGTTGAGGCCGGAGGTTAGGGGCTAAGTCCAGAGGACCGGACTTAAGGCCGGGAGCGCGGGAACAAGGCCGGTAGCGTGGGAAACCGACCGGTCTTGGAGTGCGCACAGGGGGAAGCCGGTCCGGGGTTGGATCTACCTCCCTTGGTCTCAGCTTATGTGCTGTACCCTTATGCAAGCCGGGGAGAGGTCCAGGACAGGGGCCGGGAATAGCTTAAGGCTCGGCCTTAGCTATAGAGTAGTCTCGAGGGGTAGTACGGAGTTGAGGGTAATACTAAGTTGATATTCTGACTGAGGGTACTACGAAGTATGTACAGGGGTTAAATACATGAGGCCGGTCCGGAGTAAAGAACATGAAGCCGGACTTGTTAATAAGCTATTAGCAAGAAGATTAGCAAGAGTGTGGATAGCCACAGAGGCTGTGCAGAGACTAATAGCTAAAGTCCGGGTGAGCGGCATACCGGGGTCAGACACAGGATTTGTACAGTAAGCAAAGTCAGATGAACGGGCTAGACTAAATATAGTACAAACAAAGGGAAACAGACCGGAGTTATGTCCGGGTGACCCGGACATGGACCTAGGAGGACCGGGGTGGAGCAGTGCAAGGCCGGGAGGCCGAAACGGACCGGAGATAGGGGTAAAACACCGGACTTGAGTTATGCAGGCCGGAGTTGAGTTATCTAGGGCCAGGATTGGGTTTTCTAGGACCGGACTTGACCGGATATAGGGGCTAGGGGTCCGGACTGGACTGAGTCCGAGTCCGAGAGTCATGGATATGACACTGGGCCATTGGTAACCCATGACTTGCAGTGTCAGTAACACTATCATTGCCTCACAGTGAGTTTGCTTTGTAGTGCTTGTTGTGATGCACAATGATCTGCGAGGCAACTGCAGCTGTCAACAGTAGCCATGGCCATGAGTGGAGCATCAGAATGAATACAGGTCAATCTTCCAGCACTCATGAATTTACCTATGCAGAACTCTATATGCAACTCCAACTCACCTCTTTCCATTCCTTGGTCATTCTAGTCATGATTTACATATGTCATATCAACCCCAAACCAGCCCGAAGTTGATCTGCCAAGTTAGCAGCCTCAATATCTTCCCCACCAGCACCGCCATTTTCCCTCGCTTCTTCCTCCTCAGCGAGACATCGCTCACATTGACATAGTCCGAAACCCCACTCAGCGAGCCTCCTACGTCGTTCTCGAAAATTGCGACTGGGGTCCGTATATGAAATCAGGAGCTCGTCTCCAGGGTTGATGTCGTTTTTAGCAACGACAGTGATACGTGAAAGTGCGTTCCGTTGATCGAGGTGCCGTACGGAAGTATTCGGAGAACACGAGTGATTGAGATGGGAGTGAAGTCTGTACAGCCCTCCGTGTGCCTCAACATCTATAGAGTTCCACGTCCGTCAGTCAACAAGTATATCAAACAAGACACCTGAGGATGGACGTACTCAAACTTATGCGACCCAGCCCACGCAAAAATGCGTCGTATCCGAAGAGTTCTTTCTGCAACGACTCAGGTATAGGCTTTCTCAAAATCTTTGCTAATTTCTTCTGCTCGAGTGCAGTTTTTGGTTCTTTGAAGGTTTGTAAATATAGCTCGAAAGCTTTTTGCCATGTTTCTCTGTCAGGTTCTACACCCTGATCGCTGCAAGCGAAAGCTGATCAACCGAAGCACTCTGAGAACATCAAGAAAAACAAATGCACGAACATGAGCACACGGAACCGTTCTTCCATACCCAAGACAGCGAGGCTCTGCACGACCTGTAGGTCCAGATTCAACGACTCATCGTCTGCCTGAGAAGCAAGCAGTAATCTGCTGGTGCACTGTGCCAGCGCATGTAACGCGAGCCATTCGGTTTTCCGTGCAAATGCAAGTAACGGGACAGACGCTGGATTACGGGCGGGGCATAGCAATGGATGAACTTTGTCCGATTGCAGGCGACAAAGCCTGTTACAAAAGATGGCTGGACAAGAAGACGAGACCGTGGAGGCTCGACATGGCAGGTGGAGGGGAGAGTGATCCCTTATGATTGTCGAGCAGAAAGCACATGCTCTCGACGAGACTTGCAAATCGTATATTTCCCTGCAGAGGAATTAATTGTACGGAGGACTTCGAGACCATCATGTCCCGTCCCATCGCCACGAGGCTCAACTTTCAACCACTTACCACTCGGGTGCGAGTATGAACGGATCCTCTTTCCATATAACCTCCCCTTGTGATATCTTCTCCGTCGCGACGAGACCCTTGCCCTTGATCGTGTCAAAGTGCTGGACTTCAATCTTCTTGCTCCACTTGTTCACATCTAAGCTCTTGTTGAGACTGGAGGACGGGTATACTCTAGTACTCCCAGCTCGGTTTTGTTCTTTGCCGCCGTTAGCACTTTCGGATGGTGTGTTAGCGATTCCATTGACAAGAAGCCCCTCTTCCTGCAGAATCTTGCGCACTCGTTTTTCGCTGACAGACCATGTTAAGTTCGTCTCTAGCAAGAGGGTATGTATCTTGGCCACGCCGAGGCTCGGTTTTTCTCGTTTGAGGGTAATTAGGGCTGCTCGAAGTTCATCGTCCGGAACGGCGTGCCTCGACATTTTGTATGTTCTGACAGACCCACCCGAGGTTGGCTCGGCCACAGACTGATAAAGCAACGGGGTTGAAGTTAGGACGAATCAGGCGTTGTGACGTTGAGATGGATTCTGGAATTTGCAAGGGTCCTACTAGGACTCCGTCACTATATAGCCAAATCATGATCGTGTTTGATCGACCTGACACCAACACCCGCTGAAAATGTGCGGCAGTATCGTCCTCTATCCTTTGAAAGAAAAATGTAACTGGAAATAGTATCGTAGGTGACCTCGTAAGTACTTCCACAGTTTCCTATCAGGCCGGGACACCCCAAAACGCGGGCAGACCCCAATAATCTCACGAGGTGAAATAATATGAGCTCTACGTAATGGTGTAACGTACCGCACAACGGGAGGCTTCTGCCCTCGGAACGACGGCTGGGAAGCTCATTGTTCGCAGACGAGACAGACCTCCCAATATACACACGGGTGATGGAACGGAGGACACGGCGGCCGGGCAACCTCAAAATCACTGTACACGTGTGATTCTTCCTGATAAATACAAGGGCTCGATGACAATAATCCGAACTTAAGAGATACAAAGGCAAAAAAAAAGCTGAAACCTTATCATCGTGCGCTACCCAACGGAAAAACCTACGGCCGTCACTCCGTTCTGGGTCGCTTACTCGATCGACCGTCGGCAGGATCACCATCTCCGTTCTTTTCCACATCTGGTCTCGACTCCTCGTTGCTTCGTACCTGAACCACATTTTCTTGATGTTCAGGTGAGTGGGAACGTGGACCGGGTGATGGAGCTGACTCGTGGCCTTGCGGTCGCTGAGCAACCATATGTGCGGTGTTCGCTTGCGAAACGCCTCTCAACAATTCTAATTCACTTTCGGCGCGTTGCCGAGCCATACGTTCTTCTTCCCACAACCTCCGCATCTCTTCTAGCTGGGCTTGAAGGTCGCCCATTGCCTGGTCCATCAATAGCTTCTCAAGGGTCCACTTCTCGATGTTGCGTGCTTCGTTCTCCTTGAGGTGATGAATGTATTGCACTGCGCGTGTGAGGATCGCACCCTTCGCCTTTTCACCGGAGCTATTGGGTACGATGCGCCCGAGTTCATCGATACCTTCGTTGATGTTGCCTCTGCGTCTGCGCTCAACTTCTTTCTTTGATTTAAAAACCGCATAAGTACATGCAAGAGAATGCTAACTGTCACGAGGCATACATGATTATCCTTTCTCTGGCGTGCCCATTCATCCGTCCCCATCGCAGGGTTTCTACCTCCCCGACTCGCACGGCCACCGGTCGTCGCATTAGGTTTAGCCTTTTCACCTTGGCCCCCTTCGTTCTGGACGTCAGAGATTTCCTGTGGTTGGGGCTGAGGTAATTGAGGGCCTTGGACAGCGACCGCTGCAGCCGAGAGTTGACCCAAGTTAGGTGGACCACTGGGGTGAGATGATGGGCCAGGATCGCTAATGCCAGGGACTCCCGGAGCCGTCGTGTGAGGGACCGGTACTTGATGTGGTGCATGTGGTAGCTGTTGTTGATTTGCACCCTGGATGGGGAACATGCCCGCTTGTGCGAGCGCTTGAAGAGACTGTGCTGCATCTGTGGGGATATCTACCTGACCGGCGGCCTAATACAAAATATGCATTGAGTAAGGGGATGATCACGGGGGTTCACACATGCCAAGGAAAAGACGAGTAATGATCACGTGTTGCAGACACAAACCTTTTGGAATAAGCCCGGCAGGGATTTCAAGATGTTCTGCATCTCTACAGCATCAATGCGAGTCTGTTCCATTACGTCCAATAACCCCTATCTCGAACTCCCTGTTGACAAATACTAGTGCAGTGTGCGAGGAGCGACTAAGGTGTCCTGAGCAGGTGCAGGTCACGGGGAAAGGAGGTCGAGGTCACGAGCAAGTCACATGCCGCTGTTTATTATATTCGACGCGCGGACCAAACAAAAGTAAACTTCACTGCCACACCATGTAGACACGGTCATGTGACCTCGGGAGTCGCCGGAGAGGAGCGGATTCCGAGGCACCCCATTTTGCGGACACGGTGGTTACTGGAAAGCCAAGACCTCGTGTTGCACACCCTTACTAACAGGTGTGCCTTACCCTGCCTTAATACCGCAAGTATAGTGTTAGGCTGTCACGGGGGCCGGTGTCACTCCCTGCCGAGGCATGACAGCCAGAAGGTAAATTAAATCCTATTTTAGTTTCAGGGTGTGTAAAATAACACTGGGACACACACGAGCCCACCTTGCTACTCAGATGAGACTATCCTGCACAAGTATTGGTCTGGGTCGCCACGGGTGGCCCATCAGCCCCTTCTAATACAGCACCACATGCATTGAACCTTTTGTTTCAGTCTTTCACGTTCACACTGGTGACCACACCGTCATCCCGGATTTATGATGTAATCCGGTGACGAGATAAACATGTGTTGCACTCCTCAGGGTAGTGATCAAACGGGTTGCACAATGGACAGAGAACGGACCATCCGGGGCTGAAGCTAGCGCTGGAGTGTTAAACCATCCCATGTTTAGGGCTGCGTACTTAGTACTTTTTTCCCTTGATCCAAAAGGCAATATATACACTGATCAGTATTATGATATGTATTTCAAACGCCCAGCTAACCTGCCTCCAAACTTTTTGTTTGTTCTCCCTATGCTGTGAATATGGTGCGTGTCAGCCTGGACGACCCCCTCACATCTGCCTTGTCACCACCTTCCAACGAAACGCCTGAGCAAAGAGCGGCCAGAGAACATGCAGAGGCTGAAGCCCGCAGGACCAGCGACGCCATCGACGAGCAAATCCGCCAGGAGAGGATCGCCCTCAAGAAGAAAAAGAAACCCATCAAGGTTCTTCTACTGGGTCAGAGCGAGAGCGGTACGCCTCCTTTCCTCCGAATCTCCATTCATTGTCTCACCAACCACTCCAGGAAAATCAGCTACTCTAAAGAGTTGGGTCTTCGTGCCTGCTAGCAACGGCTATCGCTAACAAGCATTCAGACTTCCAGCTCCAGTACGCAAGAGACCAGTGGTTGGAAGAGCGTCTGGCATGGCGAGCTGTCATCTACCTCAACCTCGTCAGAAATGTCTTGCAGGTCCTGGACATTCTACAGCAAGCCATGTCCCTGACGAATAGGGACAAATGCTTATCCCCTTCCCTTACAACTGCCGACACCTCGGACTCTGAAGGAGAACACCGTTCTCACACCACGGTCTACAAGTTCACTGATAAACACCGTCTACTAAAACTCCGCCTTGCTCCCTTGCGAACTGTCCTGGTCGACCTTGAAAAACGTCTGGGTCCGGGTTCACAAGAGGTTTACGCACTCTCTCTTCCACCGTCCGATCCGCCAGAGAGGAATGTGCGAACTCGCGAGTTTGGTGTCAGTTCCAGCAACGGTTGGAAATCCATTCTGGACAAACTGCGCTCGTCCCGCGAAGCTAGCAGTCGCCCCAACTCAAAGCGAAGAGAAGCTGGTCATGACGAAATCACTGATGTCCTCGTAGGCTGCAGAGACGACATGAAAAGCCTATTGGAGGATTCGGTCATAAAGCAGATCCTCAGCCACAGGAGATCCAGGATCGAGGATTCGTCTGGCTTGTAAGTACCTCAGCACTACTAGCTTCATTCTTCACGTGTAACAACGTTGTAAATAAAGTTTCCTGGATGACGTTGATCGCATCGCATCACCGGATTATGAGCCGGCCGACGACGACATTGTCCGGGCACGTCTTCGGACCGTAGGCGTTCAAGAACACAGGTTTAACATGGAACTAGGTCAGTCTTTGACTTCGTCTACAGATCGACTGCCCCTAGACGCCGAAGTAGATCGTGGAAGAGAATGGGTCATGTATGACTTCGGGGGCACTAAATCTTCGGTATATCCTCTTCCCTTCCTCATCCCCTTGACGACGACTCATGCGAACCTTTTACAGCGCGCGCTGTGGGCAGCGTTCTTCGATGACGTGGACGCCATCATCTTCCTCGCCCCAATCTCGTGTTTCAACGAGACCCTGCGGGAAGATCGGGAGGTAAACCGTCTAGAGGATAGTCTACAACTTTGGCGCACCGTATGCTCGTCTCCCATCCTTTCCAAAACGCAGATTATCCTCTTCCTTAATAAATGCGACATCCTGCATAACAAGATGAAGCGCGGTATCTCTGTAAGGGATTATGTTCCCAGCTTCGCCGACCGGAAAAACGATACGATTACGGTGATGAAATGTACGTGGCTCCATTGATGCTTCTCCCCCCTTTCCGTTGCCATCAACAGCTATTGGTGATTCGACTAACGGCGGCGATCATTGTAATCTCGCAGATTTCCAGCAACATTTCAAGGATATATTTAAATCCTGTTCACCAGAACCGCGACCATTCTTTGTCCATTTTACATCAGTAATTGTAAGCCCAACATTGGCCAAACTGGGGGCTGTTAACAGACTCACTCATGGTTCTATCTTTCCAGGACACTAAAGCAACTGCAAAGACGCTGACCGTTGGTGAGTGGTGCAGCCTTTTGGTGACGAGACTTCAGCATACTTAACGCCATTTGCATAGTACGAGAATGTGTTCTTAGACAGCACCTGCAAAATGCCAGTCTCATTTTGTAGCGACAGAATATTTCCCCATTGTTGACATTATGCACATATTCACGGTCTTACCATAGTTCTCCAGATTACGGGGGTGTTGTTTATAAATCACGAATTACCCGGTACATTACTCTCAAACTGCAGCATATAATGTCTATTTAATAAATTGATGAATCGTTGGGCGATCATGAAGTAAGTGAAGGTCATCAAAGGCCAGTACTTAATGTACCAGCCTCACGTTCGCGGCCAACCAAGTCTATAGATGCCTAGTACGTATATATACTTCTCTTCGTATGTAGCTAATCACGAAGCACGACTCTGTCCGTCATCTCTGCTCCCATTCCGTAAAACTGGCGTACCTAGCCCTCGCTCAAACCGGCTCTGCTCCTCAGGGGACTGCGTTCGCGGGAACTCCTGCGCATGGGTAGCATTACTTGGCGCACTCAAGACAATCTCCGGGCCGTCTGGCTCATCTTCGCTGTCGTGAGGGGTACCTGAGGCACCACGGTTGACGGCGCTTGTAGAATGCGAAGCGTTCCTGCGTGCTCTCCGTGCCTGGAACGTCCGGCTGGCCGTAGCGTTCGAAAATAGAGGTAATAGATACCTCTCGTCCAACGTCTGGAACCACTTCCCATCCTCGCTTGCACCTCCCTCAGGTCCCTGACTTGCTGCCCCAGGATCTGCAGTATGCACGCCAGCATTCCCAGCGGTATTCGCCATCGGCAGAACTTCCACGTCCGAATCAAACGATTCAGACGACGCCGCGGAAAACATGTTCGTCGCTCCCGGCGATAGAGGCGGTTGCGCATGGTGATTGTAATTGCGGGGCCCATAATGCGTCCCTATCCGTGCCGCAGCACGGCTATAACCCTGCGCCTGAGAAATATACCCCGTCGGCTCATCCGTATACCTCGTTGCCCAACCACCTGAGTTGCGGCGAGCTGTCCAAGGGGTGCGTCCAAGGTACTCCTCCTCGTCGCTGTCACTCGCAGCCTCATCTTCCACGCCCGTCCGAATACCAAGAATTTCGAGCATCCGTGCCGTCGTTCCCCCAAAGACGATGACAGTAAGGACAACTACAACGAGGACCGTCGTTCGTAGCGTTTGGGCATTTTCACCTTTAAATCCGGCAGCGAGTGCAACCCCGACTGCACCGCGCAAACCAGCCCAAAACAACATCATCTGATAGGAGTGGGGAAGTTCTTCGTGCCTCTGGCCGCGGAAATGTCGCACGAAAAAGTTGATCACTTCAGAAAGCGGGAAAACAGCCGCATACCGCGTAAAAACTACAGCCACCGTTGAAACAGTGATGAATAAAGGTTTGACGTAGTTTGTGACACGTTCTGAGGAAGGGGGGCTTGTGAAAAGTGAGAGTCCGAGATAGATGAAGATGAAGTTCTCGGAGAGTTGAGCGAGAGTTGAGAAAATGTATTTGGTGGTGCGCTGTGTTTTGTGCGACATGGTATGGTATGCGTAGTGCTTCAAGGTGATGCCACAAAACAGGAGTGACACGATACCGGACATCGACAGACCATTGGAAAAGAAGTAGCAAGTATAGGCGCAGAGTGCCACAAGACACGATTCAATGGAGGGGTAGTGGTTCAAGGAAGAATGTTTCAATGTCAAGGACATCGCAAGGCCAAAGGTGACACCCAATGCCATTGATACGCTGAATGAGAGTAAGAAAATACCAATCCCATGGAATATAGAAGAGAGATATATCTCAGTCCCGTGAAATTGGGACAGTGTCCTGTATAATGGCATTTTAATTCCCCTTTTTTTGCAGATGAAACCACCAAATCAACCAATTAACACTTACTCATACATGACGATACTGACGGCATCGTTGAGCAAGCTTTCACCAAAGATGATGGTATATAGCTTGGGATCGACTTTGTACTGGTGGAAGATCGATAGGATAGTAACCGGATCCGTTGCAGAGAGTGTCGAGCCAAAGATCAGACACTCTAGCAATGAGACATCGAGAGATTCCAGTCCCAAGAACGAGTAGATGTAGACGAGAACTCTACGCTTAAACGATCAGTGGGTACGAAAAAAACGTGACATGCAAGCAATGCAAACCCACCCCACGCCGACTGCGGATATCGTTGTCCCTACGAAGGCAAACACCAGGATAGACCCAAAATTCCGAAAGAAGTTCTCCTGAAAATTACAATGTTCCACAAGGGTCAAGTCCGCAGTATCCACGCAAGTTGGGGATATCTCTCACCTGTTTGAGCTCATAGCCGGAGTTTAGGATAATTGGGGGGAGGAGTAGATTAAAGAAGAGCGTGTGCTTGAAAGTCTGGAGATGAGAGAAGGTAAGTATCACGGCTTCTGAGATGCCACTCTATTATTCCGTAAGGACCGAATCATCTCCCAACTCTCCACGAGATGGATATTCCACAATTGCACCGTAGCCCATCTGGAACGCCTCAGATACTCACAAGCATTTCCCTGATCATAGTACCCGGTGCAAGACGAACGACAAGTCCGACGAACATCCCCGCAAAGATAGAAACCAGGGTTTCGTGGATAGCCCGTATCCGCCTTATCTGCAGGTAATATGATGTCCATAGCGAGACGATCAGAAGCAGGCACACGAGGAATAACGACCAGGATGAATAGTATTCCTCCTCCTCTGCTACGGGGGTGCTGGTAGGCAAGTCGGGAGAAGCTTGGACCGTTATTGACCCGAGTTCAAGAGCCATCATGCAATGATTGTGTGGGGTGGAAAAGGAACCAGAATTCAACGGCAGTAAATGGAGCAGCTACGCATATGGGGTTGTCTTGTCTGTCAAAGCGAGTCGAAGTCTGTTCCAGTGCTGTGTAGGCCGTTTCTTTTTGCGGCGGCTGTTGCAGCGGCAATTGGAGTACGTCCGCGTATGCGCTTACATAATTACAACGGACCCCTGCCACCACAACCCTTGTACCAGATTCATCTTCTTTCCTTCGTTCTATCTGAGTCCCGTTACCTGGGGCTGTATATATATTTTTCTGTCGAAGGGGGGGAACAGCCCGTAGATCTATGAGTATAACTACGTGTTATCTGTATTTATTAAGTACCACGAAACGAATCTCTGCTTATGATAAGGATCTCGGCGAACACCTCGCAACATGGAAATTGGAATCCTGATAGGCGAGCGTGAAAAATGTATCATGTCCAGGGAAACGGCGAACTTCTGCTGTTGCATAAGAACTCGGGTTTCGGATCCTGGCGTAATCGGGGCCGCAGTACTAGTGCGGAAACTTGCCAAAAGCCGTATCTGCCATTCCAAACAGTGCCTCTACGATGATCTGCTTGGAGCGGGTACTCAATACATCTTCATAGACGGGAATGAAAACCACATTCCAAAAGAAACACCAATATGTCCAGACGCTGAACAGATCAAGGAAAACCCGTCCTTGATTGTCGGACGCAATGCCAATGCCGATTCTGTGACTTGTATATACGTGTCGCTCACCTTCACAGTACTTAGCCGTTGACATGCATCATTCATATTCACCTGTCATTTGGTCAGATAAATGAGTAGTGGTGTGCCCCCTAAAACACATGATTAAGATCTATGAAAACTCCTGTATGGTATTGCGAATCACATCATCTTCTCGAAGCCCTGCCTGGCTTAGCTTTGGGCAGTCGTAGGGCCTGGGGCTTTCGACGGCCTGCCGAAAACTTCTTTTGGATATAGCGACTAATGAGTCGGAAGGTCTCTGTCGCCGGGACGGGTGGCAGCTTGTTGGTTAAAGGAATGATGCCCAATTTAGTGCTGATGCTTGGTATCTGCAGAAGGCGAGTCTGGATTAAGGAAACTGCCAAGCCCGCCGCTACGCTCAACCACAGACCCTATCCGAAGCGTTAAATTAGAGCGCTCCTATGAAAAGAGAACAGCTTACATCCGGGTATGCCGCCATGAAAGGAGTAAATGCAAAACTCATAACGCGGAACACGTTGAGTGCGTGCGCCATTTCCGGTCGCGACGGATCCATATCTCGTTTTTGAAGCTAAAGTGGTTGCATGAAGTACCAAACACCGCCCGAATGCACAGAATAACTCACACTTAACTGCACATTGGCCAACCCAGCCACCACCAGTGGCATGATGTAGTAAGGACCAGCCACTGTAAGATCAGGCAGAAACCAAACCCCGCTATCCCGTAACTGCTCCACAGGCAGCGTTACCATCCCCTTGACCCCAAGGAACAGTGCAAACTGCAAAATAATCTGTCCTAATGGTGCCCCCAAGCTTGAAAACACAGTTACACCAGCTTTTTCCGTTATCTGCTTCTTCTTCAGCAAAATTTCAAGTTTCTCTGCTTGGTCTGCCTTTTCAGCTTTCTCGTCGAGAGCTTTCATTTGGGTAGTGAATGGCCGGAGACGAGACGCGTTCCGAGTAGACATGATGGTCAATGGAATTGATGCCAGTCTCCATGCAATCGTTCCAGCCACAATGACATAGAACCATGGCATGCCGGTAGTAACATGCAGAACTTCCATGGAATACCTCACCCATCCCGCAGGCGACCACCAACTAACGAGTCCTAGGCCATAAAGATCGCCGTGTTGTAGAGGCTGTATGACATTAGCCAGCTCGGACACGGCGGATGCGGGGTCTGTCGTCGCAGTAAGCAGGGAATCAGATGCTGGCGACGTCGCGACTGCCTCATCCGCGGGAGTCGCAAAATTTTGCGTAGCTGTGTCGATCGAGATACTGTTGGACTCAGTCTCCAAAGGCTGGACTGGAGGAACTGGTGACGCGGGAATCGCAGATGAGTTAGGCTCAGGTGCAGGTGACTTGGACCACCAAAAGCTGCGTGCACCGGCAACACCAGCTGGACCAGCACTGTTAGTGAGCAATGGCGAGAGCTGAAAGGCGGTCAGGCGCGTTCTTCTCGAGTGTGCTAGTACTTGCCTGGAGAGACACCCGATGAACCTGAGACCGGCGTGCAGCTAATGGGAGTAATCTAACATTCGATGAGCACGGTAGGAGACAAGTAAGGATCGCCAGCGTACCCATAGCTTGATGCACGCAGACCCAGTCGACCGCCCGAGCTTAGCATAGCCCGCACGACCATCTCGACTTGCCCAACCAGTTGTGTGTCCGAAAATGCTGGCAGCAACGAAAAATAGTGGTCCTGTCCCGGTATGGACCAAACCAAACCAGATTTCTCACACCCCAGTCGAGCCGGTTTGCCTGTGAGTCTTGGCTGAACTCATGCATCAGCATCATCTGTACAGGTCAGTTGCGAGCTACTTCCTGTATATTGATGAATTAAAATGTACACAGAGGCCACCGCGCAAGCTCTTTCTCTGCAATAGATCTTATTGAGCTCAACGAGCTAAGAGCGCGGCAGAGAACGTTCGACGGTGCATATCGTCGGACTGCACTTGCATGTCTTGGATATGCCTTGACCGTTCTCCGTCTCTTCGACGTCCGATTTTACAAGAGTGAGCTCGACCAAAAAGCTGTATGAACTTTGTGCTAATTCCTGAGCGTAAAGTCGGCATTCTCTACCTCGTACTCGCTATCCTCCTCTTCATTCTTTCCTACGTCCGCGCACGACACTCCAGGCATGATTTTGCTGACAGGTCATCGGAAAAGTTGAGTACGTTGTACAAGCAAGCCATCCCAACCGTTGGCCAAGAAGACGCCCGAGAGTTTGGACGTCCTTTTGTCACTGCAGGTTTCGATGTTGCTCTCATCGCAGTAGTGGTGTTTGCAGTGGAGATTGCAATACTAGCGCTCATCATCGAGCTCTGATCCTCAGCTTACTAGCTCGCGAGTTCTATCTAAGCACTCCAAATGGCTAGGAGCCTATCGGCATTTCGGCCATGCTGAGTACAATTACCAGAAGGCGTCAGTAAACTTCCGTACTCGTATTAGAATTGCCCGAGGCTGCTCAAGACACTGAAAATGTCGCAGACACAGCGAACATGATAGGTAGTAAATCTGTGCTCTGTATTGTGCCGTTCAACAGCAAGTGAGATAGATCAGTAACGAGAAGACAATGGTAACCTGCACGAGGAATGGTTTAAATATGTAAAAGGGGTATAAAGTATTGCACGGAAATGACCATGCGCCCAACAAGATTGTGAATGTCCTGATCACAATGCAGGTAGGTATCGTATTTCCAGACGTCCCCAGGCCCTTTACTCTCTAGATAGAGACTGCAGCGAATGCGGCGGCACCGAGAATCGCACTGACTGCGACGGAGACATCATGGCTGAGGGAACGAGGAGCATCGCCACTCAAAATGCTGCTAGACAGTCCGCCAGCAGCCTGAACAGCTCCGCTGAGGAAATTGGTACCGCAGGTCGACTGGATGCTGTTATACAACGCAGTTTGACCGGCCATGATGAGGCTGTTGTTGATGCCAGGAGCATAGGGAGTATTGGACTCGAAGGTGATGAAGGGCGTGAGGATATTCCTCGTGCAGCTGACGCAGAAAGTGGTCGAGTCGGTGGATGGTTCCAGGAACAAGAAGACAAGATTGGTATCTTCGTAGGTGGTGACGTTAGGAATAAGAGCCTCGGATGAATCGCGGCGGGTAACGGTACTGCCCGACTGTGTCGTATATAGGTATTGCCCCATTGACGATGGCTTGGAACCCTGCGTAACGACATCCACACTGCCCGATGCGTGCGTGTTCAGTTCGGCAGCACAGTATTTTCCGCTGTCGTCCTTTGCGCAAATAGCCTTCCTCAGCGGAGGGAGAGCATACATGGTATCGTATATTCTCTTGACGTCTTCGTTGGGGGAAGATATCAATTCTTGTGTGCAAGCAGCGTAGAACGAGCTGAGCTGAGCACTGATGACATTGTCAGGGCACCCAGCTGTCACGCTAGAAGCGCAGACGTTGTTGAGCGCAGTGTTGATGTCGGAGAGTGAAGTGCTGGCATTGCCACCGGGGGTATACTGCGCAAGCGCAGAGAGTATGGGACTAGTGCAGGTGGTGAAGTTCGAACTGTCCAGCTGTGTAAGATAATTGGTGCAGCTGGTAGAGATTCCTTGGGGAATGAGTGGATTAGACTGAAGGCACAGATTGTGACGATTAGCTCTTCAAATCAGTGAAAACACGTTCCTTGGAAACCGCACCGAAGATTGGGCCAGAACAGCCGTTAAGAGCACAGACAGAATGGCAAAAGCTCGCATCGCCATAAAATTTAAGCTAGCACTACGGTTTAAAGGAACGGACGAGTTCTTCTGCTCCCTGCGACGGGGTATGTGACAATGACAGTGAAGAAAACAAAACAACCTTGTGTGGTGTTGCCAGCAATATTCTCGTGAGAGCGACCCGTCAAACACCAAACAAAGACAAACATAATGGTTGGCCTAGTGGCATGGTATCACAGGGGGCTTGGTAGCAGGGCTTGGTAGTAGGGCTTAGTTCAGGCAACCTAGGGTTGGTATTCCCTCTGGACTTTGACTTCCATGATGTTTTTTGACGCTCATACCTTCTGTTTTCCCATATGACCCTGCACAGAACCCCCTCTGAAACAAGGCCCAGGTACTGATCGCCGTTCATAGAGTGTATCACGATCGTATTGGAGCCATCAAGCCGTCCCTTGTGGAGCGCCAGCCTCTTCATGATGTGTAACCACTCTCTTGTTCTTTCTGAGGAAAGAAAGTACCCCAACCAGCTTGCCTGCACGCCACCCTCCCCTTGATCTGATGGGGAATGATGATTTGTGGCCCAGTAGGTTTGTGGGTCTTAGTCTTCTCAACATTCGTACGTCGTGCGTGCACTTCATGGTTCAAATCCTCATCGGAAAACCGCTGCGAACACCGTGAACAGGGCCTGGAGCCTGACTCTTGGCCTCCCCCCTCGGCATATTTCTGACTGACCGAGTGTGATTGTCCACAGTTATCACACAGATTTGCCAGGGTTTATACACGTTGGACGGACCTTAGTGAGGGTCGAGATACCCCGGCGTTCGACCTGACCGAGAAGGCGGTGGTTCCGTGACGGAAGGTAATAACGAAGGAGCAGAAGACACCTTGTTATCGACCAACGTCATCGAGTACAGACGTATCGTAACGGGGTAATGCACAGAGAAGACACCGCACCCGCCTTCTTACGATGACGTAGTGGACTTGCCATCAGAAGTCCGCCCAACGATACCTACAGAGAAGACGAACCCCCTGTCTGTTGCTGCACAACCGCAGTGAAATTCTCGACTTCCTGTGCAATGCCCTATTTGTCAGGTAGGTACCTACATTGCAAGCCTTGGTTGTATCGGTAAGTTCATTAACGGGACGTCGCGCGATACGATGACGACGGGTACCCAAATCTCCGCGGATCAGATACACACTTTGCATGTGTACAGTATGACAAAGTTCCGACCCATCGCAGTTCTCCGCTGACCCACATCACTGCGGCGGTGCTGGTAGGTGTCCGGCTTCGGTTTTCGCGAATAACCCGGCGATACCCCCACTGCGATTGACGACTCATCTCAGCTGGCCACCCCTACGCGTTGACTCCCCACAGCCGTCACATCTAACATCTGACAGTAGAGATCTTCATGCCAATTGTGTGCGTTAACCTCACACGGACAAGCCATCGTTGATAAAGCCTTTTTCTTCTTACCACGTTGCCCGATCACATTCACAGGTCACATTCTGTCACCACCATACGTGCACCCCGTTTATGACAGGTGTCGGAAAATTCCGTTGATTGGCTCTGTCTCAAGGCAGACAGATATATTCCAGTAATGATATGATGGACATATATTAGCCAACATGCAATACACCGCTTCCTCTGTGGTGCACAAAATTACCCATCATGCTATACGGAACCTTCCAGCTCTCAAGTCCCATGTGACTGGGTCCTGGTCCAGTCTTCCTCTATGGGGACATTCTGCTTATCTCAGTTCGTGCTCGCTTCACCAAACGTTGCGAAGTTTACGGATGGGGTCATCTCACCCTCGCGTTCAGATTAAGTAGTACCTGAATCGTTGCATACGCACCGGTGCCTTTAACAATGCCCCTTTATACATTCCCTTCACGGTATCACCGCTGTCCTTGGCGATTCGTAGCATGCATAAAGTAATCTATTCTCGTCGGCTCCGATCGCATAGTGAATGCGACCAGGCTGGGCCCTTGGAGTGCCCAATATCGCAGTTCACATCGCTGCCACCTTGCGACCGACCGTAGTGCTAAGCTCGGTGTCTTGTAAAAACACCAGTAAGGGACCCCGCCATGGATGTGGCTCTCCCTCCTAAACATGCCTCTGAGGTCCCAAGGCAGTGCCCACTCTGCAATGCATTCCGTAATGCGTGGAGAAACCATACACATCATAGGACGAGACCTTCCATTCCCGGCTTGCCATCAGCTTTCAAAGTTAACTCCAAGGTTGCGCGCGGCGCGTCCAAGGAGGCCGTGTGTTCGCCTTTACTGGCCCAACTGTACTTGGTACACGCATGTACAAACCATGTTAGTTCCAGGCATCACTGTCTCAGCAATCGTACTATACTATAAGTAATACTGCATGCATGTACATTATTAAATAATGCTGTTTAATGGGAATGTTGGCCGTGCTAGTAACCAACGTTTACACTAATCATTCGATCGTCCTATGAGTCCGAAGTCTTGGAAACACTAAATATGCCTCCTACCCCCGGCTCGTCTGTGCTCAGCGAGTTCCACCTACCAACGAACGTGCGTCTGCTTTGGAGGTACCCCTCAAATACCCAAATCCCAGACCCGTCTTCTGAAGCTGTCAGCTAAATATAAAACGGAGTGAGCACGAATAAATCACTCGCAGGGAGATTGACATGGACTCACCGGTTTCCGTGTTAGGCTAATTAATCCGTCCGATAAGCGAACCCGCCCGATGTACTTATACGCACCCCATGCAACCTGGAACCGGCGTGGAGTCTGCCGGATGGGCGTGAGCACAACGTGCCTGAGCACGGACAAAAAGGGGCCTCTTACTTCACCAATGATGACGACATCCAAGGCGTGCCGAGCGTTCCTGCCAGACTTGGGTACGCCACTTAGGCGAAGGGGCTCGTAATCATAGCATTTCCCCGTGTTGCCATCGATAAACTGGACAGAACGCTGTATCAGAAAGTTCGGGAGTTAGTATGACAGCTGCACCAATGCTAGTGTGCCCAGAAAACACACCGAAGGGGGTTCATCATTTCTGTCAGACGGATTCTGCAACCCGTGATTGTCCGTGGATGGGCTGGAGTCGATCGGCAAGGGAAGCCATGGAGCGAAAGAAAGAAACTCTTCCAGCCGGAATTGGATGGGCTTCCGACAGAGGAAGTCCTGGTTCTCTTCAATGCCAAAAGGGTGCGCGGCAACCGACGGCGCCACCTGGGACGCACAAGTGTCAGCAATCGTGCACATGCATCTTCGATTACCAATTAAGCAACATACCATGTAACTCCCTTCCCAAATACCGGTAAGTAGACCAGGTAGATATGTCTCAAGCTCCTGAGCACAAGGGAAAAGATCCAAGCGCCGAGCTACGCGAGAGAAGTCTTCATCATGTATCGTGCTTCTTGATGGCCGTTGCTCTTCTTGAGAAAGATCTGAGACAGATTCGCGAGACCGACTTGGCTGGAATGAATCCGCCAGAAGCGGCGTTCTCATCGCTGTAACGGCAAAGAAATCTTCCTTCGTCGGCCCATCATTTCCTACAGCAATCGCTTCCGCCCTCGTTGCCGGAAGATGAGGGGGAACTTGGAGAGGTATTGCCTCTTTCAAAGCAAATGTCAGGAATATGGAAGATGACGAAAGATTCGGTGGAAATATCGTCAATCCGTTGTAGAGAGTGCCATCGCTTGGCCCCTGACCGAAATAGTGAGAACGCGCAGCCTGTGTCGGGAACACATCGGTTGATCGTGAAAACTAAGAAGACAACAACGCCACTTACGTCCTCATGAAGGTGCTGTCATACTGCTGGTGAGAGAGAGATCACATGATAGCGAGCGGCTATACTCACGAGAGGTGTATACGTTGCGAATGGCCGTATCGAATCGAGTATCCGATTGTAGGCCTCCGGCCGCAGCGCGGAAATATCATCTGATTAGAATCATGTTCAATTAGGATCCCCACGGGCCAGGAACAGACTCACTCCGTGACAAGACCAAAGACGCCACTACAATAGCGAGTGCAACAGTTTGCTGATCACAGGAACCGGTCGCGGGACAGAGGTTCTCCAGAATGCCTAGTATCCATTGGGAAACACCAACGGAATGCAGATGCATCTCGTTGAGAGAATCACTCTCGAGAAGCATGAAATATATGCCCCAGAGGTCCGAAAGTAGGTGTTCGTGAGTCATATGAGACCGACGAATCCGGCGCAGTAAACCTGCACGCCTCCGGAGTTCCTGCGCAAGGTATGACGTTGTCTTAGCACATTGCCCTGACTTGCGAAGATACCCCGACAGGTCGAAAGTTACGCGGAAAATGTCAGCGTATAGCTGAGGGCATGTCCGAATCGACAAGAGACGATAGAGTGTACGGGAGGTGAGGAGAAGCTGAAGTAGACTATCGAGCGACGTCAGTGGCGCGGGCTCCGCGCTAAAGAATGCGATTTGCAGGAGGACATCAAGCGGGATACGTTCCAGAGACGACGACATCTTGAGTTTGGGGGGCCAGCAGCTGTCAAGGATAGGCTGCTTTAAATACGGTGGGGACGGAAGAGAGAATGGCCAAGTGCCATCCCTAGCGTAACTTGATCACCGATGCTAGCAAGTGAGACTTTACCATTCCTGTTAGGAATCAGACTGGCTGACAAGTTCAGAACAAGTGGGAGACACACCGGTGAGATCAGATCTTGATTCACACCACGCCCCTCACTTGTTGCGCGTGCCTGGTTGGATTTTTTTTTCATTTAGCTACTTCACACCCATCTATTCGGGAACGCAAGTGAGGGCTGCGAATGGGAGAGGGAGGTTGGGAGTTGTGAAAGAATTGACCGAAAACGCCGTCAATCAGCTCATGATTACGGTGACGTTCCTACAATAATAGCGGCAGAAGCCATATGAGCGGGAAGGCCGTGGTCAAGTCGCCAATACGACATCCCGAATTCTCCTTCACGAGCATCTCGTAAAGGGAAACACGACCAGAAAAGCCGTCCATGCTTGCACAGAGCGCACGATATGCGTGATCCGCGAGGCTTGCCAAGGTTCGTCTTTCCGTAGAGAACGGGGCTGTTAAGACCACTGCCTTGCGGTCGCTGAGATCTATGGAGTCAAATGACCAATGTATATACATGAAAACTCACATACAAATTGGTAATGCTTAAATGAACGCGTTTCGGTGCCATAATAACGAACTGGAAGTGGCCGTGATTTATGAACATCACCGCTCAGTTGCGCGCGCTCGCTCACTGACGCTAAGAGAATGGCACGAGCCGTTGATGGGAGCCGACCAAATGAATTCTTCTTTGGGTACTATCGAGAGTTAACCTTGTTCCATTGATCGGATTTGACGCATTAAGCCGAATCTTCTGCCAACATTTTCATGCGCTCACTGCACACAGCAAAAAGATTGACATGCGGCGGGCAGGCCAAGATGTGTCACCTTGTTGTCCGGTATTGGCAAGTTGTGTGACTGCGAGTGGCTGCGGCACGCAACACCCGCGCTGCAAGACCTCGTTGCCTATCAAGCCCGTTGGGCAGTGACATGCTATACACACTAGGCACCACCAAGGAACAAGATACACCTCCATTTGACTACAAAGTTCTTCTACATTCTTCTCTACATATTCCCACATCATACAGCATCCCCAAGAGTTCCTCACAATCACTACAGGTATCGTCTACAGCTCTGGAAAAGGTCATCTGTCAGATCAACAGCACGCGATCACAAGGCACGGCGACACCTACTCTGCATCGCGGCAACATCCGTGCTCTGGACGTAGTCATCAAATTCAGCGATCTTCTCCTGAAGTTCGTCCAAAGAAATAAGCTCATCCTCTAAGAAAGAAATTTAAATAAGTAAACTGAGTCATGGGCTGTTCCAAGTAGGGAGAGAGCGATACCAACCGACAACGAGCGTGATTTGCAATTTCTTGATACCATATCCGATTGCCACCAACTTGCTTGCACCCCACACAAGTCCCTCCATTGAGATGGACCTTACAGAGTCCTCTAGGGCCTTCATGTCGGTTTCGTCATCCCATGGCTTGACTTCCAAGGTTACAACAGACTTGTAAAAAAAACCCGCGTGTGAATGACAAAGAACACCAAACCAGAACGGGTGACAACGCTTACTTTTGCAACCGTCTTAGGTTTGTTCGCCTTGCGGGCATTGTAAGCGGCAACGCGCTCGGCCTTGAGCCTTTCAGCCTCAGCATCTTCTTCTTCATCACCTGAGCCAAAGAGATCAATATCTTCTTCCTCCTCTCCTTCTGCTGCCTCAGGCTCGGCAGCAGAACCAACGGCAGCCTGGACAAAGGCTTGACCAGCATTGCTGGTGCCAGGTAGGTTATCGTGCTCAGCAGCATATGACTTGATGTGCGTGAACCATCTTTTGATATGAGGATACTTGGAATCGATCGGCTCAGTGACCAGCTTGAAAACGTGGACATCGGCTTGCGATGGAGCATACCTGAAACGTGGAAATGAATGTCAGAACCACACGAAGTTAATCGGACAAAGTTTTGAGGTCAGATTGCTAGGTAAAAGATATCGGCATACTGAGCAGCGGTGTCTAGTCGCTTCTTGGAAACACGGACCATAGCATTGTGTACTCATCCCATTTGATCGAAAAAAGACCATCGAAACAGATGACGACTCACCCTTCAATGTATGACCTAGTGACGAGGTGGCCCTCGAGAGCCTCCAAATTGAGAGACATTTTTTTGTTGAGAAAGTGGTCGAAGTGGAAAAAAAAAGTTGCCTTCACTAGCTTTTTTTTTCACTGTGGCGAGTTTAATGATTACTTAAGGGCAGGCTCAACTTGATCAATAGGGTGATCTTGATCGTTCAGTTATTAGTAGTATTACGATCTCAGGGTCGAGCGACGGTCTCAGGTATTGCCCGACGGGCCTCCTGAGTAAGAACGCGTCGACGAAGAGCTCGATCGCATTGACCAACACCCTTCACCGCCTTTCAAGTCACAGCACTTACGCGGAGAGTGGTCAGTTTGTGGCGTCTGACGTATTCTCGAGGCTGTTGGTACCCGGAGTTACTGCCAGTTCAAACTACCGCTGATCTTTCTATATCATGCACTGTCGGCGGAATACAGGTCTCTGCATCCAGTCTATTGAAGGTATGTATTATAGGCGTCTGAATTGTACGCTCGCATATCAAATGAAATGGAATACACCGATATTAGAGGGTAACCTGTCGCTCTCGTAACGACAATCGTGTTCTTACGACTGATAAGTAGGCTGAGTTTCTTGCTCTGGACTAGCGATTTCCGGAACATCCTATCCGATGCAGGCTGCGTTTGGGCTGCGTACGCTAATTCTGCTACCGGTGCGTGGTTCACGTTCAGGAAACTTACACGCAGACAATGTAGCCATGCCGCAATCGGGAAAACGTACATAATACTGGGGACCTCTTGTGGGAGCGCCCGCCGGGATCACCTCATGTTCACGGGAGTGGCACACTGAGAAGTGCACCTCATGCCCGATGACTCAAGAGTGTGGGTTCGCCATTCAATTCCTGGGATTGGATACTTGTAATTTGTATTTCCATCACGGTCAGCGTTCGGCCTCTTCGCTACCGGAAACTTAACAGGTGAACGTGACACAATCTGCGACGGAAATTGCTTCCACGCTGTGTGGATAAGTTCATGTATTTTCGTCTCAAAATGTTGCTCCATAGAAACGACAACTTCGGCTTCATCACTAGGATCTGGCTGTCAGCTAGAATCTGACCACAATGGAGCCAAGATATATCCGTACAGCGCAGTCTGGTCTAATGCTGCTTATGAAGTGGTCGAGATGAGTCTAATATCAGTGCACTAATCGGAACACTCACTAGTGGGGACAGTAATTTTTTCTCAGTTGCAGTGGGCAGATTCAGATAACCACAGCTTCCATCGTCGATAATACACACTACCCCAACTTTCCACGTATTTATTCCATCGGAAAAACTACAAAGACTGGCATATTATCACAGGCTGATCAGCTCGGCGGGCGCGACCCATGATGCCGAGGCACTTGTCGATACTTTCCTTTTTTGGTGTGCAATTGAAATCTTCTATCATAGTACTAGTCATCCGATGAGCGTAAACAGACCGAACGACCATTAATTACGGCTGCAGAGTCACGGCAGTCCCCGTCCGAAGAACACACCTCATAGGCCTCACCGGTTGCAAGCGAGGCGAAATAACCTAGTGGTGAGTTGCGGCGAGCATGCCTAATACTGTAAACAGTGGGTTCTCACAGATTTATGCCATTCGCTGGCTGGCGAAACAACGATCAACTTGGTCCACAGCTCGGCTCAAAGCTGCGGAGGTGCTAATACTTTGATTACCGCCTTCGGCCGTTTCATGAGGTTTGATTGGCTTTGATTAGCATGCGGAACAATGAAACCCGCTGACGACACCCGAACTACACCGTGGCACTGCACCCGTTCATGTACGTCGTAGGCCGGAGGTGAACGGAGATTCGTAGCCTATGAACTTTGTAGGTTCACACTGCCACCGGAGAAACGGCCGCCCCACCACACAGAAGTCAACTCACGGCACTGAGGGGGGCCTAAATAAGAGTATACAGGAACTATACAACCTTTAGATATGGGCCTTGAACGGCAGTGCTCCGAGTCGGCGGCATGCCTGGTGTGTTGCTGTGCGGCTGACGCAGCCCGTCAAGGGCAGACCCCGATTGGCGCCCCCCTCATTGCTGGGCTGATTTCGATCTTCCATTTTTAGCAAGTAACGCGTCGGAGGCTCCACCGCTTCGGCTACGATCATATACGGGGCATGTCTCCGGGGCTAACCGGCGCTTTTTTTTCTCAGGTGAGAGCATCGTCCGTCAAAAATTGATGAATGCCGCTCCGATCAGCAAGTCTGCTTGGCTGCCACTGGCCTCCTATACGCCATTTGACGAGCGCTCCGTGGCGAGGCGATGAAGGTTGTCGTTTGAGGTCACTAACAACCGTGAGAAGCGTCATGCGGTGACAATCTATCCATTCCGCATGCCGTCTTTCCAGGTTCCCGCAACTTAGATGCGATCTGGAGAGACCCACCTGTCTGTACATATTATATGTAGGTACCATAGCCAGATGAGCACCGTCCGCAAACATGCCTCCCTCCCTCCTCACAACCCCCTCAGAGATACTGGAACATGTCATTCTGTTGGCTGTCCGTGACGCTCCTCATGGCCCCCCCTCTGTGCTGCGATCCCTTCGTCTCAGCTGCCGGACATTGAATGAAGCCCTCTCTGTGGAACACAATCCCCACCTGTATCTCATGCTTTTTCTTCACAGCTTCGACATATCTTCTCCTAACCGCCATCTACCGTCTCCGAGGCTCTCTGTCCCAGCTCTGAAGCAAGAGCTCAAGATGCGGCACATTGCCCTCCAATGCATCCGTCGCAGAGACTTCAACCATCCTGATCTGGCGGCTATACTGGCTACCGTGTACATCATGTTTCTAGAGGACGACGGCCGCAATCAGGGACAGGTAGTCTGGGCAGATCTCGTTGGATTCTTGGAGCTTCTCCTCCATAAACGTATCACGCAAGACGCCTCGGGTGAGAACGCGTGGCCTTTGGAGAATGAAGTCAACACCCTGGCTGTTGCCTTACTCTGGTTTATCACCTCGCATTGTAGGGTCTCTCCAATTTTACACGTGTTGTCATTTTCATCCCGCCGAGTAGGCGGCCTCCGCCAGGAGGCACAACTCCGACAAAGAATCATTGATATTTTATCATATTACGCGTACGCAGGCTTCCGAGTACGTACGTACGCTTCCCTCATGCATGCATTACTCACTACTCCCAGTATCCGTGTTTCACGGAGCCTGAAACTATGTTTTATCTCTCCGACAAAATCGAGCTAGCCGTATCGAGTCATGGTGTCTACCCTCCGCCTCGACCTGTCTCGATGACTATAGAATACTTCGGGGTTCAAACCCAATTTACTCTTCCACCCATAGCCCCCTTCGCCATCCTCAGTCAGTTCGCTAGGGCGGAGGAGTTTCCCCTCAAAGTACCCCCTGAACTACCAGCTAATCGTCAGGAGGCCTTATCGAGGGGAATCCTGCTCGGCCCTACCAAGGAGGACGTCGATCACTTTAACACTCATTGTAATACTCGCTTAATTTGCTCCCACTCGGACGACCCGCAGGTTAATGGTTATCTCAAGAGTCGAAGTCATGATGCGGACTGGTCTCGGTCGTTGGTTGGCATTCCGCCCACGATATCGGGTTATTATATTCCCGGTACCTTGACCGGTTATTGGCGAGGTTCCTCCATGGTTAGTTATTTATCGAGGAAAATTTCCGGAACTCATTTCTCGTAGACGCCTTTCCTGGACGTCTACAAATCGATGATGTCGTCCCCTGAGGCACCATCAGCCCTTCCATTCTTTGGCCGGTTTCCACTCTACGTCCATTTTCGCGAGTACTACTGTTATTCGCCAACGACACCTGTACCCGTGGAGCGAGATGGGAACGCATTCTTTAATGCTTTCATGCCTCAGGGTTGCCGGTCGTATAAAGTCGAGGTGGGTTGATTTTTTTAAGTGCTGTCAACATGCAAAATCTGACTCATCTGGCATTTGGACAGAATGGAATAGAATTTATTGGAAAAAACAACTCTTTCCGGACTACCTATGTGCCACTTCGGCGGCCACAAAATTCTCCTCAGTGCAGTGATGTCCAGGACCCATCCCACAGCGGTGAAATTCGCGACGTTATTATTGTGGGCGAGGTATGGCGTTGTGAAAAAACCATTGCTATTTTCTGATGCAAGGTATCTCAGACGGAAGAACCTTACGCCTCGGCGTGGCATGGATATAAGTACGTAGGAAGGGTTCGACCGTCGGACGGGCTGATCGTTCTTGTGCGCGAACCTGTGAGCGTCCATCGTCATCTTTCCTTGTTAATGCTCACGATGAGCACAGGCCGAAGATCATACAGACCAGCTTGGCCGTGCGCTGTTTAGGGGATATGGCAAGTAATCTGGCTTTTTTATGGTACCTGTGTCGAAGATCTGATCACCGCGTTGCCTGCGGCCCCCGACAGTGATCTCCTCTTGTAACTTTGTTGGCAGGTGGAGAAGTATATCAGTTGGCGAACAGCCGGCTGAGTGGGAATCCATCTTCAGTATGTCCAAGTTCGCGGCGACTCCCTAAGGCCCCGTCATGAACGTCGATGACATTTATATATTGAGCCACTATAGTATACATACGTCTCTTACTAAGTATTGCTACCTAACATATTGGCTTTCGTGGTATCATTAGCCCCGTTAAAACTATCCGCCAGGAAGTATATCGTCCGAGTGGTTCACTGGTTATTAGCTATAGACTACTATGTATTTACAGCTTACTAGGCTACACATGAATCAGGAAATCCTAATGCGTCACTGCTAGGTGCCTAGTGGAATTCCACAACACTCCAGCGCACGGCCTCAAGGCCTCAACGTTCAACCCTCTCAACCAGAAATGCTTTCGTTTTCGCAACTACCCCAGGAAGTCCTTGAAGACATTGCTTACTTTGCAGCGACGGAATCGCGGGTTGGCCCACCATTGGATCTTCCACCATTGCTGAGAACATGTCGGAATATCTATCAGCGCCTGTCATTCGAGAACAACCCCGTACTCTACGCTCGCACATTCACTTTCAAGTTTGACACTCGAGCTGCACTTAGGCGTTTAGGTTCATCTATAAGCTTTCCAAGGACCCTTGCCATCGAGCTGCGGAAGAGATTCACGCATTTGAAGTTAATCCGAGCAGGAGCCGGAGCCAGAGTTCACCACCAGTCGGCGGAACATGGTGAATCTCCGAGTTATTTGCGCGACCTACTCTGGTTAGCCTATTTGATGATGCTGGAGAATGACGGCAAGAACGAACTGCAGCTTCGGGAGTATGCGAACATGGAGACCTGGTTGATAGACTACTGGTTTGACGAGAAAGGCGCTTCATTGGCGTCGCACCGGATTAGTCGGGACCAGTGGCCTCTGGAAGATGAGAAAAACTCGTTGGCAATGTGGTTGCTATGGTTCCTCGTTCGTCCAGGTGAGTCCCGTCCTCTTCTCCCAATTAACGTCACATAGTCAATCCTTCACCTCAGATTCGTTGCCTCGGACCCCAACTAACTATCGCGCCCTGATAAGTACATTGAAACTTACAGCTTTAGCAGCCAATCGTGTTCGTGTAATTCCCAATCTGTAAACCGTGGCCTCCTCTGACGGCGTGTCGTCCAGTACGCCATATGTGAGCCTTCGTGGGCGGAATTTACTTTAGAATCGAGAGCGACGGCTTCAAGCTTTACTCATTTTTCCGAGACATACTTCGTAGCAACTCCAACACTTGCTCCGGCAGCCATACTCGCCTACTTCACATTCGCCTTGCAGTTGCTTTCGCGCGGCGCCACAAACCACTTACCCAAGGCTCTCTCCAGTATTCCACTGGACTCAAGGAAAAGCGAGGACTGGGATGCTGACTGGCAAAGGTGTATCAACCTAGCTCAACCCAGCGCGCCGTTGGCACTGTCATACATACCCGGATCACTCGAAGGCATATGGGAAGGCCTTTTCACAGTCAGCCCAATCACCTACCTTTCCAATTCATCTGTGACACTCTAATAGTATACAGAGTTCGACGTATACTCGTCTCTATTATCAGGCGGTCTCCCCCCTGTCTTGCGCAATTGCCAGGTTGCACAACACCGTCAGACATGGAAATTACGCGAATATCACTTACTAGGCTCGCCAGAGTCTCTCGAGAATATTCAACCCCTGGGACTGGGCGATGCTCTCAGAGCGTTCTTTCCATCTGACGTTCGTCTGCGAGAATTTTCAGAATTTCTGGAGGTTTACACGCCAGGGATGGAAGAGGTCATTCATTACAGGCGATCATTGCGCACCAGAACGCGCGAGCAATTAATCTGTGATATCATAGTTATCGGCGAGGTAAATCTACGTTGATGTGATCAGGCAACCTTGCTGATGTAGCTCAAGGGTCATTCCGCTTGGGGTCAGTTTAATTTGTATGGTCGTATTCGTCCGCTGGATGGACTGGTGAGCCTGTTGAAGGAATACGTACGTCATCCTGTGCTATTCTTTGACTGTATCGTTCATTCATCGTGTAGGTCGGTGGTGATCGGGGGAGATGGTTGTATCGTGGGTTTCTTGTTGGGAATAGCGACGGTCATTTGTCTGGACGTTGGCGGGACGCTCTCAGTCCCTCTCACGTCCAAAGTTATGAGGGTTGTTTCGTAATGAGCAGGCGGTATTAGATTTATCGAGATATTCCGTCCTCAAGCATATAACTGGCCCGTTACATGAGTAATGTCCTTCTAACTTGTTTTATAGGTATTCGGGATTTTTCCGCGGATTTTGATCGTGCCATGTATGACGATTGACGAATAGTGTCCTAATAACCGAGTGCAGCCTAACCGGTATCGGTCAAATGGGCCTGCGGTGGCCCGCAAGTTATAAGTACATTGCCGTCACTAATAGCCACAGTCAGTCACCCATCCGACGGACTACTGCCGCCGATGGGGCTCGATGACAGGTGATATTTCATGCCGGCCGCGGCGTTTACTCACATACGAGGCAAACCCGTAATTAATAAGGACTTAGTGTGCATGAACGCGGGGGATTTACCTTTCTAGAGTCCACAGCGATGGTAGCATTATGTTACTGCAGACAAACCCCTTTGACATCATCATGGATGGGAGACGATTCATGATGCCTCTAAGGTATGTATACTAGACCCACTCGGTGTTTGTAGAACTGGAATTGAACGATAAACCTTACTGGTTGCCATCCGCCCACTGCGGAGATAGTCTTGCTTGGTGCAGGCCGAGATTAAGTATAGCCCCTAGAACTGATTGGTGAGCCATAATCCAGGTGCCCGAATAGCTGAGAACCATTTATTAGTATGTATGCGCGGGAGCAAACGGGCTTACCCCTGCGCCACACTTGAAGGATCACTTACTAAATGATCTCACACACTCACGACCCTGATACCGTGTGAAACGGAATATACGCTCCACCGGGGCAGGGGGAACCTTGTGGCTACGGATAGCGATGTAGAGAGAAGACGCCAACTGGATGGATAGGCTGTCGTCGGGGAAAGATACGATCCAGCGGTCAGACACATTGAACGGCTGATTCCGAGTTGGATGCGTCTGGTTTATGAATACTGTGTAGGTTAGCAAGCGGGTACTAGAGCCCTGAGTTAACACACAGATATTACTATGTAATGGAGAACCTTCGGGGGATTAGGGTGATAAGTCGTATATGCAGTCAGATGGACATCTGCAAAACTTCCCGAGGGGATGAGCAGCGTATGGGTGCCTCCGTTTGGAAGTGACTTGTCGTAAGACTTCTTTCGCGCTTGGTAAAACACTTATTGGCCAATGAGAGGGCTTGCTCAAGTGCGAGAGAGTTGTCAACAGCCGCGCCGCGCAGCTGTTTCCCAGATGGAGGAAAAGTTACCTGGCCTATCTGCAGCTCTGAACCCAATGGCGTATAAGAAATCTTGGTGGAAACCGGCGTCCAATGCAAAGTCCTGAGTGATTCTCTTGTGAAAGAGCCGGCGCTTGATACGCATATGAATGTATTATGCGATCAATACTATTCGCCCAATTCTCACTTCGTTCCATTGGGAATCCGAAGTGAGAACGGACGTCTCAATGGGTTCAACGTTGATTGCTATCGCGCGTCGCTAGAGGCAGTGGACAGATGTGACTGATATCTTTCCATGTTCGTGCCTTCGGATCATGAGCTAGCCGTGGTGAGTACTTCCCTGCAGGAGTCTTACGGAGAACCAACGAATCCTTACGTGGAAAGGGATAGTAATTTTAACGAGCCTTGTGCCACGGTGAATTAGAAACGGACTCATCAAACGGCCTGACTTCTCCGCCAGTAAAAAATTATGCTGGTAGGGGAACGTTCTCCGTTCTAGGGAAAATAATGATTTGCTTTCCCTTGATTTGGTGACAGGTAAGGTAATCCAACTTGGAGGCCGGACTGTTCCGCGCCCTGCAGACGGGCGTAATACTTCTGTTATTGGAAGCAATCCAGGATCCCTCACGGCACTGCGAGAGTAACTTGACACAAAAAGATCGCACTCACCGCCTGGTATGTTATTTCATGGTCGTAACAGTGCGACCATATCGGCATGGTCGTTTCGGAAAAAAACTTAAAAAATTAAGTTCTAGCTATACGTACCTCAGATGGACCACTATTGGTAGACATATATAACTTCTATTATCAGGGGTAGTGGTCCAGCCCTAAACCTCCACAACACCTCTCATGCACACAGATCACACAAAAACTGCGGCGCAATACAACACAGGGTTCTGGACGGACCTTCCAGGAGTGATCGATTGATTTCTACCATCACAGAAGAGTGGTCGAAGATTCCTAAAATCACCGCTGCACGTTTACCGTGACTTCGACAAGCGAGGGGTGAGACTGTTGGAAAAGTTTTATCAGGGTACCGGTACAACCGCAGGCGCCAGACACGGGCCCATTACCTTCTATATAATTTCCCGATCGCCAGCGCCCGGCCGTGCCATGAACAGACCTCTCCCCTGAGAAAACTGCGATGTGTGAAATCGTTTTTTCTTTAGGGGGCGTCTCAGCACAGACACCCGAGATGAACGACTTCAGAGTAGCTCATCTGTTTCCCAGTGTGAGTAATTAGCTCCCACTTGCGTCCCTGCACCTGTTCAGCTCCTAGGCGCCTATTCTTCAAGATTAGACTGACATCGAGCTGACACGGATGCCTTCATTACTCTTGTATCGGCGGACTCACATATATTTCCGGGTATGCTCCGTGGGCGCTCAATACTGCATGAGCGATCGCCCGTGTTTGGATGGTGAAATTTCACCATGAGAGGCACGCGAATTATTTTTACTCTTCGTCTTAAATCCGGCGGGGCGCCCCAGTTGCTTTGGTGACATGCAAGGCTCCTAGGCTACATTACTCCAAAGGAAATTGTGAACTCACCAAGTCTACGCTGTACAATGCACGATGACGACACTCGCTGTACTTCCACACCATTTCCAGCAGGATAGATAAGATGCGTATAGCTTTGCATGACCGTTTCGACCACGCTATGCAAAGCGATGCGCACCTTACTTGCCGGGTATGATGAAACGATAGTTGGTAGGCGAGTCTCAGCTGAACTCGCAGCGACGGAAATGCAATAATCTTCTAAACACAAGCCAGTCACGTCATCGAAATGGTTGTGTTGGTCAAGGTTTGCGCTTGCACCGCCACTGTCGCCTCGGCCCGTGAGTAATCAAAAGACAGTGGCACGTACTCCTCATCACATTATCACTCAGAAGTAATGCAAGGCAGGTCCAATAGCGCACAACAGAATATGCTATCGTTGAGTATCATGTGCTCTTCTTAGCACTGTCGCGCTTAACCCTGTCCAGGGATCTGTATCCTTTGACGCCTCAGCGCTCATGTAGCCAGACGCCACTCCTGAAGCGGACACCGTCGAGAGCTACCCTCTCGATCAGCCAATCGAGCAAGAAAAAACGTCGTTTTTCCATACCAAACTTCGACTTCGAGGCGACAGAGCTCAGGGCCTCACCTGCCTCAGAAGCGGCCGTGGAGGAGACTGACGTCAGTGGCACTCAGTATATTGCCCTTGAAATGCTCCTCAACCCCTCAAAATTATTCAGGCAGACCGATTTCTTGCAGTGCGGGGGTCTACAACGTTACCACTTAATACCACTCCCCGCACGAACCGCGTCGCCAAGTCATTTGGTCTCGTCGACGATCGTGTTTTGAATTGTGGCGAAACCTCTGCAACACCAGCGCAGACGAAGGTTCGGTCTATCCTCAGGAGGTGTGCGTCAGAACTTTTTAACATCCCGCGGACTACATCTGCTATATCTGCCAAGTCCAACCTGGCGGTCCGCAAACAGTTTATTATGGCACTTGATGGGCCTGGAATATCGCTCAATTTGTTTGCATCTCCTATGGCTTGGTCGCATTCGAACTGCATTGGTGTAGCTTTCAAGCTGAACGTGTATTTCCAAAACCTTGACACTCGTGTTATCGTACGTTTGTGTGGGGTGCCGGCCGCAGATGGTATGGTTCACAGCGTGGATTGGGGTGGCACAGCGAATCCACACATCTTGGCACTGGGTACCACGTGTGGTATCGTCCAAACATGGGACAGTTTGACCCAGATGCAAATTACCGATTGGTCCGACGACGATTCCCCAGTAGGGGGCATTCATTGGAACGGGAACATGCTGGCCGTTGGAAGGAAGGATGGGCGCGTATCACTTTTCGACATCCGTTCTCCAAGACAGGTTGAACGAGTTGAGGGTCATAGGCGACATGTCATCGGTACCAAATGGTCTCCAGATGGGCGGTGTTTAGCGACAGGAGACCAATCTGGGAGTGTTCATGTTTGGGACATGCGAGCCGGGGGTCACGTTACAGCCAATGACAGGAAGGTTCTGATGAAGCATGAAGGTCCAGTGAAGGTGGGTCGAGTCTTCCGAGGTTGACTACGATATCTAAGTGACCCACAGGCCATCTCATGGGCTCCATGGCAGAATGGCTTGCTGGCTACTGGCGGGCTATTTCCAGATGGAAAAATCCAGTTGTGGAATATCAACAAGTCCAATTCTCCTCTTACCATCCCCACGGAAACGAACGTCACGGCTTTGCACTGGTCTCCACACTGTAAAGAGATATTAAGTACCCATGGCTTGTCGTGGGAGCCATGGCATGTCATACGTCGTGCGGAGCCACCAGCAAAGCAGGCCCCTAGAACACCGTTCAGTAATTCGATGACGGTACATGCATACCCATCATGTGACAAAATTGTTTCCGTCAACGCACACAGTGCCCCGATCGGGCATGCCTGTATAGGACCGGACGGTTGCTCTATCTTTACCGTGAGCCCTGTGGAAGAGACAATCAAGATGTTTAAAGTATGGTCTGCGCCGGCAGGCAAAGGAAAAGATGACGAAGGGATGTCCTACAAATGTGCCATTCGATGACTGATGGGCCTCACTGCCATTATCGGCGTCTGCATCCTTCCGACAAACAGCTATCACGATTCACCGCTCGGCAGTTTTTGACGGCCGCCCTCATAGCATAGGATATATTGACTTGCTCTGTTGCTTTGCTTGTATACTGCTATTACTCCAACTAGCTACACTACCGTCTCTGTAACCGTAGACACAACTTTTGCCAGATGTACTTATGGCTACTAACCGGACATAAAACGAAATGCTGGGGTAGATCACTGCGCCGTTGGCGGGTCTTATGAACGTGGAATAAATTTAGGCTTGGCCGGCAAGTGTCGGAATGTGTTTTTTTTCCGTCGCTTTCTACTTTTCTCTCCCGCTCTGGTTGTCTACGTTTGCACCGGCGCAACGTTGGGCCCTCCATGGTAAGATGACAGTCCGGTCGCAACTGAGTTCAGCTAGTAGCTGATGTGGATGATGAAACACTTGTGACACTGGTTCGGATGGATTTCCCGTCGCAACACATGCCCGACCATTCCGGGACTATTTCCCTTCTTCTAGGGACAACGAATACCGGCCTCCGCCAGATGAGGGGGAGTATACAACTGACGGACGCTGCATGCTCCTGGAAGGTACACTACACTTCGGTCTGTGGCACGGATTGCAACACTGGTAAATTAAACGCCTTCAATACCGGCTGCTTGTCAACGTCACTGGTGTAACTCACCTTTGAATCGTCGCGAGCTGTGGCATTCTCGTGTCACCCATACAGTACTCGGTCGTAGCTGCCGGGAAGACAATTAATCACACCATGTGCAATCCTCAGCGCAAAGTTCCTTTTTGGGCATTGTTAATCACCGTGCACCCGATGGAATCATTGGGATTAATTGTCGAGCGCGGTGACTGACGGGTTTTAACTTCTCTTCTCACTTCTAAGATAGGCCCCGAGCGTCAGGTCTGTACCCATAGAGCCTTTGTCGCATTGTCAATCTTGCTTACCTACCTTCGGACCCGTGCTGACCCAAACATTCGATCATATGCAACCCACGGTATCCGAGACTTGCACGTCCGTGTCGTATCGTATGCGCCTCAATCAGATTGTCGTGTCTACTGAACAGAGAAGGTACGTAACTAATGAAGGAGTTGGTGTCAAGTTTCCCATGATCACATATACTGGTGCCTCCTAGTGGCTAATTAGCACAGCTTGCATGCCGGCCGATTAGTACGTGAAATCCCCGCGGTACCGCCACAGCGTATCTAGGTACCCACCGGAAGCCAAGCTATATCTGCCAGGCTGCTCGGAGGGGGTGTCGACAACTCAATAAGCAGACAATGACGTGTTCAGGGAAGAGAGGGATGAAGGAAGATGAGTAAGAAAGGTGTCTTAGTAACGAGCTCGGCGTAAACACCGGTGATGCGAAGTGCCAGAGGGGGAGGGTTCCCCTTCTGCGCGTGTATGGGATGGCATGAATAATTCCATCGTGATGTGGTACGATATAGAACATGAAGTAAGAGGCAGGTGAGATCATGATTTGGCGGATATAATCGTGTCTGTTTCATTCCAGGGCTGATCCGATCAGACCACAGCGCCGTGGATAACGGATGCGTTCGGCGGAGACACCTGGTGTACGAACATGAACTGGTACTTGCCAATCTCAAAAGTGTCGAGACGCTGCCGGAGGGTTAGGGTAAACGACTCGAATCTGGCCTTCCCCCTGTCAAGATTAGGTGGCGTGCTGCGATTATGTCTGGACACCGTACCTGGTAGCTCCGTCATATGATGACGGTGTGGGGAAACGATGATTCCATCGGAGCTCTTATCCATTCGGGCGTGCGTCATTGCATCGGCATCCCTTATCTTAAATAGATTCTAGATTTTTAATTCGTTAAGGCACGACGGTGTGCCCGGAGGTCTACTTTCCTGGTGCCAAGACGCACAAGACGGGTACTAGTTCATGAAAGGCTGTGAGGGCGGCTACGACGGTGTCATGTGCGCGCGCCATTGTGCGCAGCGCCGAGTGGCTCGGGCAATCAGAAATCTGATAACGCGAGAACGAGCCGGCAACTCAAATGATTTCCCTTGATCGTACGACCCCGCAGGTGATTACCATATATGGGTGTGCCGACGGAGACATTCCATCGGAGGACCTATCGGAGTTGACCGAGGTGTTTCCATATAAGGCAGTTGGAGTTAAGCGATGAGTGACATAATCACGAAACATATACAACTCGGCTTGGCAGCGTCAGACTCGACAACCCGCCTGCAAGGGATGATGCTCTCGTCGCTGTCGCTGGCATCGTTCTTGCCTTCCATCCTTCAGCCGAGTAGTAATAATAATAACCAACAGGATCAGCTACGCTCACCCATACCAGATACTCCACCGCCAACGACCAGCACCATTGGCTTACCAGATGACAAGAATGGCACCATGACACCCACTGCAGACGCCCCCAATCCGAGGAAAAAGAGCAAGAAAGACAGGCCACCAAACGAGGTGTGTTGCTTGCTCTCTTCCTCTCAACGCTCACCTGAACCCGCCTTTGTCAGACGTTCATCGTCGTACGACCTCCCCCTTCCAAATCAATCCATCCGCTCAATCTACAGGTCCAACTCGTCCCCCCACAATCCCGTGTCGCTAGCTCCTCTTCAACAGTACAAGCACTTGACTCTTCGCATCAGAATGGCACCACAGATTCTTCCGACTTGGCTCGAACATCATCTGATAGGTCTGACTACTCTGGATACACCTCCGCAACTTCCGTATCTTCGTTTGCATCCACTTCCACGACGTCTTCAGGAAGACGCACGATCATCCCTCTCTACAACCTCCAGGCCCACCACGTCATGACAAACACCATAGTCGACGCTGGTACGGACGCGAAAGTAGCCAAATTCATTAAGCGCGGTCTCGAAATCGTTGGGCTTGCCATCCTGGAACCAATTGAAGTATGGGGGTCTGCACCACTGCCGCGAACGATGCCACCGGAACAGACCGCCACCAACATCGCACGCACCTCCATCGATGACCCGCAGCGCGAATTTGGCGCAGTATCTCCACGCCTTAGTCCACGCACATATCCCGCATCTAAAGACCGCCCATCGACGAGTTACTCTACTGTTTCTGCACTGGACAGGGACCCCCACCATCGGCCGCCGCCGGCCATCAATGTCATGCTTCCGCCCACAGACAACTCTCCACTTTCCGCAGGTGATGTGCCGCAGTCAGGCCCTCGCCGGAAAAAACTCTTCACAAGTATGTTCAAGAAGAAAGATCCATCGCGTACCTTATCAGTCGCAGTCCCCACCTCAGGCACGGATCCCCAAGCACCCCCATCTGCGCCTCCACGCATAACCAGTCACAACGTGGCGCGTGGAGGACCCTTGCCTCTGCGCGATCCTTCGCATTCAGGCGTGCCCGAGTCTGCTCCATACGCTCAGCTTGGGTTTGGAGATGGTAGTTTATCACCTACCCCCATGACCGGTACGACTCCATTCACCTCGACAGTGTACTGTTCCCCCGTGCTTGGTGTGCAGGCGGCTCTATACCCTTCGGTCCAACCCCCTCCCGGGCGTCCGACGAAGTATGTGTGGGTGATCCGCAAGTGGCTCAAGGGTACAGAAACGGGCCTCTTGAACGGCATGATGGGGAAACTGAATATCAATGGACGCACGGGTGGAGGTGCTGGGAACATGAACGCCGGTATGGGCGCAGATGGTAGTGGTAGTGTTGAGGTTCGCTTTGAGTGGGAAAGGGGGAAGAAGAAACAGCGGGAGAAGGACAGAGTGAGAGGAAAGCGGCAGATGGGCGAGAGCCATAACGAGACTGGCCAGAACAACAAACAACAGACGGCTACGGTTGGTCGGCGGCCCAGCAAACCACTACTGTCGACACCCTCTCCAGTTGGATCTATCCGTCGAGCTGCCGTCGATGCTGCTGTGGGATTAGAGGATCAACGCCTCTCCATTGTTTCCCAGCATAGCAATTCAGACACAGTCACAGACGAGAGCAGCATTGCGCCCCACAACGCCCGATCACAACAGCAACATCGACGTTCGCCGGGGACCGACGAGGACTCTGGCGATGATAGCGACCCCGAAGACTCTGAGACGCCTTGGATATGTACACTCACAATCCGGCGCGTATGGTCTCATTCATCACCTTCGTCATCTCTTCGGCATCCTAGTGTTGCCGCTGAAAACCATCACTCGCAACCCCAATCCGTCTGTCTCAAAGTCGCCACGCTCTCGCCGACGCCCCACCATCCTAAAGTCGTCGGCCTGCTTAAAGTGCCATTCCCCCTCCCCGATATAGAAGTTGAGCAGATGGCCGTGAGGAAGCGTATCGTCACGGCACATGGCGTCTCTCGGACGACGGCAGAGACCCCTGCTACGTCTGGTGCGACAGGTGGGAGTGGTTACGGCGGGTTGGTGCTCACTGCGGAGGAGATTAAGGATACGATTTCGTCTACGGCGCTCTGGTTAGTTGTCCGCGAAGCATTTGGAGGTATAGGCAGAGATCGAAAACGAGGCGAGGGCGGCGGATGGAGGATGCGGCCTTGAAGGCTTGGGTGTCTCGGTGGCGCGTTTTCGATTGGTTCGTCGCTTGTTTTCTTCGCTTTGTTGTCGATCACCGGCATACCCATTTTTTTTCTATGGTACCCTTTTTTCGTAGTTTATATCCACTATGTTCCATGCTTTCCTTTCCTCCCCTTCTGCGGTCCCCCCTCCTCCCCTCCACGCCCGGTCTAGACATCTGTTGAAACCCCCTCCCCTCCCTATCTCCAATTACTATCCGCCACGCACTGCTATCTATGATGATTGTTACGACACATTATGATGGCCCGCCCATATATAATTGATCGTCTTATCCCCCCCCCATCTTCTATCTACTCTCGCATCTATTTCATCTCACGCTCACACCTCTCCACAACTCTACTTGACTTCGTTCGATGCTCTCCGACCTCATCCTGATCCTCCTTTTTTTCTTTATCGTATCTCTTTCACCCCACCCACTTGGGTGAATTCGTAGGTAGGTAGTCAGAAGATTTATTTATTTATTTTGGTCAATGACACACGAAATGCCACACTATCCCATTCCAATCTGTTACTGTAAAGTTCAGGTGTATTTCTCGGAATGACGGAGTTTGATTGTAGAGTTTCTGCAGCTGAATCCCACTGATGGGTTTGTTCACTTACACTCGTGCATCTCTGTACATACATATTGAGTTTTAAATACATCTCGCTCGAGGCTGTTGCTCGATATACATACCTCAGTCTCGCAGGTCATCGTCTGACGTGTGTCAACAGCTTCAAGTGTTGCAAGAATCATATCTTGTCCAAGAGGGTCTTATCATTTCACCCGATGACGATAACGAGCACCATCTTAAGGCAGGTGGCGTGGTGCACGATGACAACGCCTCCTACCTTAAGATGGTGCTCATTCTCCCATAACGCATCTCTGAGTACACGAAGAAAGCGAGAAGAAAAGGGATGCAGCATGGTACATGCATACATTGCGTGGAGGTATACGAAGTCGAGCTACATATATTTGTACCCAGGGGCCAAACATAGTGACAAACAACCGAGATAGGCAACGGTATGTCGCTTAGAGTTGTCGGCATAACAGTGCGTTGTCCCACTGGGTGCTGCTCGAATCTCGATACGAGTCTGTTGACGCAGCGCTGTGTCATTAGGAACACGGCAGAGTGTTTCGTCAACGCAGTCAAATCTCATGATTCATTGGCAACATGAAGTTCTTGTGTTCTGGGCGAGATTTATCCATCGTCGTCGTGGAATGATTGGCAGCTGCTGAGAGGGGTAGTTGTTGTGATTCTCCTAGGAGTTCCCCGGGCAAGTACCACTCCCTTCTTTACTCGCTCACCAATCTTCGTAAGTTGTGTAGGTTCCATGTCTACTGATTCCCATGTTGCTCTCCATGCCACCGTGCCAGCCACCACACCAGAGACCACCGGGGTCAAGGGTTCTGCCGTTCACACCACTGGTGGCCGCAATTGGTGCCACGCATGTACTATGAATAACTTTTCCTGTTACTCCCTCTCGACAGAATTGGCAAATTTCCAGTTCCTGTACCACCACCACCACCACTGACGCAATGCTTCTACCCTCAGTTGACGAAACTCCTTGCAGCTGGGGAATGGTCTGATCCATTAAAACATGTAACTAATCTCAAACTGGACTGTTCACGGTTTGGTGTGCATGTAAGGTCCGGCTGGATACGTGAGAGATGACTGGGTGATAAACTAAATCCCTGGGATTGATACCAAGTTCTTGTATATCTTCGAATATGTTTCCATGGTGTTTGAAAAGGCTCAATCTGGAGTCGCCGTAGTTGCCATAGTCGCCCAGCTGTTTGTGTGAGACTTGCCATAGGCCAAAGAGATACATTACGACTTACTGCAATCTCTTCATCGGCCCACTCATATAGTTGTGTAGATTCCCCATCCAATTCCAATTCATGCAAAGGCAGCTATGATTGTTTAGATGGTTAGATCCGAACACATACATGGGAGAAAGTACCGACAAATATATCTGTATATTGACGTGACCCAGTACAACAACCAGGGCATTGCTCGATGTTGATCATCACATTGGTGTAGCCACCATAGTTGTTCGCCACGAACAATCCTTGCATCCCAAATGGGGAAGGTGAGCGGCCTCAATAACGATGTCATCGGAGAATTAAAAGGAGTTGTGGAAAGGTGCACTCCATAGGAAATCATATACCTGCTTAGCAAAGTCAAGGTACGATGACCAAGCCTCTTGGTCTACAGGGCATTCATCACAAACAACACGTGTCCATTCCCGACCAAAGCAACATCCAAATCCAACTGCAAAGCAAGATTTGGTGTTGTCATTAGCATAGACTAGCACGACGAGTGTGTTTCCTAGTGACAATGTGAATGCGTCCCCTGCGACATTGTACGGGAAAGCACCGCAACGGGCGAAACCATGCCACAAGGCATGCTTATCATTGAGCCTGAGAGTGTGACAGATCTTCTCACCATCTCGAAAGCAATCAAGACAAGGTGACTTGCAAAATGAGATTGTGTTCATAATTGATGTAGAGGGCCGCTGCCTGGAAAAGCAAAGTCGATTGTAGCAGAGGTCAATGGTGACCAGGTTTCCATAACTGTCAAGACATGGCAGTATAGCCTTGAAACAATGGTCGTCGCCATCGGACAGGACAGGCAACGACACCTGGATGCCCAGATTGGTGATATTAAATCTGGAAGGTGGAGGGTCCACACTGTAAAGCAACGATCGAATATTCCGCGGGTCTGCATCCACGTCAATCAAATTCTGGAGCAAATACGCCCCTAGTTCATCGACGAACTCTTCGCGTCCCAGTTCTTTCATGTCATGACAGCCCCGAAAGCAGCTCGGGTCATCTGCAAGGACACCGCCGCCACTCACAAGGCATCCCTTTGGATTCCATGCAAATATAGTATGATTGCTGGATGCCCGGATGATTTCGAACTGCAACCGCCGAAATGCTTTCGAGCCTTCCCCATACAGCATCGGCATATTCACGTCAAATAACCCCAACAGTGAATACGCTCGGTCCTCCACTCGCGTTGTTTTGCGGTCAGCAGCCCAAGACAGAATTTGAGCGACGTTGGGTTCGGGTCCGACCGTGGCAGACCCCACCACAAAATAGAGGATGAAATTCCCGTAATCCTCGATATCGTGTATGTCAGGTCCCGTTTAGTGCTGATAGACACCCAGTCCTTGTTAAAGAATTCGACTTCAGTAGGAGCGATGAGTTCCTGGAGTGTCCAGCCTCGCGAGAACCACTCCGGCCAACTGTTGGATCTCCCAAACCTGTTGAAGTCCGGTTCAGTAGGAAAGGCTAAATCATCGACATCGTTGAGGTATACATAGCACAGCTGCGAGCTGCAGTACCATCGATACATAGTCCCGATTGCCTCTGAGAGTGCCACACTGCTTCGTTTGTCAATGCAACATGTGTCGATCCACAACCATGTGTAGCCGTCCGTCATGGACTGTTCGCAACTCTTGATGATCTTCCGGTAACCGTCGCGTTGCCTGACCTCGTTCCTGTCTTGTTCGTCCATCTTCATGAGTCCAGTCATCTCATTGTAATCAACCTCTTTTCCCCAGCGGTGCGACAGTATCGCATATTCCGTAGTCTTGTCATCTAGTTCTTCCAAAACCTTGGTCTTGGATCCAGCTTGCTGAATATTCTCTTCGCGATGGAGGACCGCTCTTACATCCAACAACCACATCTTCCTAAGAGGCAAACCATAAGCTCACACAGTTAGTGCTAGATCAACAACCATAGGCGTAGGTTATCACACGTACTGCCCAGGGATCCAAAACTACGGATGATTCTTCAAAGGGTGAGCGGCTATGCGTCTGGCGACAAGCAAACGAAGGGCTTGAAATAACACGTGACACGGGGTTGGGACACATTGATGTGCCCCTTCGTACTTCATATGCCTGCTCAATGTTACTGCTTCGTCTTTCCGGTGCTAGCCATCCTGCAGAACCCTAGGATCCTTGGAGTATGAAGGTGCTCGGTGGCGCGGACTACTGGAGCGACAATGTGATTAATGGCAGCTTCCAGCGTGTGAACTCCGTGAGACGAGCCGTGGTAGAATTGTATAACACTCGAAAAGGCGATCAGCGCCACCCCTGCTAATGTCCTGAAATCAGGTTTTGTGTAAGTACTTCGCAAGCTCTGAGAAGCATCCCTGGGCCGTATCTGATTTTTCCGACGTGCTGTTGCTGGTCCCTCATCAACCATATTGCTCATTGGGAGTGACCTTAGTCCCCTCTAACATGCCATGAATACCTTCAGCAAGCAAGGTGGTACAGCTTGAAACAGATGGGACCCCTTCCCTGTGTTCATCTGGGCACTATGGCTTTGGACAACGTCACCGACTTTGATCCCTGCCTCGACATCTATTCTTTGGAGACAGAAACAAGTAACCTGATGCTGATTCAGCCTACTAGAATGTATATCCCAAATCCTTAAATCCCCACCCTATGTCTGAACACTGGGTACTTTTAGCCCTCCTGTCACGCCCGCTTGCGTACGGGGCTAGTTCTCTAAGTGTGATTGGTGCTGAGCGGACAACAAGCGATCGCCAATACCTACTTCATCAACGGACGGCCATACAATGCGGGAATGGTAAGGGTAGGTTTATCTGACACGTATACCACACTTCTAATATCGACCAGGCCCATTCATCATAGCCGACCTCGTTCTCGCCACACGTAAGTCACTTATATCACTTATTGCACGCGATACCTTTGCTAATGTTTCTCCTTATCTGTCTGGGCCCTTTCATCGTTTGCATTCGACTCGCAGACACATGCGATATCAATGCAAGCCCAGACAAGAGAACGATCTTCCTACATGGCCATAGTAGCTTTTGTACCGGCTCTCAAGCTACGTGATAAACACTTAGTATATTCATTTTCTGTGTTTTTCTCATCTGCCGCTAGATTGTGAGTGTATGATCGTGAATACCTCGAGAAAGCATTTTCATCTGCAAGTTCCACATCGACGTTGATGTCAACTGCCTGCAGTCGACCTCCAGTAAGAAAACGAAACGTGGGCCAAGGACACCCTTTTGCACCATCGGTTTCACCTTATGGTCTACGGGGAACCGCTGGAAAGCATGGATCACTAAGTGGCTATTGGACGCGGACAACTGGGTACTTAGGTTCAGTTGTAGGATCGTTTTTGACATTCGGTGGGTCGCATGTCCTTCGATAGCCATATTCGAGGGAGAATGACGGTAGAGATGGGCGCCGACCTCCGTCTCCCATGCTTGTTGTGCCTGCGGATGCCATTGGAGATATTTTCATTCGTAAAGCGGGTAAGGGACTGGCAGTACATGTGAATGGCGAGAAAGATATAGCGAAGGAGCAACCTATTGTGGAAAACGGCTTGGAAAGTAAAGGTGTAGATAATGCATGTAATGATCTCGTTTCGGCGCCTACATCAAAGACTACAGCGCCGGAGTAGCGTGATCACCCGGTGTCCTGTTAGGTAGGGTATGACAAACGATCTGGAGGAACCAAGTGTCTCAGTCAGGTAAGGCGGGGAGTAATACTCACTCATAAACCAAGTTTCACCCTTCGCCCATCAATACATCGCCTCCAATGTAGGCATTGGCTCACCTTATTCTCTTGGTTATTGTGACCACTGAGCACGCAATAACACAGAGAAGTGCGCGATATGGGTCAGCTATTACCACTCCTGCCATAAAGTCATGTGTCTCGTACTTGCTGAGGGGACTCATATAGAGGTTTACAGTGACGTTACAGAGAGTCCACTACTTGTCGGTGTAGAGACAAGTCTTTCCGACGTACATATTGCCAATAATTGAATTTCAGAGAAAGCGGTGTGAGATGTCGATCAATGAAGTGTAGAAATCATCCGCTGGAAAAAGGTGACTGGTACATACTTAGCGAATAACACAAAAGGATATTATCCGGGGTCTAGATGAGGGGTAGTCAATCCATTCAGTTGTTCCGTCGGACTGCAAGAGCGCCGAGTATGCACTTCGTAAGCGATCCGGAAGCCTGTACACCAATCCTTGAAGCGTATCACTGAATGTGCACCGTGCACAGAACGGCGAAATTTCGGCGTAATAATGCGAACCAAATCTATCTGGCTAGACTTATCGAACGATACATGGAGATGGTCGCTGACAAACTGCTGACCACACATCCCACGTCGATCGGGAAATGTAATCGGCGTGGGCTCTCGAAAGATCTAGTACCTGACGGCTGGTCCCAGATAGAAGAGTAAATAGACTGCCCTTGGTATCGGTCATTAACTTTGGAAAAAAGTCTCGTGGGGTTCCTGAGGTACCAGTATCCGTCCACAACGAGCACTATTTGGTATTAGATATTATGTAACCTCTGTGAAACATGCTCGCTCCACAAAACGTGAACGAAGTACCTCGGAATTGAACAAACTCACGGTACAAAGAGAGATGAAAGAAGACAGGTGTTTGTACCACATCTAGGCACGAGTGTAACAGAGATCTTGACGCTACGGACCGGGCACCCAAAGCGTGGGCAAAGACGCATTCAGATACGAGACCCCAGTTCCTGTGTATGAGATCATGTAGCACTCTTCTCTAGGCACATCTTACCGTAAATTGAACCAAGATGGTCCGGTATTACACTGCTGCTTCTAGGTTGTCTGGGATCCGGCCGAGAGGGGTGCGAGCGTCCGATCGATGAGCGAGAGGGCGCAAGTGTAAAGGGATGTGTTTAGAATGGCAGACAGATAAGGAGCATGATGCTTACTGCACGATCTCTTGCAAAGTCGCTCCGGAAACGACAGTACGGCATGCGGAAAATTGTTGAGACATCCGATAAGACATTTGAGAGTCCTTCCGGCAGTGATGCAAACCAACGCAGATCATAACGGGTGCAGAGTCATTTACCAACTCTGTATCGTCGGCCGCAGGATCTGTGGCTTCGGTTGAAAACCGCCTGCGAAGTAAGTTTTTGATTCATCTTTTAGGTGTTTAATAGTGGCGCCGCAAGCACTCGACCATTCGCCGGGACTGCTATGAGCCAAGTGGATGCAACCCAAGTGATTTGATAGTGATAGTAATGTTCGAGATATTCCCTTTCTGGAATAAAGCTGGCCTGCCTTGTGCAGGAGCCAGGGTCACAATGGCCATTGATCTGACTTCTGGCCCGGTTGGTGGCAGTGGTACGAGTAGTCGGCCTTCTCCCAAGTTTACATCGTACGTCGTCCTTAGGAGCTCGGTTCCTTCCGTAGTATGTAGACGCCACCACGTAGAGAGAAAGCGAATATCTGTATTGGGAACAAGCCAGAATCAGTGATGTAGCCGCCAACACCTGAGGCTTTTTCTTGCAGATCATGCCCTCAGCTGGCTCCGGGAAGTAGGAACTTACCACCTGCTGACTGCAACTTCAATATGTCATGGATCGGAGTTGAAAGGAACGAGTCACAAATTGTGACACTTTATCAGGAGATGGAGGCGTCCGACAGAAAAAATCCAGTAGTTTCGTGTACGGACGCGGGGATTCCAAGTGTGAGCGTTCTTCGAGCGCGGCATCCAGACAAAGAGCTACCTGATACCCCGCGGTCCTCTGGCTTCGGCCCAGTTTGTAATCGGGCGCACTCCGGCTGCCGGCACAATGTGAATGCATCAGGACATTGTGGTGCTTTCTTTCCAGGGTCACAATGGCTAGCCCGTAGCGCTCTGGCCATCAGATACCGCTCTTGGGGTCGCTGAGCTTCGGCGCCGAGTCATGTTTACTCAGAAGAACCTGTGGCATCCCGATACGTCAGAAGTAAGGGCTAGCCCATCACATCAAGAGAGGACGGGAACGTCTTCCTGTAGGTGATCCGACTGTGCCAATCAGCGGCAGGGACACATGTACAGGCTGGAAGCACATACTAATCGGCGGCCTGCTTTCAAGTTCACTTCCAAAAGTAGTAGGTCACGAAACGGTCGACTCCGAACACGTGTCCAAACTTTCAAATTGAAACCTTCAAGGCACTAGGACGCTTTCAGCTGCTATGGCCGGACCAAGCTGTGGTCGGTTTTGCGCATGTAAGTACTTCCATCATCCATCATGTGGCAGCCTTAACTCAGCTTGGGTGTGTTACGAGTGTCCGTCGATAAACCACCTACCTATCTTCCCTAAGGTTTATGGGTTTCTCCTCGCGTCCGCGTCTACGGCCCGGATTTACCTAGCCTTTTCCCCTTGCCTTGGCGCAGACCACGGTACTCATAAGTAACTCACGATTAGAGAAGACCGGAAACTGAATGGGTACGTACATCCAGTTCTAGTCGGCGCATCTAGTTCGATTTGATTTAGAGCCACGCAGGTCACAGCGTGAGCCTGGATGACCGCGTGGTCCATCGAAAACTGCCGCGGCGCTATGCCCGTGTAGAGTGCGACCCTACGCCCGACCCTAATGTTACAGAGGGCTGGGCATGCCCTAATAAATTCCGTATGTACATACATACCTATTAACAAACCACCTAGCTTTATGAAAACGAGAACGGGATCCATATTCCCCTCACAGTACATTCTAGTCTTCCGAAGACGCTGTCAAGTTCGGCACCGGCAGAACACGGACTAAGATGTCCAATTTCCGCACATAGTCCGAGGCAAAGTTGTTTATGAAACCGATTGGCACTAAAGTTGCATCCTTGACTCGACTAGGGTCAATGTATCACAAACCTGGACTTAAACTTTCCTCGCTGAAAACCGGCGCGTGGCACTTCCAAGAGACGGTACAGAAGAAGGTCGTTCCCTTGATATCTTCTAATCCGACCAATGCATGGTGGCGTTTTAAAATAACAGCTCGCAGCCGACATAGCGGAGATCTACTACTTTTTCCTTTGGTTGGATGATCTATATCTGAGAATGGCGAATTTGCCAAATCTTGATTGGGGCTCATGGTTCATTTGGCGCGCTTTCCCCCATAGGGTGGGCACCCATAAATTGGTCGCATTGGACCCAGCTTTTTCTTGCTGAGCCATCGCCCCTTCATTATTGGCTTTCTGTTATTCACGCCTTCCCTATTCACCAGCTGCTCCATCATACCCATAACTTTATCCATGTCTTCCCAAGTATGCTTCAAAGTTTTCTAAGAGCTCGTATTCAAACTGAGGCTCGAATCAGTCTTATGACCAGTATAGGACATACATTGATCATGACGCACCGAGAGTCCCCCGACGGACTCCCATGGCATGCCAATTCTGTCGAGGTGCTTCCCTTCTTTACGCCACCTGCACACATCTCTTATGCCTCTCCAGGCCGAAAGTTAAAATGTGACGGAGGACGTCCAAGTTGCGGTAATTGCAATCGGCGAGGTTACCCATGTGTCTATGTACCGGTGTACGCACGGTCATCCTCTTTCGTTCGACCTCGGGATGCTGAATAAATTTACAGTTCAGAACAACAAAAATAGTTGCTTTTTTCGATCCCGCGCACTTGCCGTTAGCGTCATCATTTCTCATCAATATTACATCGTCACCCCCCTTCTATCAGCCTTTCGCCCTCTCTGATAAGTAATATTATTGCTCGCTTCTCGTTACGTACACGGTCTCAGTGCCCGACGGAAAATTCTTCCCCGGGGACTCCGTACATATTCCCATCTAATAACCCTCGCGGGGCTTTTTGAACAGAGTTTGTGGTGACAATGGCATAGCTGTTAGGGGGAAAGCTCTGGCAGGAAAGATGACTGGATAAGTAGATAGCCTTGTTCGTTTCGCGCATTAAAAACCAACACGAGTACTTATGCCCAAGCGTCCTTGCAAGTCCCATGAATACCTTATTCGCATCGCCTTCGGTGGCCTCACCATGTGACGATATTCCCTGAGCGCCCTACCATTTGCTCGGATGCGAAGAAAATTTTCTTCCTGAACTCCACAATGCTTGGTGCATACCATGTGATGGCGGCCGATTCGTTCCACGCAGACGGGGCTGATCGTTGGCCGTGGATACCGAAGGGGCACAAGCAACGAGCGTCAATCTGGATTGCCTTACCAAACGGTTCAGTTAATACGACTTCTGGATGATTATCTCCTTTTTAGCTCGGGTCTGTTCGCTATCCCACTCTCATCCGCGGTATCAATATAGCCTTTCAGCGTTCATTGAATCACTGACTAGATTAAGTTCGCAGGCTAAAGACTAGAGGTTGCCAATAATGAATGTATCGCGCCCCGACCATTCTTGCCAGCGGGGTCCGGGTTTCCTAAGCTTTCCCGTAATAAGCGGTGCTACAAAATTGAAGTCAGGCCTTTGTTCGCACCTGCTTTGTTCTCCATTGTCGGTTCTGATCTGGTCATCTCCTCGTGATATAATATTCTAACCCTCCTCGGCTACCCTACACCCTTACCCTGGATCTCCGAATGAGACAAATGATTATGCGCCATTGTCCAGGAAAGGGGGACCCTTTGAGTTCGAGGCGCACTCCTCCACAGGCACTAGATCGTTGTCTGTAAATGCAAAAATGCATACTACGTATATGAAGGGGGGAAAACTACATCTCACTTTAGGTAACTGACTACCGATCAAGACTAGATCGCTGTGAAACGCGCGTTCGCGGGTACCGGTACTTAGGGAGTCACCTCAAATAACACAGGTCCAGACAAGCGGAAATCAACTTACACTATTGATAACTGGGGGGTTTTCTTTCTGACGTAATTACCCATGATGGCTGAATCAGTTTTTAGAGAAGTCATGAGACTAGAAGGTTGACCTGGCTAAGCTGCAGCGGCAGTGCGATGCGCCGTGAAGTGATGGGAGATTCCCACTCAGATCACAAGCAAGCAATCAGGGGCCTGAGTAGACATGACCCCAATTTCCCAAATGGAAGGCCCCGCGATAGTTGTCCAGAGCCATCCTATCATATCTGAATGTGCTCGGTATGCCTTAGCTATCCGCAGGGACGGAGGGACGGCCGCCTGCGGTACGAAGGCTGTCGGAAGATCTTGCACGTGTTCCGCTCCAATTATAAGCTTTACATCCTTGGGACACGAATTTCTTTACTCAGATCAGCATGTTTGTGACATGTGTGTCCAACCCCCCGGTGGTCTCGGAAAGCGTACGGCAGATGGAATTTTTGAAATGTCCCATTCAGGGAAGGGCCTGAACCACATAAGTCTGCAATAGAAATGTTGCAACGTGCGTCGTGCGAGCTCGAAATGAGGACTCGGTATATAGCAGACGAGGGAGGAATGGTATAGCCAGTTAACTCAATACATACGACAATGCAAGCCGATAAGAGTGCCTGGCACCTTCGGTGTGTATGTATATTCTGTGTCGCCGGAGATAATTAGCTTATCACGGAATCGGAGCCCTGATTCTGACCCTGCCAGGGTCGCAGTGTATGTTGTACTCACCCGGGTTCAAGACAAGTTCCCGAGGGATTAGAAGAGTACTCCCTTAGAGACGGGCGACACTTTCCAGCTACGAAGGTCGTGGAAAGGCCAATCAATCTGGGGACTCCCTGAAAACATCCGATTGGGAAAAGTCAATGGAACTTACAATGAGGGTTAGTTGGAGGATGCAAGCGGACGAGATTAACGACGGTCTCGGTGTCCTGTGACTTCAACTGATGTCATAACTTCATGGTGTCCCCAAGACGCAGACCGACTAACCAGTTCGAGAAGTCCGAACACCGGCGGCTCCAGCGTGAATAGATGTAGTCTAGCATTCCTTTGTCCTTCAGCGTTTCAACGATGCATGCAGTTAAAGTTGGACTTCCGCTCATATGCACTTACAAGTGCTTCGGAGGCCTGGAAGCGACTACCACGCGTGGGACTGCATCCATCACCATCAACGTCGATGTCCTTAGTCTGTTCTGATATTCTAATTCAAGTCTGAGGACGATGCCGGACGAAATAAGTCCATACGCCTTCCAACACGATATCGTGGGCGCCTACTATATCCCAGAGTTCATATCTAGAGAGGAGGAAGTTCACCTACTACGCAAGGCAAGTGCCCCCCAACGCGATGTGCTGCTATCCTGATCATAGAGCATTTGTGCGAGTGATCAGATCGGCGAGTCTCCAAAACACAAGTGGAAGACTTTGTGCAATCGTAGGTGCGTGCATACCACACGCGTATCAGCCGGAGTCTGTACTTCCTGGCACCTGTGCCGTAGGAAGACTCTCCTGGTAACATCACCGTTAAATTTCTAGCCACTTACGCACTGCTATGCTGTAATCGTGCCAGATTGCAGTTGTGGGGTGAGACACTTTTCCCGACGCCGTTAGCATGATTCTTTCTGATGTGGTGAGCTCCTATCTCAATCAGGTGGACAAGTATTACAGAACACCCTGCTAAAAGAACAGATGCCTGCTTTCTTGACGTCCTTGTGAGCTCAGTCACGATCGTCGTGACTGAAGTCGAAATCCTTATCTGTCTACTGCATAGCCCCGACATTTTAAGCCGGCTGAGGGGAACGAGGGCGTTTGAGCGTTCCCCACACCGAGAACCCAACCACGTCATTCTCAATGAAGTAAGTGAATCGGACACCCCGATCAAGGTCAAGGTCCTTTAACACTATTCATTGCAGTATCTCCCTGGCCAAGGAATCATGGTGAGCTTCTGTCTCACACCAATGATATTGATGTGATGGCATTGAACCAGCTGCTTTGGTCTAGCCTCACGAAGACGGACCATCATATTACCCCGTTGTGGCGACAATTTCTTTGGGATCCCACACCATCTTCCACTACTTTAGATACAACCCGGAAAGTGAGGTAATGATGGATTCTACCATCTCTCAGCAGGATGGCAAAGGTAATGGAAGATCTATCGACGCGAAGCCTGTCTTGTCCGTCCTTTTGGAACCGAGGAGCGCTATTATCACGACCGACGATCTCTACACGTCTCACTTACATGGTATCGATGAGACGTTGTCAGACACGTTTGTTGGGCGTGGGTGGCTCAGACATGCTACGGGGGAGGAGGTTCTCATCGCCAACTGGCAGAATATCGGGGACGAAAACATACACGAGGTTGTTCGTCACGGAGGAACGCTCACTCGCGCGATGCGTTATAGTCTGACGTGTCGGGATGTAGCGAAGGTGAAAGAAGCTTTCGTAGTGAATTGAGTACGAGTAGATAGGCAAAGACTAATACCTCTGCTTCTGAGTACCACGAGGAGGCGGGGAATGTAGATACTAACGAGTGGCGGTTGTTTGGGCCCGGTGGCACCACTTTGTTACTTCACACCAACCAATTATTAGCTCTGGCGAGTTGGCTTTTTCATTATTCACCACTCATCCGTCGCGAAATGTCGTCGAAACCACGACAAGATGACACCCTAAACCCACGAACCACGACGTACGAATTTATGGGGCCACCGGGAGCGTTCTTGATCATTCTTGGCGTCCCCGCGACGGCATACGCCCTCTACTTTGGCTGTTCAGCAACTTCCGGCGGGTGCCCTCCATCTCTGGACATAATTCCTGCACGCATCCAAGCCGCGGTAACGGATAAAGCATGGTGGGTAAGCTTATGGGACACACAAGCATCCCTCATGTACTTTGCCTGGTACATGTACTGTGTCGTCGCTTGGGCCGTCCTCCCGGGTGATTGGATTGAGGGTGTTCAATTACGCACTGGAGAAAAGAAACAGTATAAAATCAACGGTGCGTACCCAGTTTTGCCTAAATAACTGGTGTTCTGATGTTGGCATGGTCGGCGCAGCCTTTTCGACTTTCTTGCTCACCCTGGGTATCACGACTGGTTACATCATGCGGTTCGGCCCTGAGTCCTTCACATTCATTTATCACAAGTGGGTCGGTTTCATGACCGCTGCATTGATGATGTCGGTCGTGCAAGCGCTCGCAGTGTACGCCGCATCGTTCCGCAAAGGTGCCCTTCTCGCTTTAGGTGGCAACTCTGGAAACCCGATTTATGATGTAAGTCCCTACTATCGTTTTCGGTCCAAGTTCGATTCTCACGTGTGTACGCAACCAAGTTCTACATTGGTCGCGAACTGAACCCGTCTATTGGGCTATTCGATATCAAATCTTTCAACGAACTCAGACCCGGTCTCATACTTTGGGTTCTTGTCAATATCAGCATGCTCTGCGAGCAGGCAGTGCGTCGTGGAGGTCTACAGAACGTGACTTACTCGATGTGGTTGGTCCTCGCTTTTCAATCGTTCTATGTTGCAGATGGATTGTACAACGAGGTAATCCACATGGGCATGTTTTTCGTGGCGGCACCTGATCCACAATCATGCAGCCGGCTGTCTTCACTACTATGGATATTACAACTGATGGTTTCGGATTCATGCTGGCCGTTGGCGACCTGCTATGGGTCCCGTTCGTGTACTCCCTACAAGCGCGGTATCTTGCCTTTAACCCTGTAGAATTCGGACCCCTCGTTGCTTTGAGTATCTTCGCGGTAAATGCATTGGGTTACTATATCTTCCGGGATGCAAATGGGGAAAAGAATGATTTTAGGAACGGACGTAACCCCAAGAGTGAGTCGTAGACGTGCTGCATGTTTCATTGGATTTTTTTCTGATGGAAGCCACAGACCTTCAATATTTCACGACCGAACGTGGATCGAAATTGCTTACTTCGGGATGGTGGGGGCGTTCCCGGCATCCTAATTATTTGTAGGTGGCAGGTTGAATTGTTATCATCATGTAGTGCTGATCTGGATGACCTAGTGGCGACCTCGTCATGGCAGTTGCCTGGTCTCTGCCGACTGGCTTCGAAACACCTATCACGTACTTCTATGTCATCTATTTCGCAGTGCTTCTTATTCACAGACAGCGCCGTGATGACGAGATGTGCGAGAAAAAGTGAGTCCACACCTTCTCTCGGTTGAATTCATGCTCACAAATGTACATATTAGGTACGGCAAAGACTGGGAGAAATACAAGAAGCTGGTTCCGTATCGTATTATTCCATACGTGTATTAAGTTCGTAATATTCGCTACAAAATCCATTAGATCTTCAGAAGGGATCATGTTTCTTATTCGTCGTTTACGGATTGAAGAATTTTTGCAATGCGTTCTTTGCGCAAGGGGATCCAGAGTGTTTCACCACCGCCTGGTCCGCCCTGATTTACTGAAAGGATTAAACCGTGATCCATGAATTCTCCAAGGAGTGATCTCAGAGTGGTATCATTAGTTGCGATGAATTCGGCTCGGGCAGCAGAGAAAAGGGTGTCGTATGTGAGACCGTACTGTTGGAGGTCGGTAGCATTTTCTGCGGGTGCAGCCTCGATGTTCTCCAACTGTTTCGCGGCAAGGAAGGCGAAGAGTTTTTTTTGCTTTGGCAGTAACGGCTGCAAGGACGTGCGCTACTGCAGTCTCAGAGAGTGGACCACCAGATGCGGTGCCTCCTGCTGTGATGCCTTGACGTGCAGTCCGAGTGCCAGTACTCAGTGCAGCAGCACCGGAGATTGAGGATCGATCTGCATACGTGAGTTCGAAGTCGTAAGGTGACAAAGTGGTGAGGTCGTGCCACAGCCATGCGTAACCGCGTCTCAGCACACTGCTCTTCATATCTCCGGGATTATGCGCGGGAGACTTCCGAGAGCTGACATCTGACGCCGACCAAAGCAGGGGAGCATTCAGCCTATCGATGGAGGCTACCAGATGTACGTTGGGGTTGAGTGCAAGGAGCGAGAGAAAGTTTTTGATTTTCTGGGAGCGCACGGCAGGGCTGTCAATGTTGTGCACGACGAGGTAGAGATGGGCACGTGGTTCGTCCTGCGAGGATTCAGCGAAAAAATCGTATATACGTTGTTCCGCTGAAAGAGGGAGCGAAGAAGAGTGGGACAGCACACCGGGCACGCGCTCGATGGAGGCTAGGATATCCTTGAGCGTGGTATTTGGTTGGAAACCGTTCACGACGACGACGTGGCCTTTCTTGGCAAGGCATTCCGTCGCAAACTTGTTTAGGATGGCCCTCTTGGAACCGAAGCCGTAGAAGAGCAGGTTGAAGCCCTCAGCGAGCTCCCGTGCGTACCGACGAAACGCGGTGGCCTCGTCCCATGGGCCGGTCCATCGCGTCTGCACCATCTGGCTCTGTGGGCGTGCCTTGTACGCTGCGATGGCCGCCGTGTACTCGTCTGCGCTAAGGGGCAGGACGCGTGACGAGAACACGTTGGAGGACGTCGCAGACCGCGACGACGCCTGCAAAAAATACGCCTCAAACGACGGCGTCGACGCAGCCACCCCGGGTGCACCCAACTCGGACTCATCCCACTGCTGTCTCTGCTCGCCGTCTGACCCGTCGTCGCTGTCCATGGCGGTGAGCAAAATAAATAAATAAAAATTGGGGTTATCAGATCGATAACGCCTGCCCTAAGCCCTGATTAGGGTCGATTATCTGACCCGCCAATACGATGTGACTTGGAGTGTTTCCGTGCAAGAAAAAAAAAACAGATATCGATCGCTTCTTGTCTTTTCTCTTCCATCTTCCCATTCGTGAGCTCAGAAAATGGCGCCCATTGGAAAGCTCTACTCTGTCCCCAGCATGAACCAGACCACCATCGTACGTGTTTTCTCGCATTTTCTGTTTTCAAATCTAATCTTCGCGTAACAGATCAAGGCCACTGCTGCGGCCGCTGGCGTGGAGTTTGAGGAACCAGAGTACAAGCACTACGAAGACAACAAAAAGCCAGATTTCCTGGCCAAGTTCCCTCATGGAAAGATCCCTGCTCTTGAGTGCGCCAACGGTCTTAACCTGACCGAAGGCGCCGCCATCGCTCGGTATAGTACGTATCACACACGATGCTTGTCAGGTTATTGGGTAGAAGGAAGAAAATATCTTCAACAGTTATCCCTGTCGGAATTTGATGTCGACAGATAGTGGTATTTCTGACCGCCATCATCCCTCTTTTCGTTGCACACCTGTGAAAGCGAGCGATACTTACGGAGAACCCATAGTTGCCTCCATTCCACCTAATTCGGGCCTTCTCGGTGGCACCCTCGAGGACGCCGCTCTCGTCGACCAATATGTGCACTTCGCGGAGTCGGAAATACACTTGTGCACCGAGTTCATCTATCTGATGTTAAACGGATATATGCCCTATAACAAGGCTGTAAGTCTGGCAACCATCCATTTACTTCTTTTTTGCGGCGATTAACACCAAGCAGATCCATACGACAATGACTGAGCGTCAGATCCGAGGATTTAACTCCCTCGAGACGATCCTCCTCACTCGTACCTACCTTGTTGGCGAGCGCCTCACCCTTGCTGATATCACCGTTGCCTCTGTCATTTTCCTTGCCGTCTCATACACCCTCGATGCCCCGCTGCGTGCCAAGTACCCAAATATCCTCCGCCACCTCGACCTCATCATCAATCAACCAAAACTCAAGGGGGTCTTTGGCCAACCCACGTTCGTCGAGAAGGCTGCGCAGTACACTCCACCCGCAAAGGAGAAGAAAGAAAAGGAACCTAAGCAGCCTGCTCCTGCACAGGCTCCAAAGAAGGAGAAGCCCAAGAAAGCAGAAGAAGATGAGGAGGAAGAGGAGAGCCTTGTCCCTGAGGAGCCCAAAGCCAAAAACCCTCTCGATCTCCTACCAAAATCGACCTTCAATCTCGAGGACTGGAAACGCGCTTACTCTAACAAGGACACTCGCGGACCCGGTGGCTCTCTTGAGTGGTTCTACGAGAAGTAAGTTTACCCAAACGTAGTCGTCTCCATCGACTTGACGCCTACTCCATCGTAGCTTCGACAGAGAAGGTTTCTCAGTCTACCGTGTTGACTTCAAATATAACGAGGAATTGACCCTCGTCTTCATGTCCTCAAACCAAATTGGCGGTTTCTTCAACCGTCTGGAGGCTTCACGTAAATATCTTTTCGGATCCATAGGGCGTCCTTGGAGAGGCCAACAACTCGATCATCGCCGGTGCTCTGATCCTGCGTGGTCAGGATGTTAAACCCGTCGTCGAGGTAGCACCCGACTACGAGAGTTACATCTACAGGAAACTCGACCTCGAGAACGCCGAGGACAAAGCTTTCTTCGAGGGTGCTTTAGCCTGGGACTTGGAGATTGATGGGAAGAAGTGGCAGGATGGGAAGAATGTGAGTTGGCATTTTTTTTTTTAATGTGAGGAACCGATCTTTGACATCTTGCTTTCTCGTTGCAGTTCAAGTAAATGAAAGGAAGTTTGTTTGTTGTATCCTCACGATTCACGTGTATCACGCTGTCACTCTGTAGTTTTTTTACGAGGTTAAGATACAGTACTGAGTTTACTCATAGCGGGTGAAACTTGTGCAGTACATAGAGTCCCAGGGGTTTTAGATGTCGCAATGGCGAATGGCCTCCCCAGATCCACTGACATTGTGAGACTGTTTGCGGTCTCAGCTACAGCGTTGGGGTACGAGGATAGACTCCGCATCCGATGAGGACGTCGTCGAAACATCAATGGCATGACGGTTCCTGCGACGTGTCCACAACACGACCCTGATGAGGGCGAAGTTACTAACATCAAACCTCTAAAGTCTAACCCGTCTAACTTATGTAACCCAAAATGCACCAAGTAAACCCGTTGCACGATGGCAAGGAGAGGTCGTCTGTCTGGGCGTGAGAGGCCATCCCGTTCTACACCTGCTGGTAACCTCCGGTACGCTTCAATTCTTCCAAGTGACATGCGAAGTGAAACGAGTTAATCAATCAGAAAAACAGTCACAAGGACCGTCTCAGGGTTTTCCTCTGCACGTCTCCTTAAACACTGGACCCTCTGGAAACGTTTCCAGAAGGTATTCGTTCGGATGGAGTACTTGTTTCGTCGATCAAATAAAAGTCATTGAACAGGTCCTGTCACGGCGGGGACAGCTGGCACAAGTACAGGTGAAGGAGTGAAGGAGCAACGTAGTCAATCCCAGCCAATTCCGACCCAGAGCGTACGCACGTCCCGTTATCACGATATACTACGATTCCTATGGACAGGAACAGAGGACAGCCGGCAGAGCGGAAGAAGCCACGCCCGCCACATGCATCGTAGACCTAGCATCGGCAGGTAGTGGAATCAATGCCGCTCAACAGGCACTGGATCAGATGAAGCCTATTCCACGAATTGGTCAGACAGCCATCGATGGTGTCGAGAAGGCCGGCGCTGTAGTCACAAGCATTCATAATATCAGTGATACATATCTAAAGCCTCTGAAAACCTTTAATTCCATTGTTAGCACTGTTGCAAAGGTATGCAATTTACATTCCTGTCGCTCACAAGCTCTGACATGGGTATGCTGGTCCACCCCTACGCCCAGATTGCGCTGGGGGTCTTGACCGCGGTTTCACAGGTACGTTTCCTAGTCGTGTATATTTTCCTCGTTTCTTACCTTATCCTCGTTAGGTTCTCATCAGTCAAACGGACCTTGTCAACAAGGCTTTTGGCCTCTTCGATAGTGATAGAGGAGTCTGGTTTCTTTGGAAGAGGACACGACTCAGAAACTTGAGGGAAGATTGCGCCGGCCATAAGTGATGCTATGCAGTTCATCAAGGATTACTCAGAGGTCAAGAGCTTCTGTAGGTCGATTTCATCTTTTCACTATGAAATCTAATTTGACACACTCTTAGGGACGAAATTGGGAAAGAACATAATCTCTGAGAAGCAGGCCGCCATCGATAGCCACACCAAGACGTTAGATACGCTGATGCAACAATACCGAGACCGTGCGGTTCGGGACACTCAGATCGGTACACGTTGCGTACCTCAAGGCCTCAACCTCGACGGCATGGCTTATACGGGGGGCGCGGGTCTCAACAAAACAAAGAAGTGTCTCGACGGCACTAGAACAGAAATCCTTCCGGAGATTGTCAGTTGCTTTGCTCGTGATAGGCAGGCCGAGCGTCGGGAGGAAAAGATATTTACCACCATCGCGCGTGGTCAGGCGGGCCGGGACCCATCATTCCGGCGGGCTTTGGCTGATGTGCCTGCAAAGGACCATTCGCTCAAGACTGCGTCTGGTGTCGAGTACGATGATTGGAAGTGTGGTCGACGTGCTGGATGAAGTCCGGAAGGATCCCGGAGACATCCTGTCGGTGCTTGCATCTCAGGCCTGCAATCTCTCCAATAACTTCCGTGTCTTCGTGACATCCCACCCGTTGCCTGATATCGAATGTGCGTTGAGTGCCATTCCACATATGAAGGCAACGTCCTTGGATGATATTTCGAGGGAGTGGATGGAGCGCGATATCCGGCTATACGTCTTTAAGCAACTTGGCGACCTTCCGAGCATCGGAGACACTGAAGTGCAGAAGATTGTCCGCAAGGCGGACTGTCTATTTGAATGGGCCCGTCTGGCCTGCGATTACATCAAGCCTAATAGAGCTGGAACAACTGTGAAAGAGCGCTATGATGAGAGGATGAGAGGAGGGAAACTTCTGGATGCAACTTACTCTGCGATCCTGGAAAGCACCATCCCAAAATCTAGGAAAGCCCTTGAACGATACTGCTCCGTAATGCACGAGGTCGTGATGACACTTGAACCTCTGCCTATGGTGGCCTTGAACTACATCTGCAAACAATTTCCAAACAAGCAGGATCACTATGATGTTGTTCTCGTTCTCTGAGTTCATGTCCCCTGTGCTGGGTGGTATTGTTGACTAGTCTTGATGCTGAGTCAGGAAAGGGCTCTGATCTCTTTGACTCAATGTAGATGCAAATGTTCTATTACTGGAAAAAAAAATGCATACATTGGTCAATTGAATGCTTTCTTGATTGATACAGTATGTCAAGCAATGTTGTCTACATTGACTTGCCAACCTACAGAGTGAACTCCAGCCAAGCCATATGCATATAAAGGCCTGCTAGTCATTGAACTGATGTCCCATCCTCTGCAGTATCTTCATCTCTCATGCCCTTTTTACCACCATGATGGATCCAGTAGTTCTGACCATAATCCAAGAACATCTCTTCCCAGCATTCACACTCCTTTCTATTGTATTCTTCTCAAAATGATCCATGTTGCTGGGTATCAAAAAACTTACTTGTAAAAAATCCAATCTGATGCTCCCCATTGACAAGCATAGCTGCATTTAAGCATCAATAATCAGTCTGCATCTGCAACAATCTCACTCACAACTTGCATCAACATTGTCCATTCCATTGCCTTGATGGTTCAAGTACCTTGTCAGGTTCCCAACCTGAGCTGCATCAAAGATTTCTGCATCAGCAGAGAACTCAAATAGATAATTGCGACCATTGTGTGCCAAAATTTCACTAAAACCAGTTATGGAAAGTTATCCAAGGCCCTTAATAGACAGATCAACTTACCTTGTACTCTCAGCAGCATTGTTGGACAAAATGTGGCCAACATATGCTACATTAGCAGTTACTACCAGAGAGGTAAACCATGTACCACATTGCGACTTACTGCCAAGAAAGGCATCAACAGCCATGCCTTCTGCTGCAAATGCACCAAGCCCATATGATCCAGTTTTGACCTCAAGAAGCTATGAGGTATCATCATTCATGTTATGATAGGTGCAAGTGTGGCATCCAAATATTTTGCTTACTTTAGTGTCATGTCTCTGCATTCTAGTGTTTGCACATGGATCCTTCTTGCTACCTGTAAAAAATAAGAACCAGTTGGAAAAGGACTGAGAAATGAATTTATATATTTGTACCTCTGTTATAAATTTTAAGATGTGAACTTGTCTGGAATGGGGAACTTCCAAGCTTACCCAGCATCACATCTTACACAAAGCCCTGGGATACACTCCCTTTTCCCCATTGCACAAGAGCAGGTGTGGTCTTCACACTTTTGGCATGTACAAGGTGGCCATTGTCTGACACCTAAGAGAATATAGGTGTGAATGAAATATCCATTTCAGTTTATATGGTGCTTGAGTTACTTACATGACAAACCACACCTACAAGCTGGGTTGCAATGCATTTTGTGGGAATAACACTTGCAGGCAGCAGTTGTACATGTGCCTGGGTGTGCACAGGGATCAAGCCTGGGTACTCCACTCCTCAGAAAATGGAGCAATGGAAACAAAATGAAAACTGACACAGGGAAATCTTCATGTGAATGGTCATTGACTGCTAAAATGTTAGATAGTGTAATATTCCATTGGAAGAACACATACAATACTGCACCAAAGGCCTACTCTTTTTCTTCTTCCTCCCCTGCATTACTCCTCCTTCAGCACCACTCTCACCATCTGTGGAGAGTGCAGCAGAAGATTCTCTATCAAGTGGTAGGATGGAGTTATCTGGGAAAAGTTGTAATCGCTTGACAAAAGTCTAGGTAAGGTGAGTGGTAATGTGAGTGAAGCAGCACCTAGATAGTATGACACACCTCCTTGCATGACTTGAAGCAAAGTGTTGCTAATTGACAGGGAAACAGATCTGGGGCAATCCCAAGTATGACTGAAAGATTGTCAGCTAAAGACATTTGATCAACTTCACTTGGTGGTGGAAGAGATTCCTGAGGGAATGTGCAGAGTTAAAGAATATTGGGCATGGTAAAGTCTTACTGCATATCTCTCAATGTCAGGCACCAATCTGAAGCAATTTTCTCCACATGGGTTTCCTTCAGAGAGTCTCATGCTTTCTCCAGTAATCTGAGGCTTTTTTGAAGGGAGATATGAAGAGAAGGGATAGGCTAAATGCAAAGTCTAGAAGCATGGACTAATTAGTAATCAGAGATGCCACCTACCATGTGTATGGCACATGGGGGAAAGGCAATTTAGTATAGGACAAAAAATCCTGAGCATTGATGTGAGCCTTCCATGCAAGTCATCTTGCTGAGGTGCCTGGCTTGTTGGTAGACCATCTTTTGCATTGATCTGAGAAGCCCCTGGCCAGTGCAGAAAGTCCCTTGACAAATTATATTTTACATAAAACAGCTTAATCTCCCTAAAGTGCAACAACAAAAGTACCTTTGGCAACTATCCCATAGAAGCCCTGAATTATGGGAAGTGTGGATGCCTTTGACAATATTCATCCTGTTGAGGTCACTGAGAGAAAGCTTGTCAACTGCATGAAGCCTCCATGCAGTTTCTAGTTGAATCATCTCCACTATTGGGTATGCAGTCAAGCATCAAGCTGAAGAAACATGGAGAATCTTACAATCAGGATCAAAGTTCTCCTCCCACTCAAGGCGTGCAAATTTTGCCAGGTGTGTTTTCGCTGGAAAGGATGGTTCATCCGCGTATGGTAAAAACTTTGCAGTGTCACGGTCCCCCTCGCTGACCAAAATACTTCTGGATGCCGGCGCACAACATTCGTACGGAGCATGGGGTGGAAATTGGGTCGCATCTAGGACAACAGTGGGAATCATCACCTTGGCAGTTGTCGCACCATAAGCGGTGTGTTTAGTGAAGGAAACCGAGCAGGCCTCTGAATGACTTTCGCTAAGTAAGGCAGGCGAGGGGACGCCATCGGCGACTTTCTTGACTAAGCTCCTCGCCATCTGAGCAGTCCGCGACCTCACCGGAAAGAGCGGTTGATTTTTTACATCCGTCAGCACATGGGACGCGTATCCAGGCTCCCACTCATAGAACTCTTGCCAAACTTGTCGGTAGGTTTTCACTCCGAAGTCGCGTAGTTCAGCTGCAGAATACCTCTTGTCTGGTTGGAGACGAGGACCAGGGGTAACGGTGCTGCGAGTAGGAGAGTCAGGTTCGATGCGATCTACGTTGAATGCTGAAGATTGCATCGGGAACCTCGTTTGGGCGAGATATTCGGGGTAAATGGAGGTGCAGTGCGATGTGAGAGTTGAATGGAGCAACCGTCAAACAGACCAAGGTTGTACGTAGTAGGGGCATTTCGTCGTTTCCTTCCGTGCGACGCTTCTTTAGCGCCTAACTTCGCCTTATCCGGTCCTTCCCGCATCATCACCCACGCATACCACAGTTACATTCATATAGCACACGTTTCCTCGACCCAATAAATAGTACAGCACCGACACGATTCTACCATCAAGAGCCACTCCCTATATCCGATCCCCACTCAACTTTCAGTGTCGATCAATGGTGCTCACCTTTGCCAGTGTAGATTCAGGTTTGTTATGGCTTCCCAATCCACATCCCTCGGAGCACAAAACCATGAACTGAGCGGATAGCTCAGCCTCCAGCCCAACGAACACACCTGCACCGAGTAACCGCACATCGACCAAGCAAATCACTAGATGGTAGACATATGCGAAGTCAAATGGAAGCTCCTTGGCCTGTTGTGTGCCGCCTGCCGGGTCCAAAAGCTACACCGGAACGACCACCACCTCTTCACGCCCGTGGAAAGGATGGCGCCATCCACAGCGCCACTTTTCGGGACTGTAAACGCGACCGGCGGCGGTGCTCTTGTCGCTACCAACATGGTCCATGACGAGTCTCGACGTGATGACCAGATTGCCACTGCGGCCGTTGTTAGAACTAGACGTGGGGGGATTATACGCAGGGCAGAGAGGATCGATGCCGAGAAGGCAATCTTGGATGATGATGTCTGGAGGACGTCGGGGGATATTTGGTGGTAGAGGGGAGTGAAGGGACGCATGGATCCGGAGAATGTGGGTGAGAATAGGCAGCACCGAACGATGTATGATCACACCACTTAGAAAGACGTTCACATATCAATATCCATGACCAGAAAACGACCGGTGAGCATGAGGACACACCTTCCACCTGTACCTACGAACCCGCCCCATCTCCCCATGGACGCTGACGGCGTTCGCTTGCTCTCCAGCATCCTCATTACACCAACTATACCACTCCATCCCCATTCCCCGCATAACGGGAAATCGTCTTCGACCAGCATGACCCACTCCGCTGGCTTTGCAGGAGGATTCGGAGAGGTATCATCATCTCGCTGATGGCGTTCGTATACCCACCTGAATGCCTCTGCAACGTGCAAATACTGGCCCTCTCTGTCGTCTGGGTGCAAATCCCGGTCGGTGTAAAACACCACGGGAGTATCTCTAAACTCTTTCTTCGCAAGCTCGAACGAAGGGTGGTGCGCTTGCCGGGCATGTGTGAACACGGACAGTGATGTTGTACTACTGTTGTTGACGTAGGGCAAATAGGATGATATCGTGCGAGAGAGGACGGGGATGGCGCCTGCGTCGTTCGGACGAGGGAAGGACAGGATGAGGATTTCAAGAACAGGACGATCAATTCCGGTACTGGATGATGGTGCAATATCAGGGATAGGATGGTAGCCGAAACTGAAGAGGAATCCGACAATATATGGAAGGGGTATAACCAACAAAACCAATAAACTGGTCTGAAAGCCTGTGGTACGAGGGCGTCGCGGGTGGGGAGAGCTGCTGTTCGAATACTGTTGGTCGAGTCCACCAAAAGGAACATGCGAGCTTTCGCGCAACGGGGAAGAAAACAGTGCTCTCCAGATCGTCAACGAAATAGACAGCAACGTTGCCATTGCATATGTCCACGGGGCCCCGTCTAGCCAGCATAGGATCGTACACACACATACCACCAGGAAAACATCCCCGCGTGAGCTGTTCTCCCAATGACAACCCTTGATGAACGACCCTCGAACCAAGTCGAGGATTGGTCGTGTCCCAGAAGTAAGAAGATAGGTCACAAGTGGAGGTCCTATCCCACTCGATGTCTCGTAGAGAGCCCAGTGGTTAAACAATCGGGGGTATGCCCATCCTACACTACGAGTGAGCAGAAACCCGGTGAGCGTCCTCGCAAGAGCGATGGTGATCCAGTGGACATAACACAGTAATATTGCGGTTTGTGGGAGACGCAGGGACAGTGCAATCTGGACGAGACGCGCTAACGACCGAGTATTAATAGCATTGGCGTGGGGGCTGGCCCATGGTGCGAGTAGAAGTGGGAACACATTCTTAGCGTATATGATTTGTCGAGGGGTGAATTCGGGAATGCGCCATGCAGGTACCAGGAAGGAGGCGAGCAGTGCCAGCGACAGGCTTGCAGCGAGGACTACACTTGGGAACGACGTCGTGTCCCAGAGAGATGGCATTCGACAACCCGTCAAGTTGTCCTCTCCAGCGTCGCCAGACGAGGGCCGAGTTCGAACGTCTCTGCTCAAACTGCGAATTTCAGTGCTTGCGATACAACAGATACATTTCCGAAATGAAGTTATGTAATTGATTTGGGTTGGGTTCGATCACGAGTATATGGGTACGTCAAAAATCACCACAAGCACAAACTATTCTAAGTTGGATCGATGCACTTGGGGGACAGCTTGCTCCCAAAATTCCGATCCCTCATCCTCCTCTGTCGGGCGCAATGCTTCTCCGCCTTTCTTCGGTAACGCCTCCTCCCCAACCCACTCCGTAGTCCAGTTCTCCAACCGTCTACATTCGCTATATCCTCCCTTCTCAGTCCACCCTTCGAATATCGGACCATGCAGCCCTACCTCAGCCCCAGAACACCAATGCTATAGAGAGCATCTGACGACAGGTGACACATCCATGCTAGGGCTAGTGGTATCTCGTGTGTATATGAGGGGGAGGAAGGCCGAGGGGTTATGTACGCCAAAAACGCAGACGAAGACGGGTTAATAGGCGGAATTTATCCGGGCCCCAGAATACTCTCGGCTCGAATTGTGAGATTGTGAATGGTACTGTCTCTCCCAGCGTCGGTTGCTACTTTATCCCTCTGGAATGTGGTCGTGCTCGTGACTGCCTCGTGAGACAGACAGACCGCCAAGACTCTTCGCCAGCTCCAAGATCGGTGTAGTGGACACACCCTCCTTTACAGGTGGACCAACGGCACTGACGGGCGCCTTGACACGTGGCTGTGGCCAATTTCCGAGGACCATACCCCTGAATATCTCGGGTCACATTGGTGGCAATCTTACCCCTTCATATCCCGATAACCGACGGACGCTTGGGTGATCCCAGAGAAACCATGACATCCTTCACCACCATAGCCCATTTACTGTCCCTGCTGTCTTCGAGCACCGACGACCGAAGGGTGTCTGTGAAGCAAAAACCGTTTACGTTTTCCCTGCCCATCTGCAACGTGCTCTTGAGAAGACGGCCGGATGCACGGCACCCTGTATCTGCATATCTGACCTAACAACGGGTCCGTATGGGGAAAACAAAATGATCTGTCATGAAGGGGCGGTACGTGTGAAGCTGGAAGCGGTATTTGGCGGGTCGTGGTCCTCGGAATGGTCGTTGCCATTAATTTAGCGGCCTCTTCCGACCTGACAAAAGGGGAGAGGGGGTAGAGGAATACAGCGAAGTGAAAAACACAAGCCTCTGTTGCGTGGACTAGGAACAGATCTACTAGGAGTTGCGTGGAAGTGATTATTCCTAAATGTGCGAGGGAGAGGGTAGTGAGGACAAGGAGGGGGGGGGGGGGTCTGTACTGGGATTGGATGGTGTCGTCGCATGTCAGTTTCAACAGGTGACAGACCTTGTGGCCTCCGAGCGCCAAGAGGACCCATGGAGGTACCTTTGGGTTATCGTCCGACGCTGAACCCAGGACTTGTATTCCTGACATCGAGTATATTTAGTACGACAGTCGCGAAACTGAGTGATGGGGGCAAGACTCCCGCTGCAAATAGTCGTCGCAACCTCTGCCACACCTCCGCAGCTGAACCTAGTCGTCTGCATCGCTGCTGTCTGTAGTCGCTCAGACGGCTGCCACCATGGCGTCATGACGTTCAAATCCGGGCATGTCAATTTTTACAGTGCTGTCTATCTCATTCGCCCAGGTATGGGCCGTCACTGTGATGACAGAATTGTGCCTAGCCTCCTCGCACGCGCTCCCCCCGCTTAGTCAGCGGGCTCTTTGCGTTTTCCCATCCTTTCCCCCAACTCATCCCCATCGTCGAGTTACTTGCCTGCGCTTTTCTTACTACAACCTCTCGTGAACTACTTGTTTTTTTGTTTCTTTTGCCGCCATGGATCGCAAATATCGGAGCAAGAGCGAGTCGCTGCTCCCGTCGTTCCTCTTCGTTGCCATTGCTGAACGTTTCCCCCCAGAGATCGTCGATCTGAGCGAGCAAGAGCTCATTACCCTCGGGTTCCTGGGCGACAGTGAGCTGCTTTCGTCGTTATACGTCCGTCTCTCTCACTCATGATTGTTCGTCCGCCTCGTAGATGCTCTTCCAGGAGTCAGAGATAAGGTGCAAAGGGTTAGGGCTGACCCCGTCCGCCTTGGTTGTAAGTCTCCCTCTCCATCCTCTGTCTTTCTTTGTGCATTTCAGTTCTGACATGCTTAGCATCCGTTTGCATTCCATTTCAGCCGTGAACTGCTTTCAGGTTGAGTGTCTGAGGCGCAAGTACTCAGCCCAGCCTCCCGCACAAGGCAGCGCTGTTCCTATGTCTCCCACCTCTCAGTCCTTTCCAACCTCCCCCATCGTAAGCAAGGCAGGCACCCTCTTCTCGCAGCTCAGTAACAACTCGGATGCCCTCACCGTCGTCGCTCCTGACCTCATCTCCCAGTTCGAGATAAACTTCTGGTACCACGGCATCTCCAGCAGCCCTCCCAAGCTCTTGTGGCGTTCCGATTTCGAGACCAACCCCTTCGCGATCCCCGCGCTTGGAGACCGCTTCTTCAGAATCGCCACCAAGACTGCCTATGGTGTCTTCGGTACGCGCCTCAACGAGGTGTGGGATGCGACCGTCGTCCCTCAGATCAAGGATGTGATGAAGGCTCATGGCCTCAAGTACTCAGCGCTCAAGACTGCTCGGTTCTCGACCGTCGTCGAGGAGGACGGCGAGGAAAGCTTTGGGCCTGTCGTAGTGTGGATTTCCGTCCATCCCAACACCACCAACGCCGGAGCTGTTCGCGATGCCACCCCCGACATCCTTCACATCCTCAATGATGCCCAGGTCACCGGTGTGGTCGTCGAGTGGTACGAAGGGACTGTCGAAAGGCTCGACGGCCCGCCTCTGATGCGCGTCGAGGATAACACCAGCCCTGCTTTCGGCCTCAACCATCCTTTCAACACTGGCCTGGGCATCCCCATCGCTAGGGCCTCCGATGATGCGCAGGGCACCCTCACGCTTCTGTTCCAGGAGGTCAAGACCCGCAACGGCGACCCCAGCGACACGATCCTCGCTCTCACTAATAAACACGTTGCCTCCCTTGACACGACCACCCACTACGACTTCGATGCCGCCAACCCTCAGAGCATCCTTGTCTGTGGTGAACGCCGTTTCGCTCGTGCCTTCGACGAGATCGAAGACGCCGTCAACACGGGGCTCCGCGATGCCGTTCGACTTGCTGGAGAGCTGGAGGATTTGGAGTCCAAGTCGGGCGGGCAGACCACCAGAGCTATCCAACGCAAGCAGACCTCCTTGGACGAGAAGCACCAAGACAACGCCACTCTCCAGGAACTCTTCGACGAAGTCGACGAGAAGTGGAGGGATGCCAATAACCGCAAGCTCGGTGAAGTCCACTGGGCTCCTGAGATCTCCGTCAGGGTCGACGAGCGCCACTACACGCGAGACATCGCCACATTGGCCGTCAATGAGGAGAAGCTCAAGAATTTCACGAGAAACATCGTCGATCTCGGTACATTCCCTTCCATTTCCCCCTTCTTCCCTCCCCTCCATCCCAATCTCGCTTACAAACTAACATTTCAACTCTTCAGGTAACCAATACAACGCCGGCCAACTCGAGGATCGCTTCTGGCCCGTTGCTACCATTCGCCAGAACAAGACGATCCCAGCTGACCTCCAGCTCCCCATCCTCCGCGCTCTGCCTCGCCGCCTCGCCATCAATCCCGATACGGAAGACAAGAATGGAGAGCCACTTTATGTCGTCGGCAAGTATGGCAGCACCACCAAGCTTACATTGGGCAACTATTCCGGCATGGACGCCTACACTTGCACCGAGTTCGGACTCGAGTCCCGCGAGGTCGTTGTCTACAACTGCAAGGGCTCTGGTGACTTTTCGGCCAAGGGCGACTCCGGTGCTCTCATTTTCACTGGCGACGGCGGCGGGCTCGCCATCCTGCACTCGGGAATGCCCCGAGGAATGCACAACCACATCACCTACGCTACGCCCCTTTGGTGGGCTTTCAAGCAGCTCCTCGAGAGGTATCCCTCTGCCCAGTTCTACGATATCGAGTACACCCCCAAGTGAGCGTAAGCACCATCCAAGCTCCGTCGTCATCGTTCCCCCTCCCCCTCTGCCCCTACTGTCCTTTCTCCTCGTCTTCTGGTTTTTTTTCTTTTTTTTTCTCTCTCTTTCCTCCGACCAGCCTTTTCCTATCTGCTTCTTGTCTCGTTGGTTCAGATGCGTGTCTTGATACTCGATTCGTTGCTCATCGTTCGTCCCCTTTTCTTTCTATCCTTTATGCTAGTAACTGACGATCTTTTTTGTCGTTTAGGTCTTTGGCAGATTGCACGCCTCGTCTGGTCCTTCGACGTCGTCTCGGCTCCCCTCTCTCTTTCATTCCCTCCAATTCTTGTTCGTCGTCTGGTTATCGAAGGAGCTGGTGGACGTCTTGACTGGTGAATCGCTGCCCTGGTTCGTTTTCCATCTTCTACTCCGTATCTTTCTGCCAACTGAGAGTAATCTTGACGCCCAGGAATTTGATCGTCGATTTCTCGCCTGGGTATGTCTGGTCCTCTCTTTCCCCTGTTTCTCAATCCCTGCGACTTAGAGCCCTTCCGTTTCAGCCTCTCGTCGCGTAGCCTCGCAGCTTCGTCCGCCGGCATTGTATGATTGTTTTTCTCGTCTCATTTTGTACTATTAACCCCTCCCCTCCCCTTCCCACCCACATCCCACTCCAATAACATGTACCGTTGCTACGTCTTTGAAATGAACAGTATCTGTGATGTTGTTTGTATACGCCGCCGAGTGACTAGTTACGTCCATCTTTGGACAAGGTGTAAGACATTGAGTGCTTGTCGTTCCAAGGCTTCAGTATAAACAGCAAGCAAGTAAGTTTTATTCATTCCGTTGTGATATTTCGATACAGATAGTCTGCTACTTTACAAGCAATGAGGAACAAGGCCGTGAATGTTCGCTGTTGGTTGGTTGCAGTGGTTGGCCAACCTAAGTGTAAAAGTCGACAGTGATTTGGCAGCTTACGCTGACCACAGATGAAATGGGTGCGGCAACGAGAATGTTTCAGTACTCGCAAAGGAATACTGCGAGCGTTTGCAATAGAGGTGTAAGGAAACTCGTCGATCAACTGATCGGTTGACTGGTCTGGCCCCAACATATGACATGTCTTGTCTCACCTTCTTATTCATCATGTTTCACCCTACTGTACAGTACATAGCCCTCTGCCGTGCTACTCGTTTTTCCCCTAGCGTTAACCTCTTGCTATCAGGTGTGCCTCCTGTCGTTGGCCTTGTCCTGTAACTTAGTCTTGCTATCAGCATTAGGTTGACTATAGTATTCGCGTTCCTTCGTCAACGCACGCACCAACAGCAGATCATTACATTAGGTTAACGCTCAGACAGCAACATGGCTCCTATTCCCGACTTTGACTTACCCATGTCATCTCCAGCACCTCCTTCCCAATTGAGTTCACAACCACAGCCACAGCACCATCCTCAGTCTCAGCCACACAGTAGATGAGACCCACTTCTTGAAGCATCTCTTCAGGCTCAAGAAGATTTTCGCGCTGCATTCATGCAGACACTCCTCCAGAATCGTACCCCAAAAGTGAAGGTGGCCCAACCAGATGTATATGATGGATTGAATGAAAAATACGATGCATTCATCAATCAACTTGAGTTGAATTTTGCAACTAATGCATCCACTTTTGCCACCAACATTATCAAAGTTAATTATGCTATGTTGTACATGAAAGCTGGCCGCACCCAGCAGTGGGTAATTGGCCTTCGTAATAAGCGACATGCCGGAGCAGCATGTCCAGAGCTCGACAGTTGGGAGAACTTTGCTAATGCCCTAAAGGAGAAATTTAGTGAGCCAAACAAGAAGATGCAGGCCCAGAACAAACTCCTTGCTTTGAAGCAACATGATGGTCAATCAGTTGACGACTATCTTACGGAGTTCGAGCTGCTGGCAGGGGATGCCCAATTCAATGATGAAGCACTCCTCAATGTCTTTTGCACTGGACTGTCATATCAGATTTTTTCGCAGTGCATACATGTGGGAATACCAATCCGCCGTCACACCCAAATAAGGAAACGATGACGCGCAGAGAGCGCGGGAGATATGTCATAACCCCAAGAAGGGGACAAACAAAGCAAAAAATACAAAGGCGGGAGTAGGGGTGGACGCGCCCCAACAGACGAGATATCAAATATACGACGTAGATATAAGGTAGCTACCGCAGGGGATAGAATCCCTATGAGACGAGAACGTCACCTCGTCGACCCGCATCCCTGCCTGAGCACGCTGAGTCCTAAACCGAGCACCCTCGTGCACAACCTTGCTTATACCTGATCACTCCAACGTCAGCCACCGCGCACACATTATTCCTAACAGGTTATGAGCCCCGTCTGCTCGTAACTGACCTCGTCGCCAAGCCACCAACATAGAGCCGAGAAGATCCACCCGCTTATCTGCTAGGAGGGGGAGAATAGAGATGTCGAGAGCAAGGGCGCCGGCCAATCCGCGAGGCACGACGCCCGAAGGGGACGGACCCCCTAACGCACAGACCAACGAACCGACGCCGTCCTCACCTGCAGCACCGATAGCGTCAGCTAGTGCCTCGAGGACGCCTCAGGTAACGCCCAACTCACCAATAGGTTCACCCACAGTTGCAGGGCCCTCGTCACAACCGACAGGACCGGGCCCAGCCATCGATGGGTCCTCGACGTCGACGACGGCGTTGTCGAAGGGGAAAGGACGAGCCAGGTCTAGAGAAAGAGGACGAGAGGGAGAGATGAAAATAGTCAAGACGGAGAAGCTCACCTCTAATAACTGGGCAGCGTGGAAAAAGAAGATCGCCGCCGTACTTCGGCTCCAGGATCTGTACGAGATGGTGACAGGGGATGACCCACAGCCGTCCGAGACCCTGCCGGACGAATTGAATGCCTGGCGGAAACGTGACAAACACGCGTATGCGACGCTTATGGCAAATCTTGCTAACGATCAGACCGTCCACGCCCAGTCAGAGACGGAGACTAGTGCCACGCTATGGCGTAATCTACACGTGGTACACGAAACTCAGGGCCAACAGTCCATCGCTGCTATTAGGCGCGAGATCTATGGCCTCAAGGCGCAGGAGGACACGGACCTCCCCGATCATATCACTAGACTACGTGACTTGCAGAACTGGCTGTATGAAATGGGTGACGTCATGCCTGATCCCCAGTTCCAGGCCGTGTTGTTGTCGTCACTCCCTACCTCGTGGGATAGCTATACCTCCGGCTTCCTCGGAGGGTCGCACTCACAAACAACAAAGATATCTACGCAAGAGATAATATCGCTACTCCGCACCGAGTGGGAACGCCGCAAGCGTGAAGGCAGAGAAAGTGGGCATTACGCCAAGAGCGGCGGGAGCAATAAATGAAAGGCCGATCATCTGGGCCCGTGTGACATATGCGGTCGCACCAATCACAAAACCTCCGAGTGCCGCTTCAAGAATAAACCTAAATGCGGACACTGCCGACGGTTTGGCCACACCACTCAGGAGTGTTGGACCAACCCGGATAACAAAGATAAACGGCGAAGACAGAGATCTAGAGACCGGGATAGAGACCGGGATAGAGATCGGGACAGGAAGCGGTCTAGTAAACGCTCCGGACGATCAGATAAGGCGCATCGCGCGGTGGAGAATACGGACTCCAAAGACGATGTAGCATTCTCCTCTACCGAAAGTGTAGATACAAAGTCCCCCAAATCAGAGGCTTATTCTGCGTACGTGTGGTTGGCTGATAGTGCTACAACATCGCACATCTGCGCTCATCGCGAAGCATTCACTACCTACGAGGTACTACCAGACAAAACAGTCTCCGGGATAGGGACCAAGCCAGCTGCCGTACCCGGACGTGGTACAGTCACGGTGAATAGCCAAATAGGTGACCGGACAGTCACTGTTAATTTATGCGATGTGTTACATGTGCCGTCATCGCCTAACAATCTATTTTCAATTGGCCGCTTAGACGCGCAAGGTGGTCGCTCCATCAGTGGAGGAGGCCAGATCGAATTGCGCAACTCCTCAGGGGACGTCATCGCACTGGGGAAGCGGAAAAATCATTTATACGAACTACAATTTACAGTACCTACGAGGAGCGAGCAAACCAGTCTCGCTGATGAAACAACCTCGTGGAAAACATGGCGTAAACGCTTTGGCCATATTGGGATAAGCGGACTGCGCCGCCTGTTCCATAAAAAGTTAGTGAAAGGGTTCGAAGTCGATCCGAACTCGCCCGATTTCAATTGCGAAGCGTGCACTGCTGCTAAGCAGACACGCGAACCGCACCCGTCCGAGGCAGCACACCGATCCTCGGCACCGGGAGAATTGACTCACACAGACGTGTGGGGACCAGCACGAACGACGTCCATACACGGCGATCGATACTACATATCATTTATCGATGATGCAACAAGGTACGCTACGATGTACTACATGAAACAAAAGGGGGAAGCAACAGAACGCGTGAAAGAATACGTGCAGATGTTGGAAAGACAGAAAGACATACTCCCTAAACGAATCAGATGCGATAATGGGACCGAATACATCAACAACGCACTGATAACATGGTGCAAAGAAAAAGGAATACTGTTAGAACCTACGGCACCGTACTCGCCATCCCAGAACGGCGTAGCTGAGCGATTCAATCGCACCGTCGTAGAGCTTGGACGAGCGATGCTACTGGCAAGAGACATGCCGAAATTCCTGTGGTGCGAAGCCATAAGTCATGCAGTTTATGTGCGCAATCGCGCATGGACACGCACCTATGAAAGAACGCCCTATGAGGGATGGTATGGGCAAGAGCCCGACGTATCACACTTGCAAGAGTTCGGAACACGCGTGTGGATCCTCGACAAGCACCAAACGATCTCCAAGCTGGATGCGAGATCACACGCGCACCCATTTGTGGGCTTCCTAGATGGCCCGCGCACTGTTCAGTACTTCGACGCACACACAAGACAAATACGTACCTCGAGGAATTATCGATTCCATCCAGAAATCAACCCGCCTCCTCGAGACCTGCCGCTTGCAGGGGGAGACACTGGAGGCGAGGGAGAAAGGACCGTCAGCGATAAGGCGGAATCAAAACGGAAACAAACAGAGTCACCTGACGAGCCCATGAGGCGAAGCAAAAGGATCCGGACGTCACACGATTACAACGTGTTGAACGATCCATTACCCGATTTGGACGAATTGCTAAACGATGATCAAACATCGGAGAATCGCGAACTCTCGTCAGCGGAACGAGTATACTTAGCATTCAATGAAAGCACACTGGGGGAAGGCGACCCCAAAACACTACAAGAGGCTAAAGCCTCACCTGAGTGGCCGGAATGGCAAAAGGCCATAGAGGCCGAATTACAACAATTGCAAGAAAAAGGGACATGGATATTAGTAGATCCACCAGAGGGGCGTAAGCCCATATCAAATAAATGGGTGTTTACCCGAAAATATGACAGGGACGGGGTACTCCAGAAATACAAGGCAAGATTAGTCGCCAGGGGGTATTCCCAGGTCCCGGGAATGGATTACAACGATACCTATTCCCCAGTCGTTAGACTAGAAACAATACGCCTTATCTTATCATTGGCCAACGCCCAAAACTGGGAAATCCAACAAATGGATGTAAAGGGCGCATACTTAAATGGTAAATTAAAAGAAGAAATATATATGGAACAGCCCGAGGGTTTCGACGACGAAACCGGACGCTTATGCAAATTAATTAAAACATTATACGGATTGAAACAATCCGGACGAGAGTGGAACGAAGAGCTGAATGGCCAGTTACAAACCATCGGCTTCGCTCGACTCCACTCCGATCCGTGTGTATACATAAGAAAAACCTCGACTACGATCGAGATTATTATGGTATGGGTAGACGACCTAGTACTCGTCACCAATACTGCCGAACTTATGACTAAGCTAAAAACACAACTACAAAATATGTTCGAGGTAACAGACCTCGGAGACCCAAGTAAACTAGTTGGGATTGAGATCACACGAAAACGCACCAATGGAACAATTACCCTCAGCCAGACACGCTATATCGAGGGACTACTACAAAAATATGGAATGACCGACGCAAACCCAGTCAAAACTCCACTCGATCCGGGCACGCGGCTAAGCCCACGTGACACCGAGGCCGAAGGTGTACCTAGCGGCAACTACGCAACACTCATAGGGCACCTAATGTATGCATCAGTGGCCACGAGGCCCGACATAACGTATGCGGTCAACAGACTCGCATCCTTTACGGCAAATCCCGACCTGTCCCATTGGACAGCAGCAAAAAGAATACTAAGATATCTAGCAGGAACTAAAGGCTATGGGATTACCTATAAAGCCGATCCAGCTCATCCCGAACATAATAAATTAATTATGTATTCAGATGCCGACTTCGCTAATGACGACGATCAGATATCAATCTCAGGATACGTATCCACCTTCAACCAGGGTGCGATCACGTGGTACTCAAAGAAACAGAATCACGTGGCCCTCTCCACGGCAGAAGCCGAATACATATCGATGGCGAACGCAACGCGCGAAATTATATGGCTACGAAGCCTACTGAGTGAACTAGATCGCCCGCAGTTAGAGGCTACAACGCTCTACGGCGATAACCAATCAGCGCTAGCGATCGCGAAAAATGCGCAATACCACCAAAGATCAAAACACTTTGATACTAAAAACCATTTTATTCGCGACTGCGCGAAGAGAGAAACAATTGACTTAAAATATTGCCCTACGGTCGAAATGACGGCCGATATCTTCACTAAAGCATTAACCAGACCGAAACACGAACATAACAGAGAAGCCTTGGGTATGACCCCGGCTTGAGGGGGAGTGTGGGAATACCAATCCGCCGTCACACCCAAATAAGGAAACGATGACGCACAGAGAGCGCGGGAGATATGTCATAACCCCAAGAAGGGGACAAACAAAGCAAAAAATACAAAGGCGGGAGTAGGGGTGGACGCGCCCCAACAGACGAGATATCAAATATACGACGTAGATATAAGGTAGCTACCGCAGGGGATAGAATCCCTATGAGACGAGAACGTCACCTCGTCGACCCGCATCCCTGCCTGAGCACGCTGAGTCCTAAACCGAGCACCCTCGTGCACAACCTTGCTTATACCTGATCACTCCAACGTCAGCCACCGCGCACACATTATTCCTAACAATACAGAAGGGAGACCTCGAGGACAGTCTGCAAGGGTGGAAGGATTATGCCAGGTGTGTTGACCATGACATTTGTGCTAACTCAGCCCATGTCTCCTTCCCTGCTGGGGGCCCTCGCCCCTCAGGCAATTGTACCTTTCCATTTCAACCTTATCCCATGCTGTCCCCTGCTACTGCCATTCCTGCCCATCAGGCAACTGCCCCTACTACAACTTGTCCCACTCTAGGTGCGGGAGAGCCCATGGATATAGACCGGACCAGCCATCGTCAAGGAGGTAGAGGCATTACATGCTACCGCTGTGGGCAAACTGGCCACATTGCTCATAACTGCTCTCGTACTGAGGTTGAACATATCCACACTCTGTGGACTACCTGGGATGAAGTGACCAAACATGATGTCACTAATGCAATTAACCAAGCAACTACGGAAGGGAAAGAAGAAATGAAAGAACTGAATGAGCAGTCAGGTTTTTGAAAATGCCAGTAGGAAGTGATGCTACCTTATTCCTGGATGCTGTTAGGCCCAGGTCTGTAAACTCTTTGTTGGGGTCAATCATGTTGGGCTGACCTCCAGTCATGTGTCGGGGGTGGGAACTCTGGGGTTAACTCAATTCGCGATGGGGATTTTGTTGGTGTACATCACGTCTAGCAGACTATGTGGAGGCACATAGGAGATTGTGCACATCTCATGGACAGTGGCGTGTGCCACTTGTATATTGACGTTGCTGGAGTCAGTGATGGTTCTGCAATCTCTTATGAGTTCCTGTGGTGAGAATATGCATTTGTGTGTTACTGTGTATGATGATTTTGGTGCTGGGTCAGCAGACCTTGAAGGCTCCATGCTGGTATGTTGTGCAGACTCTGTTTGCAAGCTTGTTGAACAGTATCTGTATTTGACATTGAAGCAACTTAGAGCTATTGCTGGTCATCACAATTTGGTTCTGCATAGTAACTTGCTTTGAGTGATGTGTGTTGATGCACTACACAATCATCATTGTATGGTTTCCTGTCCTTCACTGGTGTATGTGTCTCCCACCCCATAATCCATTAACTGATGCCTTTGAGTGGATACAACATCTACCACCCAACATAAAACCTACAGAAACAAGTAGTTATGTGTTGCCTTTGTAAACAGCATCACCTCATAAAACAAACAGTTGCATAAACTTCCCTTCCACCCCACTTAAACATTTCCCTAGTGTAGTGTCTGCATTTTAATAATAATGTGAATCACATGCAGAAGTGCCCTGTGTCCAGGAGCGACTGGAGGGCTATTGTATTGGCATCTATGATAGGCTCTAATGATAAGCATGTACCATACAACTGTCCTAAATCGAGTCTGTCTTCTGCCAAAGAGCCTGATGTGTCATCAATTAAACACACCCATCATTCCCTTCCTTGGGTAGTCTCTCACATTCAAGCTGGTTATGCCAATGAAGTAGCCCTGCATACAGTCCGCCACTGGTGTCATAGGCAATGGCGAGGGGAGGTTGATAAATCCCTTCTTACACTTCTGCACTCAGTGGAGGATTCTACCAAATATTCTATCCTTCAGGAACTTAAAAAACCACATCAATGGATTTGGTGGATAAACAGCAACTCTATATTTCTCCCTTTAACACTCCAGATGTTGGATGATAGATGGTCATTCAATGTTGAGGCACTACTAGATAGTGGAGCTAGTGGGTGCTACATTGATGAAGGATATGTCCATGCTAAGCTGATTAACACTCAATCACTCCTCCAAGCCATGCCTGTTTACAATGCTGATGGCTCATCAAATGATGCTGGTCCTGTTTGCCACACTGTTGACCTCTCCATCCATGTTGATGGTCATTCCAAAGTAGCCACTTTTGCGGTCACCAACACTGGAAAATCACCTGTGATAGTGGGATACAACTGGCTCTGTCAACATAACCCTTCAGTAGACTGGTGTATGGGAAAGGTCACATTCAACCAATGCCCCGCATCTTGCCAACCCAACATCCCACACCCAGAGACTGACTTTGTATGATCAACATTGGAGTCCTTAGAGGAGGGAGATCGCTTATGGGTCACAGCACTTCATTCGGAGGACCCAAGCAGTGCATCAACCAAGGTGCCTTCCCAATATTTCGATGACTTCTCCCAGGTGTTCGAAAAAACTGAGTTTGATCACTTGCCCGAACATCATCAGTGGGACCATGCAATCGAACTTAAGCCCAGCATCAAACCATTCAATAGCAAAATCTACCCTCTAAGTTGTTCAGAACAAGCAGAACTGGACAAATTCCTGGAAGAGCATCTCCATACTGGACGCATCCATCCTTCCAAGTCCCCCATCACATCCCCCTTCTTCTTTATCAAGAAAAAGGATGGAGCCCTCTGCCCAGTCCAAGATTATCATAAGCTTAATGATGCCACCATCAAAAATCACTACCCTCTTCCCCTCATATCCAAGGTTGTACACAAATTACGCAGAGTGCATTACTTTACTGTCAAGTATGGGGTGACTGGGCTTCAAGACTGGGTGGCCAAAGTCAAGGCCAGGAGACAGGGGCCAAGTCTGGTTGGACCAGAGTTGAGGCCAGAAGACAGGGGCTAAGTCTGGAGGACTGGACTCAAGGCCAGGAGTGCAGGAACAAGGCTGGGAGCATGGGAAACCAACCGGTGTTGGAGTGCACACAGGGGGAAGCTGGTCCAGGGTTGGATCTACCTCCCTTGGTCTCAGCTTATGTGCTGTATGTCATGACCATGACACCAGCGTAAGCCCCTAACACCTACTCCGCCCTCTTCCAGGATGTTCCCACGCTTCTCCGCCCTCTTCCGACATGTTCCCGCGCTTCTCCGCCCTCCTCCGACGTGTTCCCGCGCTCCTCCGACCCTCCCGACACATCTCCACACCTCTCCGAGGTCCCCCGTCCATGTTCTGACCAACTCCGCTCAACTCCGCCCTAAGGTTGGTCACGTGGGCTGTCGGACTTGCGGCCCTGCATTCTAGATAGGGTTCCGCCCTCGTGTCGGTTTTCTCCATTCTTCCGCTCCTTTGGTATTTACCCTCTCTTCCTTGTTGTAGTAGTTTCCTTGTCTCAGTTAAGGTCCCCGTCATCCCTACCCTCTGTCCCTTGTGTCGGAAGGACTCTAACCCACTGTACACTTATTGGTTTACATTCCGTACTGCACTGCCCTTGGCCTACATCGTATATAAGGCCACGTAGTACTCCGATGTAATCAGTACGAATATCGAATAAAGTCCCCACCTTCGACTCCCTCTCAGTCCCCTCCGGAGTTTCGTCTCCACTTCCTCTGAGTCCGCTCCACCTCTGAAATACGAGGGCTGAGCTCGCGCAAGGGGGCAGCGCACTAGCTGAACCCAACGCCCTCTCATCCGACCTCCAACCTCTGACCTCCGACTCCGACTCCGACCTCAGCCTCCGAGACTTTCCTTCATACCCCTCCGCTCACTGTTCGTCGAATATCTCGCCACCCAGTGGTCGGATTCGCTTCGGACTTTGACTGCTGTACTCCGCAGCCCAACCCGCTCCAACTCCGCCCTAAGAAGGAGCCAGGGGTGTTGTCCGACTTTGACAGTATATTCGTACTCTCACTTGTACGAGCTCTCTCACTTCCCCTACCACATCCGTTATGCCTCCCATGACACGTCTCCGACAACGGGATGCTACCGAGGCCCTTGCTACAGCCTTGGCAAACCCCCGACATCTCCCTTCGGTTGTTGAGCCCTTCCGGAGCTTCTCCTCCAGGGGGCGCTCCAACTCCGACCCTGCTCCAGACAGCGCCTCACGTGCTGCACCCTCCATCCGTCAGCAGTCCGCCCTCCGCTCTCCGCCACCTCCTATCGTCATTCACCCTGGCGGAGATGGACCAGGCGACCCCGACGGTGACCCCAACGATCCTGACTACCATCCTGGTGATGGGCCTGATGATGAGGATGGTCCCGACAACCTCGGGGATCCCCTTGATGACCCGGTCCTTGCTCTGACCCGGGCCATCCATGCCCTAGCCCGCTCCAACCAGCGCTCCGGAGACTCCGCTCCACGAACCAAAGTCCGCGAGCCGGACACCTTTGATGGGTCCGACCCTAAAAAACTCCGTGAGTTCCTGGTCCAATGTGAGCTCAATTTCCAGGACCGCCCTCGGGCATTCCGCTCCGACCGAGCCAAGGTCACATATGCGCAGTCCTACCTTAAGGGCATGGCATTGGCCTGGTTCGAACCAGACCTTCTCAATCCGGATGATTACCTTAATCGTCCACTGTGGATGGATGATCACCGCGAGTTCCTCCGTGAGCTCACAACCAATTTCGGCCCTCATGATGCTGCTGCCGATGCCGTCCAGCATCTGGAAAATCTTACCATGAAGGACTCTTCACGTATTGCGAAGTACTTGGTGGAGTTCAACCGCTGGGCTTCTCAGGTAAAGGACTATGGCGAAGGCGCACTCCGCCACCGCTTCTACTCAGGTCTCCCTGACCGCATCAAGGATGAAGTGTCCCGTGTCGGCAAGCCCGCTACTCTTCATGCGCTCCGCGAGTTGGCCCAGACAGTAGATGCACGCTACTGGGAGCGCAGGTCAGAAGTCTCCCACTCCGCCAAGCCTCCTCCTGCCGAAAGAACTCCGCTCCACACCTCCGACTCAAAGCCGAAACCCCCCGCATCATCCTCCGCCCCTAAGTCCGACTCTAAAAAGGCCGAAGCGCCAAAGTCCGACATCAACCATCTCCTCGGAAAAGATGGCAAGCTCACAGCAGCTGAGCGGCTCCGCCGCCTTACTGGTGGGCTGTGCCTCTTCTGTGGTGAACCTGGTCACTCCGCCAAGGACTGCCCAAAGTCGACTTCCCGCGCTGCCAAGGCCCATGCTGCTAAAGCCGCCACTCCGACCGCTCTGCCTGCGGAGAGGTCAGAGTCAAAAAATTAACCTGCTCCTCCAGGGAGCCTGTACGTCCTGGAGGAAGCGTTGATCCCATCCGTGCAGAAGTCCACCTCAACGCATCCGCTCTTTCCGACCCTAATTCTCTTCTTCCGATTATTTCTCTTCCTGATTTCTCCATAGATACTTTCCCCGCTCTGGTCGACTCAGGCTCTTCGCACTGTTTTGTCGACCCCTCTTTAGTTAAAAAGTATAAAATCCCAACAAAAAATGTCTCTCCGCCTATTCCTCTCCGACTGTTTGATGGTACTAGTAATACCACCATTTCCCAAGTAGTAGATTTCTCTGTCCACTTTGCCTCTGGCGATGTCACATCTGTTTCCTGTTATGTAACTCCGTTGGATTCCGCCTGTTCATTGGTCTTGGGACACAACTGGCTCACCCGCTACAATCCGTCGATTGACTGGGTATTGAGCAGTATCTCGTTCCGACCATCGATACAAAGAATGCCGACGCCCTTGGCGCCTCCGTCACCTTCTGTTGCGACTTCCGCTTCAGTACCGACACCCTCCGCTCCGTCCGCTCCTCCGACATCAGCTCCGCTGCCTACTCCGACAGCTGGCTTGCCACGCACTGCTCCACATATCTCTCTCATCGGAGCTGCAGCCTTTGTCCGTGCATGTGCCCTTCCTGGCTCCGCACAGTTCCGCTTGCACCTCCGCCCCGAAGATATGAAACTCCGAGCCTCTTCGATGCCCTCCGCACCTCCTGATCTCTCTGCGGTGCCCTCCGACTACCATGAGTTCGCTGATGTCTTTAGTAAAGCAAAGGCTACTGAACTCCCTCCGCACCGCAGCTTCGATTTAAATATAGATCTCGAAGAAGGGGCTTCTCCACCTCTAGGCACTGTCTACTCCCTCTCTCCGCCCGAGCTTGAGGCGCTCCGCACCTTCATAGATGAGCACCTCAGCTACGGTTTCATTAAACAGTCAACCTCCGCCCATGGTGCTCCTGTCCTCTTCGTTAAGAAGAAGGACGGCTCACTCCGCCTCTGTGTGGATTACCGAGGACTCAATAAAATCACCAAGAAAGACCGCTACCCGCTCCCTCTCATCTCCGACTTGCTCGATTCTCCGAGCCGTGCTAAAATCTATAGTAAAATCGACCTCCGCCATGCCTACCACTTAGTCCGAATCGGTGCTGGTGACGAATGGAAAACTGCCTTTCGCACTCGCTATGGTTCCTATGAATGGTTGGTTATGCCCTTCGGTCTTACTAATGCGCCAGCGGCTTTCCAGCGGTTTGTTAACAGCATCTTTGCCGACATGCTTGATGTCTGTGTTGTTGTTTACCTTGATGACATCCTCATCTACTCCCACAACGAGGAGTTGCACCGCCAACATGTAAAAGAGGTCCTCCGCCGCCTCCGCCAGCATAGCCTCTTTGCTAAGCCGGAAAAGTGCGAGTTCCACAAAGACTCCGTCGAGTACCTCGGCTATGTCCTCTCCCCATCCGGTCTGACCATGTCCGCTGATAAGGTCCAGTCCATTCGTGATTGGCCTGAACCACGCAAGGTTAAAGACATCCAGTCCTTTCTTGGGTTTGCGAACTTCTATCGTCGGTTCATCAGTAACTACTCCGACATAGTTGTTCCGCTCACCCGCCTCACTCGGAAGGGCGCTCCTTGGAGCTTCTCCGAAGAGTGCCGCTCCGCTTTTCTCCGCCTTAAGACCGCTTTCACCTCCACTCCGATCCTTACTCATTGGGTGCCTGATGCCCCAGTCACAGTTGAGACCGATGCATCGGACTATGCCATTGCGGGTATCCTCTCGATTACCTGCTCCGATGGTGAACTCCGCCCAGTTGCCTTTTACTCCCGCACACTCACTGCCCCGGAGCTCAACTATGACACTCATGATAAGGAGCTGTTGGCGATTTTTGAGGCCTTCCGCCACTGGCGACATTACTTGGAAGGCTCCGCCACCCCTGCTGACGTGGTGACTGACCATAAAAACTTGGAGTATTTCTCCACCTCTAAGGTCCTAACCCGCCGTCAGGCTCGTTGGTCGGAGTACCTCTCCCAGTTCAACCTAGCCATCCGTTTCCGCCCTGGCCGCCTTGGAGCCAAGCCCGACACACTTACCCGCCGCTGGGATGTTTACCCAAAAGAGGGGGATAAGGACTACGCGCAGGTAAACCCTCATAACCTCCGCCCTGTGTTTACCCAGGAACAGTTCGCTTCGTCCCTCCGTACTACCCACCTCTTGGCCCCTGTGCTCCGAGCCGCCATGATCTTCGATGTTGAGCAGCTCCATGCCGACATCATCTCCGCACTACCCTCCGACCCCATCTCCGCTTCCCATCTCCCAACTCCGACAGACCTCCGCTGGTCATTAGACCACGAGGGTCTCCTCCGCCTCGATGGCCGCATCTTTGTCCCCGACATTGATGGTCTCCGCCTTCGAGTGCTTCGGTTTAAACATGACCATCCGCTTGCGGGTCACTTTGGGCAGAGTCGCACTGTAGAGCTTGTTCGCCGCGAGTACGTATGGCCTAACCTCCGCACTGATGTAAAGAACTATGTCAGGTCCTGCACCACTTGTGGTCGCAGCAAGGTCCCTCGTCACCGCCCCTTCGGCCTACTGAAGCAGCTTCCTGTCCCGGAGAAGCCATGGAACTCCATCTCGATGGATTTCATTGAGCATCTCCCCAACTCCACAGGCTACTCCGCCATCTTGGTTGTTGTAGACCGCCTTTCTAAACAAACCGTGTTCATTCCGACCCATGACTCCATCACCTCCGCTGACCTAGCAAAACTCTTCCTTACCCACGTCTTTTCCAAGCATGGAGTACCTGCTCATGTCACCTCCGACAGGGGTCCAGAGTTTGTGTCACACTTCTTCCGCTCCCTCGGAAAGGCCTTAGATATGCGCCTTCATTTTACATCAGGCTACCACCCAGAAGGCGATGGCCAGACAGAGCGCATGAATCAGACCCTCGAGCAGTATCTCCGCACCTACTGTAACTATCAGCAAGACGATTGGTCGGAGTTACTCCCACTAGCGGAGTTTGCTTGTAATAATGCGCCGAGTGCTACTACTGGAGTCTCTCCCTTTTTCGCTAATAAGGGGTACCACCCGAACTTGTCAGTTTACTCTGACCGCGACCTCACCTCTCCGAAGGCCCATAACTATGTTGTGGAGCTTTCCGCCCTGCACGACTTCCTCCGCACTGAGATGGCTGCTGCTCAACTCCGCTATCAAGGTCCGGCTGATGCTAGACGCATTCCGCCACCAGAGTTCAAAGTCGGTGACCAGGCTTATGTCAAGGCCAAGTACTTCCGCTCCACCCGCCCTTCGGCTAAACTTGCGGAGAAGAACTTGGGCCCCTATGCTATCATAGCTAGGCCTGGTACACACTCCGTCACCCTCCGCTTACCTGATGCGATGCGGGCCATCCACCCTGTCTTTCACGTGTCGCAGTTAGAGCCTGCTACTCCGAACCCCTTCCCTGATCGGCACCAACCTCCGCCTCCGCCTGTTGAGGTGGACGGTGACCTTGAGTACGAGATTTCGGAGATCCTCGACTCAAAGGTGGATCGCCGCCGCCGTCATTGTCAGTTGCTGTATCTAGTCCGCTGGGCAGGCTATGAGAATACTGAAGACGAGACCTCTTGGGTGTTGGCAACGGAGTTAGAACATGCCTCCGAGTTGTTGGCTGCATATCATGCTCGCTATCCTCATAAACCTGGACCTTACTCACCTCCGTCGTAGCTTTGCTATGGCCTTCAGGGGTTCAGGCCCTAAGGGGGGGATACTGTCATGACCATGACACCAGCGTAAGCCCCTAACACCTACTCCGCCCTCTTCCAGGATGTTCCCACGCTTCTCCGCCCTCTTCCGACATGTTCCCGCGCTTCTCCGCCCTCCTCCGACGTGTTCCCGCGCTCCTCCGACCCTCCCGACACATCTCCACACCTCTCCGAGGTCCCCCGTCCATGTTCTGACCAACTCCGCTCAACTCCGCCCTAAGGTTGGTCACGTGGGCTGTCGGACTTGCGGCCCTGCATTCTAGATAGGGTTCCGCCCTCATGTCGGTTTTCTCCATTCTTCCGCTCCTTTGGTATTTACCCTCTCTTCCTTGTTGTAGTAGTTTCCTTGTCTCAGTTAAGGTCCCCGTCATCCCTACCCTCTGTCCCTTGTGTCGGAAGGACTCTAACCCACTGTACACTTATTGGTTTACATTCCGTACTGCACTGCCCTTGGCCTACATCGTATATAAGGCCACGTAGTACTCCGATGTAATCAGTACGAATATCGAATAAAGTCCCCACCTTCGACTCCCTCTCAGTCCCCTCCGGAGTTTCGTCTCCACTTCCTCTGAGTCCGCTCCACCTCTGAAATACGAGGGCTGAGCTCGCGCAAGGGGGCAGCGCACTAGCTGAACCCAACGCCCTCTCATCCGACCTCCAACCTCTGACCTCCGACTCCGACTCCGACCTCAGCCTCCGAGACTTTCCTTCATACCCCTCCGCTCACTGTTCGTCGAATATCTCGCCACCCAGTGGTCGGATTCGCTTCGGACTTTGACTGCTGTACTCCGCAGCCCAACCCGCTCCAACTCCGCCCTAAGAAGGAGCCAGGGGTGTTGTCCGACTTTGACACTGTACCCTTATGCAAGCTGGGGAGAGGTCCAAGACAGGGGCTGGGGATAGCTTAAGGCTTGGCCTTAGCTATAGAGTAGTCTTGGGGTGTAGTACAGGAGTTGAGGGTAATACTTAATTGATATTCTGACTGGGGTGCTATGAAGTATGTACAGGGGTTAAATACACGAGGCCAGTCTGGGATAACAGACATAGAGCCAGACTTGTTAATAAGCTATTAGTGAGATGATTAGCAAGATGAGGATAGCCACTGTGGCTATGCAGAGGCTAATAGCCAAAGTCTGGGTGACTGGCATACTGGGGTCAGAGACAGGATTTGTACAGTAAGCAGAGTTAGACAAAAGGACAAGACTAAATATAGCACAAACAAAGGAAAACAGACCGGAGTTATGTCTGGGTGACCTGGACATGGACCTGGGAGGACCAGGGTGGAGCAGTGCAAGGCCAGAAGGCCAGAATGGACCGGAGATAGGGGTAAAAGAACCAGACTTGAGTTATTTAGGCCCAAGCTGGGTTATCTAGGACTGGGGTTATGTTCTCTAGGCTGGAGTTAGGTTCTCTAGGCTGGACTAGGGCCAGACTTGACCGGAGTTAGGGGCTAGGGGTCCAGACTGGACTGGGATTGAGTCCAAGAGTCATGGATATGACATTTACCAAGCTCAATGTACAATGGGGATATAACAACTTCTGTATGCACAAGGGAGATGAATGGAAGGCTGCATTTACTACAAACCGCAGTCTATATGAACCCCTAGTTATGTTTTTCGGTCTTACCAACTCGCCAGCTACATTCCAGACAATGATGAATGACCTTTTCTGACACCTAGTTCGCCAAGGAGTGGTTATTGTTTACATGGATGACATACTCATCTTTACCAAAACATTATCAGAACATTGTCAGGTCATATGTGAGGTTTTGAAAATCCTAAAAGACAATAAACTCTGCCTTAAACTGGAGAAATGCGAGTTCGAGAGAGAGGAAATTGAGTATCTAGGCCTGGTGATTAGGCCAGGAAGTATAGCCATGGACCTGAAGGAAATAGTTGCAGTATGGGACTGGCCAGTACCAACCAATCAAACAGCCCTCCAGTGCTTCCTTGGATTTGCCAATTTCTACTGCCGCTTTGTGACTAACTTCGCATACATCTCCTGCCCACTTAACCATCTAACTGGGAAGTGCCCCTGGAAGTGGACATTGATCGAACAAACTGCATTTACTCAACTAAAGCAAGCCCTAGTCGATGGACCCATCCTTGCCATCCCCTCGGATGAGGGACAATTCCACCTGGACACAGATAGCTCAGGCTATGCTACTGGAGCAGTCCTGTCCCAATCTCAACAGGGCAGCACTTGGCACCCTGTCACTTTCCATTCAAAAGCCCTTAATGAAACCAAGTGTAACTATGACATTTTCGACAGAGAAATGCTCGCCATTATGCACGCACTAATGGAATGGCGACACTACCTTATTGGTGCTTCCAAGACATTCCAGATCTGGACAGATCATAAGAACATTCAGTACTTCTGCTCAGCATGTCACCTTAATCGTCATCAAGCATGCTGGGCCCTTGAACTCACAGAGTATGATTTTACCCTACATCACACCCCTGGAAAAGACCATCACCACCCCGATTTACTCTCTCGCCACCCCAACTATGACACTGGAGGCAGGGATAACAAAGATGAGGTGTTGTTGAAACCCCACCTTTTCTGTGCTATTGAAGATTCATTGATTGTCCAGACAGAGGGAGATGAATTCATAAAGGATATTCTAGGGTCGAAGCAGGTGGATAAATATGTATGGGACCATTTGCAATCAGGAGCTGATGGTTGGAATGAGTCTGAGGGACTAATTACATGGCAGAGCAGAGTCTATGTCCCCAAAAATAGGACTCTCCGAGACCACATCATTCGAGTGCACCATGACACTCCTGCAGCAGGCCATCCTGGTCGATTCAAGACCACCAAACTTATTCTTCGTAACTACTGGTGGCCTTCTCTACACAGATCTGTGGCAGCCTATGTCCGAGGCTGTGAAGCCTGCCAGCATATGAAGACTTTCCCCACCAAGCCAACGGGGATGTTATCCCCCAATCTTGTCCCAGATCGCAAGTGGGAGATAGTCTCTGTTGATCTCATTACCCAACTCCCCTGTAGCTAGCCCCCAAGCCCTCGTTTGTACACAAGGTCAAGACGCTCAAAAGGGAAGCCATGGACTCATATATATCCTGGATTCAAAATCTAGGAATGGACAAACCAAAAACAGATAAAACCCCTGAGGAACTTGTTCCAAAGGCATATCACAAATATTTATCGGTCTTTTCCAAAAAGGAATCCAAGTGCATGCCACTTAGGAAACCTTAGGACCACATGATAGAACTAAAAGAGTCATTTGTACCAAAGAAGGGAAGGTTGATCCCTCTCTCCCCTGATGAGCAGAAAGAAGTCAGTGACTTTGTGGACAGTCAGCTCAAGAAGGGTTATATACAGCCTAGTAAATTGCTGCAAACCTCTCCAGTGTTCTTTGTCCCTAAAAAGGATGGAAAGAAGCACATGGTCCAGGACTATCATTATTTAAATGAGCATACTGTCAAAAACTTGTATCCTCTCCCTTTAATATCTCAACTTGTAGACAGGTTGAAAGGTTGCAAACTCTTTACAAAGATGGATCTTTGTTGGGGTTACAACAATGTTAGGATCAAAGGAGATGAATGGAAAGCTGCTTTCATATGCCATTGCAGTGCTTTCGAGCCCCTTGTTATGTTCTTCAGGCTTTGCAACTCGCCTGCCATGTTCCAGAACATGATGAACGATATCTTTGGCAATATGGAAGATGTGCTCATTGTCTACATTGATGACCTAATGATATTTACAAAAATGGACAATCAGGAGGAGCATGACAAGATCATGCTGGAGGTGCTTAGAAGGCTAAAGATAAATGACTTGTTTGTCAAACCACAGAAGTGTATCTTCAGACAACAGGAGGTGGACTTTTTAGGAATGATAGTTGGCATTAACGGAGTATGTATGGACCCTGCCAAAATCTCTGCTGTGCAAGATTGGCCTGTGCCTACCAACATTTGTGGAGTTCATGGCTTCCTCAGCCTAGCGAACTTTTACTGGTGATCCATTAAGGACTTCGCACAAGTCGTGAAACCCCTAAATAACCTCACAAAGAAAGACCTTCTGTTCATGTGGGATGACAAATGTCAAATGGCATTTGATATGCTAAAAGAAGCCTTTACTACTGCCCCTATCCTTATGTTTCCTGATCAGGATCAGTGGTTCTGACTAGAAATGGACACTTCTGACTATGCCACTGGAGCAGTGCTCTTGGTAGAATGCGAAGACGGTCTCTGGAGACCCATTGTGTACTCCAGTCACTCTCTATCTGGGGCTGAACTTAATTATACAGTTCACAACAAAGAAATGCTGGTCATTATCTGTGCACTTGAGCAATGGTGTCATTACCTCGAGGCTACTCCATACCAGTTTGAAATCTGGATGGATCACCATAACCTCAAATGGTTTATGACCATGCAGAAGCTTCAACCATGCCAAGCATGTTGGGTGCAGTACTTTAGTTGGTTTAACTGTATTATATAGTTCATAAACCCAGAGTCATGATGGGAAGGCCAGATGCCCTGTCAAGATGGGGGGACTTTGTAGAAGGAAAGGAAAAGGAAAAGTTGGAGGAATCCATATTTATAAACCCAAGCCAGGTCTGCTCAGTAAAACTAGAAAACCCCTTCATGGAAGATTTGCAGACTGAGTCCACTAAAGCCAAAGGAGTTCCCACCAGATGCGAGCTCTGAGGTGGCTTTCATTATGATGGAGAAAAGGTCTGGGTGCCTAGCACACTTAGAAGGAAGCTGTTAAATGCTCTTCACAACTCTCCCCTAGTGGGACATTGCGGAATAAAAGGAACTCAGGAGTTGATCACATGCTGGTTCATGTGGTCTACCTTAAAACCCGATGTAGAAGAGTATGTGAAGCATTGCCAAACATGCCAAGCCAGCAAGTCTGGAAACAGGCCACCTGCAGGAGAACTTAAACCTTTACCTGTCCCTGACAGGCCTTGGAGAGAATTAACGACTGACTTCATGGACCTTGGAGTCAAGGGATCTTCTGGAAAGTCCCATGTCCTAGTTGTCATTGATAGGTTCTCTAAGGAAGCAGAGTTCATTCCCTGCACTGCGGAAGAAATGGCTGCTAGTACAGCCCGACTTTACCTAATGCACATTTGGAAACACCATGGACTTCCAGACTCTGTTGTATCGGACCGAGGCCCACAGTTTGCCTCCTCTTTTATGAAGGAACTATTTAAAATGCTGGGAGTACAGCAAAAGCTTTCGACAGCTTTCCACCTGCAAATGGATGGACAAACAGAGTGGTTGAACCATGAGACTCAACAATATTTACAGATGTATGCCAATCAGCAGCAGGCTCGCTGGGAGGAATGGCTACCTTTGGCTCAATTTACATACAACAACTCTGCTTCATCTTCTACTGGCAAGTGCCCCTTTGAAGTTACTCAATCCTATAGACCTAGGATGGGCATCGAACTGACGACATCGAAGGTAGAAGCAGCAGAGGAAGTTGCCAAATCCTGGTTCCAGGTGTTCCAGGACATAAAAGCAAACCTTGCCAAAGCGCATTCCCAGCAAAAGCAACAAGTGGATAGATGCTGCTTGTCTGCCCCATCATATTCCATAGGATCTCAGGTCTGGCTAGCTACAGACCATCTGTCCTTGAAAGAACAGCAGAGCTGTAAACTTTCCAAAAAGTGGATTGGACCATATGAAGTTCTAGAGGTACTTCTGAATGCTCTTAAGTTAAAGTTGCCACACAACATGAGGATTCACCCAGTTGTGAATGTCTCATGGGTTAAACCCTACCTTGGTGCTCTTGATGGGCAGCCTGTAAACAGGCCTGGACCGCAGAGGGTTACTGATGAAGGAGATGTCAAATACAAGGTTGAATATGTTGTTGACTCCCAGTTGAAACATGGAGCTCTTCAATTCCTTGTGCATTGGAGGGGATACCCTGACAAAGATCGTACCTGGGAGCCAGCCTCTGCCTTGAAGAATTTGCAGTCAGTGATCAAGGACTTCTACTGATCTCACCCTGGGGCCCCCCATAAATTATCTCTCCATTCATCTGAAAGCTTTGACAGCCTGTTCACACCTATGCTGGAACCGTTGACTACCATTCATCCTATTTGGTCTCACCTGGAAGTCAAGCCTTAGGAGGGGATAGTGTAACAACTGGTAGACTTTTCACTTCTGCATTTCCTAGTTCTCCTTATATATCCACCCTCTGGTTAGGGTTACACTTTAGGGATGCTTAGTCATCTCATACTTTTCCTTTTGCTTGCTCTTTCATGCTTACATAATACTTAGTAAGGCTGTGCCTCGTTGCCAGCACATGTTTGTGTTTGTCCAATAGCATAGTTCTCTCTTTTGTTTATTTCTTTCCAGAACATTCTCTCATGGCAGTATGTACAAACAGTAAGGCAGTATATAAGTCCCATTGTTTGTTGTAGCCAGTTCCCTTAATCTAGTTCATTTTGAGCTTGGTCCTCAAACAACGGGTTCCACTCCCATACTCTCTGGTTTGAAGTGATAGCTGAGAAGACTCTTGTCTTTAATTGCTTCAAGTACAGAACTTCCAGGCCAAGGAAGACCTACTGTTTGTTGCAGATGAGGGGCATTTAGATTTCATATGCCCTATCTTACTGCACCCATAACAGGTAGGAGCTTTGCCCTGTGATTGGACCTTCAACTTCCAATCAACATCCATAGCATAAGGGTCTCAATACAGAGTCTTCAGAGATGAAGATGACTGTGATCCATGTGGAGTTTGTTCTTGCTTCCAGAGATAGGAGTGATCCTGGTGGGTCACTTTTCTGGAGAAGACCTTGAGGGTAGCCATTGCTGTGTGAGCCATGGTTGCCTGGCAGATCCAGTCCTTGACAGTGTCTGGCTTTGGGTCAGCCATAAGGATCCACTTGTTGATTTCTTCATTAAGGCCTTTGCTGAAGAAAACTGCTGTGGTCGAGTCTTCAGTGGATATCTGGGCCTTGTTGAGGCAGTTGCAGAATGTCATATCCATGACTCTCAGACTCGGACTCAGCCCAGTCCGGACCCCTAGCCCCTATCTCCGGTCAAGTCCGGTCCTGGTCCAGCCTAGAAAACCCAATCCCGGCCCTAGATAACTCAACTCCAGCCTGCATAACTCAAGTCCGGTGTTTTACCCCTATCTCCGGTCCGTTTCGGCCTCCCAGCCTTGTGCTGCTCCACCCCGGTCCTCCTAGGTCTATGTCCGGGTCACCTGGACATAACTCCGGTCTGTTTCCCTTTGTTTGTACTATATTTAGTCTAGCCCATTCATCAGACTTTGCTTACTGTACAATCCTGTGTCTGACCCCGGTATGCCGGTCACCCGGACTTTGGCTATTAGCCTCGGCACAGCCACTATGGCTATCCACTCTCTTGCTAATCTTCTTGCTAATAGCTTATTAACAAGTCCGGCTCTATGTTCGTTATCCCGGACTGGCCTCATGTATTTAACCCCTGTACATACTTCATAGCACCCTCAGTCAGAATATCAACTTAGTATTACCCTCAACTCCGTATTACCCCTCGAGACTACTCTATAGCTAAGGCCGAGCCTTAAGCTATCCCCGACCCCTGTCCCGGACCTCTCCCCGGCTTGCATAAGGGTACAGCACATAAGCTGAGACCAAGGGAGGTAGATCCAACCCTGGACTGGCTTCCCCTTGTGCGCACTCCAACACCGGTCGGTTTCCCACGCTACCGGTCTTATTCCTGCGCTCCCGGCCTTAAGTCTGGTCCTCCAGACTTAGCCCCAGACCTCCGGCCTTAACTCCGGTCTAACTGGACTTGGCCCCTGTCTCTCGGCCTTGACTTTGGCCACTTGGACTTGGCCCCTGTTTCCCGGCCTTGATTCTGGCCACTCGGACTTAGCCCCTGTCACCCGGTCTTGAAGCCTGGTCACCTGAGGGTAAACCCATACTTCACACAGAAATCAGTGATGTACTTGTCAAGTGACTGGTCTCCTTGACACATAGCAGAGAGGTAGATCAGCACAGTAGATCTTGCATCCCCTACTTGGAAGGTTTCTTTGAGTTTTGTGACAAACTCATCCCAGCCATTGAAAATTTTGAGGTCTCCAAGTGCAGTTGTGTTTTCGTTGACATAGGCTTCTGTGAAGGCATGAGCCAAGCCACTCCCCATGTAGGAGAGGGCAAATGTGATCTTGGATTGGTCCTCATAATATATGTGGTCATTGTTGGCAAGGTAGAGCTTGATGCTGCTCAACCAGGCTGAGAAGTCCTGATGTGCTCCAGTGTACAAGAAGGGTTTGTTGAGGCCAATTTCTTTCAGCCCCCCTCCCTTAGAGTCACATTCCTTGTCTCTCTCCTCGGAACCTTGGGAGGGGCCCTTAGGCCTTACCACATCTCTACTGAATATGGATTTATAAAACTTGGCAGCCATTTTGGGGGTTACCCTACTCTGCCTGGCAAAGGGGTCCTGGAGGCTAAGTCCAGAGGTCTGGTGGGTGAGTTTCTTTGCCATCTGATTGGTAGAAACAGGCAGGTATATGTTGGTTGACAATGAAGATGAGGGGTCCACTGGTCCAGCTGTCCCTTGTAGTTGTGCTTCAATATCCAAGCTGATAGGCTTCAGGTTTTGATAAGTTGTAAAGTCAATTGGTGAGGTTGATTCTGCTGCTTGCCTGAGTTGGGGTCTTACTGGTGGGTCCTCAAGACCTATATGAGGATTTGGAGTTTGCACTGAGGGGTGATGAATAAGTGGCCTCACTTGGAGGACTTCTTTTCCTTTATGAGAAGGTACAGGAGGTTTGAATGAAGAGGCTGCTTACTTCCTTCTTCTTGGCATGAAGACATGTTGATGAAGAGGAAGGTTAGTGCTGAAGGTTAGGGGCTAGCTCACTGATACTAAACCAGTGGTTCCTGTGGAGGTGGTGGGAGGTGCTCATTTTGCAGGCTATTCTGCCTAGCAAGGTTTCCAGAGCACAGGTATCCAAAGGGTAATCCAGCCTTTGATGTGGCCAGGTGATTTGAAATCTTCTGTTATGCCAACAACTCATATCACATCACAAATTGAGTACCACAAAGGCACAAGCACATGACTGCATGAGAGGTGACACATAATTTAACTTCACTAGTGATGGGACACTAGTCTTGGCTGACTGATATCATACTGTCAAGTCCTCTTGGGTACAGTGAGCAGAGTAAAGGGCGGTTGCAAAGTAGATTTTGAATGAGGGACTAGTACAGTACATGCGAGTTTATATACATATGTAAAGTACTTGTAGACAACCATTTGAAAACATTTAAACGTACACCTGTGCCCCATACAAGGTAGGAACAAGTCACAGTGAGTCACTGTGCAGCAGGATTACACATATAACTATGCCTGCAGGTGCAAGGGCAACCAGGGTGAATGTATGACATGGGGGTAACCACATATTCATGATGTACAAGGGTGAACAGGTACCAAGGGTAACTGCATCATGTGGCCACATGGGTCAGGGCCACCAGTGGATCATGGAGGGAAGGGGGATGGACATAATGTCCAGCTGTAGTACAACATGGGTAGACAGGGGGAAAGACATAAAAGGAAACATACAGAATGCAAGTCCAACCATGTAGACAGTGGCTTGTGGGTGACAGAACATCATCACTTGAAAGTGTGATGAGGCATGAACATCACATACAAAGTCTAGAAAAGGGAATCATGTGAGCACAGCATAACACTAGGTACCACATAGGCACACCACCACTCACTCTCATTGTCTTTTGTGTTGGTTTTGGTTGGTTTTCACCACTGACCCACACTTTGACTGACACTGTGCTCTGTAATGTCCCAAGTGAATGCAGGCTCATGGACTGAAACAAGCCAAGTCATGAGTTTGAGTTCTTCTGGCCAAAGCCAATCTGCAGGATCAAGGTCAAGCTCTGCAGCCCATTCAGCAGTGAAGTGGATGCCTGGAGTGAAGTCTGGCAGATGTGTAGGAAGTGGTTGGAGACCAGTGAATGGATTTTCAGGCAGGCTGCACATGATGTGGTATTCTTCTGCCATCAGGGCAGGTACTGTTGTGAGTCAAAGTGTGGAAAGCTGGTATAAACCAAACAAATCCAACACAAAAGACAAATGAGAGCAAGTGGTGGTTCACCTCCAAAGAACCTGGAGTGCAGAAAAACCTAAATGTGGGGGGGGGACTTCAAGTGGAGGTGCTCCTGGCACAAGTCATTGGTGAGTTATGCAGGAGAGGATGAATGAACACTGATTGAGAAGGGGATGCTGAACAGAGCAGAGGTGTTCAGCTGAAAGGACTCCTAGCACAAGTCATCAACAAGTTATGCAGGAGTAGATGTATGACTAAGCAGGTGTGCTGACAAAGCACAGATGATACCTCAGATGATGAAGGATGGCAGATAGACTCTTCTGAATGAGCCTCAACTACCAAGTATATGAATGATGACAGATAGACCCCTTCATGGAGCCTCAACTGTTGACAATGAGTTATGCTGAGAAGAACTGACTGACTGCTGAGTGAATGGCTTCTGGTTCACTTGGGGGTAGCTAAGTACATGGGGGTTTATATACTGTGGGGGGAGCACAGCTTGTGACAAACAAGGCACAAACACTTGGTAAGTAATGAGTAAGGACTGAGTAATCATGATGAGTAAGCAAGAAATGAAAAGTAAGCAAGCAAAGAAGATTGGTAAGTATTGGCAATAAACAAGTCAAGGACAGTCAAAATATCACAGAATGAGTCAAATGGAGTCAGAAACTGAGGAAGCGCACTGATATCACATTAGGGGGTGGTGATGCAAGTCAGATCTCAGTGGAGACATCTCTAGATCCAAAGATGGCATGACAGATGGATGGTGTTTCCAGATAGGGAAGTATTAATTCCAGAATTGAAGGGCATGAGTCAGGTGTCAAAGGGGGTTAGGGTGTTGGGGGTCTGTGGGGAAATGGGAGCATAAGCAATCACATCTCCCACCCTTCCATCCTCTCAGTGAAGTTAACAAAAACTTCATGAACAGGGCTCTGATGGAGGAGGAGGAGAAGGGGGGATGTCTTCTGCTGGATCTTGCAGTAAGAAGGCAAGATGCACATCATACTTGTCATGAATGTGATCAGGGAGGCTGGAGAACAGTAGACTATGCTGCAGCTGTTGCAATGTGGGAAGAATGATGGACAAGATTGGAATAAAGACAGTGCAGGGAGCAGGGAGGAACAATCCATATGCTTCATCAACTGGGGAGACCAAAATGACCACATAAGACCTTTCTAACCAAGTGACAGACCTGAGGCGACCAAAGAACATCCTTCTGGAAGTCATACTGACAAGGAGAACACACTGACCAAGCTGCATGGGATGAGATGGGGCTGACAACGATGGGATGAACCAGGGGGCTTCAGGATGGAAGCTGGTGAGAATGCCTGGCAGATATATGTAGCCACTGTCTCTGGCAAATGAGACAAGTGAGATGATCAACGAAGAGGCAGCCATGATTGATGGACTTAGCAAAATGAGCGTCTGATGGATGGAGTGCTGTAGAAATGTGTAGGGTGTGAGGATCCTCTCCAAATTTGGAAGGCAAAATCGTGTGGCTGGGCACTTTAAGCGAGTGTGAGGATGGAGTCGATATCTTTGGAAATGGCAGAGATATGATGAAAACCAGAATGCCATACATGGGCACTAAAAACCTTTAGTGCACACTTAACCCGCTGCCTCTTTTCTCTTTAGCACTGACAACTCATTCTTGTGTGAAGAATGACTGCTCATGTCCAGCAGTCTTTCTATGCATGAGGCCTTTAGTCTTCATCTGCATGCATGGGCACCACACACAACTCGTTGACAAGTTAGGCAGAGTCAGCTGTAACCATGTCCACAACACCTTTGGTGTGTGACACCATCCAAACCTTCTTGGCAACTGGCTTGTAAATGAGAGTGTGAACCATGGGGTCTAGTTGATAAATGCTGTTGAAAGTGGCTATAGCAGAGGGGTTTAGTATTGTCTGAGTGGAAGAGAGGAAAGTGAAAGCAGGCAAGGGTATTCTGGTGGGTATTTTCCACAGTGTGAGTGCCACAGGCAAAGGGAAGTTTGTTGAGTTGAAGGCTAGGGAAGAAACTGTGGGACTGAGGAATGGATAACAGCAGCTGAATAGGAAACAGGATGTCTTAGTAGGCTCTCCCTGACTATTTGGTGGATCATCAATATTCAATAACCCCATTTGACCACTTCAGGTAACCAATTTTCATAAGCATTTAGGCTGAAGTTTTTCTACAAATCATCCAAGCTAAAAGCCACTCAGACCAGGTCATCCCAGGGACATCTGGCCATGTCCCAGGGCTATTTACAGTGTGCAGGACCTGGGATGTCCCATAATCCTAGTGCTTTGGTAATATATTTTGGGCTGTCCCATGGCTGCCTTAGGTGTCAGGGGTCCTCAACTGCAAATGTGCAGCTTGCACCCACATTGCAATGCCAGCTTTCATTCACAAACACATTGCTGTTATGATCATCATCCAGACAATGAGCATACCCATCAAACTGGGGGGATGGATGAAAACATTACCCTCCCAAAAAACACTTACTATACATATTAAGTGATATTTGAAGACTACCAGGCAATGAGTGTGTTTGTGTGATGCCATCTGCAGAATTGTACAATGTGGATGAAGGTGAACCTGTCAATTACTAAAGGTTAATGGATTCAGAATCCCCCCAATAGTACCGTAAGTTCTTGTGTTTGTTACAACAGTCACTCCTTACTAAGATCACTACTTTTGTTTCCAAATTACAGTTGAGGTACATACATACATACATACATAGTATCAAAATGATGCTATTGTGGGGGATGAGCATGTGAGTGCCCCACTGGCATAGGATGCTATATGATCTGATTGGCATGGGGCCCCATGCCCAGGACAGTGGGATGCCCCTTGATAGCTTTGGAGGCTACTGTGGGACATCCCCCCCCCCCCCCTTCCATAGGACAGTGGGATGTCCCATGATAGCTTCAGAGGCTACTGTGGGACATCCCATCCCCCTTCCATGGGCCAATGGGATGTCCCATGGTAGCTTCAGAGGCTACTGTGGGACATCCCACCCCCCCTTCCATAGGCCAATGGGATGTCCCATGATAGCTTTGGAAGCTACTGTGGGACATCCCATCCCCCCTTCCAGAGGTCAATGGGATGTCCCATGATAGCTTCAGAGGCTACTGTGGGACATCCCAACCACCCTTCCATAGGCCAATGGGATGTCCCATGGTAGCTTTGGAAGCTACTGTGGGACATCCCATCCCCCCTTCCAGAGGTCAATGGGATGTCCAATGATAGCTTCAGAGGCTACTGTGGGACATCCCACCCCCTTTCTTGAGGCCAGTAGCATCTTTCATCATAGCTTTGGAGGTTACTGGGGGCCATCCCCCCAATTTTGCATACTCCTGGTATATTAAAACACCTCAGATGCCATGGGCACTCATCTAATGAATTTTTCAGAGACATAAAAGACTAGCTTCATTATCTACATGGTCTTTTACTTGGAGATGATGGGGGATCCATATCCAATACATCTAATTCCCAGTTATCTGCCCATGAGAACTCTGTCAATGACATCTCACTGAACTGTTGGTGATATTCATCTGCAAGAGCAAATTCCTCAGCAACACACAGCAAGTCATCATCAAGCATTTCATCATCCCCATCATCATTCTCAGATTCCAAGTCCTCCCATCCCACCTCTTCATTTCTGTCCATGTCCATGATAAGTGGTGCATAATCCATATTCCTCCATTCTTCAACCCTTGCCTCCCAGCTCTCATCAGCACCTCCTGGAAAGTCCCTCAATTTTTCCTGCCACAAGAGACTCAGACTTGCTAGTGCTGAAGCCCTGCAGTCCAGTTCATATGCAAGATCTGCACCTGATTTTCATTCAATTATCTTAATACATGCAATGACACAACAGCTCTCTTACCTGCATCCACTCTGCATGTCTCCAGCTGTCTCCATTCTTCTGAGTGCCATTCCATCAAGGTTTTTCTTTCATACAGGAGCCTCCTTTCCTCCTCCTCACACCTCTTCAGCTCAAGGAGTGACCTGATCCCCAAGTGCACCCTTTCATCAGCTAACCAAGCTGGTGGCAATCCCACAAAATCATCCTCAAGACCAATATCCTGCCAGATATCATCATCCACATCTAGTTTGAGCAAGCCATCCCTTTGGATCAGTATAGGTGCAATGGCCCCTTGAGGGGCTTTCCCCTGGCAGATGAGAGCTACCAACTGCAAACACAAATTATTGTAGGAGGTAGAAAGCTTGACAATTCCTGGTTCTCTTCACTGGACAGATCCTTCCACATGGATTTGAAGTTTTTGTTCTTCAAAGCAGTCAACCACAAGAGGCAAATGCTTGAGAGCACCACTTACCACTAACTGTCTGTCAGTAAGACTGTTCTAGTCTCTCTAATTCAAACTTTCATTGACACAGACAGTCTTGGATACACTTCTTGATTGCCAATGCATGCATACACAGCTGAATGCTTTGAATTCAATCAACTTATAAATCTAGAAGAGGAAGAACCACCAGCCTGAAGAAAGGAACTATTCTGGAGCCTGGAAAGCTCTGCAAGCCCATCTATCCCAAGGCTTGCCCTCTGTCTCTGTGAAGCTTGCTTGAAACATGTAATCTTTTTGTGACACTCTGCTAACTGTATATTTAAATTTGTCATATCAGCCCCTCCTTGGAGAAGACCCTTCTCCAGTTCATCTAGTCTAGCTTCATAAGTTTCCAGTGATTTCTGAGTTGCCATCATTTGCATTATAAAATTTTCTGTGGCTTTTGCAGAGTGCCCTTAATTTATTGTCAGCTCACAGCAAGAGGAATGACTTATACAGGAAGCTTACAAGATGCTGGCTTGGTTTGTACTGAAACCTGAGCCTCCCATTCAGCTTGAAGTGTCTGAACTTAGACCCTTTTTTGCAGAAGTCTTTTTTTCTTGACAGTGGTTCCAGCACCACAAAAGCCACTGGCCAAGACCAGTAAGACTCTTCATGTCAAGATAGTGCACCTGGGAGTCAATGACAAAGAGGCGTTGATGATACTGAATAAAATATTAGCCTGCATTTTGTGACACAACTAATTGCATACCCCAGAAACTCGCAGAGATGGTATTAGTGGCTTAATTGAACTCCAAAATCACTCACAACCCTCTCCATCAGAAAGCCCAAATCCTTCTCGTTTCCAAGGGTGATAGATGAGCTGGCAAGCCCATTGATGACCAAAGGCATGAAAGACTGATATAGCAAAAGAAATTCAGGGCAGAAATGGCCCAAGGTAGCCCCACTTTCTGCAGCTCTGTTCAAGCTGACAGCCTATGTCATATAACAGCCCAATGTGAAAATCATCAGGGAGGTGACTGAATAATGATTTGATGAGGGCAAGTGCATAGTGTTGCTTCTCCCCTGCTGAAGTCATGTTGGCAAGGTGAATAACATGATCATGATGACAGAGTAGGGCCATAACTCCAGTATCTGAAAAGAATTGGGTACTTGCCTATACCACCATCAGAATGTTGCAGACAGGTTAAATGACTAAACTCACTTTCTGACGTCTCTCATCAGCTGCAGTGAAGGATTCATTACAACCCTTGAGGACTGATGGTGGTATCCTCATACCCTGCTCAAACCTATCCTCATCTCCACAATTCTTCTTAGAAGACTGACCACTCCTCTTTTGCACTGATGCCTTTGTCCTTCTCAAGCCTTCAACCTCACATTCCATAGTATCAATGTCATCTTGTGACAGAAAAACTGAACCTGTAGGGTTTACTGGGTCATCCTGTTGACTTCTTCTATGTTTCTGGGTAAAGCAAGCATCAATGCAAACAATTGCATCAGGATCAGAGGAGCTAGGATCCAAGACTATTTAGTAACATAGGATTATGTATATGCATCAAGAAACATACCTATTATTATTTTTCCAGTTGGGACTACCAAAGCATAATGGACAATGTAGGTATTCTGAATGTCCTTGAGCTTGAGACATCTGGAGGGTGGTGAGAGGATGATGGAACTGCAGGGAGGATGTCTGCTGGTGGGGTTGCAGCACTTTCCAGGTGTTGTTGAATATATTCATCAACTGAGATTTCCAGGATGCAATACCAGTGGTATGCATTACTAAACCTTCGATGTATACCTTCCTGTAAGTATCATTAGCAAACATCATTAATAGATATGGATGGAAATAGTTAAAAGCATGCATTGACTTGATAAACACAACACAAGATCAGATCTACAGACATGAGCACCTTCATACAACCACAGTGCAATCATTGATTAGACACAAACAACGAAGTCCCAATAGGTTAGACATACACAAAACTGTAGTCTCACAATCACAACATAAATGAAAACAGTGGATACAGATAATATAATCATTGGGACAGAATTCAGGCACAAACCTTTGTGTCTACCTTGTAGCCCATACTAGCAAGATATGCTTCAAGGGACTCGCACCATGCAGAAATGTTTGGGGGCATGTGCATAAAGACCTGCCTGACCAGACTCAGAAGCTGTAAACTGACAGCAAGGGTTGGCCCCAGTGGCGCAGATGGAAAGTACCCCATCTGCAGGAGCTGGAGTGCCACTGGTGCACATGGACAGACAGCAAGATCATCCATTTGCAAACCTGGCACAAGCCATATGTCTAAGTAGAGAGGAAAACATGCAATAAAGTCTTACCATTGAAACTAACACAAAGAACCTTCAATCATTGAGAAATGCAACTACACTCTGGTCGCTCATAGTCAACGCAGTGCCAGAAGTTTCTAGAGAGCTGTTGATATGCAAGAAAGGGCTTGATAAGTGAGGGGATGGTTTTGGATGACCACTGTTGCCACTGTCTCATTTTCTTGTGAGCATTGTGGGATGGTGAGGATGGTGGGGCAAAAAAGTCATCATGACTGACATGTAGCCCCTCCATTAGACGATCCAAATGGGCAGGGGTGAGCTCGTCCTCAGATGGGAGGCAAGCTCCCGTGAGGGGAGGGGAATTCATAGCAGAAGCAGTGGAGAGGGCTGAAGTCCCCTGAGGCGGCTGCATGAAACTGTGATGCCCAGGCAAAGTGACCAGATGTTCAATGGGAAGGTAAAAATTGGCTGTGCCCGGCATGCAGCACAGTGGCTCAACCTGGTCATGGTCAACAAGTACTGCTTGACCCCCAGAGGAATGCAAGTCAGAGACTGGTATGGGGGCAGGATGACTCCCAGAGGAACACAAGTTGGAGGTCATGGGAATCGAGGAATGGTGATTCAAAAACTTCCTTGGGCGACGAAATGACATCTGGAATGTTGATCAGTTCTCTAGCCAGGGAGGGACGACAATCCAGCAACACCAAGTTGGAGGGCTGTGACCAGAACACCTAATTCTAGTCCGCTGGTCATCAACACCAAGCTGCCACGAGCATGTCCTGTTAGCTGGCAGTGATAGATCAAAGCTGACCTTTTGATACACAATAGGCAAGAGCAATGACACAGACAAGGGGTGAAAAGGATGCAGATTTACAGTAACTACGAGTACATAGCCACATAATTATGCTTGTGGGGGATGGGGGGGAAGTGTGGACAACAATGCAGATGATGATGTGGATGATGATGGGATTAAGCAGTTATCGCCCAAGCCATAAATGCTATGAGGATTTTTGGGAATAAGACAGAGGACGATAGGCAAACAACCAAAATTATTGAAGAATGACTGCATGTAAAATAATGCAAGCTGTTTTTCCACTGCCCAAACATGTGCCGGTGAGGCTGACAATGGAAGTGAGGTTCCCAAATCCAGTGGAAACCCTGGCCATGAAGTGAGCAATGTCCAGAACCTCTCAACATATTCCAGCTTCGTTTGGGGTTCTAGTGAGGCCAGACCTTGATCCTTAACCGGGAAGGGTTTGGCAAACATGGTAAGCTCCAAATCTCCCAGGAAGATCTGCATAAAAATTTAGTAAATGGATTCTTTTGAGGTGCAAGGTGAAAACTTACCTGACGGACTTGGTCCAGCTGCTCAGATTCCACATTTGACCAGAGGGCAGGCACCAGCAGATGGTCCAGGGCAACCAGCTCGAAGCAGAAATTGTGCTCATACAGGTCCCAGAGAATCTTGCCCTTTGTTGCTGAGTCGATTGTAGCAAGGTCTGCAAGACCAATTGTAATGTCACGGAACTGCACATGACTCGATACATCATGCTGAATCTTCACAAACTCTGGACCAAAGATATCAGCAGCTTTGCATATTTGGTTCCCAGAAAAACTGATCGAAATGCAGTTGGGAATCATATTAAGATAATCATGCCACAAATGGGGAATGACGAGGGATGCATCTGAAGCAGCGAGTTGCGTGATCCAACCTGCTCAGGCCACCAACCAATTCCAGAGGTACCTCTGCCTCTGCTCCAAGGACTCACCTCTCATAAATAGCACAGGGTGAGGGGAAAAATATGCGATTTTGGGCACACTGGCACAAATTCTCTTGGGGTCCTTGTTAATGTCAGTAAGCGCAGCATGCCACAAGTAAAGGTGAGCAGGGAAGGCAGGATCATCAAAATCCTGCAGCAGGTCAATGTTCAGAGCGGTGGAAGTCTTGGCCTTCTTCAAACCTGCAGAATTATCTGAGCAGATGGTTGTAAATGTAAAGATCTCAATCAGTAATGAAACACCCACAAGGACTGCTGTGATGTTTAGCCCTATCCATTCTGACAACTCCCAAGGCAGAGCCAGGTGTGCTGGAACTTGCGGTATTCGAGGCCATTGAGCTGGAGGTTGTGGGAGTCGACACTGTGGGATTTGGTTCTGGCCAGGGCACTGCAAACTGCTCAAGACCCACTACTGGAGCCTTGTGGGTGTGAACATGCATAGGATCGCCAGGGTAATACCACCTAGTGTTCCACTTGAGCATTTGACCGACCTCAAATTCATCTGGGGTAGTGATAATGCCTTCTGGGCGTGTAATATCGACCTCATGATGTATCTTCATATCCTTTGGCACTAACTCCGGCTTCCAGACTAGCCATACGGGGATGCATGCTTCAAAAAGTTGCTCGCAGACATCAGGATCTGTGGTGAATGCACCCATCCAATGCTGTTTTGCATTAAAAAATGGGCCAGAAGGGGGGGTAATTTTGATCTCAAGGGAGTCTACCATAGCATAAATATCCAGACAAAGACGTTGAAAGAGCGCAACTAGGACCACTGTATCATGGAAGGTGAATGGGAGTTGCTACAGAATTGTCAACTGTTGAAATATCAGACAACAAGATATCATACCTTCAGATGCATGAGAGACCTTTGACATTGCCTAATCCAAATGTGCACCCAGAGAGGTCCCTTGTTGTCAGGGTTCTTTGGTGGCCAGTTCTTCACCTGTTCTTCTAGTCATTTATACACGATCTCCAGATGCTTCCACTTGTCTGGGTGAACCCTACCAACCCTGAATGCTGATCCCCTCTCCAAGGCGAAATCTTCCAGCACATTCCTGATGTTCCACCACATCCAAGACCATGTCAGGTCATCCTGATAGACAGCATGTCGAGGGATACATCCAGCCCACATATAACACTTGGCATATAGTTGAGGCCACTGGAAACAGTCGATGTGGCCAAACCGGCCATCACAGCAGAGCATGATTGTCTTCCCCTCGAAGAGAAATGGTTCAGGAATGAAGTCGGCATTAGGAGAGGTGATCCAGTGGTCATTATATTTTGCAAGAATGCATGCATCGAAGGCACCATAATTCCCTGAAAGAGAATGCATTGATTCTGAGCCACATTAGGTTAAATAATAGAGCGCACCATCACCCAGTTGGGTTTCTGCTATGACCTGTTGAGGGTGTTCTTGAGGCATATTGATCCTATAAATGAAATAAGAACTGAAATATGTAGTGTCTTAGTACAGATTCCACCACAGGGTCAATAAAAACGTACCCAGGAGATAAGAGGCATTCAAAGGGGAGAGGAGTTAAATAAAGCAATACAGCTATAGTAGAACTGTTGAAGTGTGCCCTGGCACCAAGTTGGAGTGCCAGCCCACAAAATGGAGTCACATCATCCAACATTCCTCTGACAACACTAGCATTGCTGATATCTGTGAGACCGTCAAGGGGGAGATAAATGAGAAAAAAAATGGATCATGCACCTACATGGTATATAGAACCTTGCACCCAGTGAATATTCCATGCACAGATGCCAGGAACACAGTCTTCAACACCCCGAGTTGCACTATGCAAGGTAGTGCCTCCACGAAATGGAGTCTCGTCCACGCGACTGGTACCATGAGCATGCCAAGTTTACTGAGATAGGCACCAAACCTATCTCAGCGCTCGAAGGGCACCAAACCCTTCGAATCCTGGCAGAGGAACACGCCAAACATTCCTCTCCGTGACATGAATTGATAAAAAGAAAGAAAAATAAAGAAGTTACTCACTTAGATGATACCATGAAGGCAGTCATGGATTAAGACATGTGGATTGTTTGAAGGGCTTGCAAAAGAAGTGTGACAAGTGCAGTGAGCACATGATCATTACCGCATTAAGTCAGAGCTGACTTAGCATGAGAAATTTGCTGGCGGTGTGTGTGGACTATTTGTGGTGGCGGTGCTGTGGTAATGCTGCAATGCTGCCAGTATGCAGTCAGGTTCACACATGCGGGGCAGGCTAATTGGTGCCTTAACCTAATATATAACATATGTTGTAATGCCCCCCATGTTCAATTCAAACCACAGTCCCAGAGGTAATACTGACAAATTAATTGTCATAGGTGTGTACTTGGTAACCAAACATACACAATGTTGACATGTTCACACACTTCTCTTCCTCACTCCACCTCTACTCTCTCCTCATTAATCCTATGCCAGGGGAATGCTTGGTGCATCCCCTACCAAGTGTCAGGGGCTTGGTGCCCTTGACGGCTCTCGAAGGCTTAGAGCCTTCGAGAGTTGTCTTGGTATGGATTGGCTGTCAGTCGTGTGGACAAGACTCCATCTGATGGAGGCGCTACATCATATAGTGCAACTTGGGGTGTTGAAGACTGTCAGCTTTCCTTGGCTACCCTGGAGTCCATCTTTTACTTTCCAAAGGAGACTCAGCTGTTCACGTTACCCACTGGTGAGTTCAAGGCTTGTGTCTCCCCTAGATGTTAATCAAGTTTCTCTTTTCTTTCTCAAACTTCCTGATCAATGCTACATTCTCTCCGTCAACTGTTAAGGCTGACATTTCTCCTTGGCTGCCCCCATCTCTGCCATCTCCTTCTGAAACAAGACTGTTCACTTTGCCTGTTGGTGAGTTTGAGGTTTGCATCTCCCTTCCTTGGCTGATCTCCAATCGTCTTTGTATAGGGATGCTAATTGGGATTCTCTTGCTCGCTTTCTTACTATCCTGGTTAACACAGTGTTCTCTCTGTCATCTATTAAGGCCAATGGTTTTCCATGGCTACCCCCAGCTCCACCTTCTCCTTCTGAGACAAGACTCCATTCACTTTGCCCACTGGTGAGTTCGAGGCTTGTGTCTCCCCCTTCCTTTGCTGATCTCCAATCGTCTTTGTATAGGGATGCTAATCGGGATTCTCTTGCTTGCTTTCTTACTTTCCTGGTTAACACAGCATTCTCTCCATTATCTATTAAGACTGATGGTTTGTCATAGCTACCCCCAGTTCTGTCTTCTCCTTCTGATACTAGAGTCTTTTCAATTTGCCCTCTGGTGAGTTCAAGGCTTGCATCTCCCTTCCTTCACTGATCTCCAACCATCTTTGTGTGGAGATGCTAATCAGGTTCCTCATGTTCGCTTTCTTACTTTCATGGTCAATGGTATGTTCTCTTCAACATCTATTATGCCAGGGGAACATTTGGTGCATTGTGAGTCAAAGTGTGGAAAGCTGGTGAAAACCAAACAAATCCAACACCAAAGACAAATGTGAGCGAGTGGTGGTGTGCCTCCATGGAACCTGGAGTGCAGAAAACCTAAAATGTGAGGGGGAAACTTTGATGGCAGGTGCTCCTAGTGCAAGTCGACGATGAGTTATGCAGGAGAAGACAAGCAAGTGATGATTGGATGGGGGATGCTGAACAGAGTGAAGGTGTTCAGCCAAAAGGACTTGGGATGAAGGACTTTGATAAGACGTGCTCCTGGTGCAAGTCGATGACGAGTTATGCAGGAGTGGATGGATGACTAAACAAGAGGTTGCTGACTAAGCACTGATGATACTGCTGATGATGAATAGAGGTAGATAGACCCTTGATGGAGCCTCAACTACCAATGATATAAATGAAGACAGATAGACTCTTCCAAATGAACCTCAACTGTCAACAATGAGATATGCTGAGCTGAGCTGACTTCTGGATTGATTCTGATTTTTTTCTTGGTAGCTAAGTACATGGGGGTTTATATACTGAGGGGGGAGCACAGCTTGTGACAAACAAGGCACAAACACTTGGTAAGTAATGAGTAAGGACTGAGTAATCATGATGGGTAAGTGAGAAATGGAAAGTAAGCAAGCAAAGAAGATTGGTAAGTATTGGCAATAAACGAGTCAAGGATAGTCAAATAGAATCAGAAACTGAGTAAGCACACTGATATCACATTAGGGGGTGGTGATGCAAGTTAGATCTCAGCAGAGACATCCCTAGATCCAAAGATGGCATGACAGATGGATGGTGTTTCCAGATAGGGAAGTATTAATTCCAGAATTGAAGGGCATGAGTCAGGTGTCAAAGGGGGCTAGGGCGTTGGGGGTCTGTGGGGCAATGAGAGCATACACAATTGCATCTCCCACCCTTCCATCCTTGCAGCAAAGTTAACAAAAACTTCATGGATGGGGTTCTGATGGAGGAGGAGGAGAAGGGGGGACATCTTCTGCTGGATCTTGCAGTAAGAAGGCAAGATGCATGTCATACTCATCATGAATGCGATCAGGGAGGCTGGCAGACAGTAGATTATACTGCAGCTGTCGCAATGCAGGAAGAATGATGGATGAGACTGGAACAAAGATGGTGCAGGGAGCAGGGAGGAACAATCCATATGCTTCATCAACTGGGGAGACTGAAATGACCACATAAGACCTTTCTAACCAAGTGACAGACCTGAGGTGACCAAAGAATGTCCTTCTGGAAGTCGTACTGACAAGGAGAACACACTGACCAAGCTGCATGAGATGAGATGGGGCTGACAATGATGGGATGAACCAGGGGGCTTCAGGATGGAAGCTGGTGAGAATGCCTGGCAGATATATGTAGCCACTGTCTCTGGCAAATGAGACAAGCGAGATGATTGACGAAGAGGTGGCCATGATTAATGGACTTAGTGAAATGAGCATCTGATGGATGGAGTGCTGTAGAAACATGCAGGGTGCGAGGATCCTCTCCAAATTTGGAAGGAAGAATCATGGGGCTGAGCACTTTAAGTGAGTGTGGGAACGGAGTCGATATCTTTGGAAATGGTGGAGATATGATGAAAACTGGAATGCTGTACATGGGCACTAAAAACCTTTAACATGCGCTTAACTCGCTTCCTCTTTTCTCTTTAGCACTGACGACTCGTTCTTGTGTGAAGGATGACTGTTAACGTCTGACAGTCTTTCTATGCATGAGGCCTTCAGTCTTCATCTGCATGCTTGGGCATTGTGCACAACTTGTCAACAAGTTAGGCAGAGTCAGCTGTAACCATGTCCACAACACCTTTGGTGTGTGACAGCATCCCCTACCAAGTGCCAGGGGCTTGGTGCCCTTGGCAGCTCTCAAAGGCTTGGAGCCTTTGAAAGTCATCTTGGTATGGATATACCCTAAACTCTACCTTTTCGTCTCCTGAGGATATTCCGTTCATTTTACAAGCTGGTGAGTTTGAGGCTCGCTTGTTTCCTCAGTTCCTGATCCCCAATTACTCTTGTGTAGGGATGCTAATTAAGTCTTCCTGCCTTTCCCAGTGTTGTCTCCGCTTCTGTCATGGTGAGCCATGAAGGAGTAAGTGTTTAGCCTTTGCATCTATTCTGTTAGTTATATTCTTTACCTGGGGCATACAATGATCTGTTTAATGAGAGTGCAATTATGACATTCCTACAGACCATGCATGCAGGATTCACTGAGGTGGATCCTACATGTTATTCCATGGCTGCTAACAAATGGGGAAGAAGAACCTTCTGTTGAAGATCTGCCTATCAACTTACAATATTGTCTGTGTTTCTCTCCCTCTCCCTTCCATTCCTCGTCTCTCTATGTGCCAGCCACCCTCACTCAATAATGGGCAAAGCATAAGTGCCATCAACCTAAGTGCATGATTTTCTAACCACTGTCTGATAGCTAATGTTCAAGGGTTATGCAGGTGCTTTAATCACAATTGTTTCACATCTCGAACTGAGCACAGTTGATGCTGCAACCCTTGCTGACATCTTACTTTCAAGATCCCAGCATGAAGGTGGGCAATTTTCCAAGACTTTTTTTCCTTGACAGTAATCATCTCCCATAGCACCATCATTTCTGTCGAGTTTGGCTCCCTCAATGTCATCATCCTGTCAGGAGGGTACCGCTGTGGTCCCTTTCCTCCCCTTTTCCCCCATCGGTGTGGAGGTCCCCACTCCCCCTGTATCAATACATCTAACATCTGCCAACACCCCTGACTCCACCACTGTTCTCATCCATGGACATCCGGTGTAGGGAGCCATATACTCCCTGAGGCTGGAACAGGAATCTGTCACTAAATTCCGCAGGCCTCTACGACAAACCCATTTCAGAATTTTTCCTGCTCATGTCCTTGTGTTCCCTCCCAACCCCTGTCGCCTTCGGAGTTTCTACTGACCTTCCACATGTCGCTCAGTCATCAAAACACTGATCCGGAGCCATGTCACCAGTCATCCGTGCCGCTTTCCCCTGTCACCCCAAATTCCACAAGCTGGACTTCATGCCAGTATGCTATGCTCTGCCCTCCTGTGTTGCTCAGTTCCATCTCCCACTTGTATGCATACTCTCGTTCTGTTGGAAGATACCCCTTACCGTTGTCCCACTCTTGCTCTCGTCTACTACCCACTGGTGTGAGTCAAAGTGTGGAAAGGCAGTATAAACCAACCAAACCAACACCAAAGACAAATAATGTGCGAGTGGTGGTTTGCCTCCACGGAACCTGGAGTGCAGAGAAACCTAAATGTGTGGGGGGGACTTCAAGTAGAGGGCTCCTGGTGCAAGTCATCGACGAGTTATGCAGGAGAGGATGAATGAATACTGATTGAGAAGGGGATGCTGAACAGAGCAGGGGTGTTCAGCCAAAAGGACTTGGGAGTAATGGATTTCAATAGGACATGCTCCTGGCGCAAGTCGATGACGAGTTATGCAGGAGTGGATGGATGACTAAACAAGAGGTTGCTGACTAAGCACTGATGATACTGCTGATGATGAATAGAGGTAGATAGACCCTTGATGGAGCCTCAACTACCAATGATATAAATGAAGACAGATAGACTCTTCCAAATGAGCCTCAACTGTCGATGACGAGATATGCTGAGCTGAGCTGACTTCTGGATTGCTTCTGATTGCTCTCCTGTAGCTAAGGTTTATATACTGTGGGGGGAGCACAGCTTGTGACAAACAAGGCACAAACACTTGGTAAGTAATGAGTAAGGACTGAGTAATCATGATGGGTAAGTGAGAAATGGAAAGTAAGCAAGCAAAGAAGATTGGTAAGTATTGGCAATAAACAAGTCAAGGATAGTCAAAATATCACAAAATGAGTCAAATAGAATCAGAAACTGAGTAAGCACACTGATATCACATTAGGGGGTGGTGATGCAAGTTAGATCTCAGCAGAGACATCTCTAGATCCAAAGATGGCATGACAGATGGATGGTGTTTCCAGATAGGGAAGTATTAATTCCAGAATTGAAGGGCATGAGTCAGGCATCAAAAGGGGCTAGGGCATTGGGGGTCTGTGGGGCAATGAGAGCATATGCAATCGCATCTCCCACCCTTCCATCCTCTCAGTGAAGTTAACAAAAACTTCATGGATGGGGTTCTGATGGAGGAGGAGGAGAAGGGGGGACGTCTTCTGCTGGATCTTGCAGTAAGAAGGCAAGATGCATGTCATACTTGTCATGAATGCGATCAGGGAGGCTGGAGGACAGTAGATTATACTGCAGCTGTTGCAATGTGGGAAGAATGATGGACAAGACTGGAACAAAGATGGTGCAGGGAGCAGGGAGGAATGATCCATATGCTTCATCAACTGGGGAGACTGAAACGACCACATAAGACCTTTCTAACCGAGTGACAGACCTGAGGCAACCAAAGAACATCCTTCTGGAAGTCATGCTGACAAGGAGAACATGCTGACCAAGCTGCATGGGATGAGATGGGGCTGACAACGACGGGATGAACCAGGGGGCTTCAGGATGGAAGCTGGTGGGAATTCCTGGCAGATATATGTAGCCACTGTCTCTGGCAAATGAGACAAGTGAGATGATCGACAAAGAGGTGGCCATGATTGATGGACTTAGTGAAATGAGCATCTGATGGATGGAGTGCTGTAGAAATGTGCAGGGTGTGAGGATCCTCTCCAAATTTGGAAGGAAGAATCGTGGGGCTGAGCACTTTAAGCAAGTGTGGGAATGGAGTCGATATCTTTGGAAATGGTGGAGATACGATGAAAACCGGAATGCTGTACATGGGCACTAAAAACCTTTAATGTGCGCTTAACTCGCTTCCTCTTTTCTCTTCAGCACTGATGACTCGTTCTTGTGCGAAGGATGACTGTTAACGTCTGACAGTCTTTCTATGCATGAGGCCTTTAGTCTTCATCTGCATGCTTGGGCATTGTGCGCAACTCGTCAACGAGTTAGGCAGAGTCAGCTGTAACCATGTCCACAACACCTTTGGTGTGTGACACCAGTCTATTTCACGTGCATCTGTATTTCGCTGACATCTGACGTCCCTTCCTTTATTTTCCAGTCTTTTAGTTTTCCTGCCCCACCTTACTCCGACTCATACCTACTTTCCCTGTACTATATAATTCCACCATGATGTCGGAAATATACCACCCACCTATGGAGTCGCTATCTAGTCTACTGCATCTTCAGTGTCCCCAGAGGTCTTCATGTCTCCTGTGTCCTCCAGCCCTGCACACCTAATCCTGTATCCCTTTCGCTTCGAATTCACTCCTCTTAACATGTAGCGACCTCTCGGAATTTCGTATACCCATCTTGCCTTTCCACACATGTCTACATCTGCCCAGAATTAAATTCCGCGACTCTTGCTCGAATTTCCCCACCACTTCTAAGCCCTTTCTCGACCTCTCCTTCCACACAGCACCCCTTGGGACGATCCTAGGGAGTTCTCCCTTCATCCTTCCTCTAGTCGCACACTTCCCAGAAGTCGTGTCTCACACTGGACATGGAACCAAGGGATCCATCCCTGGCAGACAAGTGTTGGCATACTTCGACCAGAGTATTTTTTATGGTGACCCTGTAAACATACCTGCTTTGTATAAAGTTTTGCTTTTTGTATTTTATTTTTATTTTTGCTCAAGTGTAACCAATAACCTGACTACTAACAGATTTTCCACCTGGTGCAGGTAAGTGGAGATATCACAAATACAAAGGTTTCAAGATCAGGATCTTTTTATCATGTATGTGTTATTACTGACCTGCATCCATTCTCACCTCAACCATTTGGCATGGTTGTCCACAAGAGTTGAGGGCTTGGCGCCCTTGGGGGTTTGGAGCCTTTGAAGGTTCTCATTGATTGCATCTACGAGACCCTCAGGAACAGAGTCATGGCATCGTTCGAGCCTTTCCATTCACCATCATCACATGCGTATCATATTACTAAGTGGTATGTATTCCCTCTGTCTTGGTTATTGCATCTTCCTTACTGTTCTCTTGCTATTCCGGCATTTACCGATGTTTTGTTGTCGATCACACACATAAAACCCACACAAACAGAGCTCATCTTCCAAGGCTCTCCATTTACCACTGTTGCACACGTATCCCATTACCAAGTGGTACGTATTCCCTCCATTTTGGGCATTCAGGGCTTCGAGTCTCTGCTTATTAGCGATGTATTTCCTCTGTTTTCATTATTACATGTTCCATTCAGCTCCTTCCCCTGTCTTGGCATTCACCACGGTTCATTCTTAGGGGTTTTGGCCCTTCAAGGGTTTGTTGTGCAGGTTTGTTTTCGATTGCATGCATGAGGCCCATGCAAACAGAGTCCAAATTGTTCAAGTCTCTGCTCACTACTGTTGCATGCATGTGTTATTATGAAGTGGTACATACTCTCTGTATTGGTTGTTGCATATTCCTTATGGTTTGTTCCACCTGGTATTTATCATGATATGGCATGACACTGACCTTCTTTTCTGATATTTTCCTTTTGTTCCACTCGCTACTCATGTAATAACTGCAAGCGTCATTATTCCATTGCAATGAGCCGCCATTTTACCGAATAACTCCATGGGTTTTTTTATGTCAGGTAAGGCATGGCTTTACTTAAATACCTCATCTGACTGCTTTTCCCCTCCTCCTCCATCATTATTGACATGCCTCGCATGCCGAAAAGTGTTGACCAAGTCACGGATGACTCTACAGATTTGCACACCCAGGTTCTTCAAAACCACAAAATCCCCACCACCAAGATGGCCCCTCCACCAGAGGTAAGCTATCTTGTCACTGTTGATCCCATCTGACCCCCTGCTTTCACGGATCAAAAAAGACAAGCCCAGGCCCCAGCATGTGGTGCAACCACCTGAAGGATGGGAAGAACATATGTTTGGTCTCTGTGACAGGAGGAGATCACTCATGCCTAGTGTCTCTGTGTCCTCCCAAAATTCTACTGCCCCGATCTTGCAGGAAGACCAGGTCGAGGGCACTCCGATGGATGAGGATGCTGGTGAGGCTGAGGCTGAGGAGGTTGAGGTCAACATTCCAGCTGACAAGGGCAGTCAATGTCCTGATGATGGGGCTAGTCAACTTCTGGACAATGAAGGTTCATTTTTTTTTGAATATTTTTCTCATTCTCTCACAGTTCTGTAGATGTTGCATTGTTATATCCTTGACTTGGGGGTTTGGTGCCCCCCTTCTCTCATATGACTGTGGGTTTGGTGCCCAATGGTCTAAAGCTAGGCACTTTGGATCCTCATGAAAGTCACCAAGTATCCTGTGTCATTTTCACTTTTTTTTCTAGACACTTTGTTATCATTTGATGTGTTTCATGTCGCACTGCAATCCATTCTCTTCTGATATTGATGTGTTCATAGTAGATGATGACAGTTCTGAATCTTCGCTTCCTCCATCTTCACCACCAGCTGAAGACTCCAGTTCTGACACCAAGGATGAGTTTCCCCCACATCGTCCTGGTTGCTGCATGGAACACAAACCTAAAAGCAAGGGCAAAAGTAGGGCAATGGATGTTGACAACAGTGATATAGTGAGTCAGGATGATTGTGAACACACCTGGAACGCGAAATTTAAGAAGACTGGGAACTTGTCCCATGCCGCTCTCAATGAGATATGTGACTTCACAACCGAAGTCAAGGCAAAAGCAGAAGAACTTGGACATTGACACGGCAAGTCTCCTCATGACATCCTTGTCACTGCTGGGCTCAGTGTCAAACCATCTCACACAAAGCTCAATGAGGCCAATCTCTTCTGCTCGTGGTATTGGGCCACCCAACCGAAACCTGATGGCAGTATGCATGCCCTTGTCACAGAACTTCTTTTATAACATTCTTCCCAGCCAACCAAAATGCAGTCAACAATATCATTATGGCAGAGTACAACCAGCTCATGAAAGATATCCCCAAAGATGACACCGCAGCAAGAAAGGAGAAGTTGAAGGCTGTTTATGATGGAGCAAGAGCTCCTCAGCAGTGCCCACTAACAAATCAGTCAAGTCCATCGCAGTCAGAGTCCACAATGCGAAGACACAGTTCTCCAGATTGGTGAGTGGTTGTAAGTGGGTGGGTGGGTGGCAGATCTTACCATTGAGCAGGCTGAAGTGTGGTTGACTCTTGAAGATATCAAAATTGCTGGAGTTGTGATGTATGTTGGACAAGACCCTGCAGGATGCCAGACCTCTGGCATATTTGGTGGTTCTGATATCATACGAAAGTACATCAATGAGCGTGCCATTGATGTTTGGGGACTTATGGACAAGTACACCACAATATTTAAGTAAGTGATGTTACACATATCTTACTTGGACTCATTGCAATTAGGTGTCTCAGGGATGGTAATGGTACTGAGGCTGGATTATTAGGGATGAGTGCTTCTGCCAGTTCAGCTGTGGCATTGGAGTTGCATTGTTGAATGAAGGAGATACCAAGAGATTGCAACTGCCAGGTATTTGGATCTATGATGAAGGAGAAGTTGATAACGGCACTCAAAGATCTTCGCAGTAGGTATTTCTGGTATTCTATACATTCTCCTCTAATTGTCTTTCCATAAGTGACGCACAGGGTTGAAGTTGGTGATCCCCAGAAAATCATTTGGCAGCAGCTTCTTGAGTTTGTTAGGAGGAACTCTCTCATCATAATCAACTGGCCACTTGGGGTGCCTCCACCAGGCCCTGGTTTTGAGTACAAGAAACTCAAAGCTGATGCTCTCTGCCAACTTGTGGTACCTTATCTGCAGAGAAAACTAGGCTCAATGTACGATGGACAATCTGACGACAACGATGACAAGAAAAATGATTGTCTGGATGGTGTGCCAGAGGTTGAAATCAAACCCTGGAATGAAGGTATTGCATACTCTTTTTGTCTGACTGATCGCTGACCATTTTTGCAGATGTCATGAGCATAAGGGATGCACACCCATTAAAGGGAGAGATCACACTCATCAAGGCTCCTGATGGCACAGTTTTGCACAAGGTGTCTGACAATCCTGAGTGGCAGAAGTCTCATGAAGAAGAGGATCCAGGTATGGTGGCACCTCATGCGCAGAGTGGAATCCCATTTCCATCATGCAAGCAGGCTCATGTTGATGTGACAGATAATGATACAGTTCCTCATGAGGTGAGTCAACCCACTCAACCTCTGGTGTCCACTAATGTTCCCCAAGGCTTCACACTCTGACTGCCAAATGCCCCTGCATGACAAAGGCAGGGATGCACGCTCCATTGCTGGCAACCGCAATGTAGTGATTTATCCCACTGCATTTTGGTCGAAACTAACAGGCAACATGCACAGGATGCACTTTGTGACCCACCAACATGCACAAGCCATGAGAACACTCGAGAGCCCAGTTGATCTGAGCACCCCTTGCCAGCTCAGCACTATGGGGTGAGGTCCAGACATATCAGTTGATTAAATGACTAATGGAGGACTGCACAGGATCTGCATTGTGATGCTGCCCCAAGCTGTTCGCACCCATGGCACCCTGGCCCTTCTCAGCAGTTTCCACCATCTCAGTGTTATGAGGTGAGTATCCCAGGCATTCTCCTTCTTGAAGGAGACCAATAGGATGTCCTGCAGGACCCTCATTATGACTGTGCCAATTATAATAATCCTGGCCCCTCCAATGTTCCCTACAATGTTCATGGCTTGATCCTTCATTGTCACATTTTGTTTAGCTTCTCTATAGGTATTACCACCTGCCTGCCACAGTTCGGGGTTTTTCCCTCCGTCCCATCAGACATATTGCATACCATCTCACCCTGACCATCATGTTTACCATGATGCTCCATATATCTCTGACTACTACCCCCCAGCCCAGCCCACAGCACAGCAATGGGTTGACAGAGGTAGTGCTGCACAGTATGAGGATGAATTTCCTGAGGATTACTTAGATTATTAGTCTCCTCAGTATTTTCTTTTGCAATATATGTCTATTTTTCTGTGATAGGGTGAGCAGTGAGTGAATCAAATCTCAGTTCTCTGTCATTTTGAATGCAAGAGCATTTGTGTCTACTTGACTGTTATTTTGTTACCCCCTGTGGCCACACTGCCATAGCACTGCTCACTTGATCTACCAATGAATTTTCTACTGATTGACATTCTACAGGGAAGATGCATATACTCAAAATACTGTACTCTTGTTTGAAGAGTTTGAGGTGCAGAGAGTTGGGTCAGAGAACATTTGAGGTGAAGCTTGGAGGTCACACCTACAGATAAAGGAGCCTCCAGCAATGAGGGGATATGGTGACATTAAGCAAGTGTTGATGTGGTGATCACTGACTGACAACTCTCCTAGTGTCAACTGTGTCCAATGGCCAGGGGCTCTGGTGAGTTCTGTTGCCTGTTTGCCTGTGTACCTTATCTATATTTTGATACTGTGATCAATTGTTTTTCCTTGGTGAGTTGAGGGAACTGAGTGGAATTCAAATGGAATTGACATGATTATCTTGAAATAATAGGTAGATGGCCTGAATTTTAAGGGGACTAAAAACACTCAAAACTCAATTTCTTTCAAGTTTGACAGATAGGGTTTTTCCACATGGTGAGGGGGGTGGCAAGGTTGGAAAGCAAGGATTGAAAGTGGTGTTGAGGCAAGGTTGGCAGTACCTCAGACTAAAGGGACTTGGGGGGCAACATCTTTTGCTTACTAATCAGGTGTTTTTATCATCATCAGGATACTACAGTTCTATGTTACATGCAAGCACTGTAGAGCTGCAGAGGGTGACTTCTGAATTTATTTTGGTCTTGTCTGGGTTCTCTCATTGACTTTGCCCCATAAACATTGTTGTTCAATGCTTTTTCTAAGAGCCTATTTTTGTGTTGAGAATTAATCTACCTGCATTGCTACTAAAACAGGTCTATCTTTTATCAGGTCCACCATGGTGTTATCATTTGCAGTTGCACAATTTGCCCCCATTTAATCTGCTACATTTGCCCTTCACTGTGCTCTGTGAGTTAGTATAAAAAGTAGATAATGTTACCTGTGCAATAAGTCAATACAGACCTGCATGGTGGATCTGTTTGTCTTGAAGCTGCCACAAAATTGATTTGAGAGCATTTTGGTGTTCTGACATATAGTACATGGACATCCTACTGGCCTCTGTGGAGAGGGGTGGAATCTCCAACTGGCCTTCAGGGGGAGGGTGGGATGTCCCACAGTAGCCTCCAAAGCTATCATGGGACATCCCACTGTCTATGCAAAGGGGGTTGGGATGTCCCATAGTAGCCTCCAAAGCTAGCATGGGACATCCCACTGGCCTCCAGAGGGGAGGGTGGGATGTCCCACAGTAGCTTCCAAAGCTACCATGGGACACCCCATTGGCCTATGAAAGGGGGGGTGGGATGTCCCACAGTGTCCTCCAAAGCTATCATGGGACATCCCACTGGCCTGCAGAGAGGAGGGTGGGATGTCCCACAGTAGCCTCCAAAGCTATCACGGGACATCCCACTGTCTATAGAAAGGGGAGTGGGATGTCCCATAGTAGCCTCCAAAGCTAGCATGGGACATCCCACTGGCCTGCAGAGAGGAGGGTGGGATGTCCCACAGTAGCCTCCAAAGCTATCATGGGACATCCCACTGTCTATGCAAAGGGGGTTGGGATGTCCCATAGTAGCCTCTGAAGCTATCATGGGACATCCCACTGGCCTCCAGAGGGGAGGGTGGGATGTCCCACAGTAGCCTCTGAAGCTATCATGGGACATACCACCAACCTATGGAAGGGGGGGTGGGATGCCCCACAGTAGCTTCCAAAGCTACCATGGGACATCCCATTGGCCTATGGAAGGGGAGGTGGGATGTCCCACAGTGTCCTCCAAAGCTATCATGGGACATCCCACCAGCCTCCAGAGAGGGGAGTGGGATATCCCAGAGTAGCCTCCAAAGCTATCATGGGACCTCCCACTGGCCTCCAAAAATGGGGGGTGGGATGTCCCATCATTGCCTCTTGGTTGTTCTACATAGATGACCTTGATGAACATGTGACTAAAGGTGGGATTGAACCAGCAGTCTCCTAGGTGTTGACCTTGTGGTCAAATTACTGAGCTATATGGTTTGTGTACTAATGTCAGTTGCTTGGGGGTTAGATCAGTACTTTGGGAATAATTATCCATGAAGAGTAATACACAGAATGCACCATCTCCAACAGACTTCAGTGGTCTTTAGCAACACAAGTCCACCTTTCCTTTGAGAATCAACAAAATTCAGTTTTCTGCCCATCCTGGCTGGATTGGTATTTGAAGCACATGGTGGTCCACTGGAGGGCCTTACAGCCCAGGGTAATAATGGGACATTGGTTCCCACAGCAATCAGATTACATAACCCCTTTGGACAGTGGGGTTCTCACATGCTTGTGCCCCTCAATAGTGTCATGTATTGTGCTACAATCTATTGGCTGGGAAGGTCTTCCACTCATCCTCATTGAATGCATTTAGTATGATCTTATTAATGTGTACTCCTTCTATAAGCAATGGAACTTGCTCATGGGACAGTGATGAATCCATTAAAATTTATCACAGTGATGCAAGGCTCACTCCCATAAGTATTGTATGGTTCTGGAGATGACACCTCACAGTCACACTGACTTCCCACTTCAAATCTGTGCATAATAAGTGTACCAAATGGTTTTGGAAAGTTGGTGGTTGCCACATAAATAGCCCCCTACTTTGCCAGGTATTCTCATCATCCTGGATGATTGTGACAATTATGGTTTCTTGGTCAGAAGTGGGATTTCAGTGTGAATATGAGCTGAACTTTTGCAGCTGAGGACCCCTGACACCTAAGGCAGCCATGGGACAGCCCAAAATATATTACCAAAGCACTGGGATTATGGGACATCCCAGGTCCTGCACACTGTAAATAGCCCTGGGACATGGCCAGATGTCCCTGGGATGACCTGGTCTGAGTGGCTTTTAGCTTGGATGATTTGTAGAAAAACTTCAGCCTAAATGCTTATGAAAATTGGTTACCTGAAGTGAACCCTGACTTCCAAGCATATGTCACTCAAGCTTGGGCTACCTACCAAGTGGATAAAGGTAACAAAGGCACAGTCATTCCTCATGGAAAGAAAGCCCACTTCAATGGGGTTGAAATTACAGCATGTCCTGCCAACCCTCCACAAGTCAATCCTCATGCAGCCACTGTTGAAAAGGAAATCATTTCCCCTGGCATTCAAAGTTCATGTGCTGCTCACCAGGCATCCAAGCCCTCTGCACCTGTGCCAACTGCCACCACTGGGAGACCATATGTTCCTCCAACTAATTCCATTCTGGCAGCTGCATGCAAGGATCCCACACCTGTGGCAGTTATCCTGTCACAAACACCATACCCAGCAGCTCACAATCAGAACCAGTATTGTTTCTTGTTCCCTCTTGAAGACAAAGCTGCACCCAAACATATTGTGGAGCACATGCTCAAAACCAGCATCACCTTGCCTGTCAAAGAATTATTCACAGTAGCACCTGAGTTCTGCAAACAGTTCAGGGACATCACCATGGTGAAATGCATCACCACCAATGAGATTGAGGTAGTTTGCAGTGATGATGAAGAGGGAGTACATGTAAATGAACTGACTGGCCACAACCCTCAATGAACTGCACACAAATATGGAGACCACATCATCTGCAGCAACAATGGTTCCATTGTGGCTCACCACACTCTACCACTCCACTGCATTGAAGCCAAGGTCCCCAGGACTGACATCATGATCAACTGCATACTAGATTCCAGTTCAGAAATTGTTGCCATGCCTAGGTGCATCTGGGAAAAGATTGGGCTGCCATTGTGCAGCAACCATCTCATGACTATGACCTCTGCTAACATGTCTAAAGACACTACTGTAAGCATTCTAGAGAACCTGAAACTCAACTTTGGAGCTGGACCAGTAATGCTCCAGGTCCAGGTAATAGAACATGCCAACTTCAACATGCTGCTCAGTTGCCTGTTCATCTGCATTATGAGCACAGTAACAAATGATTACCCTGATGGTGGACAGTGGATCACTCTCCATGACCTGAATGATGGCCATGAGTATGCTCTGCCCATCCACCTGTGGTGTGAGGGCTTTCCATGCTGTAAGTGTGGCAAGCACTGCCATAGTCACCAGAGTATTGTCAAATGCAGGGTTGGCTAAGTCTGTGACAGGCTCATCAACATCTTGGACAGTGTTTAAAAAGGCAGAAGGCTGGATGGCCAACTGCATGTCAACTTTGGGATGAGCAATGCGGAGAAGATTAGTGGTGCCTTGCGGGGCTGTGTTGTGCAGTGTGGGGAGTGGTATACTCCCTGAGGCTGAAATAGGGATGCCAACACCAAAATTCTGCTGTTACCAAAGTCAACCCCTATCAGAGTTCCATGTCTGTTGTCTTCAGAATTATTACATCTGCCTTGTGCATCTGCCTCATGTGCTGCCTCGCCCATCAAACCTTCAGAGCTCCCCTGTCCATCAATAATACACACCAGTCATCATCCCAGAATTCCATGTCAACATCAACTGGACATACATCTATCTGGAATTCCGCAGTCATGTCACCTCAACCTTTGCCTCACCACATAGCCAGGAAACCATGCAGATCATCAGTAAAAACTCCAGTTACCCCTCTTGTTCCTCCCGCATGAACCTTTCTCCACAATGCAAGAACCCCTTTGCATCTACAGTCTCTACCCTTTGCATTCCACTCCATGGTACAGTGTACACTCATCCTGTTGGAAGATACCCATCTTTCCCATTTGTCTTTCTCAGTTACTACTTTACAGTTTGTTTTCACATGTTGCTGTATGGCTTTGACATCTGACATGTTGCCCCCTTTGTTTTTCAGAATTTTGCTTTACCTGCCCCACATTTCTCCAATCAGTACCTTACTATCTATGTACTATATAATTCCGCCTCAGTGACAAAAAAGAAACATCTTTTGGGGACTCACAATCCATGTCATATGTGAGTCTAAAGTGTTCAAAGGGTCCTTGCATCCTCTGTGTCTGCTGCATGTCAGTGTCTTTGCATCACTTGTGTCTACTGTGTCTTCTGCATCTTTGTGTCCTTGATCTGCTAGTACCTCGTTTCCCCTCCCATGTGCCTAATTTGTCTCGGAGTTACTTCATTGGGTCAAGATCATCACTTGGAATTTCAAAAGCAAGTCTATTCCTACCCAATTCACCTACAACTCTGCAGAATTAAATTCCATGCCCTCCATTTGACTCATTGACTGACTCTACCATTGCATTCTACATCTCCTTCCTACTCAGCACCCCTTGGGTCGAGCCTAGGGACTTCCCCTACAGCTTTCCCCTATTTGCATGCTACCCAGAGGTAGTGTCCCACAGTGGAGCAGCTGGAGTCACAGCACACACACTGGCCTGGTCTCTGTCAGCCATGATGCAGTCAATGGCCTCTCTCAATGAGTTACATTCAGGGAAGCATGGGATTTGTCTTCCATCTGCAAGATAGAGATGGTTGTCTGTACCCCTCATGATCTTACCAGTGCAGATATAGACTTCAACAAGTGCACACATCCTTGTCCAGTGGTTGGGGTCTGCACAGAAACCACAGCCAGGTCTGCATTGCTGTGGCGGATGCTGTGTCTGGAAGTTGTATTCTTGTTTAATGACAGTGCCAGCAGGTGGCACTTGCAGCATGTACAGTGGCTCAAAAGTGTCCCAATGTTGGGTGATTTTGGAAAGAGTTGGAATTTATGAGAGAGCCAATAGGAATTAGTTCAAACTCCTGCAGGACCAAAAATAGAACTAACCGTTGCCTTGACAACAAGGGCTTGCTTATGTAATTTGGTTGACATGGCACCAAGATATAACCATTTTAAAATGACATGTCATTGGGACACTTTTTTGAGCATGATCTTGTCAGTCATTATTTAGTAAATAACATAAAGATTTGACAACTTCTGAGGGATTTTGTGCTTCAACCCTGATCTATTATGTAATGTACATAATCCTGAGCCATAAAAATGGCTTGGGTCCCACTCAGCTAACCCTACTTCACCATGAAATGCATTTTTGCCTCTGCTAGAGCAAATATCCACCTTCTTTCTGAATCTGGCCTTTCTGTTCATCAAATCTCCTCCACAACTGGTCAGGGGAGCTCTACTGTGGCCAGGGTCATCAAAGAGTTCCAGCTAGATTAAGGAAAACCTCAAACTAGGACATCCTTCCCTGCCTTCTTCTCCTGGCAGAGGAGAATAGTCTCTAGTATGACCTCTGGAAGAGCTGAAAATGCTGTCCAGGCTACCCATATAATGTGTGTGGCCCTTTCCTCTCCTGTCACTTCCAAAACTGTTTGCAGTGTGCTCAATTTTGCATCCCAATAGTCATCACAACCTCTGCCACACCTCTGCAGCTGAACCTAGTCATCTGCATCACTGTTCTCTGTAGTTGCTCAGACAGCTGCCACCATGGTGTCATGACATTCAAATCTGAGCATGTCAATTTTTACAGTGCTGTCTATCTCATTTGCCCAGCTACAGGCTGTCACTGTGATGGTGGAAATGTGCATGCACTCCCTAACCTGTCCAATTATCTGATCCATCAGATTAGAATGTTTCTGTGCAAGACCTGTTCTTCACCTAGCAAATTTGGGCAGGTATCTTCACAGAATACCCATTTATTTTGTCCATAATTACTAGCATTGAAAACAGGCAAGGCTTGCATTCAGCCCAATGTTCAGCCTGCAAGTTGCCTGACCCTCACTTTCTCACCCTCTGCTTAGTCAGTAGGCTAACCATGACAGCCAGACAGCGATGAGCATGGCATGACTCTTGCTACTCAGTACTCAATGTTCAACCTCCAGGCTCCCATCACGACACAACACTAATACCCATCTAACATGAATATTTACCTGCCAGTGACCATGTCTGATTCTGGTGGTGCAGCAGTGGAAGGTCTTTCCCCACCACACACATGCACCACTCCAGATGCCAACCTATTTCATTTGACTCCAAGCAACCAAAGCCTCTCTGCAGTGAGCAAACAGTTCAACACCAACAGCTCTTTGTGCATTCATCCACTTCTGTCCTCATCGAAATAAACCTGACTCATGACACCAATCAAGTACTAACGATCTGATGCCTTCAGTCACAGAAGACGTCTGCAAAGCACAGCAATGCGAGGCAGATGACATGCTCAAGTACATATTGAGCTGGGCTTTGAAGGTGCCAGATGACCTTATCGACTTGAATGGCCATGTCCTATTAGATAGATGCATCAACAAAGTTTTGCCCATATGTAATGGGCACACCCAAGATATTGAGGGATTCCCAGTCTCAGATATCAGGAAGGCTCTCATAGATTAGTAAGTTTTGTGACTTGCATGCTGGTGTTGATGTCAGTGTTCTTTGCCAACATCTTGTATCAGTACCACATGTAAACAGGAGGATGACTTGTACCGGCCCTTCATCCTGGCATCCAACACTGCTCTTGCACACCTGAAGAAGCTGAAGATCAATGGTATGCATGAAGAGGAAAGCAAGGAAGTACAGATGTTCTTCCAAGGGCATAATTTGAGACATGAACCAGATATCATCATTCTTCCATTCATGAACTGCTCCAAGTATTTTACAGATACTAGACTCGGCAGCTGGGATGAGCATGTATTGACGATAGGCCAAGATATGACACCCACAGTGAGCTCATGGAAGGATGTGCTTGGCATCTTCGAGTTGAAGAGATCCAAGTTGGAAATGAGGCCTCCTCCCAGAGTATACTTTGTGTCAGAGTACCAAGCTTCTAAACCAAAGTTTTTGAGGATTGGCAAAGATGGAAATGAACTGGAAGAAACAGAGCCACAAGAGACTCCTGTTGCCAAGCAAGCAACACTCGCAGAACAGGCTCCACATAAGTAATGGGAATACACTGTTCAGTCAGGCTTAATGTGCAGCCAATAGTATGCAGATCAGCTTGCAAGACCACTCAGGAAAGCACTCAAATGGCATCCAGGAATTGCAGGTTGGAGGCTGATTCTGAGTCTCACATGAGCAAGTGACCTAGGATGGAGGAGCCTGGGGGACATGCAACAATTCAGACAGCACTGTACACTGCTGAGATGCAGTCCACCAATATTGCAGTGAAGCATGCCCTCAATTGTATTGTTATAGGTGTGTATTTTTTTCTTGCTAGTGAGCAGATTGCGCTGGATGCCCTTCAGGTGACAACATTTGGATTTGGTATTATGACTGCCAAGGCCTCATCAGTGTGGCAGGGTTCAATTTTGTTCAAGATCTCCCTCACTTTCTGGTGTTGTTATATGCTCTCCAGCGATTCAATTTGGAGGACTGGGGTCGAAACACAGCCTTTACACCGCATCTAGAAGGCGACCACATCAAGTCTCACACTATCAAGGTCAATGGAAAAACACTGAAACTGGACAACAGGGAGAGAGGCCCCAGGTATAGGCTGATTGGACGTGGGACTAGTGTTATGGAGGTCACCTGCGAAGCACTAAAGCAGGAGAAGCTGGCAGAAACGGTCGATGGCATGGTGGCAAAAATTTACTGGGTGGAGGAGGCATGAATCACAGAGGAAGAAGTTTTGGAATGCATCAAGGAAGCAGGGAACAAATTTGAGGATGTCCAAGGACATGTGCCGATTTTGCTCTTGTCAAAGAGGTTTCTGGTTTTCACATCTACAATTAGGAGGGCTCTTGGCCTCAAGAACCCTGAGAAAGGCAGCCGGAGGCTCGTCCTGCTTGTATTCAAGAAGCTTTTGCCAATCAAAGAGCTCCAAGGTGATGAACTGGTCGATGCATGGTGGCAGTGTATCTTGTGTAAGCCCTGCTTTGTTTTTGCAGTGTCTTGGTTCTGACAGTCATTCTATTCTAGGTCACTATGCCCTCTGGAAGGAGGGGATCCATCATCGTGATGTGAGCCCTGGAAACCTGATGTACTATAGGGTGGATGGCAAGGTGATGGGGGTCTTAAATGATTATGACCTTTCATCTTTAACAAGTTCTGCCAACCCGTTGAGTAACAAGCGGACTGGAATGATGCCGTTCATGGCAATTGATCTCCTCAAGGAAGATGGCCAGGATGGCAGAGTGGAGCACCTATACCACCATGATATGGAATCATTCATCTATGTATTCATCTGGATTTCCCTGCAGTACAAGGATGGCAAGTCACTGAACCCAGGACCTCTGGATTCATGGGCCAAAGTTGATACCCATGGATGTGCTGTGGAGAAGACATATTTCCTGTATCACACTGAAGAAGTGCCTGAAGACATCAACAATGAGTTTCTTGTGTTGCAGCTTGTGGACTTCCTTGCATGGACAATCAACACTCATGTGGATTTTGAGCTATGTAAAAGAAGTGCTCGGGTGAAGCTGAAACAGGCAACATCAGCAGGATTGGCAACTGCTGTAGAGCATGCAGAGAAGGAAATCATGGAACTCAACCATAAACTTGAGGAGGAATCAGAAGAGGATGTGTTTAATGCCTTTTTATCGAATATTCTATCAGTAGATTGATAAATCCCAGGCTTCCCACAGTAACATAGAATTTGGCTGCATCATCATTGTTACCCTTATCAATGTATGCTGCATGTGCAAGACCTCAAGGAGATATATGTGACTGTCAGATAGTCAACCAACCCCAAACACATCATGTGACTCATGTGATATGCCAACAGCTCCCCTACATGGAAATGTGAGTGACTTGAGCAAGGAAGTTAACTTTAGAACTTGCCACCAATGTGCATGGCATGACTCTTGACCCCATGTAGTCTATTTAGTCACAACATATGGGTAGCCTGTGTGCCAAAATGCCAACACTTATATAGACCCTGCAACGGGCCTGTCTAAATAGATTAGCCATGACACATGGACAGGCCTGAGGGCCTATAGTGAGAGCAACATATGTATGGGCCCATAAGTGCAATTCCACAACATATGGGAGGGCCTGTGGAGGGTAAGGATGCTGCAACATATAGACAGGCCCATGACCAAGTATGCTGAGCTACTGTAAGACATGGACATGCCTGCCTATTGTATCATGAAGAAGGTTGCAACATATGGATGGGCCCGCCCATCATATGCTTTATAGGGTCACAACATAAAGAGGGGCCCCTCTATGATAGATTACAGAGTTGGCAACATATGGAAGGGCCTGTCTTTGGGATAATATACCCCTGTCACAACATATAGATGGGCCCATCCATAGCAACATGTATGCCTGTCACAACATAAAGACAGGCCCATTGGTCACAACATAAGGATGGGCCCTTCAGCAGTATTATTTATATGGTCATAATGTATGGACAGCCCTTCAGTAATATCTTTTATATCACCATAAAACAAGGATGGGTCCGTCTAGTAAGATCCACCCCTGTCACAACATAAGATGGGCCCAACACCAATAGCATGTATAGCATCACAATATATTGATTGGATCACAGTAAAATATTGAGGCAAGCGTCCTGACATGCCGTAAGTTTCCAAAAAGCTGCAAGCAGCTTGCCTGCTATACAACTCTGACCTCATCCACCCCAAGTATGAATACTATGCAAGACACATCTACAATCCCCCATAGATGGCGAATGGAACTAACAGACTGCATTGTGTCATACATGAAAGCCAGATTTCAAGAGGAGGTATTCAGTGGACCTCATACCCTTCCAGATATATCAATTCCATTTCCAGTGTTATGTGAAGTGGATTGCATATTTTCAGTAATCTCACAGGCCTATCATTGCCCAAGTATGTCCATCATAATGATGCAATGGAAGTTTTCATCTTTCTGCAGTCAATGTCAGGAAAAATTGGGGTGGAAAAACCTGCAATGCAGAAGCTGCTGAGACATATGCAGAAGTGACTGAGCCATCCATTCTGGTGACCAACTCAAACACCATCCACATATGGTATTTGCCAGATGCTCTCAGCCCAAAAAGAAGGGTAAGGAAATGCAGAATCTCATATTCTACTGACTTAATGGAATGGCAGACTGATGTATGGAACCACCTTCATCTTCTGAGGGAACCACTGTGGGAGAGCATAAAGGCTTCCCCACAGGCATGGCAGATGGACAAGTCATATTTCCATGATAATGCTGAGTTGAAAGGTGCCATCAACCTGTCACCTGCATGGTTTCAACAGGGTCATGGGGTGGGTGATCATTGCTCGCCTTGTAAATAAAGCACTCATCTGTCTTGAAGCCCCAAAATGGCTTCCCAGAAGCCTCACAGCTGCTCAAATCCAGGATGGAAAACACTTCTACAAGGGAATGGGTCGACCAAATGTCCAACACCAATGTCCTGTTATCTGTGATCCTGCATGTCATCCACCCACAAATGTATGCAGATGGCAGGGAAGCATTGATCCACCTTGGCAAACAGGTGGAACAGTGGGCAGATTTGGATATGAGCTCCATACTGCCGATATGGAGCTCCATGTATAGCAGCATGTCCATGATGGTGAATCGGGCAACTTGTTACCACAGGGATATCAATGGACAGGATCCATGGTATGACATGCTGGTAACTGTGGGCGACTACCCACCCTTGGACTTTGTCATTCCAATGCTGAATCTGTGGCTGTGCTACAACCCAGGGACCATCATTTCACTTTCAGGTTCAGCATTGGAGCATGGGGTGGGAGCTGTAGATGGTGACAGAGCATGCCTGGCATACTACATGTGCACCAACATACATCAGTCAGTGCATGTTCCCATGTGTCAATCACCATGGATGGATGACCTACTACCTACACCAGTTGCAACTAGAGAACTGTTGATTTGAAGCTGCAAAATTTAATGTAAGATTTAGTAGGTGATGCAGATCTTGTATTTTATTAGGATATGCTGGCTCTCGAACTTTGGACAGGTGGTGTTGCCAAGATTTTGCAAATGGGTGGGTGCTTAGACATCATAGATTGGGCAGGTACTCAGAGCTAAAGGGTTTGCATCATAAACTGCAACAAAAGTAAAACTACTCAGGCCATCATGCAGATGGGCAGATTGTGAGACATCACACAGATGGGCAGGGGTGTGAAGTACGGGTTTACCCTCGGGTGACCAGGCTTCAAGACCGGGTGACAGGGGTTAAGTCCGAGTGGCCAAAGTCAAGGCCGAGAGACAGGGGCCAAGTCCGGTTGGACCGGAGTTGAGGCCGGAGGTTAGGGGCTAAGTCCGGAGGACCGGACTTAAGACCGGGAGCACGGGAACAAGGCCGGTAGCGTGGGAAACCGACCGGTGTTGGAGTGCGCACAAGGGGAAGCTGGTCCGGGGTTGGATCTACCTCCCTTGGTCTCAGCTTATGTGCTGTACCCTTATGCAAGCCGGGGAGAGGTCCGGGACAGGGGTCGGGGATAGCTTAAGGCTCGGCCTTAGCTATAGAGTAGTCTCGAGGGGTAATACGGAGTTGAGGGTAATACTTAATTGATATTCTGACTGAGGGTGCTACGAAGCATGTACAGGGGTTAAATACATGAGGCCGGTCTGGAGTAAAGAATATGAAGCCGGACTTGTGAATAAGCTATTAGCAAGATGATTAGCAAGAGAGTGGATAGCCACAGTGGCTGTGCCAAGGCTAATAGCCAAAGTCCGGGTGACTGGCATACCGGGGTCAGACACAGGATTTGTACAGTAAGCAAAAGTCAGATGAATGGGCTAGACTAAATATAGTACAAACAAAGGGAAACAGACCGGAGTTATGTCCGGGTGACCCGGACATAGACCTAGGAAGACCAGGGTGGAGCAGCGCGAGGCCGGGAGGCCGAAACGGACCGGAGATAGGGGTAAAACACCGGACTTGAGTTATGCAAGCCGGAGTTGAGTTATCTAGGGCCGGGATTGGGTTTTCTAGGCTGGACTAGGACCGGACTTGACCGGAGTTAGGGGCTAGGGGTCCGGACTGGGCTGAGTCCGAGTCCGAGAGTCATGGATATGACAAGGGGTTCAGACATCATGCAAATGGGCGGCATCTCATAAATGATCAACATTTACAGCAATGTATATACAACCAACCCCACAGTCAAAAACATGTAAACTATTGAAGCAGCATGCCCAACAACCTGTGCAATGCCCACCACCTAGCATAGAAATGGTCGATTTGTTGACCCCAACCATTGACAACATCAGCAAATTTCTGAATATTTTTGATGCAGTAGTTTACCTGCTCCTCAATATGGCCATCGAGATGGTCTGCGATTGGCACCTCAGGCAATGGCCACAAGCCCTGGGCCATCATCAACTATTTGCAGTGACAAGAATAAGTGGCATACCTTAAAAAAATCCCAGGCCATGGAAAACAATCCTTTGCCTTGCAATCTTTGGGAATCTGCTGTGTATTCCTCGGAACAATATAGCCACCAAGGGAATGCAAAGCCAGAATTGGAATCAGCTGTGTGTGGGGTCCAATGCGGGACGATGGCACTGATATTGTCAATTATGCAAAATGTGCTAAGGGGAATTAGCTGCATTTGCTCACAGAAGCTAACCTCATCATCTTGGTGTCTGAGGTATGCATGGTAGCACACTGGGAGGGGAGGAGTATAACTGGCACGTGACACCATCACCAGAATCAAACTATTAAGCTGATTCTGAAGGAATTATGTATCAGTCCCACATTGTGAAAAATTGATGTAAAACATACCATGTCCATTGCTAGGTTTGCAAACCAATGCATGGGCCATCCTGCAATATTGGCAGTCTGCTTCAAATGTACAGAGGCCACCTCGATCCGGCACACCAAGTAGACGATACCCATCTCTACCACAGACTGGCAAGATGGGTGTGATTGGCTGGAAATGAATGGCTCCAGACAATTTTCAAAGGCAGAACATGGATAATGAATGACTTCCATCAAATCGAGCATATTGACAAGTTGAAGGCCCTGAGATGCTGCACCATACTGGTCCCTTGCAGCTGTGCCCAATTCTCTCGCAATGGCATTTGCAGCATGCACAAGGTGCCTATTGAGGGTGGGATTGAATGGCGTGTTGCTGGGAGTGGTGTTTCCGCAGTAGCGAGATACTGTGGCATGTAAGGTGCACAGGACTAAAATTATCAATGTCAACAGTGTATCAGATTAAGCTCATGCCCATACCCTGATCACAATGCAGAACAGGTGCCAATCCCCATTGTTCCATTTGAAGAGATTGCTGTTTGGATGGAAGTTCACCTACATAATCAATGGATATTACCGATCACATGAATTGAACCAAATAAATGCTCACCATTGCATATTTCGTCAAAAAGATCCCTCATCTCTGATCGTTCAGGCATGCCAAAAGTCAAACAGTTTGCACCATTGTCCTCATCTGCTACCAAGTCAAAAGATTTGACGGGTACATTTGAAATGCATGGGGGAGGTGTTGGTTCCCTCATATCCTGCAATTGAGCAAGCAGGTTAGTTGGAGAATCAGGTCGAGGCAATCGGTCCCTCAGATTTGATGATTCACAGGTGATGGGCAGAGGAGATGGTTCCCACACATTCTGCAAGTCTGCCAGAAAATCAACCTGCATAGTAATGTCTTGTGCAGGTGTTGAAGACCCATCCATCCTGTTTAGGTGCCATTCACCCTCCGAAGTCGAAGTCGAAAACTTCAACTTCGACTTTGGCAATGTAGTCACGTGATGATTATATAAGCTGTGCACGCTCATAAGTCCAAGTTTCGGCCTTCTGCTTTAGTAATGTAGTCATGTGATGATTATATAAGACAACAACACAACTTGTAGTTCAATAGATAACATTGTGATAACAGATCAAACAACTCTGCTATGGATCTTGAAGCACAGCAGCTCCAGCACCATCGTCGTCGCCATCTTGCTGCACTTGTAGTAGCAGTGATGATCCAGGTGCTATGCCTCTATGACCTCCTTTTTCATTCTGACTCAGAACCAATCCCCTACCATACCTCAATCCTGACTGGTGAGGGGTGGATGCTAGAGCTCCTGAATGGTCATCCAGACAGGATACGGACTTGCCTTGGTGTCAGCCATGGGGTTTTTGATCACCTGATGCAGGTGCTCACCCATCATGGTTTTGTGCCTTCTCACAATGGAGTTTCTGTGGAGGAACAACTTGGGATATTCCTCTACACCTGTGTTACTGGGTTGTCATCCCGGCATGTTGCTGAGAGGTTCCAGCACTCACCAGGGACCATCACTAGGTAGGGAGTTCATTGGACTGTCTGATATTTTTCTCACAATTTTTTAGATATTTCAAAGCAATGTTGGCTTTCTTTTCTGGGGGACAATTCTATGCATCCCAAGTGCAATTCCCCACCAACAACACTCCCATATCAACTATGATTACTAGTGACCCATGCTTCCGATTTTTCCAGGATTGTATTGGTGCAGTTGATGGCACTCATATTCAAGCATTCACTGCTGCTGAGGACCAGCCTTACATGAGGAACTGGAAGGGCTACCTATCTCAAAACTGTCTCTTCATCTGTGATTTTGACTTCTTCTTCACATATGCCCTCACTGGCTTTGATGGGTCAACTGCAGATGCAACCATGTGGCATGATGCACACAGGAATGACTTGCACATGCCACCTGGGAAGTACCTTCTTGCAGATGCAGGGTTTGGGACCTATGATGCACTTCTGGTTCCCTATCAAGGTGTTCGTTACCATCTGAAAGAATGGTGCCAGGCTGGATTAAGGTAAGTTGCTATTCCATTCTGCTCAGTGTACCTGTAACTTCTATTTTATAGACCTCAAAACCAAGAGGAGTTATTCAACCTTCGCCATGCTGGACTTAGAAATGCCATTGAACGGATATTTGGTGTTATAAAATGCAGGTGGAGGATTCTTCAAATTCCCCCTGAATATAGCATCCACACCCAAACTCAAGTACCTGCTGCTCTCTGTGCCCTCCACAATTTCATACGGCGCTATGATCCAGAAGAGTTCTTTGACCCTGAACTTGCCATGGACATAGGAGAGGATGATGGTATTGGAAGCCTTGGTGATGGACCAGCAGATGCTGCAGAGAGGAGAAGGGCTGATAATAGGTGTGACAACATTGCAGAGGAGATGTGGATTGACTATCAGCACCAGCTTACAATTAGGGGCCTTCTCTGAGCCTGAACATTCAGATTTCATGGTGTACAAATATATGTTCTTACAATTGTTTCACACTCATGTAGAAAAATAACTTCCATTGTCAATGGGAAGCTAGTCATAGTCATGTACATTTTATTATGTACATGTTTGTATAAAGGGGGGGGGTGGGACTTGAAAGGATATGCAGGGGGGGGGGGGGGTACATTTGTATATTGTATAAAAAAAAAACAAGACGAACACCTATCTCTGCCCATCCCGGTACTTCATCAGCCGACGCTGCACCCAAATCTGCTTTGCCAGCTCCTGATGCTTGAGGAAAATGTTCACTTCATCTGGGGTCGCGCTGAGGAAGTAGTCACCGATGTCGATCCGATCGTCTGTCGAGAGCTGCGGCATGCTGTTGATGTAGTCCATGGCAGCGTCGACGAGGGGATTGGTAGTGGGTGGCGGGGGCAATGGGGCAGTGATCGCGTGCATGAAATTATCGAGCCTGGAGGTGATGGTGGCGATGAATGAACTGCGATCTTCTTCAGTGCGTGCTTTGGCCGACAGGGGCCAAGAGTGCTTCGATCCACCTTCGGACATTGCAACGGACTCGGCTTTCCTTTTTCCGCGACTGATGCTGGTGATGGCCGATGACGACGACGACCTGGCTGATGCATGCGACAAAAAACTTGATGGTGCGGAAGGGGGGATGGAGTTCGGATCCACAGACTGCGTGTCCTCGCGACGGTGAGCGTTGAGAGCATGCGTCATGTCGAGGAGGGAGAGGGAGGGAGGGGGGGTAGGAATGGTCGAAGCGGTGGGGGGTGCGGTAGAGGCAGGAGTATCGAAGGCAGAGGTCGTGGTTGTACAAGGCACAGTAGTGGCGTGTGGCCAGTAGATAAACCGACCTCAGCCGTGCGAGGGGAGAAGGAGCTTGACGCTGGCGAAGTGGGGGAACCCGGAATTGCGAAACGGCTTCGCGTCTTTGTGCGCCTGACTAGATGTTAGTGGATGATCCGACAAGGAAAAAACTACATTACCTTTACATACCGATCCCAAAGATCAGTGTTGTCCAGCGAGATCATTGCACCGTGCTCGTCGTCGTAAGCAAAGCCAGAGGCCACTGATTTAAGATCGGCGACGGCGTAGTAGGATTTTTTAAGCTGGATAATTGTTAGCAAGGCAAAAAAAAAGAATGATACGACGACTTACCGCCTTGAACTTCCGCTCACACGATTCAGCTGTCTTATCGCCGTTATCCGGACCCGGTGGATGATTATGAGCCATGTGGGCTGCTGCGGCGTTCCACGTAGCCTTCTTAAAGTTCCCATCGCCGGCCTGTGAAAGATGAGAGGCCAAGAAATCCAATAACGCACCTTCCTCCTCTGTTGTCCATACTGCAGCTTTCTTGTGAGTCCTGGGTGGAGGCAGGGGGTTCCGCGGGTCTAGAGGATTGATTGTAAGGCCGTGCAAGCGCAACGAGCGGGTTGATCCTGCAGATGAGCCAGACATTCGATGATCGGATCGTAGTAACCGGGTGACAATGGTTCATACCTCAGGTGGATGCACGTGACAGTTCACATCATGTGAACCTCTTAACCGAAGCTGAAGTCGAAAACTTGGACTTTGCATTCGCAGGGTGAATGGCGCCTTAATTTCCCATCCATGACTGGCAGTGCTGATGGATCCCACGCATTCAGCAATTGCTCAAGTAGATCCACATTCATACCATCCACTGGGGGAGCAGTTTGTTCGTTAGCTTGAAGGGCAATCATGCCAACTCACTGGCCGCAATTCCACCCTCTGCCAGAGCAAGTTGGCTCCCTTTCCTGCAGGAACTGAGCCAGCAAACTTTCAGATGAATCTATAGCAAAAGAACTTTGTTGTTGAGCTTGGAGAGAAATCATGTTCACTGTCATGACTGTGTCCAGACCACCCTAGACTGGCTATACACTGGTCTTGACCAGTCCTGTCCAACCCTTGCCCCAGTCCCAGCCTTAACCCTTTGACCCAGAAATGTGTTAGCTTGCGAGGCACTGCAAGGCAGTGCCCAGTTGAGTTGTCCCCTCAGTTAGTACTGGGCTGGTGTAACACCCAGCCCAGCACATGTCCTGCCCCAGTTCCCAGTAATCCCTTGTTCATAGTCTTTGCTTGATAAGATTCTTTGTAACACTACTTACCAATATGTTTACCAATCATCGCTGTACTGGCACAGACCGGTCTCTGGTGCTACGTTACACTTAGGTTACTTCTAGTATTTAAGCTGTAGGATATTCTGTTTAGCCTCAGTCTGAAATCAATCTAGTTCTCATCTTAACCCAGTGTGAGTCAAAGTGTGGAAAGCTGGTGAAAACCAAACAAATCCAACACCAAAGACAAATGTGAGCGAGTGGTGGTGTGCCTCCATGGAACCTGGAGTGCAGAAAACCTAAAATGTGAGGGGGAAACTTTGATGGCAGGTGCTCCTAGCACAAGTCAATGACAAGTTACACAGGAGAAGACAAGCAAGTGATGATTGGATGGGGGATGCTGAACAGAGTGAAGGTGTTCAGCCGAAAGGACTTGGGATGAAGGACTTTGATAAGACATGCTCCTGGTGCAAGTCGATGATGAGTTATGCAGGAGTGGATGGATGACTAAACAAGAGGTTGCTGACTAAGCACTGATGATACTGCTGATGATGAATAGAGGTAGATAGACCCTTGTTGGAGCCTCAACTACCAATGATATAAATGAAGACAGATAGACTCTTCCAAATGAGCCTCAACTGTTGACAATGAGATATGCTGAGCTGAGCTGACTTCTGGATTGATTCTGATTTTTTTCTTGGTAGCTAAGTACATGGGGGTTTATATACTGAGGGGGGAGCACAGCTTGTGACAAACAAGGCACAAACACTTGGTAAGTAATGAGTAAGGACTGAGTAATCATGATGGGTAAGTGAGAAATGGAAAGTAAGCAAGCAAAGAAGATTGGTAAGTATTGGCAATAAACGAGTCAAGGATAGTCAAAATATCACAAAATGAGTCAAATAGAATCAGAAACTGAGTAAGCGCACTGATATCACATTAGGGGGTGGTGATGCAAGTTAGATCTCAGCAGAGACATCTCTAGATCCAAAGATGGCATGACAGATGGATGGTGTTTCCAGATAGGGAAGTATTAATTCCAGAATTGAAGGGCATGAGTCAGGTGTCAAAGGGGGCTAGGGCGTTGGGGGTCTGTGGGGCAATGAGAGCATACACAATTGCATCTCCCACCCTTCCATCCTTGCAGCAAAGTTAACAAAAACTTCATGGATGGGGTTCTGATGGAGGAGGAGGAGAAGGGGGGACATCTTCTGCTGGATCTTGCAGTAAGAAGGCAAGATGCATGTCATACTCATCATGAATGCGATCAGGGAGGCTGGAGGACAGTAGATTATACTGCAGCTGTCGCAATGCAGGAAGAATGATGGATGAGACTGGAACAAAGATGGCGCAGGGAGCAGGGAGAAACAATCCATATGCTTCATCAACTGGGGAGACTGAAACGACCACATAAGACCTTTCTAACCGAGTGACAGACCTGAGGTGACCAAAGAATGTCCTTCTGGAAGTCGTACTGACAAGGAGAACATGCTGACCAAGCTGCATGGGATGAGACATGGCTGACAACGATGGGATGAACCAGGGGGCTTCAGGACAGAAGCTGGTGGGAATGCCTGGCAGATATATGTAGCCACTGTCTCTGGCAAATGAGACAAGCGAGATGATCGATGAAGAGGTGGCCATGATTGATGGACTTAGCGAAATGAGCATCTGATGGATGGAGTGCTGTAGAAACACACAGACTGCGAGGATCCTCTCCAAATTTGGAAGGAAGAATCATGGGGCTGAGCACTTTAAGTGAGTGTGGGAACGGAGTCGATACCTTTGGAAATGGTGGAGATACAACGAAAACCGGAATGCCGTACACGGGTGCTAAAAACCTTTAACATGCGCTTAACTCGCTTCCTCTTTTCTCTTTAGCACTGACAACTCATTCTTGTGCGAAGGATGACTGTTAACGTCTGACAGTCTTTCTATGCATGAGGCCTTCAGTCTTCATCTGCATGCTTGGGCATTGTGCGCAACTTGTCAACGAGTTAGGCAGAGTCAGCTGTAACCATGTCCACAACACCTTTGGTGTGTGACACCAGTCTCCCTGACTCTCTGTCTTCTGCTTCTCAACTGGACTATGGCCCATGCAAGGGAATAGCACTGCACCTACAGTCGCTAAGTCCAATAGTCCAAAACCCTTGATATCTTGTATTACCCTCTGACCCCCAACCAGACTCCAGACTGGCCTTGGACCGGTGAAGACCCAGACTTAACAGTATTTCAGACTCACACTTGTGTGGGTCAACACCCTTCTGCTCATTCCTCAGCATCACACCCTCAGCATGCCTACCCAAACTAGAACCCAAGCAGCACAGGCACATGCTACTGCCAACCCAGATTCTGCTTTGGCAGTCGACTTGTGCCGCACCACTGCCCTGGTGTCCTTAGGGACAACCAGAAGGTCGCCCGGTGAAGTCAATAACTTCAGGGGCTTCTCAGCCTGTAAATCCACTACCCCCATCCCTAATCGACCTCTCACACCCACTAATGATCCAGATGATGAACCAGACCCAGATGAACCAGATGACTTCAATCCCCATGGTAATAACCCTGGTGATGACAGGCCAGGAGATGACCCAGACAATGATGATGAAGAACCCCTCCCAGAAGATGATGTCGAGCCAGGTGTAACTGTGCTGGACAACCTCGCTAAAGCCATTGAGCTTCTTGCATGCAATGCTCGCACTGGCTCTGAATCATCCTCCAGAACCAAGTTGTGCGAACCGGACACCTTCAATGGGACAGACCCAAAGAAGCTGCACGCATTTCTTATCCAGTGCAAACTCAACTTCTGGGACCGGCCCCGGGCCTTTTGAAGTGATCAAGCCAAGGTCACTTTCGTGCAGTCATTTCTTAAAGGGATGGCTCTTGAGTGGTTTGAACTGGACCTACTTGGGACTGAAGACCCGGAGGACCGGCCCTACTGGATGGACTCTTGGAAGGAGTTCATCATAGAACTTCAAACTACTTTCAGACCTCACAACCTGGTGGCTGATGCTGAAAGCCAGCTAGACCACCTCCAGATGAAAGATAATCACTGGGTCAACAAGTATGTGGTTGAATTCAACTGGCTTGCCTCACAAGTCCGGGGATACAGTGATGGCGCCCTGCGCCACTTCTTCTACACCGGTCTCCCTGACCGTATCAAGGATGAGGTCTGCCGGGTTGGCAAACCAAGAACACTTCACAAGCTTTACCACCTAGCTCAGGAGATTGACACACATTACTGGGAGTGCAAAGAGGAGGTTCAGCAGTCCAGTAAGCACCAGGGGTCGTCCTCTGGTAACAAGTCTACTCCCAACTCCAGCCACAGTAATCAGTCTAAGCCCAGTCAGGAGAAATCCAAGACCAGCAATAACTCTGGAAATAATAGCTCTGGTAACCAACCTCAGTCCAAACCCACCTTGACCGGTCAAACCAGCTCTAACACACCCAAGCTGGACTCAAACAAACTGGGCAAGGACGGCAAGTTGACACCAGAGGAGTGCAAACGCCGTAGAGACAATAACCTCTGTATGTTCTGTGGGGGAACCAGACATTTTGCAGACAAGTGTCCCAAGAAAGCCAGGAAAGCCAAAGCTCATGCTGTGGCAACCTCTGAGGCAGCACCAGCCTCAACCTCAGGCTCTGCCCCCAAGGCAAAAAAATAGGTAGCAGCTCTCAGGACTCTGCACAGACTGAGAGCTGCATTGACTCCAGCTGTGCACCCATGGAGGCTTGTCTCAACATGTCTGCTCTTTCTAATCCAAACTCATTAACCCCCCATGTCTCTATTGTCAGTCATGATTTACCCTGGTTTCATACACTGGTGGACTCCAGTTCCACACATAGCTTCATAGATAAAGATTTTGTTAATCAACACTCTTTTGCCCCTTATCCCGTGTCCCCTATCCAACTCCGGCTCTTTGATGGGTCGTCAAGTTTCATTATCACCCAAGCAGTAGATCTTTTGGTTCAGTTTGCAACTGGTGATGTCACCCCGGTAACCCTGTTCCTAGCCCCATTGGATTCTAATGTAAGATAGTCCTTGGACATGACTGGCTCACCCACTACAATCCATCAATTGACTGGGTATTGAGCAGTCTAACTTTCCAGACATCTACAGGAGGAATGCCAACCCCATCAACACCCCCTGCCACACCGGCCTTAACTGGTCTTCCCAAATCTGGTCTACCTGACCAACCCAACCCCAGCCCTGCACCATCTGTACCATCTGTCAACTCACTGGTTTGCACCCCCCTGAAAGCTCCCCCTATCACCCTGATCAATGCAGCTGCATACGTATGTGCTTGCAAACTAGAGGGATCCACCCAATTCGAACTTCATCTACACCCATTAGACCCGGTCCTGGCCTGGTCGACTTCTACCAGTCCTCCACCAGACCTGGCTGGTGTACCAAAGGACTACCATGACTTTTCTGACATCTTTAGCAAAGCCAAGGCCTCTACTCTCCCCCCACACCAGGAGTATGACCTTAAGATTGAATTGGAAGAGGGTACTACACCACCCGTAGGAACCATCTACTCGCTATCCCCAGTCGAGCTGCAAGCTCTCCAGGCATTCATCAATGAAAACCTGACTACCAGTTTCATCCAGCCCACCTCTTCCCCTTATGCTGCACCAGTCCTCTTCATAAAGAAGAAGGATGGTTCACTCCGGTTATGTGTTGACTTCCAGGGCCTTAACAAGCTCACCAAGAAGGACTGGTATCCCCTACCACTAATATCTGATCTACTTGACTCCCCTAGTCATGCCAAAATCTACACCAAGATTGACTTAAGGCATGTGTATCACCTCATCTGGATTGCACCTGGGGATGAGTGGAAAACTGCCTTCAGAATGTGCTACAGGTCTTACGAGTGGTTGGTGATGCCTTTCAGTCTTACCAATGCCCTGGCTGCCTTCCAGCAGTTCATCAATTCAATCTTTGCAGATATGCTAGATGTCTGCATCGTTGTCTACCTCGACGACATCTTAATCTACTCTGGAGATGAATCATCACATAAGCAGCATGTCTGGGAGGTTCTTCGCCAGCTCCAGTTGCATGGCTTGTATGCCAAACCAGAGAAGTGTGAGTTCCACTCAGACTCTGTGGAATACTTGGGTTACCACTTGTCCCCAGCTGGCCTTACCATGTCTTCAGAGAAAGTCAAAGCTATCTGCGACTGGCCTGAACCCTGGAAGGTAAAGGACATTCAGTCCTTCCTGGGCTTCGCCAATTTCTATCACCAGTTCAGTTTTAACTACTTGGACATAGTGGTACCTTTAACCCGGTTGACACACAAAGGTGCTCCCTGGAACTTTTCTGAGGAGTGCCACCAGTCTTTCAACAAACTCAAGCAGGCCTTCACCACTGCCCTGGTCCTAACTCACTTTTCCCTGGAAGCTCCTATTACTGTCGAGACTGATGTGTCTGACTATGCCATAGCCAGTATTCTGTCCATCACCAGTGGTGATGGTCAAATCCAGCCGGTCACATTCTATTCTCACACCTTAACAGCCCCGGAGCTAAATTATGACACCCATGATAAGGAATTACTTGCAATCTTCGAGGCATTCTGGACATGGCGGCATTACTTGGAAGGATCTGCAGTACCAGTTGATGTTGTCACCAATCACAAGAACCTGGAGTACATCTCCACCTTGAAGGTATTAACCCAATGCCAGGCACGCTGGTCTGAGTTTCTGTCGCAATTCAATATGGTTATCCGGTTTAGACCCAGTAAACTCAGTGCTAAGCCTGACACCCTAACTAGACAATGGGACATCTACCCCAAAGAGGGGGATAGCAACTATGCCCAGGTCAATCCACAGAATCTCAGACCAGTCTTCACGCAGGAACAGCTAGCCACCTCCCTGCACACCACCTACCTTGAATACCCGGTCCTATGTGCTGTTGCACTGATGGACATGGAGAAGCTACATAATGATATCCTCTCAGCCCTACCCCCAGACCTGGTCACCCAAGTCTGGTTCTCAGACACATCAGATTCCCAGTGGTCAGTTGATGACGCTGGCTTCCTCCGTCTAGATGGAAGAATCTATGTACCAGACTCTAATGACCTTCGCCTTCATGTCTTGAGGTTTAAACATGATCATCCTTTATCTGGCCACTTCAGCCAAAACAGAACATTAGAACTCATCTGGCAAGAGTACACCTGGCCTGGCCTAAGGACATTTGTCAAAGACTATGTCTGGTCTTGTACTACCTGCACCTGGGCCAAGGTACCTTGCCACTGGCCTTATGGCCTACTCAAACAACTCCCAGTGCCAGAGAAGCCATGGAATTCCATCTTGATGGATTTCATAGAGCAACTCCCGGCCTCAACTGGCTTTACCACCATCCTCGTTGTGGTCAACTGGCTCTCAAAGCAAGCCATCTTCATACCTACTCATGACACCATCACAGCCCCTGAGCTCACCAAGCTTTTCCTCATGCACATGTTCTCTAAGCACGGTGTACTGGCCCATGTAACCTCGGACCAGGGATCAGAGTTCGTATCTCACTTCTTCCGGTCTCTAGGTAAAGCTCTAGACATGTGTCTACATTTCACCTCTGGGTATCACCCAGAGGGGGATGGTCAGACAGAGCGCACCAACCAGACCCTCGAACAATATCTCTGGGTCTACTGTAACTACCAACAGGATAACTGGGCCGAGTTACTACCACTAGCTGAGTTTACTTACAACAATGCACCCAGTGCTATGACTGGAGTATCACCCTTCTTTGCTAATAAGGGTTACCACCCTAACATCTCAGTCTTCCCTGAGCGTGACCTCACATCTAACTGGGCTCATGATTATGCAGTCGACTTAGATTCACTGCACCAGTACCTACATGAAGAAATGGCTCTCACCCAGCAATGCTACCAAGGACTGGCAGATGCTAAGTGCATGCTGGCCCCAGACTTCAAAGTGGGTGATGATGTCTATGTAAAAGCCAAGTACTTCCGGTCAACCCGGCCCTCCAAGAAACTGAGTGAGAAGAACCTGGGAGCCTATCCCATAATAGCCCAGGCCGGTTCCCACTCGTTCACCCTATGCCTACCAGACTCTATGTGCACTGTACACCCGGTCTTTCATGTATCCCAACTTGAACCAGCCATCCCAAACACCATACCCAACCAGTCTCAACCTCCACCCCCACCAGTAGATGTCAATGGCAACTTGGAATTCGAGGTAGCAGAGATAAGTACCTGGTCTGGTGGACTGGCTGTGAGGGAACTGACAAAGAAACTACCTGGGTGTTAGCAACAGAGCTGGACAATGCCTCAGAGCTCATCCAAGAGTTTCATGACTGGTACCCAGACAAACCTGGTCCATTCAAGAAATAACATAGAACTGGCCTCAGTTTTCTTTCTCCTTATCTGTTTCTCCTATCTCATAGTACTTACCATGTCTTGATTTCCTTTATTTTCCCTTATTTGCTTTCTTTCATACTTCAGAACCAGAACCGGGCATTGGCATTCACAAGTGTACAGAAAAGGAAAACACTACACTATGTGCACACGACCTCAGACCTGGGACCCAGTGGAACCGGCACCGGCCTGGTCACTTGACTCAGACTGGGACCAGCTCTCCTCTTCTTCCTCCCTCAGTCCAACCAGCTCTTCGTCAAGCCCCTCGGCATCCCAGTCTTCCTCATCAGTGGTATCCTGGTCTGAAGTCACTTCCGGTGCCAGGAATTCGAAGCACTCTTTGATGTAGGTTTCATACAACTGGGTGAACCAGTAGAAGTTTCAGGAAACCTCTTTTTGCGCTGTTGCAAGACCAGCCATGTTGTCAGCCATGTGCTCCACCACCTTGATCAGGCACTCCATCTGGTCGCCAGTAACAGGACTGGTCCTGGTCTCAGCACTGGTCTTCTTCATTGAGGGCCCCTCCTCTACATCATCCTCCTTGTCACCTGCACCCTTGATTACCTTTTGCAGATGGGCGTCGTGACCTCTTCTTCTTTTCACCCGCATGAGGGGATGTCACATCTGCCTTTCTCTTCCCTTTGTCCCCTGCTGAACTGGCACCTGGACTGGTCTCACCCTCAACCGGCCACTGGCAGTGCTCCTTGAGCTCGTTGCACTGGTTACACGCCATGCGCCTCTTCTTACTGTCAGTGCTGCGCAGACAGGGCATGTTGGTCCAGGCGCAGCGAAGGCAACTGTTGGAATGTTAGTCATCAACACTGGTGGTGGTTGTCACAATACTCACTGAGGACTCATCACCTCGACGTTTGACCTGGCCCTGGTCGAACTACCCGGCATCAGCCCACCAGCTCTCAGCCTCCTTTCTGGCCTCTTCAGCCTTGCATGCAGCCTCTATCCTCTGCACCTCTGCCTCTGCATGTGCCCTTTCCTCTTCGAGCCAGGCCTGCTCCTGCCTCTCAGCCTCCAACCAGGCTTCCTCCTGTGCCCTAGCCTTGCGCCTCTTGTGTTCAGCCAGCTTTCCCTGGATGGCCTCATCGTCATTGTCACTGCCCACCTGCAGCTCTGCACTTGTCACCCGGGTCAGGTCAGGCAGTATGTCTTGGTCATATGGTGTTCTGGACCAGCAAATAGACATGTCAAAGTGAAGAACCAAACCTGGGGTGGACCAGTCTTAAGTCCACCGGCTTTCAAGGTCAGACACAAAATTTTTGATCTCAGCATTGTCCTCATTGGAGCCTCATGGGCTTGGCTCCAAGAGGGGGATACTGTCATGACCGTGTCCAGACCACCCTAGACTGGCTCTATGCCAGTCTTGACTGGTCCCATCCAACCCTTGCCCTGGTCCCAGCCTTAACCCTTCAACCCAGAAATGTGTTAGCTCACAAGGCACTGCAAGGCAGTGCCCAGTTGAGTTGTCCCCTCAGTTAGTACTGGGCTGGTGTAACACCCAGCCCAGCACATGTCCTGCCCTGGTTCCCAGTAATCCCTTGTTCATAGTCTTTGCTTGATAAGATTCTTTGTAACACTACTTACCAATATGTTTACCAATCATCACTGTACCAGTGCAGACTGGTCTCCGGTGCTACAGTGAGGGACAAAAGTGTTGCAATGTTTGTGAGGTGTGAGTTGTTGCTGATGTAGCTTTGGCTATTCTGCACAGATAATCATGATACCTATACCATTGGAAAGGGGGGACTCTAAGCTTTCCAGAGCACCAAGGTTCAGTCCAAACAAAGCAATACATGCTGAGATACACCCTATTCTTTCTGAACAGTGCATTGCAATGCTTTTGTCCCTGACTGGTGAAATCATGAAATGTGACCTTTTGATGGGATTGAGGGCATGGAGGATGGGAAAAAATGATTACATAATAAACCACATGATCATCCAGATGATTTGTCAGCATGTAAACAATGACAAACATTGGACTTGTACCATTAACCCTCCCTCTTTTACCACAACTCATGAAATCATCTCTCTAGCTCACATGGTCATTTTCTCAAGGAATTCTTATCAAATACTGGTGGCCACCACAGTGCCATCAGTATAACATGCTCTCAGAACCATCAGGCCCTTAAAAAACCTGCTGTCAGCCATTTCCTGGACTGTTTCCCCCCCCCATGCCTGATGTGTTTTGGGACTAATCAGTACTTGGAAGGCTCAAAATGTTATGGAGGTCAATCTGGCACTTCAGAACATGATGTACAAACCAGTCCCCTCTCAACAAATGCATTTCTGTCACAGGGACAGTGGTATGGAAGTTGGGGAAAGACAAAATCCTCTTTACCCCTGGGTGTCATCAGAAGGATATGCTACTGAACTGCCATGGAGCAGAATCCTGTGCTTCCATCTGGCCCTGAATATTGCCTTTGGTCACATCTGACCAAATAATCCTTCCCCAGTCATCTACAGTTCAGATCAGAGCAAGATCTAGTGAACCCTCTTATGGTGCTCAGAGCACAAGGAAGTTTTGTCTCCCTCCAACTTCCATATCAGTGTTCCTGTGCCAGAAATGCATTGGTTGAGAGGGGACTGGTTTGTACATCATGTTCTGAAGTGCCAGATTGACCTCCATAACATTTTGAGCCTTCCAAGTACTGATTAGTCCCAAAACACATCAGGCATGGGGGGGGGGAAACAGTCCAGGAAATGACTGACAGCAGGTTTTTTAAGGGCCTGATGGTTCTGAGAGCATGTTATACTGATGGCACTGTGGTGGCCACCAGTATTTGATAAGAATTCCTTGAGAAAATGACCATGTGAGCTAGAGAGATGATTTCATGAGTTGTGGTAAAAGAGGGAGGGTTAATGGTACAAGTCCAATGTTTGTCATTGTTTACATGCTGACAAATCATCTGGATGATCATGTGGTTTATTATGTAATCATTTTTTCCCATCCTCCATGCCCTCAATCCCATCAACAGGTCACATTTCATGATTTCACCAGTCAGGGACAAAAGCGTTGCAATGCACTGTTCAGAAAGAATAGGGTGTATCTCAGCATGTATTGCTTTGTTTGGACTGAACCTTGGTGCTCTGGAAAGCTTATAGTCCCCCCTTTCCAATGGTATAGGTATCATGATTATCTGTGCAGAATAGCCAAAGCTACATCAGCAACAACTCACACCTCACAAACATTGCAATGCTTTTGTCCCTCACTGTATGTTACACTTAGGTTACTTCTAGTATTTAAGCCATAGGATATTCTGTTTAGCCTCAGTCTGAAATCAATCTAGTTCTCGTCTTAACCCAGTCTCCCTGACTCTCTGTCTTCTGCTGCTCAACTGGACTATGGCCCATGCAAGGGAATAGCACTGCACCTACAGTCGCTAAGTCCAATAGTCCAAAACCCTTGATATCTCATATTACCCTCTGACCCCCAACTGGACTCTGGACCGGCCTTGGACCAGTGAAGACCCGGACTTAACATTCACTCACTGACTGCAATATTGATGTCTGACCCTGCCATATCTGCCCTTCCACTTGAGACAATTGGTGGTGGGGTTGGCTCTTGCAACTCATGCAGTTGTACTAGCCTCTCCTCCAGATTTTTGGACTGCTTCACATGGGAGCTAGATTGCCTTGGCTTGATTGGTCTTACATTAGCTGTGGATGGCTTAGGTCACTGGATCCAACAATGAAGACAACCTCACCTTGACAACAGAAATGAACTTGGCAGGACTGTTTGGTGGACATATTTGACAATGATGGGTTCACTGATAGCTCAATGATCAATCAAGATTTAAACTTGTAGGAACAATGGCAAGAATATCATTCACACTGTGGAAAGCAAGGTTGGACAATGGCAGACAGAGCCAAATTTTGGGTAACAGCAATACATGGGAGATGAGCAGCAATATCTCCCTACATAGATAGCTGCCAGTCACTTCCACATGGCCAATACATAGACCTGTCCTGCTCAGCTCTCCACTCAATTGTCCTGCTCAACTGTCCCACTTAACTATCCCTCTCTCTGAAATCAAAGACGCCTCTCACAACCACCATGGTGTCATGAGCTACTGTACATTCCATACACTTGTATTCTAATGTGTAAAACTAGGCTAAGCCCTCTATAGACCATACACAAGTTCCAAAAAAGGTTTCTGCTCTGAATGTTTGAGGGATTCAACAACTACTTCCACTTCTGATTGCTGCCTGTTTGCTTGCGCAATCTCTTTGCATCAGGAGATGGAACATCTGCATCTGGCCTTGCAGGGGCCTTTCTGACATGAGGTGACTTCCAGGTGCTCCCAGGGATGCCCTGTTTCACATTCATGGATGCTGCATTGGAGGTCACAGATCCATTATTGTTGGACTTGGACAAGTATTTGGCCCCAGGTTGATGTCGATTCATGTCTGGCTCACTCGATTCTGACAGAGCCTACTTAACACACAGCACAAACTTGTTAGCCATGACAACTGATTCAACATGACCAAACTTGCCTTGTGCATGTGCTTCAGGGTGGATTTCAGCTTTCCACCTTTGTTTCTGCTCATTGACCCCTCCTCAGTTGGGAGGTCAGTGAAAGGAATGCTCTCCAATCCATCTGCATCTGTGTATTCTGAGTGGTCCTGTAGTTCAGTTGTGTACTTGCTCCCTGAGTGCAGATCAGGGTTTGCTGCAATACAAGTTACAGTGGGAAGCTCACTATTCAGGGATGTTGCTGATTTCTTTGAATTGGGTAGGGTGGGCAAATAAGTGTCTTCATCAGTTTCATCATCAGAATCATGGCCATTGCTTTCCCTCCCATTATCATCAGTTAGTGCTTTATTTCATGGATGATGCACTGGGGTGTTTGCATAGGCTGGAGGTGCAGAGAGCCACTCATTATGGGAACCATCAGCTGGTGGGGGATTTGAGCAGGAACGAGAAGGGAATGGCGTCTTGGCATGGTTTTGCCTCCCACCAGATACCTGAAGACCGGAATCACATTAGTGCTGATCTGTCATGCATGAAAATCTCACATGGCACACCTTTTTAGTGGAGGGATCATCTGTTCCAACATTGCTCCCCTCAGCCTTACTGTGATCATCCAAACTGTCATCTGGGCTGTCTTCTGTGCTATCATCTGCACTATCATCTGCACTATCATCTGCACTATCATCTGCCACTCCCTCTTCCTGCACTTTACCCTTGCCCTTGACATTTTTCCTTCCAGGATTCTTTTTGTATTTGGGGGCAGGTGTCTTTTGGTATTTCCACTGCCTCACAACCTGGAGGGGTACCAAAGTTCTATCCACCAGTGGCTGCAGCTCACCAGATCAATCAATCCATTTCTGAAATCCAAACACATCATTTGGATGGGTTTCCTGTCACTTGCACCAAAAGGACAGCAGCTGGGTAGCTGTTGTCATCCACATGTGACTTTGGTCACAGTCAAAGGTAAATCCTTCAGGAAGATGGTGGGCTGCTATCATTTCTGCTTGATGATGACCGAAATTCTTGAACAGCACTGCTGACAAGGGATTTCCACATGCTAATCCTGATAGCACTTGTCAGAGATTGAGGAGACTAAATACTCTGGCCACTCACGGTAGTGAGCAGCCATAAATCCACAAACCGTTTTTTGTATTTGGTCCCAGCAAGGCCCACAATTTCTCCTATCCAAATCTCTCCATTGGCATTTTTCACCAATTTCATGGAGTCAACCTTGCCCATCCTCGTTGCTTTGGCTGCTGTCTTTTTCCGAGCATGTTCAGGACTTGACTCGCCATCATGCTTGGGTGGTGTTCCTGGTTCCTCAAATGTTTCCCAAGGCACTCTTGCCAGCTTCCTTCCAGTGTGTGGACATCATTGAAGGGGATCCCATCCATGATTTCATTATTGAAGTCCATACTGTCATTGCATGAGTCTTACCTAGGCCTAGAGGAGAATATGGTGGACTCATGTGCATGCCTGTATAGTTCCCTCCTCATTTTTCCACCCAGCCATACACACTATGTGCATTCCACAATATCTCCACATCTCCATTGCAAAGTTTTGGACATACTTGTACCCATACTTGGCTGCATTCCTGGGAACCAGGATAAATTGAAGACTGGGAAGTTGACCTCATGAAATTGCACCTTGCTTTTGTCTCTGGCACAGGGCCTTCCCGCCCATTCCACCTTTCCACTATATCTTCAGCTGCAGCCAATTGTTCCTCCATCAGGTCATCCTGAATAAAAGCTGTCAATGCATTCTGATACTGTTGGATCTGCTTGCTTCCATGGGTATTGCCTTCTTCTACTTTCATTTTTGCAAGCTTCTCCTGTATTTGCTCTTGGTACAATTTGCAGACCACTGCCTGCAGAGTATTTGTAACTGGATCTAAGGGTAATTTGGGGCTTCTTTGAACAGAGGGGCTTTTTCAACCAATCTTGTATTAGCTACAAGGGTGCTTTGAATTGTGAGCATCCAAATCAGAACTTTTAGAGCATACCTTGCACTTGGTCTGGACTTTGCTCCCTCTCAACTCTTTGTTCCTGTCCAATCCCTGCATCTCCTCCCATATGGATAGCAGAACTGCAGGCTTCTTCTTCCCTGCTTGCCTCCATTCCTGGCATCGGTGCCCAAGGATCTCCAACTCTTCCACTTCAAACATTTCTTCCTCCCTTTTCCCCACATCTGATGGTTCTATATCTCACTCACCATCAGCATCATCTCTTTCCATCTGATCCCAGGTGTCTGATTTGTACTGGGACTCCATGGAGTATGATGTGGTATGATGTATAATGGTGTATAATAGATGGTTGGCTACTAAGTTTTTTTGTGCCCTTGTTTGGTCTCAATGCATTTCAGTACTAGTGTGGTCATGCCAAGGAATTTGTTCAGACCTCCATGAAGCAACTGAAATATCCAATCAGGCTGATATCTTTGACAGGAGCTCTGTGAAGTGACCAAAATATCCAATCAGGCTGATCTCTTTGACAGGATCCTGCCCAAAGGCAGATTAGCTCCCAGTTTGCATCCAGGCTGTCAGTTGGCTTGCCCAATCATATCCATACTTATATTGATACCAAACATCTCGTTTCACCTTCATCAGCTAATATAGCATCCAAATTCGCCATCATAATCCAGGCAAAGCACCCAGGTAATGTTGCAGCAGGAAGGGAATGTGTGGGCAGGGATTGAGCAGTAATAAGAAGGCAGTGCCATGCATTGCATGAGGCCAGTGTAGTTGCATTTGTATTTATGCCCTGACATGTGTTAAGGTACCGACATCAATAGAGCTAAATGATAAAGTGACTTGCACTAGCAGTAGCATTTCTAACAACTGACCTCATACTGTCAAATCAGCAACCTCCAGATGGCCAAGGGAAGCACTCAAAAGGGCATGAGAATGATTGGTCCCACCCCGGGCCATCAGGTGAAGCAGCTGGAAGTCAAGACTCAGAGAACTGGAGGTAGATATAGATCATGATTGGTAGAAGTTGCAATCAAACAGCCAGATCCAACAACCCCTGTCCATTCTCCCCAATCCTCGCCATCCAAGCATTCAAGGTCTTGCTCCCACAAGTACTTTGATGCATGGGTGGATTCAGCCTTCAACAGACATGAAAGCATGAGCCCACCAGTCCAGCAGCTGATGTTACCATGGAAAAAGGTATGCAGCAGTTTGCCAACCCAAAAGCAGACTTCATATGATGTGTCAGATGCAGAACGATTACATCCATGAATGGGTTCCATGGAAGGGGGAGTTCTTGAAGATACTCCTGGAGCTGGAAGCCTCCCCAGAGCCAAGGAACTGCACCTGGTGTGGCAATGATGGGGTGTACAGATGTCCGGATTGCTTGCATCAGCCCCTATTCTGCACAGAATGTTGCTGGAAGAGTCATGAGAGCCTGCCTTTCCACAGGATCCAACAGTGGACAGGGGACTTCTATGAGGAATCTGCCTTCCATATGGTGAGAGATCAGTTGGTTGCCCAGAATTACATTCACATCATGACCCACAGACTGGCATTCAGTTGCACCTGGGACATGGTGGAGCACTCTATCCCCATGCAATCACACAAGCCCAGCAAGCAGCAGGTGAACCTCTGCCCATGGATGATCAAGAGTGGGAAGATGTGGAAGATATCAAAGAAAACCCAAAGCACCTCCATCCTCCAGCAGGGTCAAGATATTGATATCTCACTGTCATGGATGTTACAAGTGTTCATTTCATTGTAGTGAATTGGTGTGAATGTGAGAATGCAGAAGCCCAATACATACAGTTACTCAGAGCCAAACTATTTCCCTCAATGTTTGAGAAGCCAAGCACTGCATTCACATTTGCAGTTCTGGATGACTTCCTGAGGGACAACCTGGAATGTGGAACATCTGGTATGAACTATTACAGCAAGTTGCATCAGATCACATCCAGTGTGTTTCCACACCTCATTCCAGTAAGATTTGGTATTTTGGTTCCAAGTGTTGGAATATCTGAAGGGTCAATCAGGATAGATACCATGAGCTTCTATGGGTTGCACGGAAATGGCGATACCTCAAGCTACTTAAATGGAATGGATTCTGCAGGACAACCAGGTCAGCAGAGAAAGGCAGACTGGCATTATTTTGTGCAGCATGCCCCCAGCCTGGAATAAATGTTGATACCAATGAGGATTTGGACCAGTAAGCTGCTCCAATAATGCAATCCTCATATGCTGACCTTCTCCAGCTGGTGGTTCACCTGCATGGTAGTAATGGACAGAAACTTTAAAGCAGAACACATGGATGAGTGGAAATCCGAAGATCAAGTGCAGTTGATTGTCATATCCATGACTCTCGGACTTGGTCCCAGTCCAGCCCAGACCCCTAGCCCCTATCTCCGGTCAAGTCTGGTCCTAGTCCGACCTAGGAAACCCAACTCCGGTCCTGAATAACCCAACTCCAGCCCAAATAACTTAAGTCCAGTGTTTTACCCCTATCTCCGGTCCACTTCAGCCTCCCGGCCTTGCACTGCTCCACCCCAGTACTCCCAGGTCTATGTCCAGGTCACCCGGACATAACTCTGGTCTGTTTCCCTTTGTTTATACTATATTTAGTCTAGCCCATTCATCTGACTTTGCTTACTGTACAATCCTGTGTCTGACCCCAGTTATGCCAGTCACCCAGACTTTAGCTATTAGCCTCAGCACAGCCACTATGGCTGTCCTCCTCTTGCTAATCATCTTTCTAATAGCTTATCAACAAGTCTGGCTTCATGTTCATTACTCCGGACCAGCCTCATGTATTTAACCCCTGTACATACTTCATAGCACCCTCAGTCAGAATATCAACTTAGTATTACCCTCAACTCCATATTACCCCTCGAGACTACTCTATAGCTAAGGCCGAGCCTTAAGCTATCCCTGGCCCCTGTCCTGGACCTCTCCCTGGCTTGCATAAGGGTACAGCACATAAGCTGAGACCAAGGAAGGTAGACCCAACCCCAGACTGGCTTCCCCTTGTGCACACTCCAACACTGGTGTGAGTCAAAGTGTGGAAAGGTGGTGAAAACCAACCAAAACCAACACAAAAGACAAATGTAAAGCGAGTGGTGGTGTGCCTCCACAGAACCTGGAGTGCAGAAACCTAAGAGGGGGAAACTTCAATGGCAGGGTGCTCCTAGCGCAAGTCGACGACGAGTTACGCAGGAGTAGATGAATGGATGATGACTGAGGAGGGGATGCTGAACAGAGTGAAGGTGTTCAGCTGAAAGGACTTCTTGGAATAATGGACTTCGATAAAATGTGCTCCTGGCACAAGTCGTTGACGAGTTACGCAGGAGTGGAGGGATGACTAAGACTGCTGACTAAGAGGAAGCTTCAGATGAATGATGGAGGCAGATAGACTCTTCCGAATGAGCCTCAACTACCAAGTATACGAATGATGACAGGTAGACCCCTTCATGGAGCCTCAACTGTCAATGATGAGATAGGCACTGGACTGACTGCTGGACTGCTTCTGAATTGCTTTTTTGTAGCTAAGTACATGGGGGTTTATATACTGAGGGGGGAGCATAGCTTGTGACAAACAAGGCACAAACACTTGGTAAGTAATGAGTAAGGACTGAGTAATCATGATGAGTAAGTGAGAAATGAAAAGTAAGCAAGCACAGAGGACTGGTAAGTATTGGCAATGAATGAGTCAAGGATAGTCAAAATATCACAAAATGAGTCAAATAGAATCAGAAACTGAGTAAGTGCACTGATATCACATTAGGGGGTGGCGATGCAAGTTAGATCTCAGTGGAGACATCTCTAGATCCAAAGATGGCATGACAGATGGATGGTGTTTCCAGACAGGGAAGTATTAATTCCAGAATTGAAGGGCATGAGTCAGGTGTCAAAGGGGGCTAGGGCATTGGGGGTCTGTGGGGCAATGAGAGCATATGCAATCACATCTCCCACCCTTCCATCCTCTCAGCGAAGTTAACAAAAACTTCATGAATGGGGTTCTGATGGAGGAGGAGGAGAAGGGGGATGTCTTCTGCTGGATCTTGCAGTAAGAAGGCAAGATGCATGTCATACTCGTCATGAATGCGATCAGGGAGGCTGGAGGACAGTAGATTATACTGCAGCTGTCGCAATGCGGGAAGAATGATGGACGAGACTGGAATAAAGACGGTGCAGGGAGCAGGGAGGAACAATCCATATGCTTCATCAACTGGGGAGACTGAAACAACCACATAAGACCTTTCTAACCAAGTGATAGACCTGAGGTGACCAAAGAACGTCCTTCTGGAAGTCATACTGACAAGGAGGACACGCTGACCAAGCTGCATGGGATGAGACGGGGCTGACAATGATGGGATGAACCAGGGGGCTTCAGGACAGAAGCTGGTGGGAATGCCTGGCAGATATACGTAGCCACTGTCTCTGGCAAATGAGACAAGCGAGACGACCAATGAAGAGGTGGCCATGATTGATGGACTTAGCGAAATGAGTGTCTGATGGATGGAGTGCTGTAGAAACATGCAGGGTGCGAGGATCCTCTCCAAATTTGGAAGGAAGAATCGTGGAGCTGAGCACTTTAAGCGAGTGTGGGAATGGAGTTGATATCTTTGGAAATAGTGGAGATACGACGAAAACCAGAATGCCATACATGGGCGCTAAAAACCTTTAAGGTGCACTTAACTCGCTTCCTCTTTTCTCTTTAGCACTGACGACTCGTTCTTGTGCAAAGGATGACTGTTAACATCCAACAGTCTTTCTACGCATGAGGCCTTTAGTCTTCATCTGCATGCTTGGGCATTGTGCGCAACTCGTCGATGAGTTAGGCAGAGTCAGCTGTAACCATGTCCACAACACCTTTGGTGTGTGACACCAGTCGGTTTCCCACACTACTGGTCTTATTCCTGCACTCCCGGCCTTAAGCCCAGTCCTCTGGACTTAGCCCCTGACCTCCGGCCTTAACTCTGGTCCAACCAGACTCAGTCCCTGTCTCCTGGCCTTGACTTTGGCCACTCGGACTTAGCCCCTGTCACCCGGTCTTGAAGCCCAGTCACCCGAGGGTAAACCCATACTTCACATTGATGGATGGACTAGGTTATATGGTGACCAATCCACACTACACAGACTATTTGAAGGCCACTCCACATATTGCAGAGGTATGAATTCATTCAACCCATGCAAAACATGATCTGAGCTCAGGCACAGAAATCCACCTGCAACAACCACAGAGCTATCAGTCAGGCAAACACAGCCTGGGGAAAGCTTCATGTGACCAGAATTGGGGCAACTGCATGTGCATGGCACAGATGCTTTTATCCACATTGTGTTGTTGACTTCCAAAAAGGAGAAAGGTATGAGGTTGAATCATCGATTTTGACACCCAGTGATGGCACTGCAGACAGTTGAACATGGACTACTCTTTGGCAAATGCATTGGGATACAATATGGAAGGGATCAAACAAGTTGTTTGCTTCTATAACATTAACTGCTCCTACATGAAGAATCTGTGGAAGCATGTGGGTTGAAGTGAATTGATTGATATCCCAATGTCACTTCAGATTATCCCTGGAATCAGCATATGGCATGTGCATGGGCACAAGAAGGAATGTTATGCATGGTATGCCCCACTGTTCATCAAGGGGGCCAGATGGGCAGATGGAGAAATCATTGAAACATTGTGGTCCATCCTTAATGTGGCATCCACATCTGCATGCAGGATGACCTCACCACATCACCAAGAACTGCTGGATTTCCAGATGAATGATTCCAACTTCATGAAGATGATTCAGATTGGTTAGTCTGAGGATCCACTTGCAGCACACTCTCTGACATCCAAGATTAAGTGGATAGCCTATCACAGAAGCTCAAAGCAGCTCAAGCAGCAGTGCCATTGGCGAGGCAGGCATATATAAAGCTAGATGAAGCCTTGACTGCAGAGCAGCAAGACAGCTGGTGAACACAAGAGATTCATGCACTGCAAGATCATGTCAACAACCCATCTGCCATGGACATCTTCAAAGTTCAATTAAGGGCAGGTATGGTGTCTGCCTTTTTGGATAAACACAAAATACTTACATATCACAAGAAGCACCAACAGTGCATGCCATCAAACTAGCATTATTGGAGGAACCAAGACCCAGCAGAAGCCTACATGGAGCAGCTAGTTGGCTAGTGCATGGTTTATGCTTACAAGAGGCCATAACCTCACTTCACATGGACAGAAAGGACATCAGGGAATGGGCATCAGAATTGAAAAAATTGGCTATGGCACACCATGCTGATTGCATTCCATCTGAACAATCAGGTTTTATCATGGATGCCATGATTTACTTGAAGCTGCACCTTGAAGTGGGCTCCAACACTTCTGCCAGTGAATCTGTACAGCTGACTGCATTTCTTGACGCAAATTCCAAGCAGGATTATTCTTCGGATGATGGTTGGCTGGACAATGTGGGGGATGAGTTGCCTGCCTCAGATGGAACCCTGGCAGGACTGCAGGATAAATTGCTGCTTCCATCCACTCTTGGCATTGACACATGTCAAGCTCATGGGCTTCAAAATCTTGCAGAAATGGAGCTGAAGCTTCGCACAGGTCAAGCTAATGATGCGCTACATGGCCTCTGTCTTACATTGGCAGACAAGGTGGCTGTCTTTCAGGGGGTGGTGCGCACAGCTAAGAGCTATTCCACGAAAACTCAGGCCTGGGATATGATCCGCACTATCAATGTCTCAGTAAAAAAACAGGCCACCATTTATAATCAATGCAGAGATGCCATGGTTGCACTTGGCACAGGTGCAGATATCTTAGGATGTTATCAAGAGCTTCATAAAGAAGACCTGGCTGTGCCGACAGCGGCCTTCTCCCAAAATGCACAGGAGCACCACGGAACCCATCTTCCATGGTTTTGGTCGATCGATGTCCCACGGGACACAGAATCAAAGAGTTGGATGTCTGAATGTATGTTGACCTTACTGTTCAACAGTGCTTTAAGGTTGATGAACTTTCTTCAATTAGTTTATCACATTCATTGGCTGCAAGCAAAATCTGTCAAAGATCATTGGGAAGAAGAGGAAGAGCTCATAATATCAGAATTTCAATGGGCTATAAGTTTCTTCAGATTTCGAGCAAAAGAATGGCATAAGATACAGATGGGAAGCAGCACTATTGGAGCTCCTGGGGTGCAGTGTTATGCAGTGAGGCAGAGGACGATGTATTCAAGGTTGGCTGAGCATGCTGAACACAAATGGCAGGCCATGAATGTGACTGATATTCAGTTTGTCCTGGAGAAAGATTTGTAGTTATATGTTAGCTCAATGTGAACCTGCAGTTTCTGTCCCCCACCCTTGCATTCCACCCTGTAGCTGATGGGCAGGTCAGTGGGTACTTCACAGGAGACATCAAGTGGCAAGCTAGCCCATTCATTCACCTTTTGCATGTTTTATTTCCATTGTGGATATGTCTGGTATGACATGAGTATGTATATCATCTGTCTGGAAAGGTTCATGCGTCCATGGGCTGAGATGAACAGCAACAAACCATTGTTGGGAAACAGAATATTTATTGCTCACTGCAGAGGGTTAATTGAGCACTAGTGACTGGCTGAATGCCCTTGGTTGTATTTCCATCTGCAGAGACATATTTATCTGCTCATTTGCCAAGCTTCTGCCTATTGAAATACATTGGCTCCAGCAATAGCAGAATGCAACTTTTTCCCTGAATTGAACCTTGTGAATCTCACACTCCGCTTGTTTGCACATGTCCCACCTGTGGGAATACCTTGGATCCTACATTAGCGCAATGAGAATATTGCTTTGCATTTGCATCTGATGACCAATTGCTCTCAGCCTTGCATCTCACACAGTCCGCTCACTTTGAAGGGTTCCATCTATCAGGATCCATTGAATGCCATGTTAGCAGGTTGAGACAGTCCATATCAACCTTGCATATTGCACAGGCTGCTCATTTGGAAGGGTTCCACCTATCAGGATCCACAGAATGCTGTTTTCACAGGCTGACATCTTCCTTTGCATTGTTATCCTATTATTAGCCATTATCTTGTTTTGTAACTCCCAAGTGAACACTGTAAATAGCATAGCTGCTTGTTTGCCAGGTGTCTGTGAAGTACGGGTTTACCCTCGGAGTGACCGGGCTTCAAGACCGGGTGACAGGGGTTAAGTCCGAGTGGCCAAAGTCAAGGCCGAGAGACAAGGGCCAAGTCCGAGTGGCCAGAACCAAGGCCGGGAGACAGGGGCCAAGTCCGGTTAGACCGGAGTCAAGGCCGGAGGTCAGGGGCTAAGTCCGGAGGACCGGACTTAAGGCCGGGAGTGCGGGAACAAGACCGGTAGTGTGGGAAACCGACCAGTGTTGGAGTGCGCACAAGGGAAAGCCGGTCCGGGGTTGGATCTACCTCCCTTGGTCTCAGCTTATGTGCTGTACCCTTATGCAAGCTGGGGAGAGGTCCGGGACAGGGGCCGGGGATAGCTAAAGGCTCGGCCTTAGCTATAGAGTAGATCAAGGGGTAATACGGAGTTGAGGGTAATACTAAGTTGATATTCTGACTGAGGGTGCTACAAAGTATGTACAGGGGTTAAATACATGAGGCCAGTCCGGAGTAAAGAACATGAAGCCGGACTTGTGAATAAGCTATTAGCAAGATGATTAGCAAGAGTGAGGATAGCCACAGAGGCTGTGCAGAGACTAATAGCTAAAGTCCGGGTGACCGGCATACCGGGGTCAGACACAGGATTTGTACAGTAAGCAAAAGTCAGATGAACGGGCTAGACTAAATATAGTACAAACAAAGGGAAACAGACTGGAGTTATGTCCGGGTGACCTGGACATAGGCCTAGGAGGACCGGGGTGGAGCAGTACAAGGCCAGGAGGCCGAAACAGACCGGAGATAGGGGTAAAACACCGGACTTGAGTTATGCAGGCCAGAGTTGAGTTATCTAGGGCCAGGATTGGGTTTTCTAGGCTGGACTAGGACCGGAGTTGACCGGAGATAGGGGCTAGGGGTCTGGACTGGGCTGAGTCCGAGTCCGAGAGTCATGGATATGACAGTGTCTGTCTATTGGGATTCATCAGCAGCCATATTAGCAGACTCAGATGTGCCTATCAGGATCCATGGAATGCTGTTTTCACAGGCTGACATCTTTCTTTGCATTGTTATCCTATTATTAGCTGTTATCATGTTTTGTAAATCCCAAGTGAACGCTGTAAATAGCATAGCCCATGCATTCAGGTTCCATCTATCAGGCTCCATTGACTCCAGTTTTAGCAGAATGAGACCATCCTGCTATCTCATTTTTTAAGTTTCATGTTAACTATGCTATATCACAAAGCCATGCATTCGCTAAGCTTCCGCCTATTGGGATACATCAGCAGTTGTTTTAGTAGAATGAGATTATCCTTCACAATTCTGTTGGCTGTCAAGCCATTGTCTTTTTCTCACTCTAAGTAAATGTTGAGTATATGATGTGGCCACAGTGGTCAATTAAAATGTGAAATATAAAAAGACATTGTATATACTGCAGAGGAGTAAAATGATAGATGGCCTCATTCACCCTGCTGTCCTATCCACCCTTGTCTCATCTGCCAGAGGCCCAAAGAGATCAATGAGGTTGTCACCCAATGCTCATCCATACACCCAAATATACAGAGCCTCCAGCTTGCACACCATCCTGTCCAGTGTCTGCATGGTCTCATCCTGTCATATTTGGAAATTGTACATTTGATCCTTGTAGTATTGGCAGTGGGCCTCAGCATCATGGAGTCGACATTCCAAATCTGCAATTTGCTGTTTGATTGTGTTGGATGTTTGCAAAACATCGGTGATTGGGGCACAGATGGGTGATGGTGTGCTGGGAGTTGCAGCGGTTGTGGGTTGGACAGGTGCCACTGTTGTCAATGGGCAGGCTTCTGCTTTGAATACAAGGGTTAACAACAATACTTAGCATAGATGTGGAGTGATTAAACATACCTGCTACCATAGATTCCTCTACCTCCTGCACAACAGATGGGCCAACCTTGACAATCGAATCTGCTCATACAGTGGCTGGGATTGGGCAGGAATCCCTGCGTTTGAATGCAGGAATACAAATCTCTGAATAAAATTTGAGTCAGCAGTAAATACATGAAATTGGAAACATACTGAGTGAAGATCCCTTGGGGATCATCTTTCCCTGCTTGGAGGGCCCAACCCCAGCATCAATGGCTTTGGAAGCCATCGAAACGTGTCGCTTTTGGGGACGTTCCTTTGGGCTTTGGGATTCTTGGGCCTCCATCATCGGGGACAGACTTTGAGCTCACTTTTTCCCCCTGGTTTGCGATGGATTCCATCGAGTTGGAGCAGTAATGCTGCCTTTGGCATGGCTGCATCAAATCTTGCGACCATCACATGGGAAGCAGGACTTCCCAGGGTTCCTGTAGCATCGGACCTTGCATCTGCAGCACAACTCACAGGAATGGGGGTCAGGGGAAGGCATCCTTCTGAAAGCTAAGGCAGCGTGACCATATAGTCTGTCTGATGGTGGATGAGGCTTGCATTTCAATTGGCCATGAGCAGAAATGTCGTCTTCATCAATGGTTTCTGCTGTTGCCTTCATAGAGCAGGATCAACATCTGGATCGATGGGTCATTGTTTTCATGGCAGCTTGGCACTTGTGCCTGCCTCGTACTGGTTCTTCCTCGTTGTCCTCCTTCTCTGGCACCTCATCTTCACCCTCATCATCCACCTCCATCCTGTGCGAGCCCTCTGCTATCATTTGCTCCACCTCTGCCTCAGTTGCTTTCTGTTTTCCTTTGTCACTCATAGGCATTTTGGTCTCTTGAGCAGGTGGTGTTGGTGTTGGCACCACATGGGGCATAGGGAGGCCCAACCAGTGGTAATCATATCGACACTCAATGATGTTGAGCCACTTGTGGTTGGCAACATCAGTTTTGGAAGGGGCTAGGGCGGCCTTCCACTCAGGCCATGGGTGGTCGATCGAACCAAGGTCTTCATGCCACTTTAAGAATGTGTCAATGCCAATGAGGGTCATCAGAATCTCATCTGTCCTAGTGATGAGGTCATGTACAGTGTCCTGAATACATCAGTTAGTGAAAAAGTGTGATGAGGCTATGATGCACTAGTTCATTGTTTATCACCTTGATGGCACCTCTCCACTTCGCAATCTTGTCTGCTGTGGGGAGAGGGATCTCCCTACACTAAGAGGGTATGTATAGTGTCAATAGGAGGTCTACTAAGTGGCTATAGGGTTTCTGGCAAATGCGACACAAATGTGACCCCTCTCGAGTGACTTCGACACCCCCTGCACTCTAGGTCACCCAGTGCTACATCCTCCTCTGTCGACTTACTTCCCCCATAGTCACATCACCTTCCGACACTCTCCCTAGTCATTGCGATGAGGTCTGACACTTGTGATGGGTGTACAGTTGCCTATACTTGCTCACTGGCACTCTTCAGGTCCGCACTATGGGTTATGTAAGCGCTTTGCTGTCACTCTCATTCTCTTCCTGTTCGCTTCTATTCAAATCACTTTCACTTCATTTACATTAGTCTCTCTTTTGATTACTGATGCTATTCTGGCCTCATGGCCATCATCACATCGACCTCACCTAATTCCCATCATTTGTTGTCAATCCTTTCACCTTTGACATTGCTTACTTTGTAGTTACATACTTGGCATGTAGCTACACTTATACCTGTCCTCATCGACAGGAAAATAACAACTTTGGAAGCCCCAAGTTAGAGACAGAGAGAAGAAGCAGAGTAACAATGTCGACACAACCCCTTCACCTTTCCTTGCCTAGCACTGAGCTGCAGGCATAGTTGCGACAACTTTCCAGGCTAGCCTGGGGCCTGTGCACTCTTTAATCCATCGCACTTTTCATTTACAGGTCGAGTGACTTGAGCAACTCGGTCACATTCATTCCTATCACCCTCCTACTGCTAGAGTGACTCCTCTTGGGTCGAACCCACCCCTTCAGATTGCCTGTCCCTAGGCTGGAGCCCACACCCCCATACTAGGTAGCAGATACCTGCTCCCCACACTTCCTTTCCCAGCTTGCTGCTTTCCACAATATCCTTGAAGTAAATTTGAAGAATGTGGTTGGCTGCAGCATCAAGCTCAGGCAATTTCTTGAAGAGCTTGTGAGATGACGATGATGACAACGATGACATGTTTCTGATGATGAGATGATGGGGTAATTCAATGGTGAGAGTGGTGATGGTGATTGGAGAGAGGAAGAGTCAGAGGTTAAAGACAGACAATGAGATATGCAGATGTCACATTTTTTATCCCACCTATGAATGATTCCCATGGCATGACAGCAATACTGGTACAAGTCCATAAACCTGAATGCATAGATGAAGCTGAGACTCAGATAAAAATATTATGCATTGTTCTGAATAGCATTTCCATTTGTTTTGTGTGTTTCCTGTCTGCTCCAATGGCAGAGTCCTGGCTTGTGGCTACATAGACCAGTGCCTGAGATTCCAACTGAATAGGCAAATTGTCCAACATGAAACACAATTTATAATGGGAAATTCAGATACTTCATAGTGTGAGAGGTTCCACTTTCTTCATTTCTTGTCTTCCTGGGCCCATCTTATATTGTGACAGGGGGATAACCCAATATGGATAGGCCCATCCATTTGCAGTGAGCTATCTATGATACAATGGATTGGCCCACCTTATGTTTTTGTTTTCCCTTATCTGCTGCCTGAGAATACCATGGATGGGCCCATCCTTATGTAGATCCCTTTGATCTCCCTTTCTGCTGCCTGAGAATGCCTTACACAGGCCATCCTTATGTAGATAGCTTGGATCTCCCTTTCTGCTGCCTAAGAATACCATACATGGACTTGTCCTTATGTTGTGACAGGGGTGCATCTGGCTAGATGGGCCCATCCATTTGTTATGATGATATACATGATACTACTGAAGGCCCATCTTTATGTTGCATCAGGGGTACATCTTACTGTGGACAGGCCCATCCATATGCTGTGACAATATAAATAATACTACTGAAGGGCCCATCCATATGTTGTGACTCTATTAAATGATATTAGTGACAGGCCCATCTTTATGTTTTGACAGGGTACATCTTACTGGGGCCTGGCCTGTCCATTTGTTGTGACGATATACATGGTACTACTGAAGGGCCTGTCCATATGTTGCAATGCTATACATGAGATTACTGACAGGCCCGTCCATATCTTGTGACAATATAAATAATATTACTGAAGGGCCTGTCCATATCTTGTGACTCTATTAAATGATACTAGTGACAGGCCTGTCTTTATGTTGTGATGATATAAATAATACTACTGAAGGGCCTGTCCATATGTTGTGACTCTATTAAATGATATTAGTGATGGGCACATCTTTATGTTTCAAGAGGGTACATCTTACTGGAGCCAGGCCTGCCCATATGTTGTGACAATATAAATAATACTACTGAAGGGCCCGTCCATATGTTATGATGCTATATGTGAGATTACTGACAGGCCCGTCTTTATGTTTTGTCAGAGGTACATCTTACTGTGGACAGGCCCATCCATATGCTGTGACAATATAAATAATACTACTGAAGGGCCCGTCCATATGTTGTGACTCTATTAAATGATACTAGTGAAAGGCCCACCTTCATGTTTCAAGAGGGTACATCTTACTGGGGCTGGGCCTGCCCATATGTTGTGACGATATAAATAATACTACTGAAGGGCCCATCCATATGTTGCAATGCTATACATGAGATTACTGACAGGCCTGTCTTTATGTTTTGTCAGAGGTACATCTTACTGTGGATGGGCCTGTCCATATGTTGCATAAATACTACTGACGGGCCTGACCTTACATTGTGACTCTATTAAATGATACTAGTGATGGGCCCATCTTTATGTTTCAACAGCAGTACATCTTACTGTCAACAGGCCCATTCATATGTTGTGACATTATGAAACGACATTACTGATGGGCCCATCTTTATGTTGCAACACCATAAATGATATTACTCCTGGGCCCATCCATATGTTGCCAACTTTGTATTCTAATCATAGACAGGCCCATCCTTATGTTGTGACCCTCTCCATGTTATGATAGGCAGGCCCACCTTGATGTTGCAACAGGGGTGTAACCTACTAGGACAGGCCCATCCATGTCTTACAGCAGCTCAGTATACTTAATTGGTCACAGGCCTGTCTAAATGTTTCAACATCCTTATCCACCACAGGCCCTCCCATATGTTGTGGTAATGCACTTACAGGCCCATACATATGTTGCTCTCACTTTAGTCCCTCGGGCCTGTCCATGTGTACCGGCTGATCTATTTAGGTGGGCCCATCTTGGGGTCTGTATAAGTGTTGGTGTTTTGGCACACAGGCTGCCCATGTGTTGTGACTAAGTGTGAGTACACTATGTGGACTCTTACCACTCAGTCCTCATGCCTCCCCTTCTACCCATGCTGGAATGCTATCACAACCAAGCCAATATTGTGAATGTATACAACATAATCCTCAGACTTGAAAAAACAATTCAAGGTGAGATTGACTCAGGGAAGAAAATGGAGAAGCAGATGATTTATTGCTGAATACTTGGCTACTTCTTCCACCATTTTCTGGGTCACCAGTTGAATGGTGACTTTGTTCAGGAGATCTCCACAATCAGTTCCAATGACAAAAACTGTTGGAGTTAGGGCAGAACTTCTATCAGTTTTTCACTCAACTGTGTGTGTCCTCCAAGTTAACAGCTTTTGCATTGGACATACTTAACCAGCCAAGTCAGATCTAGCAAAAGGCACACATGGATGCCTTCATCTGACTCATCTCACTGCAGGTCAGATAAAGAACATGTTGGGAGAGGCCCCTTGGAATTATCAAACTACTAGGAAGCTCATTTGTATCACCCATTTTAGCTTGTTATTATTGTGTCTTACACTGATTTTATGTAAACAGGCACTTGCTAGGGGTGGTTTAACTATTGGTGTGTTGTCACCAAAATTTATGATGGGCATGCCATTGAAGGCAACAACAAGTTGCTAGAGACCACTAACAGGAAACGAGTGTCATGACCAGCGACGATAGCGACGGGTTTGTAGTGAGGACTGCGCTTGGGAACGGTGTCGTGTCCCAGATAGACAGCATTCGACAACCCGCCGAGTTGTCGGTCCTCCCCAGCGTCGCCAAACGAGGCCGAGAACGTCTCTGTATCATGATGAACTGCGTCGGTCCTCGCGATGTTGCATTGGATACATTTCCAGAATGAAGTTGATCGGTGTAATTTCAAGGGGTTCGACCATCCGTTACGGATACATCGAAGTCACTACGAGCACTAAAATACTGTAAGTCGGGTCGGTGCACTTCGAGAACACCTGTTATCGGGTGCTCCTCCCAAAGTTCCTATCTCTCATCCTCGCAACAGCCCATATTGCTTTGTACATGTCCTCCTCCGTCGGCCGTAATGCTTCGTCGCCCTCCTTCGACAACCCCTCCTCCCTAACCCACTCCTCAATCCAGTTCTCCAACCGTCCATACTCGCTATATCCCCCCTTCTCAGCCCACTCTTCAAATATCGGTCCGCGCAGCCCTACTTCGGCCCAAAATACCAATGATATAGAAAGCATCTGACGAGTCGGGCGAACAGATAGGTGGCGCATCCACGCTAGGGCTAGTGGTATCTCGTGTGCGTATGAGGGAGAGGAAAGTCCGAGGAGTTTAATATACGCCAAAAACGTCGACGAGGTCGGGTGGATAGACGGAATAGCCCCTGGTCCCAGCATACCCTCGGCTTGATATGCGGGGTCGCGAATGGTATTATTTCTCCCGTTATCACCTGCTGCTTTCTCCTCCCGAGGAGTGTTCACGGCCGCCTTGTGAGATAGACCGACGACAAGACTCTTCGCCAACTCCAAAATCGGTGCGATGGGTGCGCCTTCGTTGCCAGGCGGACGAATGGCACTGACAGGTGCCTTGACACGTTGCATCTGGGGCCAATTTCCAAGGATCATGCCCCTGAAGATATCGCGGGCCACGTCGGTGGCAGTTTTACCCCTCCATATCCCGAGGACCGACGGACGCTCAGGTGTTCCTAAAGAATCCATGATATCTTTCACTATCATGGCCCGTTTATCGTTCCCACCGTCTTCGTGCACCGATGACGACGTGGCCCATTGACGACGAAAGGGTGTCTGCAAAGCGAAGTGTGCCACGGAACCTCTTACGCTTTCCCTGTCCATCTTCACAGCAAGCAACGCGCTTTTGAGAAGAATGTTCATCGTGACGTCGTCCGGGAGAACACCGTACAGGAGCGTTATGTTGTCCCAGATCTTAAAGACGATATCTGGCCTCCCAATGCGGAGCAGAGAAACCAAAAATTCGTTGATCACGATGATATTGATCCAAGGGGACGGCGGTCGCGATAGGGGGGTACGTGTACCAAGGGAAGGGTTGCTCACGGTCAGTACTAGTGATTGCGATGGAGCACGAGCGGGCCTCGAGTGCGAGGACTGTTCGTCAGAAAATAGGTCCAGAAAGTAGAATGCGTCCTGTGGATGCCCAGAACGAGTCAGTACCTGGACACCGACGGTCAATGCCTTTCTGTCTAACGACAGTCCGCTGTCGACTAGCTCGTTCCATATGCGCATAGCTTCGTTATACGACCGCCGCCACATGAGTCCGCGAAGAAGGACGGTATACGTCGCAATGGTCGGTCGGAAAACTTTTGTCTTTGCACGTGCATTTTCAAATAAACGTAGCAGGGCCGACGATGTGATTTTCCGGTCATTCGCGGCAGAGACTAGTGCGGTGGTCCAGTCGTAGATGTCAACTGAATGCTTGCTGCCGCACCAGAAAGTCGTCTGCGCCGGAGGATGGCGAGCGTGAGTGCATATAGACTGACCCTGCGGGGGTTGTTTTCTGCCCTCCAGTTGGAGCAGGTTGTGCAGGTAGTGGAATGCAGAGGCACGATCGCTCTGCAATGATTTCAGGTAGAGGGTATCGGCTGGATGCACGGCACCTTGTGTCTGCACGTCTGGCCTATCGACGGGACCATAAGGGGGAGCCAGAGAATGTTTTACACAATAATCCTGGATGGCTCTCAAGTATTGACGTGCCTCGTGGATGGCACCGTGGTCTGAGAAGATCCTAAGATAGGCCTCAAGGTGGTCTGCTGTGGGGACGACGCCCTCGTGAGTCATGCGGGAGCGTAGGTATTTCGTGAGCTGAAGGGTGACAAAACGGTCGGTCATAAGGGAGCGGTAGGTATGAAGCTGGAGGGGAATTTGGCGAGAGGTCATGGTCTCGAGAATCGTCAATGCCAGATTAGCGGCCTCTTCCGACCTGGCAAAAGAAGAGAGGGCGTGGAGGAACGCGTTGAAGTGGAATACAGCGGACTCTGATGTATGGACCAAGAACAAATCTACTAGGGGTCGCATGGGAGCGATTATTCCGAAGTGCGCGAGGGAAAGGGTAGTAAGTACGAGAAGGGGAGGTTTGTACTGGGTTTGGATGGCGCCTATGTTGCCGAACGTCAGTTTCAACAGGTGATCCTGTGCGTCCGAAGGTGTATGGACCTTGTGGCATGCTAGTGCCAAGAGGACCCATGGAGGCACCTGTGAATTATCGTCCGACGTCGATCGCAGGACCGTACTCCTGACACTGAGTATGTCTAGTGCAATCCTGAGCGACGGGGAGAAAACAGCCGGCTTCCACTGCAAGTAGTCGTCGCGAGATATGCCACACCTGCGCAGAGCCGTGTTTGTCCACTCGTCTGCGTCGCTGCTGTCCCATCGCAGACGCTGTATTAGATTCCACACTGGGTCGCTGGTGGCTGCACGGGCGACGTTCAAATAAGCCCGGGTCCGTTTGTGGAGGCGCGCCAGCTGCTGTGGACTGCGACGGACGACGCTCGCCTGCATATGAGTATTATGTAATCCTCGTTTGTGTGCTGATGTGGTGCCACAGACCAAACACGTGCAAACACAACGCGTTTCGTGCTCCGCTGGCTTTTTTTTTCGGCTTGCTCTGCGTGTTTGCTGCCAACTACGACCAGCCCTCGACGCTCGACACGCTGGACAACACCACAAAAATGAGCAACGTTCGTAATCGCATCCTCTTCGTCAGTGGATTCCATCCGTCGACTCGCGCCCGCGATTTGGCCTTTGAATTCGAACGGTGCGTCAGCGCAACCACTCTTCTTTACTCGGCTGAATATTTACCACACTTTCTTCCTTCAGCTATGGACCCTTGGTGCGCTGCGACGTTCCTGCCCCTCGCAATCCTCACGCTAGCTCCAACCCGTAAGTACCACTGCATGCCGTTTGTTTTTTTTAGCCTCCCCAGTCGACTCGGGATCGAGGGACGATGGCTCCGATGGCGTGACGAGATACGTGCCTCTAAAAAAAGAAATGGACGCGAGCCCCATATAACGTCCTCGTACGATTCGATCCTCCGCTCGTGGGTTCGTCATCGTCGATTGCGATTGCAATTTTCACACACGGCGGCATTGTGTTCGATGTCGATCGATGTTTTCACGCGTTCTCTCAATATTTCCGAATTTACCTCATTCGCATTTCGCACGTTCGAGTAACACGATCGCTCACCCTCAAATCTCGCATGCGTGTCTCCTGTCTTGTATAGCTATGCATTTGTCGAGTTCCGCAGCCAGCGCGACGCCGAAGATGCCTACTACGACATGTACGTGCCCTCCTCGCTCGTCTCTGGCCATCCGTTGATGCCCGCCTCTCCAGGCACGGGCGATACTTTGAAGGTTGTCGGCTGAGTATCCAGGTCAGCACACGTGATGTGTGATTTCCTTACCGCAACCCTTGCTGACCACGCTGTTCCAGTGGGCGAAGAACCCTCCCTCCTCGGTTTGGCGCTATGACCGACGCTCCCCGCCACAACGGTCCACCCGCGAACGCGAACGCGAGCGTTCCCGCAGCCCCCGCCGCCGCTCCGAGAGAGACTATAGAGATGACCGGGACAGGGATATCGATAAAGGTAGAGATGACAGAGACAACAGAAGGAGGCGGAGCAGGAGCCCAGACAGGAGGCGTAGCCTCACTCCCGAGCGGAGGAGGGACGACCGCGACCGTGGTCGCACGCCTCCCTTGGACGACATCAAAAAGGATGATGATCGTGAAAGGGCTCGTGCTCAGACTCCCCCTTATGATCACTAAGGTTAAGTCCACCGAACACTTTTGCTTTTCTTGCACCCTTTGAGTTTCGAAGACCAAAAATAACACTGCAAAATTGATAATACCGTATATTTTCCGCGTTACTTTGCTACCTCTTTGAATTTTATGAGCTTCCCTGAGTGTGCTAAACGTTTAAACGCGCGTCTAAGTAATTCCCGTAAGACATTTGGTTCCGAAGAAGATTCCGCAGCGTCCGTTCGTCCAGTGGGTCCAAAAAATGTAAATGTATGTAAAGTAAGTGGACGGACCATGGGATGACTATTTTTTTCCCGTAAAAATTCACGAGGCAGCATGACAACGGTGTCCACCCGATTGCTGCTGTGTCACAGGCTAATAGGACAGCCGTCAAGCCAGGGGTGACACTTATCGTGGGTGCACAGGACACGCACACCTTCAGTTGTACATAAACCATCCATCCATTCCGCTCTTGCAATCCCTTCCCACCTTTTAGCCCTGTTCAATGATACATTCTTTCGGCCTGGATCCACTGGCATCAATCCTCGCACCTCCCCCCAACGAAACCCCCCAGCAACGGGCGGCTAGGGAACGTGCGGAGGCAGAGGCGCGCAAGATCAGCGAAGCCATTGATGAACAAATCCGCCAGGAAAGAATCGCACTCAGAAAAAAGGGTCCCGTGAAAGTCCTTCTCCTGGGCCAAAGCGAGAGCGGTACGTTGGAAGTTTTTTTAAATCCTTCCCCCTTCCCTGGCCTTCGATTGATATCAACCGGTGCTTTTCTCCAGGAAAATCATCTACGATAAAGAGTGCGTTTTCTATTTTTGTTCGAGTCGATAACAAGCAATTTATAGACGTTACTCTCTCTCTCTCTCTCTCTCTCTCCAGATTTCCAGCTTCATTACGCACGAGATCAATGGATGGCGGAGCGCCTATCCTGGCGAACCGTCGTCTACCTCAATCTCGTCCGAAATGTTGTAGAGGTTCTGGATCTGTTGGTTCAAGCAATGGAAGCAAACAGTGGGAGGCGCTCAACATCATCCGCCGACACCCCAGATTCCGACAGAGAACGTCGTTCTCAATCTTCAACCACCAAGTTCCCTGATAAATACTCTTTGCTGAAGCTTCGTTTGGCGCCGTTGCGAAGCGTCCTTACGGACCTCGAAAGACGCGTTGGCCCCGGATCACAGGAAGTCTACTCGTCATCGTCAACAAGCCCAACTTCAGAGAAGCGCATGCCATTCGGACGAGAGGGCGGCGGTGGAGTGGGGAATATCGGCTCAAGTAATAATGGATGGAAGTCGTCAGGTAAGGGCCGACCGTCGACACGAGAGGGACGGAATAGCTCGCTCCAAATGCGAAAGGGCGACCACGACGAAGTTACAGATATCCTTCTGGCTTGCAAAGAAGACATGAAAAGCTTGTGGGAGGATCCATTGGTACAGGAGATCTTGAGCCAGAGGAGAGTGAGGATCGAGGACTCGTCCGGCTTGTGAGTATCCCTTGGCTTGCCGCGGCACCTTTCTTACTACATACTGACATGGGAGTTTTAATAAAGCTTTTTGAATGACATCGACCGCATCGTTTCGCGGGATTACGAACCTTCGGATGACGATGTTGTTCGGGCCCGCTTGCGTAGCGTAGGCGTTCAGGAACACAAGTTTACCGTGGATGCAGGTCGGTACATTATTCCGTAATGCATTCTCCATCATACCCTAGACGCCCGCTTATTTAGATCAGGGAAGGGAATGGATCATGTACGATCTTGAAGGCACGAGATCATCGGTGAGCGCGGATACAACTTCCTCTTTGAGTTTCATTTCATACTCATGAAAAAGTGGCTCGTGTGTTGTATATACGTAGCGCGCGTCGTGGGCACCATTCTTTGACGACATGAACGCCATCATATTCCTCGCCCCAATATCATGTTTCGACGAACAATTACGAGAGGATCGGAACGTCAACCGCTTAGAAGATAGTCTCCAACTGTGGCGCACCGTCTGCTCTTCCCGCATACTCGCCAAGACGCAGATCATACTCTTCCTCAACAAGTGCGATATTTTCCGCAATAAGCTGCAGCGCGGGGTGTTGGTGAAGACCTACGTCCCCAGTTTTGGCGATCGTCAAAATGATGTGGCCACCGCAATGAAGTGTACGTAACTACGATATATCGTTGATACGGACGGACGGAACCTGATCTACACACCAGATTTCCAGCACCACTTCAAGGAAATCTTCAAAAGCTGCTCGCCGGAACCACGGCCCTTCTTTGTATATTTCACATCGGTGATAGTGAGTCACGTACCAACACAAACCATTGTACCGTGTTTTTAATGTAAATTGGTTACTTTTAGGATACTCAGGCAACTGCGGCTACGTTGGCCATGGGTGAGTACTAATTCAGTGCTCGCCACTAGACAAGGAGTCGGCAGAAGGGTTGACCAGTTCTTTTGAATCTTTTTCGCAGTGCAAGACAGCGTCCTTCGTCAGAATTTGCAAACTGCGAGACTCGTATAAACCACGTCGAACTCGCCACTCCCCCCCGTGCATAATAAATCAGTATTAATCCGATGTTGACAACCATATATGTACACTTTTTAAACACTGCTATATTATGTTTACTAACACGTACATTGGTTGCTCATAAGACTGAAAGAGACTCGGACTTCGGAGAAGCTCTCGGCAGCACTACATGATCACATGGCAACAGAGAGTTGCTAAGGCACGCGAGTGGACATTGGATTTTGGGCAGGTAATCATTGACGTGGGAGGACTGGGAAATCGGAGGGAAGTACTGGAAATGGGGGTAGACGCAAAGAAAGGCTTGGTATTGAGCGCGACCCGACACCCGTCCAACCATCCCGTTAAATCGCCTGCAGGCACGCCCACATCTCTGTAGGTACGCAAGCAACATCTTCTCCATTATCACCATCCCCACCTCACATAGCGACGCCGGCCCGCTGGCGTAACTTCTTCCAATAAACCGAATGACAATAACTCCGATTCCATCGTAAAACAATGAAGGGTATGGTACGATCTGGACATACAATCAAATGCAATCAGCCCTAGGATCACTTAACACTGCGTGCACGTCTACAGATTGAACATGCGCAGTTCAGGGCAAGGTCTTTCTTTGTCAGGGCAGTGCCCAGTATTTGTCGAGCGATCGTCGTTGAGGGCACTCTGGGGCTTGTACTCGAAGCAGTCCCTATGGGGTTGCCTCCCAAAACTCTTGACAACCTGACTTGCTCTGCGGCCCGGGCAGAAAGCCACAACTCATGTTTCGATATGCCTGCACCTGCATCAAGCATGATCCTGGAACGATGGATATTCAGCATTTTATATTGATGCCGTAGGCCCAATGTCGTCACTTACCGCTGCAAGTGAGTTATATCATCGTCTGGGTCCACACGCGGGGTTCGCTCGATAACTTCTGCAATCTCATGTAAACCCCTGCGACGTCGAACACTGGAATCCCGTTCCTCCAGAATAGATTCCACGACCTGAACCACGTCAAACGACATATCCAGAGATGAGTCTTGGCTTACAGTTACTAATAGTTGGACTACTTCTGAATAGATTGCACGCAAATAGAACCAGAGGATCTATAATGAACAAACAATCAACTTCAAGAGGTTATGAGATGACGATATCCTTGCCTTCCCTGTTATATCCTCCTCCAGTGCTCGCCGTTCATCTTTGTCCTCTGCCGCTTGGAGTGTTGTTTGAAGTACCACTATCTCTTGTACCGTGGAGCGGACATTAGCCTATCTGCAGCGTCCAGGAGTTGGGCTACTGAGCGTCAAAGAATAGTACCAACCGCACTGTAACCAGCGTAGCCTACTTCTGTTCGTCTGGAATCAGAACACAGAGTAGTAGAATAAGGACAAAATAGTGGGAAAAACAAGTCCTCACGGGTTTCCCTTGGATGCGTCGAGGAAGGCGGTACAGATGTGATCGAGCAGCTTTGTGGCTGGAATCAGCTTTGACTCCTCTTAGCTGATAGTAACACTTACTCCAACGCTAAGAGTTTGGGATATCGACTCTACTTTACGTTGAGTGTGTTGCTTCTCACGAAGGAACACTTTGTCAATCGTCAGTTGGCCAAGAACTTCGCACTTGTTGAGTAAAATAGGTGCCACTACTTCACGGCATGAGTTCTGTCATGGCCGAAGTCAGCACTCAAATAGAATCTGTATCACGCCTAACTGACGAATGACGGATTCGATGGCTGGACTGAGGAACGATTTCCTGTACTGTGGTGTAAGTTTGCCGGCGAAAACGCTGTTGTTAGCCCACTGACGTCTCGTTGTGCCTACAGAACCCTTGATGCGCATCTGAGCTTCCATCATCGAAGGGAGATGTTCGAAGAACGTTATCTCGCCAACCTGGATTTCGCCGCTATGAGCAGGCTGGGGCATTACAGCACAAACACGCACGAAATTTTCCAGGTGCTCTAAACCGAACATGGCTGACAAGTCGACCATTCCGCTCGTCTCCCATATATCCTGATATTATCATGAGGGTGTGCTTGACGGTTTCACACAGTTATGCAACGCACCGCAGTTTTGTGGCGAGATTCGGTATCTACAAGGTGATGCTGTAGATAATAAGAGTTAGCCGGATAGACCAGCCTGGCTGACTAAGCAGGCACCAGATTCGCCAAAGCGTAAAAGTGCTCCCTACATAGTGTCAGTGACATTACACCACACGATCTGCAAAGGAGTCACCTAATATTCTTGAATTGTTCCCTTCTCTGCGCACAAGCTGGTTCTCTACGCCAAGCTAGTGGTATCCCAATGGTGCATAGGGAAGTGAAGGTGTCTGAGTCTGCAGACCGATCACTGCCCATCGATGCTGAGCCATACACCCAAGGTCAAAAGCAGAGTAGGGAACATCCACTGAATAAACTCACAGCCTCCTTCGTCCATTCGCCTTCCTTCACAATCAACTTCGTAGAATTCTGAGCATTGTATGACTGTTGTCACGAGGTGGTTGCCCGCAAGACGGGGGGATAAGGCTTTCAGCTGCAGCTCGAACTCTTCGTTGTTCGGAAGCGAGAGACCCTCTGGTTGATGCAGTGCCAAGGAGTTACGCCAGGCTACACGTGCCACGGCAATTACAGGTTCAGTCTGCGCGCGATTCGCCACAAAGCCGGATACGCGAGAGACGACTGGGCGATAAATTGAATCCGTGGGATCGATGCCAAGTTCCTGCATATCTTCGAATATATTCCCGCGACGTTTGAAATTCACATATAGGTCGCCATAATCGCCTAGCTGTTTAAGTCAGGCTCGTCACCAGGCGAAAGATATCCGTTTACAACTCACCGCAATCCGTTGACCAGAATACTTGTCAAGCAATGCAAATTGCCCATTCAGTATTAACTCAAATCCATCCCGACTGTATCCATTTGCCCGCGGGGGCCATAGCCTGCAATCCACCTATGATTAAGGGACGATTATATCCAAACGCGTATAGGTGAGAAAATACTAACAGGCGTATATATGTATTCAAGCCGCCCAGTACAACAACCAGGACATAGTTCGATGTCAATCATCACATTTGTATCGCTGTTGCCACGGATAATGCTTGCATCCCAAATGGATTGGGGAATATGTACCTTTTGAATAGAATATGTGTCAAAAAAGGATTTGTCGATAGGTGCATTCCACAGGATTCCATATGCTTGCTTGGCAAAGTCGGCCCACGATGACCGGACCTCTGGATTCGCGGAGCAGATAACGCGTGCCCATAATTTACCAAGGTAGTGTGCAAGTCCAACTGCAAAGCGAAATCGGGCATCGTTATTGGTGTAGACTAAGACGACGAGAGTGTTCCCTTGTGAGAGTGTGACTGTATCACCTGCAATCTCGTCCGGAAGGGCGACACGACGGGTGAAACCACGCCATGAGGTGCGCCTGTCATGGAGCCTAAGCTGATGGTAGTCCTCCTCAGCGTCTTGAGAGCAATCAAGACAGAGAGACCTGAGTTCCGGCCATGTGTTTGGTGTGTCTAAACCCCAAGACCTGCCAAAGGTAAGTCCGTGGGATATGAGGTCGATGGTGATCAGGTTTCCATAGCGGTCACGACACGGCAGTATGGCCTTGAAGCCTTGCTTACCGCTATTGCGATTGGGTATAGCGGGCAACCAGACTTGGATGCCCAGATTGGTAACATCGGATCTGAAAAGTTGAGGGGACTCCACACCGTGCCACAACGGTTCAATCTTGTCTCGGTCTACGTCCACATCGAGTCCATTCCGGCGCATAAATGCTTCTAGCTCTTTGATAAACGTGGAGTGATCCAGGCATTTTATGTCATGACAGCCCCGAAAGCAGCTCGGGTCATCTGCCAGGACACTTGCATGCCGCCTGAACCGTCCCTTTGGATTCCATGCAAATATGCTGTGATCACCAGATACACTGATGATCTCTTTCTGGAGCCTCTGGAATGCTTTCGAGCCCTCGCCGTACAGTATTGGCATGTTCACACCGAACAAGCCTAGCAGCGAATACGCTCGATCCTCCACTCGCGTCGTTTTTCGATCAGCGGCCCAAGACATCACTTGAGCAACATTGCGCCGGCCCAAATGCGACGGGCCCCACATCAGAACGTCCCACGGAATTTGCGTGATATCCTCTAGTGTGGATATCCGCTCCTGTTTCGTGCCAATGGGCTCCCAGCGCTTGTTGAAGAACTCCACTTTCTTTGGAGCAATGAGCTCCTGGAGTGTCCAACTTCGCGAGAACCACTCTGGCCAACCGTTGGACCCCCCAAACCTCCGGAAGTCTTGATTGGTGGGAAAGACCGACTCCTCGACGTCGTGGAAGTATACGTAGCACTTCTGCGAGTTGCGGTACCATTGATACATTGAATTGATCGCCTCTGAGAGTTCTGCACTACTCCGCCTGTCGATGCAACACGTATCGATCCACAACCACTCGTAACCATCCTTCTTGGCCTGTTCGCAACTCTTGATAATCTTCTGGTAGCCGTCGCGCTCCCTGACGTCAACCCTCTTCCGCGAGTTCATCCTGATGAGCCCAGTCATCTCTTCGTAAGTGACCTCAGTTCTCCAGCGATGTGAAAGTATGGCATAGCTTGTCTTGACATCGAGTTCTTTCAGGACCTCGATTTTCGAACCCACTCTTCGTGGAACCTTTTCCCGCTCAAGAACGGCTCCTACGTCTAATAGCCACATCTTTCTAATGGGGAGCTCGAGACTGGATCAAAAACCATTGGTCATCATACGCACTGCCTAGCGTCCCAGACGGCGAGACTGCAGGACGGTACTTCAAAGGGTGAGCTCTATGGGTCTGGCAAAGAACAAAAGAAGAGCTTGAAACAACGTGATACACAGTCGTTGTGGGTAGCAGGTCTCAGCGAAGGACAAACGTGAGGGGACCCTAGTCTTGGACCCTGCAGGACCTGCAATATTATGCCCCGAGCCCGCGAACCTTACTGGCATGTTATGTAGCTTACTTACGTAAGCAGAGTTGCTCTGTATAGTCCTCTACGCGCGACAAGAAATGAAGTTACCACTTAACTTTAGAGAAACCTGTATGCTTGCAGCAGAATCAGACTGAGGATACAATAAATTTGTCGGCAAAACCTTTGTTTTTTTACAGGCGCAGGTCAGTACCCCATGCGATATTCGAGTGTGATGACACACGCTGTTGCTCCCAGATTTGAGTTAAAGTATATGAGGGAGAAATCGGTTGGCGTTGGAGAAGTGTCCGCCCGAAGCCAAACTTGGGAGGAAGTGGAAATGTGGTAAGCTCTACAGTACCTAAACGCAGGGTCTATACACTGGCAAAAATCTCGTTACAGGTTGGAAGTAACCATTCAAGGAATCGATTTGTGCGATCCTAAGACACCAAGCATTCAATTTAGAGTTGCCTGAATTCATTTCTGCAAACAAGACGTCAAGAAATTTGGCGTCTATTCATCCTCAACTGTATCCATGGGCTGAACCATGATTCTATACTCCGCTTGCGTTGGAAACCTCAGAGGAACTAACCAAAACCGTGCCTTTTATCATGACTTCATCTATTTCACGCCGAGCCTGCTTAGCACGGAGGAAGAAGATGGATGAACAGAACGCCATCGCCACACACCCATTGAGAATGAGTGCATTTCGCATGTTGTAAGGTGGATCTGCAGTCGACGGAGCACGGAGAGCACCTTCCACTGCGAGGAGTGTATCAATGAAAATAAATTGCGGATGCATGCTATACAGCATATATGAATAGTGGTAACTTACCGAGAATTAGCATGATACCAAATAGATTTCCACTATCGAAGGTCATCAGGAAGACATTCTTTCAAATCGAAGAGGTCAGTATACTTACGAAGACCACAGGATAGCCGAACTTCCATTTGCATTCCTTGTCAACTCAACCCCAAGTTCCAACACCAGTGGCAGAATGATCGTACAGCAGTTCCCGATGATGACCATGAGAACATAAAGGGCTGTAGCATTGTTTGGTTTAACTGTGACTCCGCAGGTTAGAAAATGTATCCAACGATAAAACATGGGAATACTAAAGTCATGCAAGACTGTCACGCACCAGCCCAGATCAGTAATAACCATGCCAAAGACACAAGAAGAACAAGGGTCTTGAACGTCGCTCCCATAATTCCTGAGAACACACGATCAAATAACGGGGCAGATATCACAGTTGCAGGGATTCCAGACAATGCCAACGTCGCACCCAGGAGACCACATGTAGTGTCTGAATAACCAACGGGTTGCTAAACATGGGCAAGTTGCATCACCTAGGTCAAATGGAGAGTCAAAAGAAGGATTAGAAGACACGTACGAACCACTGAGCTGAGAAGATGCCCAATGCATTGATCACACCATCTAAGACACCGAAGACAAGTGTCAAGATCACAAAGTCGATGCGTTCACGATGCGACATATATGCCTCTTTGGAGACTGAAAGACCAAGCATAGCACGGCAGAGAGAGATGAAAGATAATGGTTGCTTAGAACCGAAGTAAGCTGTGGGGTAACATCAGTGTCATATGAGTGAGCGCACACTCTCGAGCTTACTTGGTGGTGAGGGGGGGGATTCAAGGATGAGAAGGATAGCTGGAAGCGCTGCAGTGGATATAATGGCGAGCACGAGAATCTATTTCGATCAAAAGGGTGAGTGACTGAGCAATAATCCAAAGTCCAGCAATTAGCTAACCGATTGTCGTACTGTGCTCATGAGAGGTGGAAGAAATTGGCCAAGTGCCGACCCAATTATGCTAGCTAGGCGTCAAGATGTTAGTTGGATAATGGCGGGTAGTGATTCTAACCTACCAATAGCAATGACCATTGTCGCAGTAGTGCGACTTCTGAGATCAAACCACCTCTCTGAAAATGACGGCCCAAGTACTTGAAATACTGGTCTTGAAACAGCACCGAAGAGCTATAAATGTGGAACTCAGAGCATGCAAGGGCATTGGATCGAGATGGCAAACCTGGCCGAAGAAGAGGAGAACATATGCAGACTGTGGAGATAGTGAACGAATGGTACTCGCATAGCGGACCCAGGCAGAGAGGAGTAACATAACACCTCCCATTTCTGACTGGAAGCGAAATAATGAGGTAAAGAGGAAGATAAAGCAAACAAGTGGAGAAACGCGCACACATCGCCGCATGCCATAGCGGGAGAAAACGACAGGCACAAGGAACGAAGCAGGAAGGGATGCACAGAGTGTTATGTTTCCAAGCCAATTAACCTGAGTTAATGAGATATTGAACTCTTCAGCAGCTGAAGTAATGGTGTCAAATTGCGAAAGTGGAATGATTCCAGTGGTGCTCACTGAGGGTTGCAATAGGTCCAAACCATGACCACTGCATCCCAGTGACGACTGCGAGTACAACCTGGCAGAAAATTGCGACATGAAGTTCAGCCAGCAAGTCTTCCACCAAAAAATGGGACTGACGAAACCTAACAGTCCTGAAAATCGTCGCTTATAGAGCCTGTACCCTTCGGCATTTTCAACGTGGTCAGCTGAGGTGTCGGTTTCCTTCCTATCCGGGTGCCCCACATTTGACATGGTCCTTGAGCAGAGGAACAAGCTGAGGGATACGACTCATCAACCTTCAATTTAAGGTGGTGTTCGCGCCGGTCCTGTCCCATGATTATTCGGATCCACCACATTTCTATTAGAACATGGCGGAGTCCTGAGTGTAGTTGCCGCAAAGTTGAACCGAGATGTTAACAAATAATGGACCAGTTAGACCTGACTTCCATGAGCCAAACAGTGCACCACGAGAGCGTTCGCGAAATCGCACATGTAGGTACAGCATGGTGTGCAGTCCGGCCTACTATTCAGTGAGATCATGCTAACAACAATAATGTCACATCATCGGTCGAATTAGCTATGAATATTAATATCCATCCTCCTCATTTGCACTCACATAACACTGACGGGTATTATCGAGGGTGAGTCGTCTTTGCCCTGAATGAAGACGATCGGGAGGCGGATGCTAGCAGAGCGCAGACATCGGTTTCCTCTTACGTAAAGCACCAACTCGCTACCACCATCCAAGGGGCTCCTTTACTTCACCTTGTCGCCCACTCGTTATTCCTTTTGTTCCGTTCTTTTCCTTCCTGTAGTGCCGCAACCCTTAGGCTTCCAGCTGTTCGGTTGTAACAACTTCAGGAACTGACAATGTGGTGGTGGGCCTCTGCAAACCCACCAGCCAGCGCAACAACTGGAAGCATTGAAGCGTCCCAAAACTAGTCAAACTACCTACGCTCAGTCCCAGGTCCCTCCCGCCCATAAGGGACTGAACGTTTGAGCAGGCCCCCTGGCACGGTACCCGGAAGTGGGGAGACAAGTGCCCTGTCACGGAAGGTAGAAACAATAAATTGGGCGTTCACAACATGCATCTTCGCACATACCGAGGGATTTAAACCTCACAGGAAAAATTTCTGCTGGAAACACTTTCCCCTCATCATGACTGCCAATGACTCAAATCTATTGCGCTGTATGCTGACGGACTCTTGCAAGTCTAATACTCTGGAAAGAGCCCCTAGGCCCCACACCATTCGCTTTGAGGGGACCATCTTTCGACATGCGAGCGATCACGTCGAAGGCCTAAAGTGACTAGTAGTGCCTGATTTACTTTTCAATTCGAGGGAAGACTACAAGTGCGTAGCTTCCTCTATCCTGATGCCCAAAGGAGGGGACTATAGAAACCCCTTATCCGGATTTTCGACCGCCAAACCAGTAAATGTAGCTTCCAAGATACATTCTCCCTACACTTATGTAGACAGATGTAGACACGCACCTTTATCGACCATACCTAAACAAACCTTTTGGGCTAGTTGGCTACTGTGCGTCCAGGTCAAGTTACAGTTTTATTTTCGAGGAGCTAACAAGGCCAATGATGTATTCTGGTGTACCCTCCCCCCGCATGAAGTTCCACTTAATTGGTCCAGGTCATTATCTTAATCTTTCCCACTGAGAATTATGAGAATGATCACGAAAACCAGGTGTTAAATGCATCGGAAAGGTCTTCGAGAGACCTTTCTGCAAGGCAACACACATGTCACTCCCACATATTGTCAGCGCATGCTGACTGTCCCAAAGAAGAAAACAGGGAAATGCTCCCAGTGCGGGAGACGATGACACGCGCGCCAGAGCCGAGCTAGGTGTCTCGGACCGGTTTCGTACGATTACCGTATGCCGTGAGGTTACTAGCGTGGTCAGACCTGCTTTCACCACAAAGGCTGAATCGTAAGCTGGACAGTCACATCCAGCTTCTGCTGCTTTGGGACATCGAGCTAGAGTTTATACGAGTTAAATGTATGAGGCAGAAATTAATCGACGTTGGTGAAATGTTTGTCACTGCAATCAGCGAAGTTTCTCGGGAGGCGGAGGTGGAGAGGTGGAAAGCTGTGCAGTACTTACAAAGGCGAAGAGATGTTTTTGCCATGGTACGTAGGCACTTAGGAAATTGGCTCGCGCATAACACACTAAGCACTTGTGCAATTTAGACCTACTCTAATGGCCCACACAAGTCTGCAAAAATAAGTCAAGGAATGTAATGTATTTGTTTGTCCTCAGCTATATTCGTGGGGTCAACCGACATTTCCAAAACTGGCATGCTCGTCTTGTGAGACCAACCAACCCCACCGGCATTGACAGTACCCAGGACCGTGGCCCTTATCATGGCTTCATCGACTTCACGTCGGGCCTGCTTAGCACGGAGGAAAAAGATTGACGAGCTGAACACCATGACCACACACCCATGGAGGATGAGTGCATCACGCATGTTGTAAGGCGGATCGGCAGTCGACGGAGCACGGAGAGCACCTTCCACTGCGAGGAGTGGGGTCAATGAACGCAGATAGTAGTGCATGCTATCCAATGTACATGGATAGCAGAAACTTACCCATGATTAATATGATACCAAATAAATTTCCGCTATCGAAGTCATCAGCGAAACAGCTCTTCAAGCGAAAGAGGCCAGCATACTTACGAACACCACAAGATGGCAGAGCTTCCATTTGCATTTCTTGTCAGTTCAATCCCAAGTTCTATTGCCAGTGGCAGTATGGTCATACAGCAACTCCCAATGACGGCCATGGAAATAAAAAGAACTGCAGCATTGTTTGGTTTGACTGTGTCTCGGAAGGTCAGAAAAAAGCACCTGGCGGTAAAATGTGGGTAAATTCACTTACCAGCCCAGATCAGCGATAACCACAATAAAGACACGATAGGAACAAGGGTCTTGAACGTCACTCCCATACTATGCGTAAACACGCGGTCAAATAATGGCGCAGAGAATACAGCTGCAGTAATTCCAGACAGGAACAAGGTCGCACCCAGAAGGCCACATGTGGTATCTGAATAACCGACGGGTTGCTGAGCGCGAGTTGTGTCACATAGATCAAACGGATAGAAGTTAAGGCAGACTCAGAAACAGGGATGAGAAGACACATACAAACCACTGAGCTGATAGGACGCTCAATACGTTGATTGCACCGTCTAAGCTGCCAAAGACAAGCGTCAAGATCACAAAATCAATACGTTCACGACGCGACATATACGCCTCTTTGGAAACTGCAAGACCTAGCGTGGCACGGAACAGAGAGGTAAAAGACAGAGGTTGTTTAGAGCCTGAGTAAGCTGCGGGCCAGCGTCAGTGTGGTATGATTGGGGGCACACTCTCGGACTTACTAGGTGGTGAAGGGGGCCAATCGAGGATGAGAAGGACAGCTGGAAGCGCTGCAGTGGATATAATACTGAGTACAACGATCTATTTCAATTAGGAGGTGAGTAACCAAGCAATATTCCTCAATACATCAACTAACCGATTGTCGTACCGTGCTCATAGAAGGGGAGAGAAGTTGGCCGAGTGCCGACCCAATCGGACCAGCTAGGCGCCAAGATTAGACGGACCTTAGGAGCAAGTGAAGCTGGCCTACCGATAGCAATGGCCATCGTTGCCGTGGTGCGACTTTTGAGATCAAACCACCTCTCCGAAAACACCGGCCCTAATATTGGGAATACTGGTTTCGAGATGGCACTGAAGAGCTATGATAGTGGAACTCAGAGCGTGACAGGGCACAGAATAGTTCATTGAATAGAAGTGACCAACCTGGCCGAAAAAGAGGAGAACATAGGCAGACTGTGGAGATAATGAACGAATAGTGCCCGCATAGCGGACCCAAGCAGAGATGAGTAACATGACTCCCCCAATTTCTGACTAGAAGGATACAATAATGAGACTGGAGGCAAATAAACCAAATAAATGGAAAACCGCGCACGCATCGCCGTATGCCATAGCGGGAAGCAATGACAGGCACAAGGAATGAAGCAGGAAGGGATACGCAAAGTGCCATGTTTCCAAGCCAGTTAACCTGAGCCAATGAGATATCAAACTCATTGGCAGCTGACGGAGACGGCATCAACTTGCGCAAGTGGAGTGATTCCGGTGGGGCTCACTGTCAGTTGCAATAGGTCCGAACCATGACCATTGCATCCCAGTGACGATTCCGAGTATAATCTGACAGAACCGGGATGAAGTTGAGCCAGTAAGAAGAACGCGACCAATAGAAGAGACTGACGAAGCCTAACAACCCTGAAAATCGCCGCTTATAGAGCCTGTAATTTGTAATACCTGGCACACTCTGGGCATTTTCAACGTGGTCGACTGAGGTGACAGTGTCCTTTCCGTCCAGGTACCCCGCACTTGACATGGTCCTCGAGAGTAAAACGACCTGGGAAGTACCACATGGACGGCCTCTAATTTATGGCGGCGCCCGCGCCGATCCCCGACTCCGGAAAGTTTTTGGTTCAAACAATATTTCAACGTCAACTTCGAGCTCGGCAGAGTTGTCGGTGTTTTTGTGTGCTCGCTCTCGCCTTTCGAATTGGTCACGTGATAGGACCTAGAGCCCTCCCGTAAGTGGTAGATAGTTGTCCGTAAGTCACGCAATACGTACTTCTGGCATCCGGGCTAATATAGTCCATGTGGGACACAAGTAGTCAGTCCTTTTGGTATGGCAATATTGTGACAGCCCGAACTGGCCGGCCCGAATCTTGAGCCGAGATGCGAGGTGGATAGAGTGGGTGGATTGACAACCAGGATAGGTATATTCAACATCTGGGACGGGCTCAACTCAGCATGAGAGGTTATTGTACGGCTTAAATATATGATGTGAATCAATAATCTCACGATTCACAGCTTGAACATACTCAGGCGAAGTCAAAGTTTCCTTGCCAACCTCAAGTGTGCAATGTTCACCCAAATGTAAAGGCAGCGCTTCATGGCTTGTACTTGAAGCAACCTTCCGGGTGCTGAGTGTGGCTTTCCAAAAACCTTTGTTAACCTGGCTTGCCCTGCAGCTCGGGCAGCGAGCCATAATACATGTCTCGATATACCTGCGCATGCATCAAGCATCATCCTGGAAAAATGGATAGATATCTAGCAATTCATAAGTAGCAACGCCACAACCAGAGTGACTCATGACGTAGCCTACCGGTGCAAATGAGCCGTGTCGTCCCTCGGGTTTATAGGCAAAATTCTCTTAATAGCCTCTACGATCTCTGGCACACCTACATTGCCGGGGTTTCGCCCTTGATGTAACCCACGACCTGAACCCATGTGACAAAAACATTTACGAACACGAGTCATAGCTTACCTTCGCTAATAGTTGGTCCACTTCTGAGCGGATTTCACGCGAATAGAACCACAGGATCTACGATGAACAAACAATCAGCATTTAGAAGTTACTTGACCTCGGGATATACTTACCTTTCCTGCTATATCCTCGAGCGCCCGCCATTCATCTCTGCTTAATACAGACATAAAAATAAATAAATAAAGGTTCCAACCCTGGGTTCCTGTGCGATAGATAGTATACGTCGGCGTGACACTTACAGCTGTGGAGACATTCGGCAGACCTGCTTTTCCACATCAATCAAACCACGGCGGGTGTGAATCATATGACCTGTTGTTCGAAGAGTATTGAATTCTTTGGCAGAGGATCAAACTCATGTGACGGTGTCATCCGGTGCACAACCTACGATGAGATAAATCTCAGGAGATGCAATGAAAAGAAGAAGCCCGCAACCTGCGGGGAACCCTGCTGTGTTCCAGTCGAAGTTAACGCTCTGACTCTGCTGTTTATTCCATAACGAACGAACCGCGAAATGGTTTACTGGCTCTTTCAAGCTCCCCGCATACCAAAGAGGCTTTCGACCTCAGTACGCAGAAGACAGAAGCAAGGCGAGAACTTGACGTCGCAGGGGACAGCGGTGAAGTTCCCGGAGACTAAGGATCCTTCGTCAGCACCGGAGCTATCGAGATGACAAAACACAACCCCCGAGGTAAACACATACTCGGGTCCGGTAGTGACGATGATCGAAGCCTCTCCAGCCGGCTGGGGAGCGCAAGATGAGCGGGATCATTGATGAATGAATCCGTCAGGAAAGGATCACCGTGGGCCCCGTGAAAGCTCCCCTCCTGGGCCGCAGCGAGAGTGGTACATTCTAGCTTGTAATCCCCTCTCACCTTCGTTTGATACCTCTGCTCTTCAGGTGGATCATAAACAAGGAGTATGTTCTATTTTTGCCCGAGTCGATAACAACCAATTTAACAACCTGGGTCTTTCCAACTTCATTACGCACCAGATCAGTGGATGGGGGAGCCCCCGTTCTGACAAACCGTCATCCATCTCAACTTCGTTCAGAATAGTGCAGGGGTTCTGGATCTCCTAGTTCATTCAATGGAAGTCAACGGCAGCAGGCGCACTCCTTCATCATCCGCTTCAGACACCGAGAGAGGACGTCGTTCTCAATCTTCAACCAGCAAGTTTTCCAATAGATACTCTCTTGAGGCCGCATTTGGCACCATTGCGAACCGTCCTTACAAACCTTGAAAGACGTGTCGGCCCCAGCTCGCAGGAAATCTACTGACCATCATCACTTCAGAGAAGTGCACGCCGTTTGGATGAGAGGATGGCGGCAGGAAGGGAAAATTGAAAGTAATGGATGCAAGTCAGATAGTGAGCAAGCCACTGAAGGGAAAGGTGTACGCTCCAATTTGATTATGTAATCAAGTGAACATCATACCGAGTTACTGCACGCTAACACCCAATAAAAAGAAGCCTCGATATATAAAGCTTCTTAAATGACATCAACCACATCGTCTTGTGGGATTATGAACCTTCGGACTACGAGTCGTTCTGGCCCACCTATGCAGTGTAGGTGTCTAGGAGCACAAGTTTACCGTGGTATATCATCGCGCCAGCTTATTAGATCAGGGAAGGGAACGGACCATGTACGATCTTGAAGGTACGAGATCATCGGTGAACTGGGCGTTCAGTTTATACTAGCTACCCGTCATTACTCATGAAAATGTCATAGGTGCCATTTTTCGACTGCATGAGTGTGATCGTGTTCCTTGCCCCAACCAATCTTATATTTCGACTAACAGCTACGAGTGGATCGACACGTCGATCGCTCGGAAGACAGCCTCCAACTGTGGCGTACCGCCTGCTCTTCCTGGAAACAGTAAAGTGGATAGATGGGAGGCTTTGATATTGAGCGGGGAATCGACCCCTTGCAACACACCATGTCAAAATCTTCTGTACATATGTACGTTCGCAATAGCGAAGCTAGAACCTAGGAGCAGCCATCAACATCACAATCCTTGTCTACAGGTTGAACATACTCAGGCGAAGTTAGCGTCTCCCTTCCCTCGTCTTGCCAGCGGCCAGTGGTTGTTGAATAATTGATGTGGAGGGCACTTTAGGGCTTGCGGTGCTGAGTATGGGTTTGCCTCCCACAACTCTTGAAAACCTGGCTTTCTCCCCAGCTCGAGCGGCAAGCCATAATTCGTGCCTCGATATTCCTGCACCTGCATCGAGCATGATTCTAGAACAACGGTTATTCAACAGTTTAGTACATCAACACTGTAGGCCCGACGTCGTCGCTTACTGCTGCAAGTGAGCTATATCATCATCCGGGTGTATACGCGGTGCTCCCTTGATAATCTCCGCAACCTCACGGAAACCCTGACGGAGAGTATCGGAATACTGTTTCTTTTGAACGGACTCCACGACCTGAACCATGTCAAACAACATAGCTGGAGACGAGCATTGACTTACATTTGCTAATAGTTGGTCCACTTCTGAAAAGACTGCATGCCAACAGCACCACAGAATCTTTAACGAACTAACAGTCAGCTTCAAGAGGTTGTGACTTAAAGAGGATACCCTCGCCTTTCCTGTTATATCTTCCTCTAGCGCTCGCTTTTCATTTTCGTCCTCTGCTCCTTGCAGTGTCATCTGGAGCGCTACGATCTCTTTTACCGTAGAACGGGCATTAGCCTGTCTGCAGTGTCCAGAAATTAGGCTACTGAGCGTCAGAGGTTCACACCAACCGTATCGTGATCAGTGTCGCCTATTTGATCTGTTCGTCTGGAACTAGGACACAAATAATAGTAGAATGCAAACGAAGAATGAGGAAAAATAAGTCCTCACGGATTGCCCTCACATACATCGAGGAGGGTGGCACGAATGTGTTCGAGTAACTTTTTGTGTCTAAAATGGGCACTGAATTCATTTTAGCTGATAGCAACACCTACCCCGGCGCCAAGAGTTTGGGATATCGATGCTACCTCGTCCTGCGCGTTTCGCATCGCGCGAAGTACCGACCGTCCAGTCTGTTGGCCAAGGACGTTGCACCTTTCGAGCAAACGGGGAACCACAACTTCACGGCGTGCATTCTGCAATGCCTCAAGTCAGCAATCAAATGGATTCCGTGTCACCGACAAACTGACAAATAACAAATTGAATGGGTGAGCCGGCAAACCACTCCCTACGCTGTGATAAGTTTCCGATGAACACGTTCTGTGTGTTATACTGACCTCCAGCAGTGCCTACAGAACCACCGTTGTGTAGCCGAGTTTCCATTATCGAGGGAAGCCTTTCGAAGAATGTTACCTCCCCAACCTACATTTCGACAGTATGAACAGGCTGAGGTATTACACAACGAACACGCACGAAATTTTTCAAGTGTTCTAAACCGAACATGACTGAGAAGTCGACCACTCTACCCAGCTTCCGTTTGTCCTGATATCATCATGAGGATGTGTTTGAGGACTTCACGCAGTTTTCCAACATACCGCAGACTGGAGACGAGATTCGGTGCTCGCAAGGTGATGCTGGATAATGGATTAGTCCAATAAACAAACGCTCGCAGCTTAGCTAGTGTAGGGACCTACCAGGTTCGCTAAGACATAGAAGTGCTCCCTACATTCCGAACTTAGTATCAGATACGTTCCACAACATGATCTACCAAGATATCACCTAATATTCCGGAATTGTTTCTTTCTCCGTTTACAAGCCGGTTCTTTATGCCAAGCTACACGGCCAAATTGCACACGCCCGTTACCTAACATTTGACGAAAATTCCCTTCTGTACCTTTGCCATCGACCAAATGAACCTCATCAATACCAAATAGACCGGTTCAGATGTGAGGCCTAAGTGACACTGCGCTAGACACGTTATTGGGGGCCAACAATTTCTGAGGTCCGTGTGGGGTCTGCCATAGCTATGATAGGCCCTTGGGCGAAGTATTCATAATGTCAGAGATGAAACACTGGTCAATCCCTTACACTCTTGAGGTCACATAGGCATTCATCCTGATGCCGTACCAAGCTCCTGTTAATGCCTGACAGACGATGTGAGCAGGCCACTCGAACAGTGTCCTCTAATGACAGCCAACATGAGTCGTTATTATCACTGAGGTCTGCAGCAATAAAGTGACTGACAAGAGCGCAGTTGTAGGTCGCACAGATAAGAAAATGATGCAAATTCAAGAATATTACAGACTGACAGACAAGTACAATATCACGTCGAAGATGGAGCTAGGTAAGGAATTCTGGGATAAGATGCATATTTAAAGATTTTTCGGTGATGTCTTTCATCTCCTCCCAAACAAATTCTCGAACTTCATCCTGCATATGTGAGTCTCCTCTCTTCCTCGCATCATTGTCAATGTTCATCCAGTAAGACATGAACTCGCCCTCCATGCTAATCATCGGATTCCACTGTGGCCATTCTCCATGGGGGAAGGAGGGGTATGCGGCAACAAATGCCATCCAGAAGATGTCCCGCAGGACTTCGTAGCAATCTGGTTGAGTTTGTTCTATACTGATGTCTTGTACAAGGAAAAATTGAATTTCGTTTGCAAGCGATGCCCATGCACGACCATCAAGGGGGTGGAATTGGGGGGAAAGAGGGAAGAATGGGAACATAAACTAGAAAAAATTGTATCATGGTGTCAAAGCGCATGTAACAACATACCGAGGGCAGTCTTTGACTCTCAAAGCTCAAGCTCCGCACTCCTAAGGTCTGCGGGATGCCTGTGCGGGAATTTCTGCATTCCAACGTTGGTATGATTTGGCTATAGCTATCTGGGACCCGAACTGAAATTTCTATGGGCTGAAACCAGTACTTGAGTCTGATGGGTGACAGGGAGTGAAATTACTAGGCTTACAATGTGTTCGGGTAGGTCTTGAGGCGAAGCCATGCTATCAAACCTGACAGAAAAACACAGTGGATCGAGAACAAATGCATGACGACTTTTTACAGTATTGACATTAATGACGGCCGTCATTTTTGGTGTCGATGAGAGGCAGTGAGGTGGACAAGATCGGGAAGCTGAAGCGCTGAATGTTGAACAGTGGGCGTGCTCTGGCAAAATTTGCAAGGCGAAATTTGCCGAAAATGATCATGTGACTTGAACTTTCATCCAATGGCAATTCCAACAACCTCGGCGAGAAATCATCGCTGGCATGCGCTGATCATGCTGTGTGCCTCATGGCTGAATGTTGAGGGATGGTTATACAAGTACAAAACTGCGTACTAGTGTGTCCAGCCCTCAGCATTCACCTTCTGAGTCTCGGCCATTTTGCAATGACAAGACATGCTGCCTCGCAGTCTGCATTGGACCCCAAAGGTGTCTCCGCTGTATCTCATTTATATGCAGAACTGACTGAACATCCAGTATATCACGAAGTTAGTGGATCAGGGCATATAGAATGTCTTGTATGCCCCAAGAAACATGGTGCTTTTCAGACAATGCGGCGCTGTCATGTTTCGGGTCATGACATGTCCAGGAAGCACCAGCACCATCTTATCAAAGTTGAGCGCGAAGATACAACCCAGTCTACCCCCTCTCGCGCACTCTCACCGCATGCGCTTCCCACCATCGATCGCCACCTGCAGAACAGGTATGCGCAGGCTGTTCCCGATGGCAAGGTGCCAACCCCAGGGCCTCTGTCATCTGCACAAGCACCCTCGTCAATGGACGCCCATCGGGAGAGTGTTGAGGAAAACTATGACAACGAGCTTGAGCTTCCAGTTGCGGAGCTGTGGAGTGAGTTTATGATTGACCGCACATTTGTACACACAGATTATTTCGAGGAAATGTGCAGCCTGTTGGAACGGGGGGAAGTGCTCTTCAGCTGCCCTCTGCATCATGGTGATGATGAATTGGGCCTTGAAATGGAGGATAGCAACAGCGATGAAGATGACCACCTCGAGCCCACCGATGGAGGCATTGAAATACAAGGCAAGTGACCTCCATGTTTGCCCACATCTAAACTGATAACAACATGTAGAGACTTCATTTGGGAGTAACAACCAGGGGAAAAAGGATCATGACATTCCTGATGATGCCCCAACATTCCCATGGTCATCGATCCAGGTGAGTGTCATTCGATCTCCTTCGGTGTGCCTGAAACTTGTGTCCTGCTCAGGAGTTTGCCACACATCTCCTATTCAGCTCCCCTCGTCTTCGCTTTTCAGAGGCCCAGAAAAAATCTATTCTGAATTGGGGGACATCGCTTGGTGCAACGGGTGTTCCTTCATTGCACAGCTTGAAGAAAACCCAGGAACGAATCAAAAATCTTTTCAGTAACCCAACCGAAAAGGTCACTGCTGCATCTGGTAATGTCTTCTATCTCAACTCCATCAGCAAGGCACTCGCAATGGTTTGTAATGACGCATTGTCAAATTCATTTTCTGACTCCATGTACAGGACTTTGCCAATCCCCTCACCCGCTTCTCCATGCAAGACTATCCTGAAGAAGGTGATGGTCGGATGTCCCAGGTCCACCACGGGTACAAGATGCTTGAAGGTCTTCCTGATAACCTAGCACCCCCCTGCGTTCGCAACAACAACAAGATTTTTTTCATTAACGAGCTCCTTCGGCTAGCATCGCGCGAGTATTTCATTCCAAAGAAATACTTTCAGGCAAAACTGGAGTTTGAATCCGAAGCAGAAGTATTATCCTTGGGTCACCTGGTGTCAGTAACAGGAGTATGCTAGACTTTTCTTCGCATCAGTCTATGTTTTTCTGACATTGTCATGCAGATGGGGTTTGCCGTTGATCCAGAAATGGTTGTTGTCAAAGTCTCAACGTTCACACACACGTTTCCCGAAATTGAGGCATGCAAAGCCGAGTTTGGAGTGGGCTTTACTGGTGAGTATCATGCCACTTCTTTGATAACAAGTGACTCACATCACTATATCATCAAGAGTCTTCTGCCCGTCATGCCCATCTTATGCCCAATTCACTGCGTGAAAAGTCGGGTGGGCGGATGGTTTTAACGGTTCCCCTCATTGTTTTTATGGACGATGTGTCCGGAAACGTCTCAAAGCAATGGAATAAGCACCATGTCATTTACATGTCTAATGCTTCTATGTCGCGCGACATGCTTGAGAAGGAGTTTTGTGTGCGGTTTGTCTCCTCATCTCCGCATGCTGCCCCTTTAGAACTTATGCGAGGAGTGAAAGAATCTATCCAGTAAGTGATCAGCGTTGGTCTATCTCCTCATCGACTGAATGATACTCTAGGAAAGCTGCAAGTGACGGGGTTATCACATGGGACGCAAAATACCACGAAGAGGTTATGCTTATCCCATACAACCTTTTCTTGGCCGGTGATAATCCCATGCAGGCTGAAGAATGCAGCCATGGTGGACTGAAGTGCAACTACTTTTGTAGAACATGTAGAGTAGGTGGTACAATGGCTGAGAAGAAGTCAGACAGTGGGTATAGCGATATTTTTGAGGTTAGTTCATATCTCTGAATCAGAAACCATCTCACGGAAGTTGTTCTCAGGCTGGTGAGCTGCGGACACAGGAAAAGACACTATCTGAAATAAAGGAGCAAATCGAAATGTCAAAGCTATCAGGGGGAACCGAGAAGGTGAAAACTGCAGTCAGTCAGACAGGCACACGGGACGCAGCCACTGCAGCCATTGTGGACCGCCTTCTAGACCTCGGAAAGCAGCTGCGAAAGCGGGACAGGGGGAAACCTGCTATTCCTGAAGCAGAGGTACGCGCTCAACTCGAGCGTGAATTCGAAGTGGCACTTGCTGGCCGGTCACTCGAAGACCACATCAACCCATTGCTTGGAATGGCTGGCGTGGATGTTCACAAAGACACTCCAACTGAGATTCTCCACACAATCCTCCTCGGCATCGTAAAATACTACTGGGGCCAAACTGTTTACATCCTTGATAAGTCACACCTCCTCAATGTGTTCCAAACCCGTCTGGAATCCCTGAACAAAGATGGGTTGAAAACGCCTACGCTTGGGGCTGAATACATCGTTCGATATAAGGGCGCACTCATCGGGAAACATTTCAAGAGCCTCGCCCAAGTCATGCCATACTTGATCTATGATATCGTTCCACGCACGGTTCTTGATGGCTGGACCGTCATCGGTGAACTTGTGGTTCTTCTTTGGCACACGGTGATTGAAGACAAAGAGGTATATTTGGTGCGTTACATCCCCCTCCTATGTTCCGCCAAACTGATGATTATCCACTGTAGGCCAAATTGTCCTGTACGATCAATGAATTTCTGAGCATCAGTGCTCAGTGTGCACCAAGTATCCTCATTACTAAGGCGAAGTTTCATTTCCTTCTTCATCTCCCAATGTTCATCCGACGCTTTGGCCCTGCAATTATCTTTTCAACTGAACGGTTTGAATCATTCAACCACGTCTTCCGCTTGGCATCAATCTACAGTAACCGCCAAGCACCTAGCCGCGACACATGCAAAGCATTTGCAGAGCAGGATGCAGTGAAGCATATTGTCACTGGTGGTTCCTGGCTTAATCCGAAGTCACGAAACTGGGTCCGGGCAGGCGAGCGCATCATGTCATACATTGGTGAGCACCCTGAACAGCGCCATCTGTTGGGTCTTCCCAACACAAAATCACAAGTCCCAGGTAAGTTTGATGGCGAATACATGAGATCTACATGTTGACAGGCAGTTTGACAGGTTCTGTTCATCTCCCAACCCACAAGATAAATGGAAAATCTGAAGTTATCCCAGCAGTAGAGTGGACTTCAACTCGATCCGCAGCTGTTGCGCAACCTGGCTTTCATCAAAACGTCACCAGTAACCTCTTTATCAAATGCAAGTCATTTGTGACAACAGATGGGGACAAAGCAAGCATCGGCAGCCATGTGATTTGCAGTTATGATCAAAGTGCCAAAGTTTGTCATTCACCATTCTTATTCACTGCATGCACTGACTTTTATGCCTCTGATACTAGTACTCCATTGGAAAGGTCGTCGAGATCCTCGCTCCTCACCAACAATACATGGCAACCCATATCACCATCAGCCGTCTTCATTTTTTGCCAGAACTTCACCAGCAACTGCGTGTTCCGTGTCTCAGGTTTCCAACTCCAGAATCTGAGGTCGTGATTTCACCTAAGGTATGACATTTACTGCATCACACTGGCTTTCTTGTCTCAAATATCCCAAGAATATACTGTGTACTGTCAACATCCAGCACGATTGTGCTGCATCTGGAACTGCCTGTGACAAACCACAGGAATTTCAGGAACGGCAGGAACGTTCTGAGACCACCAAGAAGAAAGTCACATTTGACCACGCACCCACTAACATGTATGTTCTCAATGTCCATGCGCTGCACAATTATCAGAGGGTTTCTGCTGCAATTCCTGAGGGAATACAGGCTCAGAGGAGCATGGAACGTGCCCTCGATCATCAAGCTATTTGACTCCAAGCTGCAAAGCTTGTCCGTGAGAAGAAGTCCGCAGATACGACCAACATTGCAATCCCCGAAGGCGGAGGTGCCACCACCACTGCCACCAATGCAGTTCCCCCTCCAGCTTTTGATCGTGCAGCCAACATTGCTGCCAAAAAGTCGAAAGGCAAGGGACAGAAGACTGCCTCAACAACGAGAACCTCGAAGGACCCTGCACCTGCGACAGTTCAAGATGGGAGCCTTCCACAGATGGTCCCTCTTGAGCCTCAGGCTCGCTTTATGAACTACCCACCCCCTCATCCCCATCCTCCTGTTCCTATACCGGCATACCTTTCCCCTGCAATGTTCTCTATTCCGACTTCTAGGCAGAGTCAACACCCACCGCTGTACTCCATACCATCTGGTTACTCACAGCCTGATGTGGGCAATCATTATCCACCTCCAATCGCACCTCAACTGCCAGATGACTGGCAAACCAACACTGGCCAATTTCAACTCTCCAGATCACAGCCAGCTGCAAGCAGCAATGTCGGTGTACTGTTACAGTCTGTAGCTTCCAACAGTAGTATTCCAGACCATTTCCTAAATACTTTCCATGTAAATGATAGATAGTGTTGTGCTGTAAAATATCTTTGATGATCTTCCTCCTGAGCTGCCTCATCACATTCTGAGCCGAAGATCTGCACACGATCACTTTACGTGTGTTACAGTTCACCGCTTTCCCTTCAATTTTCCTCCCAAGTTTGCCTTGAACCACACCACTCGTGCTTCCAACCAACGCTTCTTGGTCCTTCCAAGTTCCAATGAGTTTTCTCACCCGTTTTGCGCTGCATCCTGCCTCTGAGTCATCGCCCCCAGGACCTGCTGCATCGATGGACCTAGGGAGTTCACAGAACGAGCTGGATGGCGAGGATTTCTTGGGCCGACGTGCACCTAGCAAGTCACTAAGTCCCCCGTCAACCCCAACCAGCCGCCGAGCACGATCAGAGTCTCTTGATGCAGAACTCGCACGTAGGGAGAATGAAGTTAAACGCCGCAAGAAATATGGAGTTATTCTCTGCGAAGAGCATGGGTTAGCTGAAGGGTCATTGGATGACTTTGCGGAGGTATGGACTCACAGTGTCATCAGTGAACACTCAAAGAATGCCTCCATTGCCAGCTGGATGAAGTAAGAATGCTCATGCGCATCCATGCAAGTCTATTGGCTAGGAACAAGGTAGAAAGAAAGTCAGCCGCTATTGCATTCATCAAGTCCGAAGAATTCAAGGTAAATAGAATCTGTGGGCACAGACAACTACTCACCATTCCACACAGGAAATTCTGAAAGACCGGCTTCGTGCATGCTTGCTGTCCCCAAACTTGACTGCTTATGTTCTCGAGCTGGCAAACAACGTCTTTGTGAGTGCGTGACAATAAGTCATCCACATACCAACTAACTTTCTCCATAGAGCTATGCAAAGAAGAACCTTGAGATGTTCAAAATTCCAGTGGAGGCCATTGAGGACCCCGAGATGTCTGACTCCATTAGCACCCTTATGAAGGACATCCTTACCTCACAGCGATCCAACATGAAACAGAAGGTGAGAGGCATCAGCGATTCAAAAGGATGTCAGTAGCATTAACTATGCACCTAGATTGCTGCTGGTATCCGGAACATGGTACACATATCTGTCCTTTCAAGGTCGCTGGCACCGGGGGGTTCATATGAAGTCACGATGGCACATTGGAGTCGCTTTGCCTTTCTGGTAAGTGATTCTCCTAAGCAGCCCAACCTTACAGCGATTAATACACCAATCATGCAGCGCGCGAGCATGGTGATCTTCGACACTGTTGTTGAGGAATGCAAGGAAGCTCAGGCAGCTCACAAAAAGGCAGGATTGGACGGCAGGCAGCAATTGACCCTGGATGCAGGCAATGATGAGGATGAAACTGAGGCAGCTGCCAGGGAGAGTCCGCCGAACCCTGTGAGGATCTGGGCATCGAGTGAATACTGGGAGTTCTTGGATCTTCTTCTCTGTGATGTCAGGAAGGCTGCTCGTAAAGCGGAGGCAACACCCCATGGCCGCGAGAAGCATGTTCAGGCGTAGGATTTTTCTGGCTCCACCACATTTTCGAAGCTGATTTATGGCGAATCCTACCTACAGGTTTTTCACTGATTGTTTACAGAAGGATCTGCGGAAGTTCCCTGCCAAAGCAGCGCAAGTGAACAATCCCCCATACGAGAAAGTATCTGTTCAGTGGCAAAAGGCCATACACACCGAGCTCATCTGGTAATGGTATTCGTTAATATGCTCACTATAATGTTCTGCGCTACACAATCATGTACCTACGTTATGGTCAATGGCAATTAGTTTGAAGATTTTTCACTGCAAATATTAGACCCCAGTAGGAGAGCATCACTGACAGGACAGTATCAGCACCATTGTCGCCATTCGCCAATACTACAGCCGGTCATCAAGCTACCATGCAGGACAGGACAGTGAAAGGTTAGTTGTGGCGTTCAAACCAGGTTCGTGCACTGGTTGATGTTGGCTGGTAGAGTCTACCATAGATATGATGCTTCAGCGAAGCACACGTAGAGAGGTAGTCAAACATCATCAATGCATAAAATCTGACCTCAGACAGGCCTTCGGCCAATTGCTGTCCAAACCGCCAGCTTGCAACATATGTAGAGTGCTCAAGCCATGAGCATATGGTAAGTGCCATCTTTGTTGACAATGAATTATGTGAAGTGAGACAGCAGGGACCCCCGGTGTTAAGGCTATCATTGATGCTGCTGACTACGCTAATGTGTCATTTGACGAAAATTCCCTCAAGAACCACTCCCAGACCCTTGCTAGACCTCGACCCCCACTAGGGTCAATTTGACCCCCCACGCAACTGACCGTGTAGTGGAATTGCAATTGTGCACAGAGCACCGAAGGCGTCTGGGTTTGCGGGCCGAATATCTGATGCTGAGGGGCCAGGGTCAACATTAAAGTAGGAACCATCCTTTGGGAAAACTCACAACCTCCCACGTCTATTCGCCTTCCTTCACGATCCACTTCATAGAACTCTGAACACTGTATGACTGTCGTCACGAGATGGTTGCCTGCAAGAGTGGTGGACAAGGCTTTCAGCAGCAGCTCGAATTCTTCGTTATTCGGAAGCGAGTGACCCCTTGGTTGATGCAGTACCCAGCTTTTATCCTGACCTGTAGATGCCACGGCAACATCGTGCTGAGCCCGCATGCGACGCACCATATCTTTGCAGCTGGATACACGAGAGACAACTGGCCGACAAACCGAATTCGTGGGATCGATACCAAGTTTCTGCAAATCTTCGAATATGTTCCCGCGACGTTTGAAATTAAAATTTTTAGGTGAGTCGCCATAATCGCCCAGCTACTTATGTCAGGCTCACTAACGGCCCACAGATAATTGTCACAACTCACCAAAATCTCCGGACCAGAACATTTGTCCAACCATGCAAGCTCGTCATCCAATTTTAATCTAAACCTATCCGGAGTATCTCGTGTCCATGGGAGCCATAGTTCACAATCCAACTATGGTTTGATTGATGGTTAGATCCGAATGCATATAGGGAGAGTGTACCAACAGGCATGTATTTAAGTGGCCCAGTACAACAACCAGGGCATGGCTCGACATCAATCATCACGTCTGTGGAACCACTATTGCTGGTACGACAGACAACCCTTGCATCCCAAATGGATCGAGGAAGGTGAGCGTCCTTAATAGCGATGGAAGAGCTGCGAAAATAGGAGTCGTCGACACTTGCATTCCACAGGAAATCATATACATGGTTAGCAAAGCTTGCCCACGATGACCAGACCCGTTGATCTGCAGAGTATCGATCACAGACAATGCGCGCCCGTAATCTACCAAGGTAGTATCCCAATCCAACTGCAAAGCGAGATCTGGCATTGTCATTGGCATAGACTAGAACGATGAGAGTGTCTCCTTGGGATGAGAATGTGACTGTATCGCCTGCGATCTTCTCCGGGAAGGTGCCACAGCGGGTGAAACCATGCCACAAGGCGTGCTTGTCATAGAGCATAAGATCCCAGTGCTGCTCCTCGACGTCTTGAAAGCAGTCGAGATAAAGTAGCGTAAACTCTGGCCAAGTGTCGGGAATCCATGCACGGTTCAAACACCTGGCGGAGCTAAGTCCGCGAGATTCCAGCTCGATGGTGATGAGGTTTCCATGACGGTCGAGACATGGCAATATGGCTTTGAAGTGATGAGGGCCGCGGCGATCGGGTATAACTGGCAACCAGACTTGGATGCCGAGATTGGTGACATCAAATCTATAAAGTCGACGAGAGTGTGCACCGCGCTGCAATGGTTCCAGGTTGTCGTGGTCTGCGTCAACGTCGAGTCCGCTTTTACGCATGTACTCCTTTAGTTCATCGACGAACTCCGGGGGTTGCAGTCTTTTCATGTCCTGACGTCCCCGAAAACAGCTCGGGTCATCTGCAAGGACACTTCTGTACCACCCGAACCGTCCCTTTCGATTCCATGCAAATATACTGTGATCACTTGTTACTCGCATTATTTCCAGCTGCAAACGCTGGAAAGCTTTCGAGCCCTCTCCATACAACATCGGCATGTTCACGCCGAATAAGCCCAACAACGAATATGCTCGATCTTCCACTCGCGTCGTCTTCCGGTGAGCGGCCCAAGACATCATTTGGGCAACATCGGGTCGATGCCGCGGCTCCAGGCCAAACCTCAGAACATCGCATGGAATTCCTGTGATCTGCTCCAAGGTGGATGTCACGTCCTCTTTGGTGCCTATGGACACCCATCTCTTGTTAAAGAATTCGGCTGTCCTCGGAGCGATAAGCTCCTGGAGTGTCCAGCCTCGCGAAAACCACTCCGGCCAACCGTTGGTCCTCCCAAACTTCCCGAAGTCTTGTTCAGTAGGAAAGGCTGACTCATCGACATCGTTGAGGTAGATGTAGCACTTCTGCGAGTTGCGGTACCACCGGTACATCGAGTTGATTGCCTCCGAGAGTTCCGCACTGCTCCGCTTGTCGATGCAACATGTATCGATCCACAACCACCTATAGCCGTCGTTCTGCGCCTGTTCGCAGCTCCTGATGATCTTTTGGTAGCCATCGCGATCCCTGACATTTCCCCTTCTTCGTGCGTTCATTGTAACGAGCCCGGTAATCTCCTTGTAAGTGACCTCAGTTCCCCAACGATGTGAAAGTATAGCATAACTTGTCTTCTTATCGTCGAGTTCCTTCAGGACCTCGATTTCGGGGTCGGCTCCTTGGATGTCCCTTTCCCTGTCAAGAACGGCGCTTATATCCAACAGTCGCATCTTCCTAAGAGACGAAGGAAAAGTTCAACCTATCAATGCTAGATCAACAGCGGTGAGCGAGCCGCAGATCATTGCACATACTGCCCGGGGATCCGAGACTACAGGACGACTCTTCAGATGGTGGGGATTATGTGTCTGGCAGAGAGAAAACGGGGCGCTTGAAATAACCCCCTCGAGTCGAACAGGACGCATGAGACCCAGTTCCGGCGCTAGGCAGCCACAACAAGAAAACATCATGTCCAGACATCTCAACGAGGGTCCTCAGGATATTCCTTGATGTGATTTTAGGTATTTTGGAGCTGGCTTACCGATTAGCATGAACACTACAATGCAGTATTATTCCAGGACGCGTAAGCAAGTCCTGGTCTGAGGACCTTTGTGACGCTCTTCCGCTCCGGTCCACCGGTCCTGAGCACGTCCGGACGTATTGATTGGCAATGCATTCGCACGATTAAGATAAGGTGATTTTCGCTGGTTCAGTGGTTTGTTTCCGAGATTTTAACCCCTGGTTATAGATGTCTTTGTTGACTGAAAGTGATGACCATATCATGGTTTCTCAGAGCGATTCAGTGTATCGTTTGGTGCGAGACGTCCCCGCAGATGGGGGCGAGATTAGTATAGAATATGCATATCTTCGTCAGCACGGTTCTCGTTATCTGCATGGTCCACAAACACTATAAATACTGTAATTGTAATACAGAAGATTGTGATCCTTGATGAGCACGGGAAAAAATCACTGCATCCTGGAGTGCCGGGAGGGAGGGTGTATTCATTCGTATTTTCGCTAACCGCTGTAAAACCGAGCTGCAACTTGTAAGTGAGCTGTGGCTGTGCCGGGGCCGGAAGCGGAAATATTGGCGCCGTGCGGTCAATGTATCTACTTGACGATCATGGCACAACGACGGGTACCAACTATCGATGACCTCAGGGTATCGCTGTCTCTTTAGACTTTCATGCTATTGGTATTAATATCTTCCTCAGGTCAAGCTTTGTTATATCTGCAGAGAAGAAGAACGGTACGATGGTAGGTCTGCTGAGTCACGTATCTCGCTCACAAAATTCATGTCTCGCAACTGTTCAGCGCCTGAGAACCCGCCGCGAACATGGACACATCCGTGCAGATGTACACTGGTCGCACACGAATCGTGTCTCCTTCAATGGATCCAGTCCTCCCAGCAGACCCGGTCCCGTGCGCCAAATGCCCTCAAGTGTCCTCAATGTAGCTCGCCTTATGTGCTAGAGAGCAACAATCCCATCATTTTACGTCTTCTGGATGCAGCCAACAAGGGTCTCTCTGCGATAGGAAAGATTGTCACTGTCGCGAGTTTCACCGTAGTCGTGGTCTCTATTGGCACGGGTGATTTTCACTGTGGTTGTTCGGAGTGGTAATGAATGACTGACATCTGTTTCCAGGCATGTATATTCTCTGTACCACGTATGGCGCCTACGCTCTTCGGGAGTTTCTGGGACCCGAGTTCGTTATTGCAAGTTTCTCTGATGTGTGGGCTAGACTGACTAAGCTTCAACAAGGATGTTCGACATACTACTGTCAGATGATCCCGCTAGATGGCCCTGGCACAGTTTTATCAATCTCCCGCTCATTCCACTCTCTCTTATCATGTCCAGACTTCCAACCAAGTCCTCAATTACACCACTCGTTCCAGTTCTACTCGCATGGCCAACGTCTACTCCTATTCGCGCGAATGACAGCATCATCCTTGATGGCTGGCGAAATCCATTTTTTCGCACTGACCCACGAGAATTCTTGCATCCCCTCCCGCGCTGGCCACCACCGCCGATGATCCTTGGTCTTTTTGTATTCCCAGCAGTTCGGCAGGCCTACAAGCGCATGCTTGGCAACTTCACTCGGTGGCTGCTCAACTCGAACACTCCTCATGGCCAGGACATGCAGCGTGTCCTCAACGGCAACGACGACGAACCGTTTCTCCGGATTAGAGTGAATGCTAATGTGGAGGAAGATGTGCCAATTGGACAGGCCAATGTGCATGGACAGCCGCCGGGCCAACAAGGGCTTGATGCAAACAACGATAACGAAGCAAACGCACCCGCCGGAGACGCTGTTGCAGCAGCAGAGAATACAATCCGCGTTTCTGGGACTTCATTGGGTCGACTAATCGGCGGTGCACTTATCATTCCCCGTATATCCAGCTTCATGGGGTCGCTGTTGCTTCGCCTATCGAAGCACTCGAAAATACTACGGAAGATACTCGCGGTACGACCGCCGCTTCCCACTGGAGTGGTACCCCCCGCGATACCGCGATCTCTTTTTAATGGTAAGGCGTGGTCCGAAATGAGCTTGCTGAAGCGAATTAGCTATGTGGGGTACCTAGGTTTGACCGTTGCATGGAGGGGAACCATGACATGGGCTGAATGTGACCCGGTTTGGTCAGTTCACCCATCTGGATGACAGCGAATTATTGATGTGAGCTAACGCCACTAACAGGTGGAGAAATTCATTGGGTTTGGGGGTCTTCGTGATGGTAGGCCAGCTTTCCATCGTATTGTTGACGGCTTTTTTAAGGCGCAATTTAGGCAAAGGACTGTGTTCATCTGCTACACCTTTGGCTCACCAAGCGCGAGCTTGAGAGTCGTCGGGTGAAAAATAGGTCTTTTGAGGATGTTGACGTCCAGGAGTTGGACCTCATTAACCCATCTGTTTATTCGTGATTTTGTTGCATTCTCGACTGGCCTACTCTCCTTCAAGTCGTGATTGTCTGTTCGCGGTCCATACACACACTCCGTAGTTTGATATAACCCATCGTATACCGCAAGTGCTGTCCCGTGGTTATTGTGTCAAACGAGTTCCTCGTTGGTGATGCTACAAGGTACAGAAACAAATGCACTGAGATACAGCAGATGTATGAACCTCTAGATCAGTCCAGTTCTAAGACCGTGCCACGCTGCACACTTCCCCATCCTACACAAGAGCAACGTCAATACTTCAAGGGCTGCACGCGGGCGATACTCACCAACTAGTCGCCAATGCTTCTCGATACGACGTGATAGTGCGACCTTCTCGCCGATCTCGGTGCAGGCTGGCGATGTAAGCTGGATCTTCGCAAGATCCGCCTTAACGCTTAATACACGGCCACCTGTCGACGTTGATCCGATATTGATGAGCAGAAGTTCGTTTTTCGCGAGTTTGGAGACTTTAGTTTGTTTCTTGTCTTCTGTCCTGACACCGAGTAGTCGGCGGAGTAAGAACAAACTAATTTCCAACTCTGATTTTTGTTCATCGTAAATAACATTTAGGTGTTCAATTACAAGAGGGAACAGTGCGCTTACCGGTATACACCTTGGGCAACTTGCCAACTGCGCCCAGAACCTGTCCCACCAAACGATCGGCACGGCAAAGTGTAGGGTCAATCTTCGTCCCGACACCAATGAGACCACCCGGTACAGCAAACGATAAATGATTGTTTTCCGCATGCAACGATACGATTCTGCTGAAAATGGGCTTGCAACGATTCCGTCCAGCACTGTCTTTTGTAACGATTCCCGGTCGAATTTCAACCTCCTGCCCGACACGTAGGATACCCGTAAGAATCGATCCTCCCGCTACTCCTCCCTTTAGTTCATCCACTTCCGCGCCAGGCTTGTTGACATCAAATGATCGAATGACGATGAGCCTCGGATCCGAGGTAAAGTCGCGGACAGGAATTGGTATCTTTTTAACGATGTATTCGTTCACTGCGTCGATATTGTATTTGAGCTGAGCAGAGATGGGGACTATTGGCGACGATTCTGCGACAGTGCCTAAAGGGGTTGTGCCTGATCAGCGGCCGTGGAACGTTCGACGAGAAAATAAAATAAAAACCTTTAACAAAAGCGGCGATGCTCTTCTGGTGCTCGAGGGCCTGTTCCTGTTTAATTAGGTCGACTTTGTTCTGGAGGATAATTATATTCTCCAGCTTCATTATCTCCACTGCCGCCAAGTGTTCCGAGGTCTGAGGCTGAGGACATGTTTCGTTGCCGGCAACCAGTAGCAGCGCCGCGTCCATGACTGCCGCACCGTTAAGCATGGTGGCCATGAGAATGTCGTGTCCCGGACAATCGACGAACGATACGTGGCGTATGAGTTTCATGCGGTGTCCGCAACCTGGTCGTTCGCATGGTGGATTATCCTCTTTATCTGAACGGTATGATCTATAGCATCCTGGACGTGGGCACGCTGGGTTTTCACATTTATAGATCTAACCGATGTGTGGGAATCAGTTTGAGTTGATGAAAGGGCTGGGAGGGATTGAAATTTACTTTAGCGTTAGCATAACCAAGCTTGATGGTAATATTACGGACGAGCTCGTTCTTGAATCGAACCGTTTGCACGCCTGATATCGCTTTTACGACAGTTGATTTTCCGTGAGCTACGTGCCCTATGGTACCTGCAAATAGCACGCGTTTTCTGATCAACACCAACACCACCGGGGTCTGAGGATAACAATTACCAAGGTTGATTGTCGCCTGAACAACATACAGCGCTCAGTTACTACATCCAAACATACCTCCTGCCCACTCATCAAACGCACCTGTTTCGAGATAACCTCAGGCGAAAGAGGTGTCAGAGTTGAAGGATCAACGTCAATCTGTGGAATATCTTCGACCTCGTCCTCTGAGTCTTCTGACTCTGAATCGTCGTGACGCTTTTGCAGTGTTTCCTCGTCTGACATTTTTTCGTCGGTTGTCTGTCTGTGACCGACGTGTGAAGTTGGAGATATGATAGACGATATGATCGTTCAAGCGAGTCAAATCTTCCAAAGCGTCACGGAGCACTGATCGGATAAGGAAACCTCTCCTCGGGGGGTTACTTGACCTGCTTCAATCATGACTAGATTAGGGGGCTCGTTAGCATTTGGCATTGCTTTACCAGACGAATGAGGTGGGAACGTCGCTATGCGTCTGCGAAAACGCTCCAGATGAAAAATCCAGGCAGATACGCAAAACTGCCTCTCTGCTAGATCTCTCCTGCGACATGGCAAATACTGGTGCTCCACAGGCAGCATCTGGGCAGAATACGTCATATTTCATGGAGCTCCGCGGATGACATTTTACTAGATCGTCGTGTCCCATTCCTCTCCCGTTCCAAATATTTTTTAACTACCATCAAGCAGCATACCAATCATGCTCGGTGAAGGTAGGACATCATGCACGGTGAAGATGGAAGTTACCACCTCGCTGACTAGCATACTTTCCCTCTGCAGCAGACGCCAAATTTCCAGGTCAGGAGGGTGGAGGAATACCCCCTTCACCTTCTGCTGTTAACCCCGGACAGGTGCATCCACTTCACTTTTTTTATATGTCACAACTAACGGACTGTAATCACGCATAGGTTTATCCAAAATCCAGCCCCCATGGTAATTTCCCATTACGATGTCGGACCGACCCCAGCTCATTTTTCTGGTAGCCGCACCAGTTGGCTCCATTCCAGGTTCAGGGAACGAGCCCGGCACTTCCTGTATTATCGGGAATCCCTATCTTTTCGAGGATGCCCTTCAGAAGCTGGAAATTTCATTGGACAACTTAATTCAGATAATTGGAAGCGAGCAAAAGGCGACCGGGTACTCCGAGGAAGCGACTAGTCTTCTAGAAAAGTTCGAGGGCTGGAGGGAGGAATTGCGGGCCGTACACGCGGATCGGTCGCCTGGCAGTTACCCTGAACGGCCTCAATCTGGGGCATCTGGTGGTCTTTTCGTTGACTGATTCCACTGTATGACTCGTATGATTTCATGTCGTATATAATACATTGTAGCACTACGCCGTGCAGCAAAAATGGTGCGATACTTTACAGAACAAAAAATGCAAGCCAATTTTCCCATTCGTACAGCAGCTAGACGTCCCCCTTTGCTTTAGAGAGATCCAAATAAAATGTAAGTAACAACGAGAGCCAGAGAGACAGATGGGGTAGATGATTGTGATTGAGACATGGGGACGTTCAGCATGTGCGTTTCCAAGATTGTTGGGATTGAGGTTTTCCGGTGCAAAAAATTCCAAAGTGTCGAGGGGTGCGTGTGAAAACTCTAGGCGTGCTCGATGCATCATCACCGCCGGATGGGTCAGGGTCGGGAGGCGGGTGGGAAGGATGCTGTCGGTGGACAGGTCGAGAGTGACCAGAATTCAATCGGGTCTTCTTCTTTGATTGCCGGCAGTGCTTTTCTTCGTGAGGCGAGGGTTTCGAAGGGAAAGCATCCGGTGCTGTACAGTGTTAACTTGGTCGTCCTGTGGTCCATAATATGTATAACCTACGAGGCATCGATGCGGCAATATTATTGATTGGCCACGGTGGCGTACGCCTGTGCTGATCGGTTGGCGTTTGTAGCACAGGTGCGGTGCGCTTCGCCTGAGTAGTGGCGAAGTTCCTCATTGACTCCGCTATGCCAAGTTGTGCATAGGGATCGCTGTTGTGGCAAATGACCAAGCGGGTGGTGAGCGGCAGAAGCAGTCTATCTACTCGTTCTGCAAGGAGTTATTAGGACGAACACTTCGGAAGGCTGTTTATGAATTAAGCTACCTAAAAGTTCGGCCGGGAACTCCTCCCGATGTTGTCGCAGGAGGACAAGCATTTTAAAATAAGCAGATTTGAATGGCTGATACTTGGCTGAGCACGACGTAAATAGGTGAAGCTTGAGGCCGACTTGAGTGAGAGTCATCCGTGCCACCTTGAAATTACCTTGGTTATACTGCGGTCGAGAGCCACCAGCGGGGGGTGGAAACATTACACACCTCGACTATGGCAAGTAACTGACGACATCCGGCGGTGAGAAGTGTTTGCATGACGTAGTGGTAAAACTATCCCTACCTTCCTACCGTGGTGTTTGACGACGGCGTCAGTGAATAAATTGTTATGTTTCATAAGATGCTCCGCCGCCTCTAAGAAATCCTGTAATGACGACAAACGATGTGCTATATCTATAGCAAACTCGCGAATGTTTAGAGGGGGGAGTGGCATGTCGTCGGACATCGGGGATAAATTGAAGGAGAAGAACGAAAGTTCGGAACTAAGAAAGAGGGAAGGGCCAGGAAGCAGAGGTGTGTGCTGTGGCACAGTAGTCCGGTATTAAAAGACTCCAGCAGGCACCGAGAATATTATAGTTGGCATAAAGTCGCGCGGTACATCCCGAAGAACGGGCCTGGATGATTGATACCCACTCAGCGCCAACTGCTGGTCGGCCAACGTTCCAACCACTGGCGGTACTTTCCATTTTTACTCCCTCGGAAAGTGATCACCGTTGCCAAGGAACCTTCCAGACGCTGGTTTTGTTTTCCTAAGATAGACCATGCCCACTGAGCACCCTTGATTTCGAAGTTTCGACTCGGCTCAGCCCCGTTGGGCAAGGCAAGTCACGTGTTAATAATCGTCGCGGACAGATCTCGTTTCTCAAGAGCTCATTGGCCAGAGACAACTTGTTTACGTCAGCAATTGCAATACTCTTGTTTCACAGTCACATCACACAGGGAGGCAACAGCGTGTAGGCTGTCGGGCTGATCCGCATGCTCACAGTCTCCGTCATTATTGTGTTTCTTTCAGCCCTGGAACGACCAAACTGTACATGTTAGGGGTACTCGCGGTGGTTGTGTACATACGAACTTTCCCGTGCGAATCGGGTTTACGTACGGCCACCAAACAACGCGTCTAATAATATTATAAGCCCAAAGGCGTGTCTACTACGTCTTCATCGCGCCGAGCCAACAAAGGCACTCCGTCACATAGCCGTGAGGGTGCAGCGCAGGTCGGAAGGGACCCACAATTATTAAAATGGAGTCGTCCACACAGAGAGCCGAAGCAGAGCGTCAGCGGCAGCTCGAGATTCGCAGGCAGATCAAAGCCTTGCAAGCTGAACTGACAGACCTTCCCAGCGACAGCGTCCTGCTGTCGCCCGAGCGGAAACGCACTGGATCCGTTTTGCTTGCACCGTCTACGCCATCTCCAAGTGAGTATTACGTGTCTTGTGTTGAGATGATATCAAGTCAGCTTTGGTGATAGGGAAGAAAAGGCGACTTGGACACGGGTCGGATCCAGGACGTAAGCTGGCCTCCAAAGGGAGTGTGAGCCATCCACGGCCACGGGAATCAAATGGGCAGGCTAATACGACCAGCCATACATTTACGCCACCGCCTGTAGTCCCCCAACACTTGAAGCCTCCACCATCAAACGTCCTTCAGAAACTTTCAAATCTCCGCAACCAGTCTGGTGAACAGTCAACACCTTTATATAACCGATCCTCCAGTCTATCTGAGAAGCCCCAACCTCGATCCGATGTGACCGTGGCGAGGCAACCCGTCCACGAGGTTTCTCATGAGTCCTCCCACTCTGTACCCGAAAGGGATGACAGTCTCGCGATTGTGGAGGAACTGCGGATGGGCCCTATGGATCACAAAGCACCACTGGACGACCCTCTTTTCGACCACTTCGAGCCCAATTCCGGCATCCGTCTTTCGTACGTACTTAGTAGTCAACTCTCCATCCGGCATAATTTAACGCCGGGCGTCCCTGGTCGACCACAGCACGAGGTCACTTTCGCATGAAGACCTCCAGGAGTATCTCCGCGGCCGTTACTACCTTTCTCCGTCTCGCCTATATTCCTGCATTCGCCTCCTCCCAAACAAATCAGGATATGATGTTCCGGTGGAAGGTGACTGGGTGACGATTGCTGTAGTCGCTGAACGCGGGCCGGTTCGCGTCAGCCGTGCACCTGTCAGTGCCGAACCTGGGGATGACGGTCATGCTTCGGACAACGGAACTAGCAGTGCATTAGGTCCCCGTGAAAGGCCGACCAAGAAACAGAATCACCCACCCAAGCCTCACGGAAAAAAATACGTGAATATGAAGCTGATAGACTTTGGAGCCCGTTCTAGATCTTCGGCAACGGGGGGAAAGGCGACTCTGCGGGGGGACGCATTTTTGTCGCTGCTGTTGTTTGAATCGGATGGTTTCGATAAGGTCAAGCAAGATGATGGGACGGAACGCAAAATATACAAAGGTGGCAGTAGAGGGGCATACGAGGCCATGTCAAAGCTCAAAGAAGGGGATGTGATCGCAATTTTGAACCCCAGGGTATTGAAACCCTATCAGGTAACCCTCTCCGGGCAGAGTTGCAGTCTTTCATTCATACTGACTCTCGGGCTAGCGCTCTGACGACAATCCTCATCCAACAAACAACATTCTTGCTGTTACTCCAGAATCTGCAGGTTCCATCGCATTTATTGGACGTGCAAGGGACCTTGGCATGTGCAAAGTCACGAAGCGCGATGGGACCGTTTGTGGAAGCTGGACCGACAAGCGCGTGAGCGAGGTGTGCGACTGGCACTTGACAAATGCTGTTCAGAGACAACGTGCAGGCCGTGCAGAATTTTTTGTAGGGTGAGTCACTAATAATATAACCAGATAATATAACTATAATTTTGCGTGCAGAACCTCGGGCATGTCAACCTCTGCAGCGCGGAAACGTAAAGGGGATTACGACCCATCCCGTCAATGGGGTTTGAAACCTGAGCCCACTTCAAATGATTCGACTTACGTCGTCTCTGGTCATGTAGTCGGCGGGTCAGCGGGTAATTTGTTTGTCTCGGAAAGATTGGGCCGGGAGGCACAGGCCAGGGCGAAACGTCAGCTGGAGAAGAATGCCGATCGGGAACTCAAGACATTACTGGAGCGGGACAAGGAGGGCATGAAAGCAGTCACAAAAGCCCGGGAATACGCTGCCCAAATGTCCAAGCCGTCCAAGGCAACATCCAAAGGGAAAGTTGACAAAGGCAAACAGAAGGCGCGAGACCTGTTATCCACAGATGATGAGGTGAACACGTCGGTTGCAGAAGTTTCGTCTTCATCTGTGAAGCAAGCATACTCGGCGAGCATAATAAAGCAGCTTGGATTTGATCCCGCTGCTAAAGTTGGAAAGCGGGGGGATGATCCTTGCTTGCAGAAGAAGGTACGTCAAAATCGGGACACGATGGAAATCTCCCACCCCAACCCTTACTGTGCCTTCGTAATAGATAGATGCATTGACTGCAGTTCAATCGTCCAGGAAGAACATAGACCTCGGTCCGCGACCCGGTCCAAAGGTTCGATCAGGTGTGTCTGTTCCAGCTTTTATGCTGGAGAAGGCCGAGGATATCGACGAATGGAGGCATACTCTAAGTCCCGACGATGTGCATTCGGGAGATGAGGCTTTGGCGGATTTGGACAGTGATTTATGAGACCCATAGCATATTAGATATCACGTTATACCTAGCTTACACGAGGATACGGATGATCGACGAACAACGGTAACCGTTGGGAAACGAAGGAGTTCACAGCAATGAGGGAATAATGGCCGTTGGGGAGCAAGAAATTCAGACACTAATCACAGTTTACAATCCCAAACGAAATATCCGTCCACCTAGTCAGCCTTTTTGTCCGACACCAGACCATTCGACTTGTTGAACTCAGTCGCGAGACGGTCGTATTCAGCGGCCTGTTGAGCTGCCTGCTTCTTCAAAGTTTCTACAGGGGAGTAAAATTATCGACGGGAACGGCATTGGCAATGTCAGTTGCATTACTAACCAAAATCACGAGACCGTGTCTCGCTCTCTGCTAATTTCTTCTTCAAATCGTCAATCTGCTTGGATTGTTCTTCAAGGACGGCGGTGCTCTTGGAGGAGTTTGCAGCCTGCATATGCAAGGGAGATGCATCAATAATACGAAAGATTGTAGTCATAATCAAGGAAAACTTGCCGCTTTTTTCAGCTTTGCATATTCCTCCTGTGCGTGGATCAGGTCCAGAATGATGTAGAACGTGCGCGTCAACACGAGCGAAAGGAAGAGGCAGAATCCTGTGAGATACATATTCCTCTGGGCGCTGCATCCATCAAAGAGAAGCACGTCATCAGAAACGCCCATGGACACGTGTTTGGCAAAAGGCGGCGTACTAGAACTTGCGAGCTGCAACGGAGGACTCGGCTCTTACATCCTGCATCGCTTGGCCTTTCTTGAACATTTCTGCTTCTTCGGTTACCCGGAACATTCGTTGGAGAGCGTCCATGAAGAGAATTCCAACGAAACTGGGGGGGAATGGGTTTTTAGCAAAGTCGGAAGTAACACGGGGTATATGTGGTGAACATGATGCATGTACATACATGAAGGATATCTTGAGGGCATATGCGATCTTTGCCACTATAGGGCTCTCAGACAAGAAGCGGAATACTTTCTTCCTGATTGTATATGGAAGGGGGAACACCAGGATGCAGAACGTCACCATCTGCGAAGCGATGATACCATGAAGTGTCGTGCCAGACCAAGTAGGCTGCGCAACGCACCTCCGCCGCAAGAAGCAGGAACGTCAAGGAATAGCTGAGCGGTAGACGGTTAGAGAGCACTTTCTAATATCATGATAATACTCTTACTAGATGGTCATTGTTGGAGTGATCTTCGGTACAAATGAGGTGGGAGGAATGCGCTGGAGTACCTGCAGACGTGGTCGGCTGCATGTATATCTCGTGCACGTGAGGCGTGACGTCACACACATAGCCATTGCTATGCTTATCTAATGTTTTCCCATCGCCGTAGATCGCGACTCGACGCGTCAGATCTTCCCGCTCTGATCAGAAAGATACAAAAGGGCGCATCCACCGAACTGCTTATCAGGACTATTACCGGGTCTCATTTACATAGAAGCTGAACACCAAACATGGCACCGCTCGCAGTGCACATCAAGCATGCTGGAAAGGTGCACGATGTCGAGCTCGATCCCGATCTGCCTCCTACCGCGTTCAAGGAGGCAGTATACCAGGTTACCGGTGTACCTCTTGACAGAATGAAAGTGATGGTCAAAGGTGGTGTTCTCAAGGTATGTGCATTTGACACCCCTCACTATGATCCTAAACTTATGCGTTTCCTTGGAAGGACGACACGGATTGGAAGAAAGTAGCACCCAAAGCCGTGCGTTGCCAAGGACCCGCAGCATGGTAATGACGAATACTGATTTTTCCTTCCTACTTTTCTCTTAGGGTCAAACATTCATGGTGATCGGTGCTGCAGGTGAACTTCCCAAGCCGCCCGAAAAGCCCGTAGTTTTCCTCGAAGGTATGTCAAGTGATATACGCGTCATCCTCGAAACTAATAGACGTTATACCTACCAGACATGGACGAATCAGAGTTAGCGCAGGCGGTAGGGTTACTGTGCTATGGAATAGCGTTTTCACTGACTGCGCTCACAGCTCGCACTGCCTGTAGGACTAAAGAAGTGAGTATTCGCGCCAACTAACCCAGACACGTCCCTGATCATTTAAAGTCTTGGTAATACGTGTTACATGAATGCGACTATACAAGCAATGCGGGCGATACCGGAGCTCCGAATAGCCCTTGGCACGTACGTTTGGTTCTATGCTGCGTTTAACGCACATATATCCTGACTGCCGCCTCTGCGAAATAGGTCATCCCCATTAGACGTCCTACCGAAGGCATTGCGTGACTTGTATAACAACATGTCGAATACCACGGAAAGTGTAGTTCCCATCTCGTTTTTGACCGTGCTTCGTCAGGTGGTGCCTCAGTTCGGGGAGCTGGATAGATCGAAGGCGGGTATGATGCCAGGCTATGCGCAGCAGGGTCTGTTTTCATCTCAACTTTGGGCCAATGAAACCATTTATTCATTTCCTAAGCAGATGCAGAGGAATGTTGGACGCAAATGACGAATGCACTCAAAGAAGTGCCTGGCATTGGTGCTGACGGCTCCTCTGTATCTGGGAAGAAATTCGTAGATCAATTCATGACAGGAGAAATGCGTAGAGAGTATGTATTTTTTCGTTCTCTCTTTGGGAAAGCCGCGATAATGTTGGTGTAGACTCAAATGTGATGAAGATGAAAATGAGCCACCGACTGTCTCCACTGAACGGGTCCTCAAGATTGAGTGCAACATATCAAACACGACAAATTACATGCATACCGGCATCATGGATGTTCGTGTTAGATTTACCAAATCCCGTTCACGAGATGCTAACGTGTGATGGATGTATCCAGGCCTTGAACCAGAAAGTCGAGAAGAATTCATCTTCCCTGATGCGTGCGGCCATGTATACTCAAACTTCTCGAATGTCCCGCCTGCCAAGTTACCTTACTGTACATGTGGTTCGCTTCGCATGGCGTCGTGATATAGGGAAGAAAACGAAGATTATGGTTAGTTGTCTATAAACTTGCCTGTTTTGAGTCTAACGTAAGAGCCTGTAGCGCAAAGTGAAGTTCATGACGGAGTTCGATGCTCTCGATATAGCGACCCCGGAACTTGCGCAGAAACTTACGCCCGTTTCCCGGAGGCTGAAAGAAATTGAGAAGGAACGCACAGAACGGAGGAAGGTCCGTAAGCGGACCAAGGTGGTGCAGGCTTCTACTCCAGCCCCAAGCACTTCTCAATCAGACATGAATGTCGACGAACCCCAGGCATCAGTATCAACTGCAGCGCCCGGAGAGCTTGAAGAGGAAGACGTGTATCGTTCACGAGAACTGACGGAATTAGAGGGTTTGGTAGACCCATCGTTGAAAGAGGATTTCGGATGCAGTGTGACAGGCTTGTATGACCTCGTGGGTGTGTCTAATTTCTTCGATTTTCCCTGCCGTATTCTCAGCAGTACGTGTCTCCAGCTATTGTGACCCACAAAGGCGCACAGGCAGACGCTGGCCACTACATGGGCTTTGTCAAGAAGAGCGTGTTCCATGGCGGAAGTTCTGTAAATGGCTCCGCGTCTACTCCTGACAAGGGCTTCGACGAAGATGATGAGGATTGGTATAAGTTTGACGATGACAAGGTGTCAATCTTCCCCAAGGAGAAGTTGGGAACGATTGATGGCGGAGGTGAGTTACTCGAGCCTTTTGCATTTAAATTGTACTGACATATGGCCTGGTTTGGAAGGCGAGGATTCCTCGGCATATGTTCTCCTGTACAAGAGCAAAACACTTGGGTAATTGTGTCATTATATGCGTACGTATGAATACATAGAAGGCCAAGCTACCACACATGTTTGTTATTCAGTCAATGTACGGATGTACTCATGAAGAATTTTGATAGTTGAACGACGCACGGTCTCGGATTCCAGCGAAATGGACAATCTTCGATGGTAGCACATACCTTCGAGAGCGTAGGAATTCCGCACAGAAATACAAATTAGACTTATACCTCAAGAGAGATGATCCCGCTTTTGTGACGAGGTGACGGCTGTGAGTGATGGGCGTTCATTATGCTTTGGGACAAAGGGGCTGCTCGAACTCCGGCATACAAAGGCCTTGCGATACAGATGACGGTATCTTGAACTGGTACTGAATACATGCCTCTCGGCGTTCGCCAACATGAACGTCCTAAGGAAAACACTGGTATATGAGATACACTTATAAGGTGGACTGGGGCTATGACGATGCGCCGTTTGGCTTCTGGCCGAGGTCAGCGCCTGCGTCATCCGGAGTATCCAGGTCATCTGCAGAGGGAACTGCAGCGGAAGCAGCGGCTCCAGCTGCTGTGGGCCTTGCTTGTTGCAGTGGTGCTACATCCCTTTAAGCAAGAGTCAATAGTCGTGCCTCGCACGAATGAAACTGGAGGGCGAACCATTTAATTTGGAAGCGGGTTACGCGGGCTTTTGTATGTATATCTCTGACCAGTCTTTCAAAAATGATTGGGTTGGGCGGGTTCTCTTTCATCTCGTCGTTATCATATTCAGTATTTTGGTAGTAACCGACGCGCACGAATTCTTGGTCCTTATAGGATCCAGTGAGAATTAGAGCTGAGACACCGAGGACGTCGTCCGTGGGTATCTTGGAGGAATTTGGAGGTGTGCCCTCGAAGTCGAACGAGTTGACACCGACGGGGACAGGACCGACGAGACAGTCGTCGAGTTCTTGATCGAGGGCTTCGTCACCGGGCGAGGACACGTATATAAGCCTCCACTCCAAGTCTATTAGAAGATCAGTTCGTCTCTCCCTCTCTCTCGACGTGAATGGTGGGGTGTCTAACCGTCTTTCAAGGGTGCTATGCATTCGAACGTGACGCGAAACTTGTATGGGTCCAGGAAGCGGGCGGGGTTGTTGAACCACTCGACGTTCTGCACCGGCGGAGAACAGACATGAGAAGCACGCGAACAAGAGCGGAACTACGCACTCTGATCGTGACTATCGACATGTCTGTGTCAGTAATGTTTAATGTGATCTGAGACGGGGGGTATATACAGCTGTGGTCACGTGGGTCTACAGTGGACGTGGGACTGGACTGTCCGCTGGTACATCGCAGACTGACCGACCGACCGAATCCAAGACAAGACAAGGCAAGTCTCCGTGTTTTGTTTCGAAGAGTATCGACAAGTTCATGCAGATCGATTTTTTACTTAAAGACACTTATCATCCTTCGCCCGCATGAGATCCGCCTACTAAATCACTCATCCACGATGTCCGACATGACCTCTCACGACCAGCAAGATGCCTCTCCAGCAACCCCGGTGGCATCTAATCCAGACTCTGCAACTGTACTTCCTATAGATCATCCTACTATCACAGCCACAACCGAAACGCCGCCCAACCAGTCCACTTCTTCACTACCATCCACCACTGTGGAACAACTCTCTCCTTCTCACATACTCCTTCCCATCCCTACACCTTCTACCAATCAGTCGCAGTCACCCTTTCCATTTTCACGCGCATTTGTTCCGACCGACAACGATGACTGGACTTCTCTCCCACCCGAAGTCCTGAACGCAGATATATCAATAGCGCGTAAGTTCGCTTATGTTCAAAGTATCGCCAAGGGCATCTCTGTGGTGTACCAGTGTCTTTCATTGCATTCTCCGCTCTTTGTAGTATGACTTGTCCATGCCATGCCGAGTTTGGAACTCTTGGGCATGCTTGGAGGACGGCATAATACCGGCGCTGAAGAGAGGGGGGCAATGCTTCTCATGCATTTTACTGACGAAATTCTGGTTCTCTGGCTTTTGTCTCCAGCCGACGGAAGCTTCGTCGAAACCTCCTCTGGTCCCGCCGCGCGAGAACTCAAGAGAAGGTATGACCATTACGTTGGCGTTGGTAAAGACATACGGTCTCCGTACGCAATCACTGCATTCGTAAACCAGCATGGGAAGCAGATGTACCGCGTGGGGTTAGTTTACAACTTAGTTTGCCATGTGTCATCACTGACGTAATGGTCTCATGACTTAGCCGTCGTGATGCCACCGCGCCAGCCGCAGAGGCAGAGTCGAAGGTCTCGTCCTCCATAGACGCGTCTCATACTCGTTCGCTCAGGGGTCGGTCGCGTTTGAGCGTACACAACATTCTGTCTCAGAACAAACTCAAGAGCGGGTCGACCTTGAAGCCTGGTCAAGCGCAGGACGCGAGCTCGTCAGGTCGCAGACTTTTGAGAAGAACTCGTTCCATTCCTGACATGTTCGGCGTGGCTGCTTCTTCTGGAAGTGCCGGACCCTCCAGACAGCCCACGCCAACCGGTCGCACTCACTCCTACAGCGTCACAGGTGCAGACATGCCTCGCCGTATGCCCGTTGTCGAAGCTGGCCTAGATGTAACAGCGTCGTACACAAGTGATATCTTTGCCGAGGCCATGCAATGGTCCGATGGATCGGCGATACCTTCTCCCCACACCAGATGTTGTACTTCTGATGGCGGATACATTCCTTACCCATTCGGTCCCGGGGTTTCTTTTGACGCGCCTTCACGGCGCTCTCCTGCCTTCTTCCTTCCATTACCTCGGGCTCTTCGTGAAATGCAATCATTTGAATCCTGTCTAACGGCTCGGGCCGGGGACACTCCAAAACGTGCCGACACCCCAGATTCCATTGTAGAGGCACCAGCCCCTGATTCTCCCGATGACCTATTTCCTACTACTCGCGTTGCAGTTCCACAGTTTGGTGATGACTCTGACATTCCACCTCCCGACCCAACTCTTGCACCACTTCCCGAGACGTGCATGCACTCGCGTTACTCTGCTGAAGTTTTCGACGTCCTGCAAACGTATCGGGGGCTTCCGCTTCTCGATAGACTTTCTCCAGATTCAGCCGGTGAAACGACCATCAAAATGTCGCTTCGGTCCGATGACGATGCAGCCCCTCGCGACGACCCCCGGTTTGTGTTGTGGGGAGATGTCCATCAAACCCCTGATCCCGATGGCGACGACACGTCCGTATCACAGGGTAGTCGTACAGGAGTGTCATCTCCCTCAGTCTCTCGCCGCGGAAAATCTGGAGACGTCCCCAAATTGAACGTTTCCACCGACGATCTTACTTGCAAATCTGGCAGTCGCAGGATGATCATCGCTGCCACAATTGAGCGATGGATCGCCCAAATGACTTCTGAGCTTAACTACGACGAACTACTCAACTTCTTCCTGACATACCGGACGTACATATCTGCCGTTGACCTTTGCCATTTGCTCATCTGTCGTTTTCATTGGAGCCTGAGCGGTCATGCAACAAAGGAAGATGATCACGTGCGCAAGATTGTGAGAGTGCGAACGTTTGTGGCAATTAGATATTGGTTGTTGACCTTCTTCGTGATGGACTTTCTTCCGAATCGAGAACTAAGGCTTCTACTCGCTAGTTGGTTGAATACTCTGGTACGTGATCCGGTGTTGCAGAAGCACCAAGATGGCTTGGTGAGTCATCTTCATTTGGTTGCCCGTTCCACAGTTTGGTTGAAGCGTTTGCAGAGTATCGTCCGGAAGTTGATCAAAGTTGTCAAAGATTGCAAGGAGGCACACACACGGAGGCAGCGCGGTTCGGAGTCAGCTCGCAAGAGCCTGACGAACACACCTAAACCGCGTCCGACACATCTCCTCGGAGAAAAGTTCGCCGAAGCTATTTCCAAGAACCAAGATGATTCCGATGTTGACCTCGACTTCGTCCTCGACGACCGCATGTCGGTGTATCTTGGCAACGGCGAGTCTGGTAACGCTTTCAGCTTCGGTGCTGCGGGAGGCGCGTCCTCCCGAACAGGTGCCATCCCCTCTGCCTCAGCTGCACTTCTGCAACAGCCTCTGCAAAGGAATATTCTCCAGCAAAGCCGCGCGAGTATATCGGTTTCCGTAACCGAGACCCTTGCTGCACTCAACCCCCCTCCTATTTCATCTTCCCATAGTGCACTGTCCCGGGCATTCGTGAAGACGATTGGGCGACTGGGCAGATGGAAGCGCGTGCTGAACTCGCGTCAGTCCGTCGATACGGGCATTGCAGTTCCCGCCAATGTTTCGGCATTCGACCTGGAAATGAGTGCCACGAATGATTTGCTGACAGTGCGGGGTGGTGTAGAGCAGTATCTGAAGATGATCGAGCCTCACCCTCCCAGAACGCCGGTTCACCCCAACGTCGACTTGAAGACTTCACAGGAGCCAACAGTCAGTGGTTCGTTGCCGGAGCAAACCGAAGAGAATCCTGTTGAAATCGACGTACCTCCGTCTTCTCGATCACTGCGTTCGGTGGTGGAGGTGGCAGAAGAGGAAGAAGGAACCGAAACCGCAACCATGGGGAACCGGGTCATCTCCATGGCCGAATCTCGGTCGTCAATAACTACGCGCTCCACCGAGTCGTTCGGTTCTGTGCTTACTTCGGAGTCGAAGGTGAACCCTGTGGTGGCCCAAGTGCAAGCTCGGCCTCCATGGCGATTTGACGTCGTCTCCCTTGACGACTTGGATTTGTCGGACTCTTCGACCGAAGCTCATATTGAAAGCCCCTCCGGACCCTCAGCTCTTCGCAAGGCGCCGCGGAAATTACCTCTAAGGCGCGATTTCGAATTCGTCCGCAGGTCGGGACAAAGTGTATCGTCCATGGGCATACGTTCGCGCGACTCTGTGGCCTCAGAGAGTTCTGCAGTATCATCTGTATCTGTGGGTGGGGGGTTAGGAAAAAACATTCAGCAGTGGCAAGTCAACGCAATTGTGGATTCCCTCACCGAGGATGGCGAGGACGGCGGTGTCGAAGCAGCTTTGCGGCGGCTCGAGGGCCAAATAAATCCTCAGCGACGGAAAGAGAAGGCGATTAAGGTAGACGGGTGGGTTCGAGCTATCCAGGAACGCATGGCTGCTGGCGATTTTGGCGACGAACAACCGCGCTTCTTCGATGAAGACGACGAGGATGACGAAGATGAGAGTGACTACGTTATCGATCAGCACGAGACTGGGTCTGTCTTACAAAGCGTACAGCTTGATGACACCGCCAACTCTGGCATACCCTCTCGTGTCGTTCCTTCCGCAGCCCAGGATGATTATTTTGGTTCTGCAGTCGCAGGCACGTCAAATCAGCCAGTCGCGACGCCTCCCAGTGAACCAATGATGGAGAACTCTGGCCCCACCTCACCACTGAAGACGAACGACGCAAAACCTACTGTGGAAGATGCTGTCCCTCTGGAGATACTGCAGAGTCGTGTCTCCTCAAGGCTATCCACGTCGCATGACTCCCCGTTATCGCCATCTTCACACGGAACTCCTATCACGCCTCCGCCCAAGTTCCTACCGCCTGCGGGACGAAAATCGCACCGATGCTGGATCCTGGGTTTCAAGGCTGACGTCCTCGTCCATCACTTTTCCATGATTGACCGAGAGTTGTTTTTGAGTGTCAAACCTGAGGAGCTCATCCTCGATGACTGGATGTCTTGTCAAGAGGTAAACGTGCTTGACTGGACGCAGTATCTTAAGGACAGGGCGCGGTGGAAAGCGGAGTCACGTTTCAGTCACAAAACGAGCGCGCTTGCGGCCGTTCGTGGTCGCTTCAATTTGATGGCGAACTTTGTCATTTCCGAAGTTATTTTGACGCATCCCAGCGAGAGACACACGCTTGTCTCGAAGTTCATTCGTATTGCAATCGTACGTGTCGACTCTTACCTCTTCGCGTTATTTTGTGTTCAAGTCAGTTTCTAGAAAGCGTACAGCTACAGTAATTTCCATACCGTCGCAGCCATCCTGGCGGGGCTTCTTAGCGAGTGGGTCAAGAAGGCTATGTATCGTCAGTGGCACCGAGTTGGACCTTGGGAAATGCAAATCTTCCAGAAACTCAGTCAATTCGTCACGCCTGAAGACAATTTCAAGGCTATGCATCAAGCGGTCAGGGCCATGGTCGACCCGAAGCCGATCGACGTTAGGTCTCGCGCGTCGACCATCATGAGTGGAAGCACTTCGGAATCCCACTCCAAGGTGAAGCACTCCAATGAAAACATGCCATCTGCATGCGTGCCTTTCATTGGTAAGGAATTATGTCCCGCTTTTCTTGCCATCGGCTAATATTGTGCAATAGGCATTTACCTGTCCCAGCTCTGTCGTTACAGCAAATTACCTGACTTAATCGATCCTACCTCGCCTCACGATCCCGTGGGTATGGACTCTCAATCCTTCAGCTTCGATTCACCCGCGCACCCCGATGTTTTCGATTCTTTGACGCCACTTCCACCTTCTATGCAACTCGAGCCTCTAATCAACGTTCACAAACAACGTCTTATCGCAGAAGTGATCAAAGACCTGGTTGCGGGCCAACATCTTGCCAGTCGAGTGAACTTTGCCATCGACAAAAAATTGTTCCAAAAATGTCTCAGGATTCGTGGGTTAGATTCGGACACTCTTCAACAGGTGTATATAATGTATTCGGACCCCAGCACCGCGCCAATGCGGCTGAGTGGCTTTATACCCTTGTAGTGGATACGGTTATGCTTTTGTTGTTACGTCAGTCAAATTGGGAGTCTTTGCATTTGCTTGCCATTTTTGCCGTATTTGAGGTCTTGAGGACTACAGCCGAGCTCGCCTCCCCCGCACACAACATACCCATCCATGACCGATGGTCTTCCAGCTGCCATGGAAATCTTCCGGAGACAGTGTCAAACCCGCAGAAGAATCAACGCTCTCCCCGGCGTCAGCTTCCGGTTCGCCAGATCTACGTCGTGAAGTGGAACAACACGCTGTGGAAAAGTCCACGCGTCGGTCCGATCCCATCGCCTTTCTGTATTCTCTGGAGAGCACAATACCCCACGTCGAACTATTGACGGCACCGTATGTAGCGGTAGCATTCATTACAGGCATTGCAGCGGGTGCTTGTGGTGTTTTCATGTGGAATAGGTGGTTAAGGAGGATTAGGACAGCAGAATGGGTGACGCCAGATATCATCACTCGCAGAAGATGGGTGAAAGGAATCGTTACGAGGTATGGAACTCCTGGTCGTGCATAAACCTGTGGCCGTCTGACTCACACGTGGACAGCGTGGGGGACGCGGACAACTTTCGATTATATCACACGCCTGGCATTGGATGGCGCTGGTTTAGAAGAGTACCGTCATCGGCCAAAGGTTTGCGCTTTTGTATTCCATATGCTGCTCGTGTGATAGGGAGCATTTTAGATCTCAAAGATCAGACAATCCATATCCGTATTGCAGGTGTAGACGCTCCGGAGGTGGGCGTCTTGGTGATCGCGTGCTCTAATGTACTGATCTTGCAACGTACCTTAGTGTGGTCATTTTGGTCGACCTGCACAACCCCACGCCGAAGAAAGCCTCTCGTGGCTGAAAAATCGCCTCGAAGGCAGATCGGTTTATTGTCAACTTGTCCGAAAGGATCAGTATGGTCGCGTAGTAAGTCAACTCGCTCATCCCAGACTGACATCTTTCATCTTCCGAGCTAACCTCAAACCAGCTCTGATAAATTCTGCCCCCTTCCATGCAATTCTGTAGGTCGCGGTTCCTTTCGTACCCCGGCGTTTTCTGCCCTCCTTCCTTGGAAAACGGTGGGCCAGCCCCCTCGCTCTAGAAATGCTGCGGGCCGGCACTGTTACGACTTACGAGCAAGCAGGAGCTGAATATGGCCCCTGGAGCCGAGAAGCTTTTCTTCGTGTTGAAGCCAAGGCAAGGTGAGGGGTCCATGACGAGTATATTCCCGCGCGGAGCGCAGGGGAAACTCATCTCAGTCACATCTGCTAACGTTGATCAACTTCCCATGTTTCTCTAACAGAGCTGCAAGGCGAGGTATGTGGAAATCCGGTGGTGGGGGTGAAACACCGGCAGAATACAAGAGACGTCACGCGTCATCGCCTCCCTCTAGCGAATGATGACCCCTGCGCCTACTTGGCCCAAGTCTTCCCAGCATCATGCATGCGTTTGGCTCACCAAATTAACTACCTTTTAGAACCCCCTCTGTAGGTAGGCCACTCGGGTGACCTTTGATCCCATGTGGCTATTTTTTAAAGTGTAAATATTGAGGTGTCACCTGCGGGTGTGGTTGACATGATCGTACAACGGTTACGAGATGACGGAGTTCCCGACCATCTAGCACGATCAAACATGTGCATCCTAAATTCAACTGGGAGTGACCTGTCTGGATTTGTTTCTGGTATGTGGTCGATGCAGTATAGATGTGGATCCAAGCTTTTTCCTTGCGGACGCCCTTTCACTCTGCTAACTCTGAAATCTTGAATTCCGAGACCACCTTACGACGAAGATGTTTTCAGAAGTCCTGTCTAATGGGTACTAGCTTGACTCCTTAAAGCTGTCAGGATCGTTGGAGCGTTCGCCGTCGCCGTTGTTCCAGCAACATCAATCTATCCCTCCATTCCTTCGCTATCCACATACCAAGGTCATCCCCCCAAAATCGACATGTCCACGATCGTCACTGTCACTCTTGCTCTTAACCTAGTGTTTCCACGAGGTGGACCGAGGTAAAATATTGGACCAATTTGACCTGACTTCGATAGGTAGAAGTGAGTTCGCATGGGTTCGATGGGGTCGCAAATTTAGGCGGACGGCGGGCCACGGGCCCAGCTGGCTAGCCAAGCCACACGTAACGATGTTGATTGTCAACGTGCACACTATAACACTAAGCTACGAAATTTCAGCGTAATCATATTATATTAAGCTGTAAACACTAGTATGCATCCTTGTTTGCATAAAGCTGCTGAAGTTCTTCCAAATACCCCCTACTTATCAACTCATTAACAGCTAGTGGGGAGACAGGCCCAGCAATTGAGTAGCCTTGTTTATCAAAAATGAGTTCTGTTGTAAATGTGAAATGGTTCTGCTTGAATGAAAACTTGAGGATTTGTAACACTTCAAGTGCAGCCAGTGATAGCTTGTTAGAGTCTGTATGGTATGTTCACATAGTCTCACTACACTCTGACAATTCTACAGAGATATATTAGGTGATTAGTAAGAATGGTCAGAAATTGAAAGTTGACTGCCAGCTGTGATGCTCATATCATGCTCACATTGCTGATCAATGCTCAGTGCTCAACTGTAGGCAATGAAGAAGTGCATTGATCATGAGAGTTCATACAAGAGAATTTGCCATTGTCCAGATTCTTACTGAGCTAATGGTCAATCTCCTCTCTGGAGAGATCCCTAAGAATATATGGCCATACCACACATCTGCACTTCCTGGAGAGGCTTGGTTGGTTGAACTAATCCTTAATCACCCAGACCATATACTTTGCAAGTTAGGTATGAGTGTACTGTTGGCTATGGGCTCACTTGAGTAGTTGATTATGGGTAAAACTGATTACCCATTTGCTCATGTATGTGGGCTTATATACTCTTTGTATTTATCTTCTAGAACAATCTACCAGATACTACTGTGCTCTACTACCTGCTCAGGACTGCTGGGAATTGCCAGTATTTATGTTATGATACCAACACTCCCCCTCAAGCCAGACTCATACCCATTTCTTTGGTATGTCTCTTGTCAAGTCTGGACCTACTCTAACCAATTCTGATCCCTATTAAGGTCTGGGGAGAGGTACAGAAGCAAGTCCAACACAGTTGAATGGAACTCTGATTAGCAGAGGATCATCAGGAATGACATCTGCTGAGGCAGAAGTGGAATGGAGTGAGGGCATCAGGTTTAGCTCATGCACTACCCCCTTGCATGATCTCAGCCCTTGTATTTCAGAAGTAGAGACCAAATAGAAGTTTAGAGATAACTCCAACAGACAGAAGACAGAAGAGATATGGAGTAGCAACTTTGGTGATATTTGTACTGAGGAATGATGGAGTACTGTACATGCTTTCATTCTACTATGGAGGTACAGTAACCAGAATTGGAACTGACATATGGAGACTTGTGAATTTTCAAGTAAAACTTCCTGGATGACAAATGAAGGGTGGACAGAGAACATACAGTGGGTAACACAGAACAGACCAGAAAGGAAACAGTATAGGTACTGAACCATGAGGACCACACACTGCAGAGTACCTGACTGTGTGGTGTCAAGGAGAAGGCTGAAGGCTGGTCAGGTAAGGGTCACATGACCTCTTGTAAACTGGTCTGTGCAGTCTGATGGTAGACAGGTACCAAGTCCACCAGCAGGCAGAGTGGAGAAGACTTGTAGATGGTAGAGGACAGGCAGAGTTGGTGTGGAGTGAGTGAGTGTCTGAGTGGAGTAGCATGCAGAGTGACCTGGGACCTAGGATGAATGCATGATTGTGACATCTCTTGTGCTTGTCCCTAGGTAGTGCTTTAGTTAATATATCTGCTTTTTGGTACCTGTTGGAGCAATGACACACTCTTTTGTGAGATTTTCTCATGCATATAATGATGGGATATGTTGAAGTGTTTTGTTCTGGCATGCAACTGGGGTTTGTATGCTAAAGCTCATCCCCCTTCACTGTCTGTCACTATTGTAGTTGGCCCCTTTTGTTTGTATCCTAGTTCAGCATATAGATTCCTTAACCATATACACTCTCAAGTACATCTGGCCAACATGGCATATTCTGCTTCTGTAGTTGACAGTGCAATTAAGGTTTGCTTCTTTGATCCTATACAATGGCTCCCCCTTGAGCCAGGAACATGTAACTGGTGACAGATGCTTGGTTTTCTGTATTGGCAAAGCTTGCATCTACATACCCTCTAAAGATTTGGGTAGCAGTATTGCCTTCCATTGCTCTATTCATTATTCTGTTGTCTTAGGTCTGGATTTGAAGTGAATGAGGCTAGTCTATTTATGGCAAAGGGAATATCTGGCTGTTTGGCAACTGCAGCATACATCAGAGATCCAATCAGGGAAGTGTATTTATTTTGGTTACACTCTTCTTCTCTCTCCTGATTGGGAAACATCAACATCTGAACTTTCATATCTGCAGGTGTTTTCACACTATTTGTGTCTTCAAGTCCTTGTGCCCTTAGTACAGAATCTATGTACCCATGTTTGCCCAATGAACAAAGTTCCTTTGGCATGGTCTCATGTGAATTCTATACCAACAATTTTCTTGGGGTCTCTGAGGCCAGTAGCTTTGAACATAGACTGTAGGTGTGCTTTTAGGGATATGATGAGCCCCTGAGCTATTGTGAACAGGAGGAGGTCATCTACCCATATGGTAGTGATTTCTATTCCCTCCACAGTCTGTCTGACATATGTACAAGGGTCTGACCAAAGGTGTCTGAAGCCTTCTTTCACTAATCACCCATTTAGTTTGATGTTCCACTCTCTTCCAGATTGCTTTAACCCATATAAAGCTTTAATTAGTTGGCACATGTGTTGTGTTCTGTCCTTGAAACCTTCAGGTTGCCTCATATACACTTCCTCTTTCAGCATGCCATTTAGGTAAGCACCTCTCATGTCCATTTGCTGGATCTCCCAGTATTGGGACACTGCTAGTGCTATTGTTGCTCTTATGGTTTCTAGCTTGACTACCAGAGAGAAGGTATCTGTATAGTCCATTCCTGGTATCTGTGAGTACCCTTCTGCTACTAAATGCACTTTATATTTTTCTAACTTTCCTTCTCTGCTGTACCTGAGGACCCATTTATTGGAAACTGGTAGCCTACCCTTTGGTAAGTCTGTTGATTCCCATGTCCTCATTTGGTGTAGCTGGTCTATTTTGGCTTTAACAGCCTTCTCCCACTCTGACCATTTGGGTGAGTCATGCACTTCTTTTAATGTCTTCAGGTTGTCAGGTAAGGCAGTGCCACTTTCATTAAGTGCCACATATACTAACTCAGCTTCTTATACAGGGCATTTCTTGGGCATCAGGGTCCTGATCTAGTTCAGGTGAGTCTTCATCTTCCTCACCTGACAACTCTGGCATAGGATCATTCAGTGCCTGGTAGTCTTTTACTACCTTGGGTCTACTGCTTTTCTTTGGCAGGTGAGTTCCTTCATCCTCATCTGCCCTCTTTCATTTACTGATGTGTGTCCATTCTGTTTTAGATTCTGCTCAATCTATGGTATCTGGCATGTCATCTGCTATATCTGTGTGACTAGGCTTTGGCTCCCCCTCATGTGGCATACCATCTGACAAGATGGGTGAGTGCCTTGATGTACTGACAGGATCTTTCAGGAAACAAAAATTGTGCAAGGTCTTGCACATAGTTCTATTCTCCCTTGGCTTCTCACTTGTTTTGGTGTGATGTTTGACTGCTTACATAACCAATCAGAGCACACATATGACACAGTTATTACACTGTTCCCTCAGTAGCTTGTTCATTACCAAGGGTAAGCTTACCATTCATTACCAGTATTCTAATTACTGATTCCCTGTAGCAGCCTATGGGTATATCTAATATATCAGTAGCTTGTTCACTACTGAGGCCTACAGCATCCTTTTCTACACCAAGAGGTGATGTCATGGTTGGGGATCACAGACAGGTTTGGATGATATCCCTTGTTTGCAAAGAAGGGGGGAACTCAGGTGGTAGCACTAGGTGCATTGTTGAAAACAAACTCCACTAGTGGTAAGAGCCTGTGTCAAATTTCATCTTCCAGCAATGGCAAGTGTGCCTCACAGATTGAATGATACCCCTTTCCTGGAAAGATGATCAGGTACCTGTTGACATTTGAGGTGAAGGATGCCCCTCAGCTCCTTCAAATCTTACTAGGGACTGGATCAAGCTCTTGAAAGGCCTGGGGTATTGGTCCCATTCCCCTGCATGCAAGCTATCTGCATGGCAAAACTTGATGGTTGGTGGGTTCCTGGCACACATGAGTCAGACAGACTTGGAGAGGGTAATTCTGTCAGAGGAAATGCAGTTGGTGACATCTTTTATACAGGTGCAGGTGGAAAATGGCATAGCAACAGACAAAGTCTACATTATGGGACAGTTTGCTGAAGAGAGATCTGCCATCATGGAAAGCCTGAAAAAGGAGTTCTTGCATGAAGGATGTGTCTTCCACTTGGAATGATGACAAGCCTGCTCCACTTGTGGGGAGGATGACCACATCCAGAGTGCCTGTGGGTTGAGACTCCAACTTCAGTCTCCCAATGTGTAGAAATGGGCTTCCATCCCTGTAGGCAGCTTGGCCAAACCTAATGACAAACCTGTGAAGGAGACAGGAGGGAAGGAGCAGGGGATGAACCCTGCATCAGACTCTAAGACTGGAGCTCCTGTGGACAGCAACAAGTCTAATGTGCCTAGACTGCCAGTGGACAATGATCATCTGGCTAAGAAATGCAAGGGTGGTAACAAGGGGAAGAAGGGAAAGAACTGATTCTGTTCCCACTGATGCTTCAACTTGGGACTGCTTGGTGTAAATGGCCTATTTGTACATAGAGGTGTTGTGCAGTAGTTGTTCCTTTAATGCCATGGTGTGTATATGTACAGGTCCATGCACATATCCTGATCACCCCTATGGTAGTCTATTGTTTATGTGCTTAGGCACTAATGTCACTCTTTTGTTGGTCCAGCACTCCTTGTTGCTTGAGTAAAAACTGTTAAAACTGATCCAGATGAATGGCCAGCCTAATCAGAGTCTTGGGATTGATACCCTTAGACCTCAGTCTGAGGGTATTAACAATGATGAGCCTCTGCTTAGGCTGGCCATAATGCCCAGTGAGATTTCACTGCAGGGCAGGTCCTTGAGCACTTGTATCAATGCCAGTTTCTCAATGTGTGACCCCTGGAGACTCAGAAACCAAATAGAATGACACCTCCCCTTCCAAAAACAAGTAAAACAACTCACAAAAACCAAAAAAGAACTAGAACAATATCAAACTAAAATCAACAACCTAACTGAATGGGAAACAACTAATGAGCAACTGATGACAAACCCACAAATAATCTGGGAGGTGACAAAACAAAAAATTAAGTCAATAAGTCAAGAAGAGACCAAGAAATGAAAGAACCAAATAAACAAGAAAAAACAAAAACTAAAGCACACCCTAAGAAAACAACTCAGGTGACTGAAAAAACCAGAAACAACAACAGACCAGACTGAATACATACTAAACACCACAGCTGATGTTCAAACCCAACTGAATGATATTGCAGAGGAAAACCTAAGGGCCACACAGCTCTCTAAAGAAGCAAGATTTGAAAAGGAAGGTGACACCAACTCAAAGTATTGGTATGCCCTAAACAAAGAAATCAACACCCAAAATGTAATACAATACTCCCTTGAGGATGAAAATGGAACAATACAAAAACAGCACCCATAAAATGACCTAAATTGCACACAACTACCACCAAAAGCCACAAACCCCAGCACCACTGGATGCAGCAAGACAAACTGCCATAGACCAGATGCTGGACCAAATCACAAACCCCTTAAACGACCAACAAAAAAACTACATTCCAGAGTCCCTGATGAAACCAGATATTGAAAAAGCACTCAAAAACAGTGAATAATGGAAAAAGCCCCAGGATCAGATGGTCTATCATATGAGTTCTACAAAACCTGGCAGAAAGACCTAGACATCTAAATAACTACAATCCTAAACACAATCTACAATGACATTGAAAAACAAGGAATACATGACCCTGACTTTGCAAAAGGAAACATGACTCTTCTCTATAAGAAAGACAAAAAGAAAATCAAAAACTACCACCCAATAACCCTGCTAAATACAGACTACAAAATCATGACAAAAGCACTCACATCAGAAATAGGAAAAGTAGCACAAACACTAATCCACTCAGACCAAGCTGGCTTTGTACCAAACCACAGCATATATGACCATACCATGTTATTGAACCTAATAATATCACACTGCAAACAAACAAAAACAAATGGATGCATGGTCTCCCTAGACCAAGAAAAAGCATATGACAAAATAGCCCATGACTACCTATGGAAGGTAAAAATGAACTTCCCATGACCCTTCATAAACACAATAAAAGAACTCTCCTGAAATGTAGAAACCACAATAACAGTAAATAGAACCACCCCACAATTGATCAAAATAAACAGAAGAGTATGACAGGGTGACCCCATCTCATGCCTGCACTATGACCTGGCCATCAAACCACTTGCAAATGCAATAAGAAACTTGGAACTAAAAGGAATCAAAATACCTGAACTGACTGAACCTGTTAAAGTAACCCTCTTCATAGATGACACCCTCATCTACACCACAAAAGAGGATGACCTAAACATCCTTGATAACATCCTACAAACCTTCTGCCTGGCACCAACAGCCATATTTAACAAAGAAAAAACAGAAATCATGCCAATTGGCACTACAATATTCAGACAAAACCTAATAAACAGCAGAGAAATGAACAACTATACCTTTGACAATGGAATCAACATTATAAAAGATGGGCAGCTGATGTGCACTCTGGGAGCCTGGATAGGAAATAAAATCTCCATTGATGAACAGGAAGGTAGTGACAATAAATTGCAGTTAAAAAGCCCATAGTTGAACCTTGGGCCTGGGTGGGCAGTCTGCCAAAAGGCATTGTACTGTCTGGCTGGGCCTTTCCTCTTGGTGAATTGGTGTGCCCTTTGCTGGGTACATCAGGGAACCAGGACATTAAACATGCATGACTACCTAAGGAAACAAATGGGAGAGACAACTTCCACATGAACTGGTCTATACAGCCACCTCACCTGAATCAAACAAGCCTTGTGACCAAGGATAGTTGGGGCTCTGAAGAGACAACTTCACCATAAAGCATTTGCTCTGCAGCCACTTACCAAACCAAACAGGTGTCAAGGTGCTCACCTAGGCAGAAAGGGGAGAGAAAGTTCCCTAGCAAGCTGGTAGCCATGCAACCAGTATGCCAAAACAAACAACAGTCTACTCTTGCCCACAGGAGAGCTAGTCTAGCACTAGCCCCCTCCTGAAAGGGTCCTAAATAAAATGTAGTGAACATACTGGCCCTCAAGGGGATGGGCCCAACCACCTATCCCCCTGGCCAATACTACAACAACCTTACTTACAAAACATAACTTGTAATTAACTAAAACTTTGGCAAACCAAACCCAATGACTGAATGTGTGAACTAAGACAGCCAGACCCAAGTGCAACAACCCAGTCCACCAAAACTCCAGTGGGGAGAAGGGACTTCCCCTTGTTTAAACTGAAAAACAGTCCTTAAGATCTTGCATGAGAACTTAAGAAAACAAGTAAAGGAAACATAGATAAAAACTGAGATAAAACCAAACCCTAATAAACCAAGTAGCCCCTTGACCAATGTCAGAGTTGCAAACAAAACATCTGATTAAAGAACCAAAGCTCTACAAGAGCCTAAAATACAAAGTGAAGACCAGAATAAATAAATAATATAGCACTAAAAATCTATGTGTAATGGATACAAATGAAATACAAAGAACAGTGAATCATAGTGCCCCCCTGCCCCCTGAGAACTAAGCCACACTTATTCTCCTGACCCAACCCACCACCCTCCAGCACTATTAACAAACACATTCATTTACAATGGGAAAAAGAAAATTCAGGAAATGATCATTACCACCAACTGCCACAACACTCAAGACCACAAGGCCTCTGGACACTCATCCAAAAAACCTAAAATGGCACACACCTCAGAGGAGCCAAGAGGCAAATCAAGGGACACCCCCCTGGAATCTGAACCTGAGGATGACTTGGAGGAGGAAGGCAGTTATACCATGGAGGGTGATGATGAGGAAAAGGAGATCCCCCTGGCTAGTGTTGAGCAGGACAAGGAAATGGAGGACAATACCCACCCCACCCCCATGCCAATCCCTGGTAATAAAACACCAGGCAACACAAACCCCCCAAGGGCAAAGAAATCTCAGGGAACTCACAACTCCATCCATGTGGTGGAAACAAAACCAGCTTCTTCTTTTACCCCAACTTCAGCTACCCACAGCCAACCCAAACCATTTTCATGAACCTTGCATGCCCAGAGCTCACCATGTTGAGGTCCCTCTTTAAGGAAGACCATCCCAAGGCCCTGCTCTCAGTATGCATGGCCATAAGTCAGTTCTTTGGTGAATGATTGGCTGGCTGCTGAACAGATCAAAATGGTGTATTCTGTGCCATAGGGCCCAAATCAGAATCAGCCAGAAAATTGATTGCAAATGCTGCTCAGCAATACCATGCAAAAAGTGAGCATTGTTTTTGCTACCCTCATTCCTTTTGATGATAGGGACCTGCCAGAAGTGAATGCTAACCTCCAGCAACAATTGGGAGATGCCATTGCAAAGCTGGGTGACAGGCTGGATCAATGGGAAGATGCAAAAGTTTGGAAGTAGATGTTGCCAAAATGGATGAGAAGATAGATTCCCTGATGAGGGAAATGAGGGAAATGTGGACCCAACTGGAAGATGTTAGCTCCAAAGTTATCAATGCAATGCCTCCTGTTACTGCATCACTTGGCTGATAATATTCCAGCTTACTATGATGGTAATGCCCATTCAATTTTGGGTCCAACTTGGCTGCACAAGAAACACTTTTTCAGTGTAGAAAAATGGAAGAGAGTTGCCAACCCCAAGCTCTCCCCCCTAATTGAGGAGGTCATGAACTTAGCCACCAGGAGACTCAAAGAGGCTAAGATGCCACAATGATATACACCATCCCCTCAGGTGATTCACTGCACATTCTTCTCTACCCCTGGCACTGTACACCATTCTAAAAACTTTGCTGCTCATAATGCAGATTGGGAGTCCATAAAAGAGGCTATCATGACACCAGGCTTCAACAACCAGGACAGCCACCTTCTCCAGAATCTGTATGAGTTCAAGTTTGACAAGAGGTTTGATGTCAATGAGAAATAATTGAGTCACAAGTATGTTATTTAATTCACCAAGTTCAGTTACTCCCCAAGCCACACCATCCCTCATTTTTTGGACTTCCAGTTGGACTCCATTGCTGACAAACATCATTTTTATGGATGCACTGGCATCATCATACCATTCTTATTGTTATATATGGTTTCTCCTCACCACTGGTTTGTGACCATCATTATTACATTGTTGTAAAATAAATGGCCCCATGTCAGGGTATTCTTTGTATGTATAACTAATGAAACTCTTACTGACCAGCCATGAAACATGTGAGGAGAATGCAGAAATATGCCAGGATTGACCAGTCACATAGGGCAACAAGACTGACCTCTGGAGTTGGAGGTTCAGCAGGGTCAATTGGTATGTGATATCATCTGTTAATGCACATGATGAAAATTAATAAATGATGGGCCATGAAGAACTCAGTAACAGAGGGTGTAGAGTCAGGAACAGCCATGACAGAACCAGCATGCTCCACACTGCCACCAGAGGCCCATCCATCCATGAGGCAACCAATGGCATTTGCCTTATGCAAGCCAGAGACTTAGAATTGCAAGTATTAGCATTCAAAGCAGAAGTATGGCCATCCCCCCCCACCATTCAGTGTTTGCTGCCCCCATTGTTACCCAATTTATAATATCATTCTGCATTTCTTTGATCATCTGGTTACTCCAGCTCAGTGTATGGTACCTGCAACATCTTGTGGGAAACTTGATTTGACTAACAACTGTACACCCTATGAATGTAGAACTACTGCTGCCATTGTGTCCACTCATTTGAACCTTCAATCACACAGTAACCACTGTACACCCTATGAATGTAGGACTGCTGCTGCTGTTGTCTCTGCTGTGAGTCAAAGTGTGGTTCAGTGGTGAAAACCAACAAAGACCAACACAAAAGACAATGAAAGCAAGTGGTGGTGTGCCTATTGTTGGAAATATCTATAATAGTTCTGACATCTAGAACAACACATGACTTACCACATGACTTACTCAGTCAGCTAGCTCCACAATGATGTCATAATGTCATCATTAATGACATCATATTCCATGACCTTCTCTGCTATTCTATACTATACATAGTAGTAGTTTCCTTATATGCTACTTGGTCTGTGCATAACTCTACATGTATAAATACTCAGGGATTTCTATCTCAATCCCTATTGAACAATCTACTGTTCTTTCTTATTCGAGCCTTGTACTCATACTCAGAATTACTCTTCAAATCTACCACCTCAACTCAGCTATAAGGCAAGTGTTTGGTCTTATTGCTCTTGTTTCCTTCCTGTCCTCTGTGCAATACCCATGCAGTACCTAGATGGCAGAAGGTCTTATTCAGGTGGGTTTTTGTGAGTTACAACACTCAAAGATGAGTGCTGAGGGTTGGGGGTGCTCCTGATGAAGAGGGAGCAAGGATGTGAATTGCAATCAGGTAGACTGCTGTTAGCCTACAGAAAGATGGATGATGACTTAATTTGATGCCCCAAGCTATTCTGAGCTCAGGGAGGACTTGGAGCAAAGTATATTGATGATAAGTGATGATAGGTGAAGTATGTAGATGATAGTTATACCCTTAATAAAGTCTCAACTAATGAGGCTGATGAATGAATTACTGAGAGACAATGAAAATGTGAGCAAGAGGGGCTTTCTGATGTCCTCTCCTTATTCAGCTACATATCTAAGTACAGTGATTTATATACAGTACAGGGGTGTGGTCTATGGAAAACAAGGTGCAAACACTTGGTAAGTGATTGGTAACTGATAAGTAAGGAATGTAAGCAGTGGGTAATTGACATAGAAAGCATTGATGAGCATTGGCAAGGATAAGTAAGCCAAAAAGTGAAGAATCAGTAAGCAAAGTCAAAAGATTGGTAAGTATTAACAATAGGTGAGTCAAGGACAGTCAGAATTTCAAAGTATGAGTCAAGCATTGTCAGAAACTGAGTAAGCACACTGAAATCACATCAGAGGGAGGCTGTGCATGTCACATCTTGAAGGAATTGCTTCTAGGCCAAGGTGGGATGACAGAGAGGCAGTGCTGATCTGATGCTGATATAGTACATCCAAAAGGGGACAGGGTGAGTCAGATGTCAACAGGGGTCAAGCTTTGGGGGTCTGTGGGGTAACAGGAGCATAGGGGATTGCAACTTTCCCCCCCAACTGTCCTCTCAGTGAAGTAAGTAAAAACTTCATGAATGAGGCTCTGTTGGAAGAGAGGATGAAGGGGGAGCATCTTCTGCTGTATCTTGCAACAAGGAGGCAAGATGTGCATCATACTCATCATGGATGCAATCAGGGAGAGCGGAGAACAGTAGATTATACTGTAGCTGTTGCAATTTTGGAAGAATGATGGATGAGATTGGTATGAAGACACTGCAGGGAGCAGGGAGGAAGGATCCATATGCTTCTTGGACTGGAGAGACTGAAATGACCACATAGGACCTTTCTAACCAAAGACAGACCTGAGGCAACCAAAGAATGTCCTCCTGGAGGTCATACTGACAAAAAAAACACACTGTCCAAGCTGGGTGGGCTGAGAGGGGGCAGATGAAGATGCAATGTACCAGGACATTTCAGGACAGAAGCTAGTAGTAATTCCTGGTAAATATATGTAGCCATGGTCCCTAGCAAAGGGGACAAGCAAAATGATTGATGTGGAGGTGGCCATATCAGAAGAATTAGTGAAATGAGCATCTTTTTGGAGGGAGTGCTGTAGAAACATGTGGAGTGTGCAGATCCTTCCCAATTTTGGATGGTAGGATTGCATGGCTGAACACTATAAGTGAGTGTGGGAATGGTGTCAGTATCTGTGGAAATGGTGGAGATACATTGAAAACTGAAATGCCATACACAGGTGCTTAAGAACTTTTATTGGTGCTTAACTCACTTCCTTCTTTTTTCTTTGGACTTGAGGACTCATTCTTGTGTGAAGGATGACTGCCAATGTTCCTGGCTGTTGTTCTATGCATGAGCTATAGTCTTCATCTCCATTCATCAGAAGTATCCATATCCATGTCACCAAACAGCTTTGGTATGTGATACCACTCCTGATGCCCTTCTTGCCATGGACTCTGTGTTGCTTGAACACCCCCACAGCCCTCATTCTCCATGAGAAGAATGGTGCCAAAACTACTCAAAAGGAGGAAAGACTGGCCAGAAGTGTCTTTGGACTTGGTAAGTTGCAGGTTGATGCACTTATGTGTGAGTTGGTTCACATGCCTATAGCTACCTAATTTGCCCAGTAACCATGATACATATGTATGTACCACATTGTACACAACACCCCAGGGTCCCAGTCCTACAGACATTTCATGTCCCAGTACCCTACAATACTACCAGTGAGCCATATCCCCACAGCTATTACATTGGGATGTACTGACAGTGACTGACAGCTACCTAATTTCCCAGCAACCATAGTAAGCATGCACCCAGCATCCTACAGTAATACCAGTGAGCCACAGATATGCTGACAGTCACTGACAGCTACCAATTCCCCCAGAAACCATAGTAAATGTGCACCCAGTGCCTTACAATACTACTAATGAGCCACAGCCCCCACAGCTAATCCATTGAGATAGACTGGCCTCAACTGTTAGCACCAGCACCCAGAAAATTACACAACATTCCAGAGGAGCCCCAGTCCCATAGTACAACACAATACTACACTTTGGTAATCAGGACACTAATCAAACACTACATGTGTGTAAAGACTCAGGATTTTCTGAGTATTTTGCATTTTTCTCAGGCATTTTTGCACTTCTTGATAAGGTAAGCACACTCCCATGATCCCATAATTAGGAGCTACAACTTTCATTATGATGTCATCATGCTATGGTCACTTCCTGTGGTGCACTAGCAGTGATGTGGACAGACTGGTGCAGTTGTCATAGGCCACATGATCTTATTATTATTTGCAGTTATTTGTCCCACCAGTCTATCTAAACCTTCCACACTTCCCACCCTCTCTTTCTTCTCAACTCCATCCTCCATCACCACTTTTCTTCACTGCCACACTTCAAGGTTCCTCCTTTTAAGTCCATCCTGTGCTTTTGACTTGACCTACCATTTCTGTCACATCCATGACTCTCAGACTCAAGCCCAGTCCAGTCTGGACCCCTAGCTTCTATCTCTGGTCAAGTCCAGACCTAGAAAACCCAACTCTGGCCTAAATAACTCAAGTCTGGTATTTTACCCCTATCTCTGGTCCACTCCAGCCTCTCAGCCTTGTGCTGCTCCACCCCAGTCCACCCCAGTCCATGTCCAAGTCACCCAGACATAACTCCAGTCTGTTTTCCTATGCCTGTGCTATATTTAGTCTAGTCCTTTCATCTGACCTTTTGCTTACTGTACAAAACCTGTTCCAACTCCAGTTATGCCAGTCACCTGGACTTTGACTATTAGTCTTGGCACAGCCTCTGTGGCTGTCCTCTCTTGCTAATCACCTTGTTAATAGGTGTATTTAACCCCTGTACATACTTTGTAGCACCTCAGTCAGAATATCAACTAAGTATTACCCTCAACTCCATACTACCCTCTGAGTCTATTCAATAGCTAAGGCCAAGCCTTAAGCTATCTCCAGCCCTTATTGCAGACCTCTCCCCAGCTTGCATAAGGGTACAGCACATAAGCTGAGACCAAGGGAGGTAGATCCAACCCCTGACTGACTTTCCCCTGTGTGTGCTTTGAGACTGGTTGGTTTCCCATGGTCCCAGTCTTATTCCCATGGTCCCAGCCTTGACTCCAGACCCCTGGACTTGGCCCCTAACTCCCAGCCTCCCTCCAGAGGATCTACCCCTGCTGCTAAGGAAGCAGCTACCCCTCAGCATCTCTGCTCTCAAGCAAACCCATAACACAAAACTTAAGATCCTATGGGCCAAGACCTGGAAAAACTTGCCCCAGTACAACAGAATATCTGCTATAGATCCCCAACTAATCAATGCATCATTCACAAAGCTTACCACCTCTCTCCCCAAGAGACAAACAAGCTTGTACATACAACTATGCACAGGACATATCCCCCTAAACAAATATCTCCATCACATAGGGCACAGCAACACACCTATGTGTCTGCAATGCAGTGAAACTACCCAGGAAGACATACACCATTACTTGTTCCAGTGCACCAGATACATCAGAGAGTGACATGTATTACAAAGAGCACTAGGAAGGGATGCCACATCCATGGCATACCTCCTCACCAACCAAAAAGCACAGATGCACCTCCTCAGATACATATCAGCCACCAAATGGTTACAAAAAACATTTGGTGAGATTTGCAAACAAACTTAAATGTAGGATAGTGCAATGCACAGATAAGTAAACAGACAAAGGCTGGAAAAAAGACATCAGACACCCCAAGACCATGGGCAGGCACCAACAAAACTCTCAGAAGTACCTATGTATCCCACATCACCAAACCCACATGACAAACATGTCCTACCCTCCCCATCTGACCAACTCACTAAAACCTATGTCAAACTTCTCCATATCCAAAAAACCTGCACTCACCAGCAAACCACAGAACCAGTTCCCATGTCCTGCAGATACAGTGACTCCAAAAACCCTTTCAATGTTTGCTCTAAATGGAGTGTGTGACATGTAGCGCAAAAAGGGGTGGGAATTTTGCTTTGCATCTCTAGGACCAAATTTAGTACTTTCTCTTGGCTACAGAATGGTACCTTTGTCATGTGATTTGGCTGACAGGCAGTGGAGATATCATTGATTTAAAACTGCAATCCCATTGAAAGGGTTTTTTCACTTTTGAATTGCAAAGGGTATTTGGGGAACCAGAAGCTGAGATCTCAGGAGAAATGGGAAAATATGATTACATAATGAACCACATGATCTTCTAGATGATTTGTCAGCATGTAAACAATGACAAACATTGAATTTGTACCATTAAACCTCCCTCTTTTACCACAACTCATGAAATCATCTCTCTGGCTCACATGGTCATTTTCTCAGGGAAATATTATCAAATACTGGTGCCCACTACTGTACCATCAGTATAACATGCTCTCAGGACCATCAGTCCCTTGAAAAACCTGCTGCCAGTCAATCCCTGCACTGTTTCCCCACCCATGCCTGATGTATTCTGGGACTAATCAATGCTTGGAAGGCTGAAAATGTTATGGAGGTCAATCTGGCACTTCAGAACATGATGGAAAAACAAATCCCCTCTTAACCAATGCATTTCTGGCCAAGGGACACTGGTATGGAGATCAGGGCAAGACAAAACCTCCTTGTGCTCCAAGCACCTTAAGAGGGTTCACTAGATCTTACTCTAATCTGAACTTTGGATGACTGGGGAATGGTGTTTTGGTCACATGTGACCAAAGTCAATAATCAGGGCCAGATGGAAGCACAGGACTCTGCTCCATGGCTGCTCAGTAGCATATCCTTCTGATGACACCCAAGGGTAAAGAGGATTTTGTCTTGCCCTAACCTCCATATCAGTGTCCCTGGGCCAGAAATGCATTGATTAAGAGGGGATTTGTTTTTCCATCATGTTCTGAAGTGCCAGATTGACCTCCATAACATTTTCAGCCTTCCAAGCATTGATTAGTCCCAGAATACATCAGGCATGGGTGGGGAAACAGTGCAGGGATTGACTGGCAGCAGGTTTTTCAAGGGACTGATGGTCCTGAGAGCATGTTATACTGATGGTACAGTAGTGGGCACCAGTATTTGATAATATTTCCCTGAGAAAATGACCATGTGAGCCAGAGAGATGATTTCATGAGTTGTGGTAAAAGAGGGAGGTTTAATGGTACAAATTCAATGTTTGTCATTGTTTACATGCTGACAAATCATCTAGAAGATCATGTGGTTCATTATGTAATCATATTTTCCCATTTCTCCTGAGATCTCAGCTTCTGGTTCCCCAAATACCCTTTGCAATTCAAAAGTGAAAAAACCCTTTCAATGGGATTGCAGTTTTAAATCAATGATATCTCCACTGCCTGTCAGCCAAATCACATGACAAAGGTACCATTCTGTAGCCAAGAGAAAGTACTAAATTTGGTCCTAGAGATGCAAAGCAAAATTCCCACCCCTTTTTGCGCTACATGTCACACACTCCATTTAGAGCAAACATTGAAAGGGTTTTTGGAGTCACTGTAACACACCATCATGCATAGTACAACTGCCCAAGACAGACCCAAACACTTGGACAAAGAAGAACTCATTATGCCTCACAAACTGGCCAGTCTCATGACTGTCAGGCCAATGTAGATAGATATAAAACAGTCAGTGGACATCCCAAACCACCCTTACTGCAAAGGTGGAGTGTCTAAAATGGCTGGCAGGAACAGCAGACTGATGGGGGACCAACAGCCCTGCCATCAGGGCATTCACTCACTGGTAAGGAATGGTAGGCCACAGGGGCCAAAGCCAGCTTGTTAAATGATGCTAGATTAGTGCAACATAGGGTAGACCCACTCTCACACACTTAAATTCAGAGTTAAAAAAAAAAACTCCTGGCCTCAACTCTGGTCCAACTGGACTTAGCCTCTGTCTCCTGGCCTTGACCCTGGTCAACCAGACTTAGCCCCTTGTCACTTGGACTTGAAGCCTGGTCATCTGAGGGTAAACCCACACTTTGACAATTTCTGTGTAGGTTGTATGATCATGGTAAGTTCACCTCTTGTTCTCTAAGTAGTGCACTGGTGTATCAGTATTCAATGCAATGCCATGTACTTACATAGTTGATAATTGATATCAATTTTACTATTTGTTGATCTCTGGAAGTCTGGCCAGCTGATGGTCAGTTTTGATGATGACTGTGTAGTACTTAGCAGTTCTGTCCAGAACTGTCCAGCAACCCACAGTAACACACAGTAAATGTGTGTATTGGACAGTGTTGTCAACCCTCAACCTATCTGGACAGCTGTAGAGCTGTCTAGCACTGTCCAATTGCATTCCAGTTTACAGATGTGGAGGCAACAACATGATACACCTAGACATGCCTAGCACTGGGATAGAGGAGGAACACTTCTGCATGTTTGCCACATTCCTGGCACAGTTGATGAGAACTGATGGACACAAGGATATTTATTTCCAAGGAGAGAAGTACCCAAATGAATAAACAGTGAAGCAGTTGCAAAAAATGACAAACATATTGCTAGTATTACTTCCCATCAGATTACAACATTTCCTCCAATTGTGCACACATAATAAAATGCAAAAGAAGCACAAATGCAATGGGGGCAGGTTTGTAGATAACACAGACCATCAAAATCAATGTGTGTCTACCATAGGGGAGATGACCCAAAAGGTAAGAACATCCATGAAATGACCTACCACCAGGTCCATAGTCTTAGTCATCGAATTCATGATGACTTTCAGGATTTCATGGTGGATGTGCCAGAGGCATGGGTCAAGGATGGATACATGGTTGACAATGTACCAGTTACAATCACCATGTGATATAGCCATAACCAGGAAATCTGCAGGGATGGGCAACTAGAGGAAGAAGTGCCTCACTGGCACATTTCTTTTTCTAAGCAGTCTAATAGTCTACACTGCATCTAATGATGTCTGGATATCTCCACCACTTTAGTGAGCATTGTCCAACATCATCTATTTCACACTCTCTTACTGACACACTTCTTTTCTGTAGTCCTAATGTAGTCTATAAGTGATTTATTCATATCTTCATGCCACTATATTACTGTAACTCTTGATTTATAGTACTCTGTAGATCTATTTCTTGCCTAATTCACTTGCTCTATATGTCCTTTGGTATCTATTCCACTTATACATCTATTTTTCTGAGATAAGTTGTGATTAGAACAGTTAGAAACATTGGTTTTCTGATGCATAGAGAATCCACAACATGTCATGGAGAATCTCCAGTAGGCCATGGAGAATCCCCACCAGGACAAGGCTTGGGACAGTGGGTCTATTTATCCTGGGGAGAACCTAGGTTTACCCTGGCAAGGGGTCTATTTAGCCTGTGGAAAGCCCACATTCTGCATGGAAAGCAGGTCTATTACACTGGGCAAAACCCAGGTTCAGCCTAGAATGTAGGTCTATTTAGCCTGGGGATAGCCCAGGTTCACCCTGCAAAGGGGGTCTATTTAGCCTGGAGAAAGCCAAATTTGGACCCCAGCTACCCTTTCATTTGATATATATATATATTATGGAGAAATCATTTTCTCCCACCATATTACATTGCTGCTCTGGAGAATCCCCAACAGTTGGAAATTCCTGACAAAATGACACCTATTAGGTTAATATGTACATCTATCAAAATTTCCAGTCTGAATAGGTCTTCAAAGGTGGTTTGACTGAAGTGACTGTTAAGACTGGGTCCAACACTGCCCTTCTCTAATCCAGATAGAGTCAAGGAGAGTAGTCCAATGAAAGCTACCAGGTTCTGACACCAGTCAGGGCAGTAGAAGTCAAGTGGCAAAGGCTGACAAAGCAGAGGAGAATGATGGATGAGATTGGAATAAGGATATTGCAGGGAGGGAGGAAGGATCCATATGCTTCATCAAGTGGGGAGATCAAAACAACCACAGAAGACCTTTCTAACTGAGTGACAGAACTGAGGTGACCAAAGAACATCCTTCTGGATGTCATACTGACAAGGAGGGCATGCTGACCAAGCTGGACAGGCTGGGATGGGACTGATTATGATGGAATGTACTAGGGGGCTTCAGGACAGAAGCTGGTAGGAATGTCTGGCAGAGTGAGATGACTGGCCTTCTCAATCACAGATATTGTGGTTAGATGTACATGATAACACTCAGGGCATCCCAACTATCATATCAATATTTTCAATAGTATGAACAACAAGATGCAAAAATCAAAGTATATGGATGTGCAAATCAAAGCATGTGGATGTGTAAATAAAAGCATTTGATGATATTGGTGAAGTTTAGACAGCCCTCCCTCAAAGGCCTGTGAGGATGATGTCACACACCAAAGGTGTTGTGGACATGGTTACAGCTGACTCTGCCTAACTCATCAACAAGTTGAACACCATGCCATGAATGCAGGTGAAGACTAAAGCCCTCATGTGTAGAAAGACTGCTGGACATGAGCAGTCATCCTTCATGCAAGAATGAGTTTCAGTGCTAGAGAGAAAAAAGGAAGTGAGTTGAGCACCCATCAAAAGTTTTTAGTGCCTGTGTATGGCATTCCAGTTTTTGTTGTATCTGTTACGCTCGACCGAAGTCAAGACGTAGAGAGAGCTCAGACACAGTCTAAGGTTTCTACTGAGCAACGGCTGCAGTAACCTCTGTAAACGACAGAGGATTTAGAGACAACGCCGGTAAGAGTGGTCCTTGTTAGGGACACTGAGGGCGAAGTTCTGAGAACGCTGCGTATGATTGAGCAGCTCAAGTCTGGGTTTCCAAGACTTGAGCCAGCAGACTAAATACTACACAGAAACGGACCATGAGGCGTCCGCATGTAACGAGGTAACTACGCCATTGGTTGAACAATGACGACACATGTCCTAAACGTGTAACGAGCCGGTAACGCTAGTGGTGGAAATAGGGAGCCGTCGGACCAGAGAGAAGACGGCTCAAAAAGGAAGCTAAGTCCAACGGATCACAAACGAGGTAAACATACAACAGGAAAGGAAAAGTCAGGGGTGAAACGTAACATTACCCCCTTTCTAAGCGTTGAAGTCCCCGACTTCAACTACTCTCCATAGGGTTCTCCGGTCATGTTACTGATGGCGGAGTCATCGAAATCAAAGTCATTATCGTACAAATCGTTGTCCTCGCTCCCGACGAGGGTACGATCATCCACCAAGGCGGGGGTGGTTATTCTGTCCTGTAAAGGACGACGAGGGCGGATAGAAGGGCATTGGGCCTGAGTATGGCCGGGACGAGTGGTATGGCAAAGGGGACATTCGTACAGTCCACAATTGATGCGGATGTGGCCAAGACGGCGACAGACATAACACGCTTGACGATAGCGTGGATCAGACGGAGTAAGAGGCATGTCGAATTCGGTCAAGGCATTCAGCACAGGGGACGGCGGCAGCTGTGCAAGGGTTTCGACGATGTTTAACATGTAGTCGAGTTCAGCACGGGAGATGCCAAAGGCGGTCTCGGGGTCTACCTCAGACGGGGAGTCGTGAGACTCGCAGGGTCGGGGACTGGGGCCTGACAAACAGCAGGCACGAGGTCTGTCGGCTCTTCGGAGAGAGCGGGACGAGTGGGAGGACGACGACGACGACGGTGCAGGGGGAGAGGACGTTGCAGAGGAAACCGGAGGAGAGGTTGCAGTCGAGGGTCTTCTAGACCCAGGAGGGGGAGGAGCGATCAACATAGGGTACTGGCGAACGTTATAGATGAGGTCTGCACCTCCAAGGACATCAAAGAGTTTAAGTAAGAGGGGAACTTGCTGGACGGCGATCTCATTCAAGATGGTACGAGCAGGGGACAGAAGGGGGTTCTGGCGATTGACATAACGAGAAAGTTCTTCAAGCCGAAGGGCTTGGATAGTGGCATGGTACACAAGATCGAGAGGGGAATCCTCATCTACCTCATGATAAACGGTGCCGATGACGGCGGGATCAGCAACGAAGAGTCGGTAGGAGGCGATCATTTGATCGCTAGCGGGTTGTCGTTGCCGACGGGCAAACGGAGTGTGGCGACGGGAGGGTTCACAAGGGTAGGTGTAACGGCGAGGAGGCATTTCAAGAGTGACGTTTCTAACAGTACGAGTGGAGTGTCGAGTGGGTTGTTTCTTGGGAGGAAAGTCTTTGGGGAACCGTTTCTTATAAGCGGAGAGCGTGTCGTCCGCATGTTCAAGGTGTGACTCTTTTTGCCACGAGTTTTCGGAAGAAGGGTAACCCTTCCATTTGATTAAGAAGGTGTGTCCTCGGCCAGACTTTTTATGGCCGACTATTGCCTCAACTTCGTATTCTTCCTCCTCGTTGACTAGGTCAGGTGGTGGAGCCGGGAAGTTCAGTCCGTGAACGTCATTTTCACGATAGGGCGATAGGAGAGAAGCATGGAAAACGTTGTGGATCCTCCAACGTGCAGGAATCGTGAGGCGATATGTTATCGGAGATAGGACATCAGAGATGATGAAGGGTCCTTCTCATTTAGGTGCTAGCTTCCTATTTTCATAGGAGCATTTCAAATTGCGTGCTTCTAGCCAAACCTTATCACCTTTCTGGAACGGGGTGAAGGGTCGTGACGAGCGATCTTTCATCGTTTTTCTTGCTAGGTCATGGGCCGCTAGGGCTTCTTCTCTAGCCTTCCTGAGTTCATCAAGTCTAGATTCAGCAGCGGGGAGGTGGGTTTCCGCAATCAGGGACGGAAGGGGTTTTGGTTCGTAGCCGTACATGAGGTAGAACGGTGACTGATGTGTGACAGAGTGGGGTCGGTGGTTGTGCGCGAATTCTGCCATGGGAAGGTTGGTTACCCACGAGGCGGGGTCGTTTTGGCAAAAGATGCGGAGATAGGTCTCCACTTCTTGGTTTACACGTTCAGTTTCTCCGTCAGTCTGCAGGTGGTACGCCGTAGACAGGGCAAGGGAGTATCCCAAAAGGGAAGCCAGTTCTTTTGCGAAGGCAGAGGCGAATTGAGGGCCTCGATCAGATATAATTTTGTCATACAATCCAAAGCGAGAGTAGACTTTCTTGAAAAACAATGCCGCGATGTCAGCAGCGGAGGCAGTTTTCCTGGTGGGCGATAAAATTACCCCCTTTGTAAGCCCATGGTCTACCACGACCAAAAGGGAATCATAGCCGTTCGAAACGGGTAAGTCAGTGACCAGATCGCAAGAGATCTGTTGGAAAGGGCGGGTCGAGGTGGAGGGGATAGGCGTGAGGGGTGGTGTCGTCGGGTGAGTATTTACTTTATTTTGCTGGCATACAGCACAGCCTTCAACATACTTTCGGACGAAGGATGCCAGTCCGGGCCACCAAAACTCGGAAGAAACGAGTTGTCATGTTTTTAAAACACCGGGGTGTCCAGTGGAGGGGTGGTCATGGTGGTTGGATACGATGGTTCGGCGGAGGGAGGGGTCATCAGGGATGTAAACTCGATTTCTGTAGAGTAGAACCCCGCTTTCAAATTTCCAGTCAGAGAGATGTGACTTGAACGGAAGTGGCATATCGACATTTTCAATGGCACGAAGTGCTGTTTGGACCACGGGATCCGTCATAGAGGACGATGCGACCTTCTGAGTGAGATTGGTATCAATAAGATTAACAAACAGGGTTTGTGGGAGGAGGGTAACGCCTTTGTTATCTTCGTCATCTTCAGGGATATGATCGGGTCGGTGAGAAAGTGCATCTGGTGCAGCCAGGTCTTTGCCTGGGACATGTTCTAACTGCAGATCAAAGTCTGCAAGGTCAAGGAGCCAGCGGGCCTGGCGACGATTCAAGTTTTGAGGTGACTTGAAATATGTCAGGTTCTTGTGGTCAGTGAAGACCTTTACCGGGAACGGGGATCCGTGGAGATAGTGTCTCCAGGATTTTAGTGCTCGAATAACTCCTAGCAGTTCTCTGTCGTAAATGTCGTAGTTTCTCTCTGCGGGGTTAAACGATTGGGACAGGAAGGCACAGGGTTGCCATTGTCCATTTGAATCTTCTTGAAGGAGGATTCCTCCTGTTGCGTACTTGGATGCGTCGGTAGTGATTGCGAACGGCCGAGAGGTGTCGGGCATTCAAAGTGTAGGTTGTGCCATAAAGATCCGTTTGAGAAGTTCAAAGGCATCTTGGCATTTCTTGGACCAACTCCAGTCGACCATTTTCTTAGTGAGGTCGATGAGTGGTCGTGCGATGTCCGAGTAGTAGGGGACAAATCTTCTGTAAAAGTTTGCGAATCCTAAAAAGGATCGCACATCCTTTACTTTTTTCGGAACGGGCCATTCAGCAATGCCTTGTACCTTGACAGGGTCCATGGCGACGATGTTTTCTTTGATAATCATGCCAAGGTATTCCACCTCGGCAAGATCAAAATGACATTTTTCCAATTTCAGAGGGAGAGAGAGCTCTTTCATTCTTTCGAGAACGCGATGGGTTCTTCGTTTATATTCTTCGGGGTCATTTGAGAAGATAAGGAGGTCATCCATGTAAATGACCAGCCATCCTTTGGCGATCATATCTCTGAAAGAGTCGTTCATGAATCGCTGGAATGTGGCGGGGGAGTTGCACAATCCGAAGAACATAACAGTTGGTTCGAAGAGTCCTTTATGCATAATGAATGCGGCTTTCCACTGGTCTCCTTCCTTGATACGGACATTGTTGTAGCCCAATCTGACGTCCATCTTAGTAAAGACGGAGGCTCCTTTTAGTTTGTCTACAAGATCCGAGATGAGGGGAAGGGGGTATGCATCCTTCACCGTATTCTTGTTTAGGTATCTGTAGTCTTGGCAGGGTCGTAGGGAGCCGTCCTTCTTTCCTACGAAGAAGAAGGGGGCAGCTTGGGGGGATTTCGAGGGGCGGATCTTTCCTTCTCGAAGGTTCTCTTCAATAAACTTTTCTGCAGACTCTCGTTCTGAGGGAGAGAGAGGGTATGCCTTGGCCACCTTGGGGACGAAGTCCTCTACAAGGTTTATGGCATGGTCATACGGTCGTGATGGGGGTAAAACCCCATCAGAGGGTTTCTCGAAAACCGAGGCGAAATCCTTGTACTCCTCAGGGAGGACTGCCTTTGGTTTCTTCTTGTGTTCTTCTTGGGCTAACTCTGTAGCCGTGGTGATCTTTCGGAGAAGGCTATTATTGGGGTTAACCTTCTTGGCTTCTTCAACGAGTTTTCCAACTGACATCACGAAATGTGCTCGGATGGTTTCGTCTTCCGGTTCTTCATAATCCATGAACTTGTTTATCCCTTTCTTTTCAGTTGGGGACACAAGGTTCACAGTTGGTTCTTCGATGGTAACGGAAGAGACACTGCGTCTTAATTCCTTTGATCTATTGGTTTTCTCGTCGATAGATAACGTGCCCATCCTCCAGTCTACGACAGGGTTGTTTTCTTGGAGCCAGGGGAGACCCAGGATGACGTTTTCTGTTCCACAGTTGATGACATGGAAAAAGGACTGGTGGACGAGTCCTTTAACCTTAAAATAGAGAGTGGCAGAAAACAGTATTTTTCCCTTTGAGTTTTGGGTTCCATCGGCGTTTTTAGCGAGGATGGGTTCGGCGAGACGTTGAGTGGGGGTTCGATGCTTTCGCACAAAACCCCAGTCGATGCAAGAAATTTCTGCTCCAGAGTCAACCAGAGCGGTAGTGTTGACGACTTTCTGAGTAGTTTCTGACGCGTAAAGGGAGATGGGAATCTGCATAGTACGTTCTGGTGTAGACGTTACAAGTACAGGGGCAACAGAAACTAAACTGTCCTTAGTTTGGGGAACATCTGGCGTCAACGCAGAGTTCCCATTCAAAAATCCTTTCCAAGGGCTCTAGCAATGTTAACCAGAGCGATGGATGGACCAGCGACTTTTTCTTCATCGTCGCTTTCCTCTATTTCCACAATTTTGCAGATCTTCTTTACTTTCTTTTGGGGAGTCTTCCCCTTGTCTGGACATTCTCGGGAGAGGTGTCCTTTGTTTCCACAACCGAAACATCTTCCTTCCTTGATGTGACGGTCTCGTTCTTCCTTTGAGAGTCTCACTCCATCCACGTCCATAGCGTTTGGATCCTTTTCTTCGGCAAAATTGTTCCTGGGGTGGAACGTTTTCTTTTCTTTTCTTCCCGAGATCTCATTAACCTTTCTCCATTTAGCATCGAACTTCTGCGCTTGGGTGTACCACTCAGTGATTTTGGTAGGGGTGGTTTCCATCATGTGGATTCGGTTCGCAATGAAGGGTTTAAGTCCTTGTGAGAAGAACTCGATCAAAGCGACATCTTCCATGATGGTTGAGTCAGCTGCAGCAGTCCGGAAGTCGGTGATATATTGTTCCACCGAATCTTTTTGTTTCAGGGTTCGTAATTTGGCAATGGCGGTCCCTGCGGTGTCGGCGGAGGTGAACGACGCTTTGAAATCCTTTATAAAATCGGCAAAGGTGCCGAAACTCAGGGGGTTCTTTTCCAGAGAGGTTTTCTGGAAGGTGGCGGCCCAGGAACGGGCGACATCTTTCTTCATATACGACAGGGCGTAGACCACTTTCTTGGTGTCCGTGTCGTATAGTTATTCGTTTACCAAGAGGTAGGTCTGTACGGAGTACAGCCAACTCATGGCATTCTTCTGGTTTCCATCAAAATCAGACGGAGCACCGATCTTCAGTTCTGTGGCTTTGGTGGCATTGCCAACCGGTGCCTTCGACGATGAGCCAGACATCGTAATTTGTGGTGGAGGTGGAGGTGTAGGAAAGAATGACGGGGGGCTTGGCTGGATGGGGGTTCCAAGCGACGCAAGTGACTGGGAGAAAAGGTTCGAGAGAATTCCAGAGGTAAAACCTCTATCTGGCTGTTCGGGTTCGTTGGAGGAGGTATCTGTGACAGTGCTCTCCTGTTCTTCGTCAGATGACGATTCTTCACGAGTGGGTTGCAATGGTGCCCAACGTCGATTGTTTCGGGGGTTCGTGGTGGTTCACTAAGCAGTGACCAATTTGGCCAAAGGCTTGTAGACTTGAGCTTTTGTTACGCTCGACCGAAGTCAAGACGTAGAGAGAGCTCAGACACAGTCTAAGGTTTCTACTGAGCAACGGCTGCAGTAACCTCTGTAAACGACAGAGGATTTAGAGACAACGCCGGTAAGAGTGGTCCTTGTTAGGGACACTGAGGGCGAAGTTCTGAGAATGCTGCGTATGATTGAGCAGCTCAAGTCTGGGTTTCCAAGACTTGAGCCGGCAGACTAAATACTACACAGAAACGGACCATGAGGCGTCCACATGTAACGAGGTAACTACGCCATTGGTTGAACAATGACGACACATGTCCTAAACGTGTAACGAGCCGGTAACGCTAGTGGTGGAAATAGGGAGCCGTCGGACCAGAGAGAAGATGGCTCAAAAAGGAAACTAAGTCCAACGGATCACAAACGAGGTAAACGTACAACAGGAAAGGAAAAGTCAGGGGTGAAACGTAACAGTATCTCCACCATTTCCAAAGATATCAACTCCATTCTCACACTCACTTAAAGTACTCAGCCATGTGATCCTGCCTTCCAAGTTTGGAAAGGATCCTTGCACCCTATGCATTTCTACAGCACTCCATCCATCAGATGCTCATTCTGCTAAGTCCATCAGATATGGCCACCTCTTCATCAATCATCTCACTTGTCTCCTTTGCCAGAGACAGTGGTTTCATATATCTGCCAGGCATTCCTACCAGCTTCTGTCCTGAAGCCCCCTGGTTCATCCCATCATTGTCAGCCCTGTCTCATCCCATGCAGCTTGGTCTCCATGTTCTCCCTGTCAGTATGACTTCCAGAAGGATGTTCTTTGGTCACCTCAGGTCCATCACATGGTTAGAAAGGTCTTATGTGGTCATTTTGGTGTCCCCACTTGGTGAAGCATATGGATCCTGCCATGTCTTTATTCCAATCTTGTCCATCATTCTCCCCACATTGTGACAGCTGCAGTATAATCTACTGTTCTCTACCCTCCCTGATCACATCCATGACAAGTATGTTGTGCATCTTGCCTTCTTACTGCAAGACACAGCAGAAGATGTCCTCCCTTCTCCTCCATCAGAGCCCTGTTCATGAAGCATTTTGTTAACTTCACTGAGAGGCTCTCATTTTCCCACAGACCCCCAATGCCCAAGCCCTTTGATGCCTGACTCATGCCCTTCAATTCTGGATTTAATACTTCACTATCTGGAAACACTGTCCATCTGTCATCCCATCTTTTGATCTGGTGATGTCTCTGCCAAGATATGACATGTATCACCACACCCTAATGTGATGCCAGTGTGCTTACTCAGTTTCTGACATTCTTTGACTCATACTGTGATATTTTGACTGTCCTTGACTCATTTGTTGTTAATACTTACCAATCCTCCTTGCTTGCTTACTTTTCATTTCTTGCTTACTCATCATGATTACTCATTGCTTACAGTCCTTACTCATTACTTACCAAGTATTTGTGCCTCATTTGTCATAGGCTGTGCTCCCCCTACAGTATATGAACCCCCTGTACTTAGCTACAAAATCATCATCAGGAATCATCAGGAATCCAGTCAGCAGTCAGTTCAGCTCATCTCTGAAGTAACACATTGTCAACAGTTGAGGCTCATTTGGAAGAGTCTATCTGTCACCAATCATCATCCTTGGTAGTTGAGGCTCCATCAAGGGTCTATCTACCACCATTCATTAACTGAAGTATCATCTGTGCTTGGTCAGCACATGTGCTTAGTCATCCTCCTACTCCTGTGTAACTTGTCAATGACTTGTGCCAGGAGTCCTTTTGGCTGAATACCTTCACTCCATTCAGCATCCCTCTCACAGTCATCATCCACTTGCCTACTCCTGCATAACTCATTGATGACTAGCACCAGGAGCACCTGCCATTGAAATTTCCCCACCTTAGATTTGTCTGCCCTCCAGGTTCTGCAGAGGTAAACCACCACTCACTCTTTGTTGTCTTTGGTGTTGGTTTTGGTTGGTTTCCACCACCTTTCCTCACTTTGACTCACAACAATCCAGCCCATGAATATTCCCCAGATGGAGGATCACCTTCTGGATTGATGTGACCATATGTGAATGCAGTAGATGTCAGGTGGAAGGGAGCTGCCTCCAAGTGGGATGGAGCCCCATATGTCAACATTGGAGACAATGCAGCCTCATAGACTGCTACCTCATCTGCATGGGGTATGAATATGTGTGGAATCTTCTTTGGAGATGTGATGGTTTGGTTTGAAGAAATGAATTTCCTAGTAGTGGTTGTCATTTTCCATAGTCAAAACACCAAGCAAGGCAACTTACATTCCCTGGGTATTCAACCACACAAGGTGGGCAATGAAAGCAGGACCAATGGCAGTGTTCTGCAATGCTTCAATAAAACCCTCATAGTACATATTGAATACAGGGCAGTACTCCAATCCAGTTTACTGGATTGTGCTACCAGAATTATGCATTCACCCCATTGCAACACAGTTGAGAGAACAGGTAAACTGCTTACAAATTAGTTTGGAGGCATCCACAGAAATAATTACCAGCTTACTGCCATGGCAGAGAGTGTGTACATGTGCATTGGTGTGGTGTTGTAGCTGCTGGCAAATGTTTTAACTGGGGAGACTGATTACATATACCTGAAGTTTATATGGAATCTTTTGAAAATGGAGTTCCTGAACCATCTTATGACAAGGCCCTAGACATATGTCAGTTAAATGCAATTGGTTGTAGAATCACACACATTATTGTCATGCTCATGCATAAAGAAGTTGGTGATATCAGTCTGGTCCTTGAGTTTTTCCAATAGTGAAGCTTTCCATAAGGTATATGCTGGAGGGTCTGCAAGAAGTTGAGTACCATCAGTTCTGAAGAACTCCATTGCATAAGTTTCACTGAATTCTACAGCTTTGGACCATATGAGACCAAGCACCTTCAGAATCTGACAGGCATTTTAGTGGATTTTATCAAAAAATGTATGAATACTTCCCAGTGTTTTGATATCCTTTGTCATTGCTACATCTATGTGGTAGTTTAAGGGCTTGATGGCTCATGAAGGTTTGGGAAGACTTACTGCCCTGCAATGCCACATTTGCATGTGACAAACTCTTGTGCACAGTACTCTTCCAGATTGTGTGGGTGTTTTGGCCATGGGGCCAACTGATGTTCAAAATCATTTCATTGGCTAATGCCTGGCATGTGTACTTCAATACTTTTTGAATGTCTTCTTTATACCATGCAAGGGACACTGCATCAACATTTTTCTTGTGGGTGCTGCATGGTGCCCAACACCTGGGTGCACCCCCACCATCTTCATTGTACGTAGACACCTGGCTTGGAGTGTGGATTGAAGTGGCTCTTGATGACAGGGTTCTTGAAAATGTTCCAAGCAATGACATTCATCATGATGATACTGAGTAGATGGACAAATCTGCAAAGGTGTGAAGTCAGTCTTGTGATGGGGGTCTAGAAGCCCCACAATGCCTTTGGTGGGTCACCAGGATATCCATTTCCCACCCTGTGACCTAGTAATGAGTTGTCATAAGGGCATATTGATTTAGAGTTGATTGGCTGTTACCTGGATCATTGCAGCAGCTGCTTGAAGTCTGTTTGTGGCAGTCATTGCTGGAGGCTGGGTTAAGGTAATTTGTGGCATGAATGCTCCCAGATTTTCAGATACTGGGGGTGGATCAATCATACTCATATAAGCCTGATATGTGTGAACATGGTGGGGGGAGGGGAATGGTGTTGTGGAAGGTCAGTGGGACAAACTGATAAGGCTCATTGCCTGCAGGGGTTGTCAGTGTGGAATCAATCTCAATTGAGTCTTACCAAGGTGATTATAATGAGTGAGGGATCCATACCCATTGGGTTCAATATTGGTTGCATTGGTGTCTGATTGAGATGGAGCAGGGCCATAGTATTCAATTGGATGGACAGTGGCAGACATTCCACAGGACTGGTCACTGATGATGCTTGATTGCAACTAAAGCCATGACCACCTGCATTACTACTGTGCCCTCTCAACTCAGAAGGGGGATTTGAGCCTGTAGAATGAAGAAGGGGTGGGCCATCAGGATCAAACTCACAAAAAACAGTGCACACTCATGAAAGGGCATTTCTGGGGGGCCATAGTTGGAAAGAACCAGTAGGGTAGTATATATAGTAAGCCCTGGGGATGCATGTTTGCAGGCATGCTTCATGATGGACCCTACACCTAATTGGCTGGGAAAAAAATGAAAACAGTGCCATAGTAGGTTAAACTTACCAAAGCTCCATGGACAGAAGACCATATAGGATGCCAACTTTGGGGTGTGGTGCAGAAGTTGCAACATGTGGTGTGATTGTGAACTGCCTTGAAATTGCTGCATTCATGCCAGCATGCCAATGCTTAGTACAAACATAAGACACACATTACACAGCTACAGCAAAACACAGCACATAGACATATAGAACAAACAATAGGTATACTATGTTGTATGATGGGTATAAAGAATTCAAGCATCATCAAAATTGGAAGGGATGGGGGAGGCAGAACCTTCACATTCTGATCCAGAAAAGTCACTGTCCCTAGTGTTACTGTCATCTACTGGTAAAAGTTTGATACTAGGGTTGAATAATCCTAAGTTTCCTTTGCAACTAAGGATATGCTTGACCACCCCAACCTGACAGTCAACAACTTTCAGAATGGTCTTTGCCTCCTCAAAGTCATCCATAGTGATCATTCACACCAATTCAGTCTCTTGAAGGTGGAGGCACTGATACTTGACACCTGCAGCAAACACATCTTGGCTGGCCTGAGCAAGCTGCAGCATGTCATGAGAGCAAAGGTCCTCAACCTCCACTTCAGTCAACCCCCTTCAGAGGCCTATTAGGTCTGGAGATTTTGACAGATGTATTAACCTAATAGGTGCCATTTTGTTGGAAATTCCCAACTTTTGGGGATTCTCCACCACTATGCCTGGAGATTCTCCAGAGCAGCAATTTAATATGGTTGGAGAAAACATTTTCTCCATAAATATATATATATATTATACATCAAATGGATAAGTATACATCTACCTTTCTGAGATAAGTTGTGATTAGAACTGTTAGAACAATCACTGTTTTCCTGATGCATGGAGAATCCCCACCAGGACATGGCCTGGGAAAGTGGGTCTATTTGGTCTGGGGAAAACCCAGGTTCACCCTAGAAAGGGGTCTATTTAGCCTATGGGAAGCCCATGTTCTGCCTGGAAAGCAGGTCTATTTACCCCAGGGGAAATCCAGGTTCAGCCTAGAATGTAGGTCTATTTAGCCTGGAGAAAGCCCAATGTGGACCCCAGCTACCCTTTCATTTGATGTATAATATATATATTTTATGGAGAAAACATTAAATTTCTGTGCTGGAGAATCCCCAAAAGTTGGGAATTCCTGACAAAATGACACCTATTAGGTTAATACATCTATCAAAATCTCCAGACCTAATAGGTCTCTAAAGGGGGTTGACTGAAGTGCAACCTCAGGAGATACAGTGGCTAAAAAAACTGACTGCATGTTTGGACATTTTTCACTAGAGTCAATACTGCCCCATAACCCCTAACCTAGGCCCTAACCTATAAGTGTATGAAACAAAGCCCTTACCATTGGCTCTCTATTGGTGCAGGGGTCAATGGTTTTGGATAAGGTTTGATCAAATGGCAGCCATTTCAAAATGATGACTCATGTGGTCAGTTTTTGGACTTTATATTGACTTAAGTATCTAGTACTTGGTATGGGCTCCTTTGGCCCTAATAACTGCTTCAATCTTTCTAGGCATGCTTTCTATCCATTTTTGATACTGCTCCTCATCAACCACCCCCCACTCCACCACCACTCTTTCCCACAGTCAGCAAATGCCTGTAGGAGCACTTTCATAACCTGAGAGGCATCTCTTGAGGTGATTCCAAGTATGTTCAGTGAGATTTACAGTGAGGGACAAAAGCATTGCAATGTTTGTGAGGTGTGACTTGCTGCTGATGTAGCTCAGGCTATTCTGCACAGATAATCATGATTCCTATACCATTGGAAAGGGGTGACTCTGAGCATTCCCAATAATTAAGGTTCAGTCCAAACAAAGAAATACATGCAGAGATATAGATATACCCTATTCTTTCTGAAAAGTGCATTGCAATGCTTTTGTTCCTGGCTGGTGAAATAGTGAAAAGTCACCTTTTGATGGGATTGAGGGCATGAAGGATGGGAAAATATGATTACATAATAAACCACTTGATCTTCCAGATGATTTGTCAGCATGTAAACAATGACAAACATTGGACTTTGTACAAGTCACACCTCACAAACATTGCAACACTTTTGTCCCTCACTGTATGTTGGCTGTAGTCTGTATCTCATTGTCAATGATCAAGTGTAGCCATTGACAAGATTTCCTGACCATTCAGTTTCTTGGCCTTTTTGCATGGAGAACCACTGCTCTTATCAGATGGCAAGGCCAGCTGATAGTGGGTGTACTTGAGATTTTCAGGTGATAATGCAACATGATGTCACACACCAAAGGTGTTTGGTGACATGGACATGGATAATGATGATGAATGGAAATGAAGACTATAGTCCATGCTCCTGTCACCCCACAGACCCCCAAAGCTTGACCCCTTTTGACACCTGACACCTGCCATCCCCTTTTAGATGTCCTATATCAGCATCAGATCAGCACCGCCTCTCTGTCATCCCACCTTGGCCTAGAAGCAATTCCTTCAATATGTGACATGCACAGCCTCCCCTCAATGCAATTCCAGTGCACTTACTCAGTTTCTGACAATGCTTGACTCATACTTTGAAATTCTGACTGTCCTTGACTCACCTATTGCCAATACTTACCAATCTTTTGACTTTGCTTACTGATTCTTCACTTTTTGGCTTACTTATCCTTACTAATGCACACCAATGCTTTCTAAGTTTATTACCCACTGCTTACATTCCTTACTTATCACTTACCAATCACTTACCAAGTGTTTGCACCTTGTTTTCCATAGACCCCTGTACTGTACATAAATTACTGTACTCAGATAGCAGAAAAACAGAGAAGATGTCAGAGAGCCCCTCTTGCTTGCATTTCATTGTCCCTCAGTAATTCATTCAGCAGCTTTGATAGTTGGGACTTTATTAAGGGTCTAGCTATTGTCTACTTCACTTATTATCATCTATCATCAATCAGCTTCACTCCAAGTCCTCCCTGAGCTCAATATAGCTTATGACATTGAATTAAGTCATCATCCATCCTTCTGTAGGCTGACAGCAGTCTACCCCATCACTTCCTCTCACATTCTTGCTCCCTCTTCATCAGGAGCACCTCCAACCCTCAGCACTCATCTTTGAGTGTTTTAACTCACAAAAACCTGCCTGAATAAGAGCTTCTGCCATCCAGGTACTGCATAGGCACACCACCACTCACTTCCATTGTCTTTTGTGTTGGTTTTGTTTTGTTTTCACCACTGAACCACACTTTGACTCACAATGTGCCACACATTTTGTACCCTCATTGCATTTTGCCTTAGTTGCATTGTAGTGTATTTTATGCTCCACTGCATTGCTTTTGTACTTAGTTCACTTTCAGACTTAGCAAGTTGGAGATCACAACACAGTATATTCAATCAAAGTATAAACTATGTCTAAACAAAGTCATTAAACTTATGCTAAAGAAATGATTGAAAATCTTTCAAGGAGAGAATGGTATAACTTTCAGAGTCAGAAATCCAAGCATTGACAATGGGATCAGCATTTGGTGAATCAGGGTGATGGTGTCTCCATTACAAGGCATCATCTTGGCTGATGCTGACATGTTCTGGTGCAGATGAGATTTGAGCCTGAGGTGAATTGTGCTGGGGGGATACTGATGGGAGGAATAATGGTACCAGTTTCAATGAAGCTGTGAATACCAAGTTGTTATAAACACACATCATGGAAGATGTACCATTCTTGAGCTTCTTGACTACAGGGGGAGACTGTAATGGCAAGTGTAAAACACAACTAGGGGAATTGTTTTATTTTGTTTGTTTTACTTGGTTGATTCTAGATAAATTTTCCTACTAGTTGTACTTAAATTTCGCTTTTTGGTCCCTTAGTCAGCCCTATCTAACATTTGATGTAGTTAGTTTTTTTAAAACCAATAGACAAGTTACCCCAAGACAAGAATGAGCTTAAGACTGCCCTAGAAGACTCAGACATCACCTTCACTCTCTGCTCAGGCTATAGAAGCCCCTTTGGACTTACTCACTCCCCTCAGATTCTACTGTCCTTCCCAACCACTCTCAAAATACTTTTCCTTCACTGATTTCCTGACAATTGGTGGGAGAAATGTCAGTATGGTAGTAGTTATGAGCATAAAAATATAAAAGGACTGACTGGATTGTTGGGGGGGCATCTCCAGGATGAGACAGTGCTTTTCAACACCCTTGCCTTTACCCATGACCTTAGCAATGATGTGATCATCTCCATAATGCAGATCAAGCTCAATCATCAAGCTTGAGAGCTTCACATTGATGTTGCTACTGCTGCCATCATGATTGTGGTCAGACAGACAGACAATCTCTGTGCCATGGAAGGATTCTCCAGATGCATCTGAGTCTACTTCACTATCAGAGCCAAGGACAAGTGGCTCTGTATTCCATAACTCATAAATGTCATCTGGAATGGTCCTTTGGCTCACTGTGGATTATTGTAAGTCTGATGATGAATAAATTATTTTGGTGACCATACCAAACTGCAATGCACATTCTTCAATGTGTGCCTTTCCATGACCATTATTCTCATAAAGGGTGGATCCATTAGGTTGAGTGACTTTGACAATTGAGAATGAGTGGGGATTGATAGTAAGGAGTCACCAATCTGGAGTCACAGATAGCAAAGCTGATCTATTACCTGTCCAGCTTGGATTCTTGTCAAAATAGTCAAAGACCTGTGGGAACCATTGGAAAAGGTGCCTGTTGACATCAGGGTGCATCCATGATGAGTTGATCTGAATGCCACCATTGCTGGGTGCAGCAGAGATGAAACAGTCATGATTTCTCATTAATTGGATACCACTCCAGTGGCTCTTGCCAGCATGAGCCATCAGATCCTTCAGATATCTGTCCTTCTGTTGTAATCATTAGTTGTTAGTACTATTTGATTTTGTGGGATGCACATCAATTCCACAAACAACTATACCAACAGACTGAACATGAAAGATTGTACTGGACTTGGATGCTGTGGCTTGACAGTTGGATCCAATACTTAAGTTGTGGCCCTGTGGGACTAGCTGTTATGGTTGATAAAATTTGATAGGAATAGAAATCCACCTGACAAGAACCTTTAGCAGCTGTAGGGTCAGTGGGAGGGTGACCTTTCATGAGCTTCCTGTAGTCAGCCTGTTTCTTCAATGAGAACATTGCCAGTGCCTCAGCACAAGCATCCAAGGGAAGACTATCACTGCCCATTGCCAGGCTGGTCAATAGTTGGCAGTTCTGTGATGTGATAATGTTGTGAGAAATGCCCTGAATCTTTGTGTTCAAGGAAATGGTAGGCACAGTTGCTGGATATCAAGGCTGGGAGAGTGGTGGAGGTGTCAGATCTGAGTGCAGGGCTATTGGGTGTTTGGTCCAAGTTGAATGGTGGTCATGTGAGTGCTCCCCCTGTCATTCAGCACCCTGGTGGTGATGTGGTGCCTGTCATGACCATGCATTTATCCTAAGTCCTCACTCACTCCACACCCTTCTCCACCAGTCATTCACTCACTCTGCACCAACTCAGCCCATCCTCTGTTGTTTATGAACCTTCTCCACTCCAACTGCTGTCAGACTTGTACTGATCTACTGTCAGACTGCATGGTGTCACATTCATCAAAGACTATGTCTGTTCTTGCACAGCCTGCACTTGGGCTAAGGTTCCCTGCCACTGGCCTTACAGCCTCCTCAAACAACTTCTGGTGCCAGAGAAGCCATGGAATTCCATATCTATGGATTTCATTGAGCAACTCCTGGCCTCATTGGGCTTCATGGCCATCCTCATAGTAGTTGACCAGCTTTCCAAGCAAGCCATCTTTATCCCCACCCATGACACCATCATGGCCTCAGAACTTGCCAAACTATTCCTACTCCATGTCTTTTCCAAGCATGAAGTGCTGGCCCATGTAACCTCAGACTGAGGCTCAGAGTTCATCTTGCACTTCTTCCAGTCACTCAGTAAGGCCCTGGACATGTGCCTACATTTCACCTTGGGATACCACCCTGAAGGTGATGGCCAGACTGAGAGGGCTAACCAAACTCTTGAACAATACCTCTGAGTCTACTGTAATTACCAGCAGGACAACTGGGCTGGCCTCTTACCTTTGGCTGAGTTTGCATACAACAATGCCCCTAGTGCCACTACTGGTGTCTCACCATTCTTTGCTAATAAGGGCTACCACCCTAACATCTTGGTGTACCCAGAGTGTGACCTTACCTCTGCTCAGGCTTGTGATTATGCAGTTTACTTAGACTCACTGCATCAGTACCTACATGAGGAGATGACCCTTGCACAACAGTGCTACCAAGGACTGGCCAATGCCAAATGCATGCCAGCTCCAGACTTCAAGGTCAGTGACCAAGTATATGTCAAAGCCAAGTACTTCCAGTCAACCTGACCTTCCAAGAAGCTCTTGGAAGAAAACCTTGGGCCATACCTGCTCATAGCTCAGGCCAGTACCCATTCATTCACACTATGCCTGCTGGACTCAATGTGCACAGTTCATCTGGTCTTCCATGTCTCCCAGCTTGAGCTGGCCACCCTGAACACCATCCCAAACTGGACTCAGCCACCACCCCCACCCATTGAAGTCAATGGTGAACTAGAGCTCAAGGTAGCCAAAATCCTTAACTCCAAGGTGGACTGGCATCATTGGTGTTGGCTTCAATACTTAGTCTGGTGGACTGGCTATGAAGGGACTGATGAAGAAACTGCTTGGGTACTTGCCACTGAGTTGGATAATGCTTCTGAACTTGTACAAGAGTTCCATGCCTGGTACCCCACTAAACCTGGCCCTTTCCAGTGAGGACCAGTCTCAACCAGCCTCAGTTTTCTTTCCATTCTCTCCTGGTATCTAGTTTCCTTTGATCTCTTACTTGCCTTGTTTTCCTTTTCTTGCTTCTCTTACTTTACTATGTAAAACCAGAACCAGACACTGGACTTGACATTCACAGAAGGAGGGTAACAGGGTACTACAATAAAGGCTACTCAGCCTCAGCCATGCCCTCATCACCCTCCCTGGGCTCCTCATCCTCATCCTTGTCCTTGTCCTTGCCCTCACTCTTGGTATGCAACCACTCCACCTCCTTGCACATCTTGTCAGTGTCAAGTTCAGACAAACCCAAGTCTGATGGGGTGACCAGCATCCTGAAGCCATATGATTTGTCAAGCATCACCTTGAGCATGTCAGCAATCCAGCCCAAGTTCTCAACCATGGTCTCATGGAGCTCAAAGAGGCCCACCAGATTGTTGGCAATGAGCCTTGCTCTCACAGACCAAAGGTGTTTGGTGACATGGACATGGATACTGCTGATGAATGGAGAAGAAGACCATAGCCCTCATGTGCAGAATGACTCCCAGGAATGGTGGCAGTCATCTGTCACACAAGAACAAGTCATCAATGCCAGAGAGAAAAGGAAGGAAGTGAGTTAAGTGCCAGTAAAAATTCTTAAGCACCTGTGTATGGCATTCTGGTTTTCAATGTATCTCCACCAATTCCACAGATACCAACACCACTCCCACACTCACTTATAGTGCTCAGCCACATGATCCTACCTTCCAAAAGTTGGGAAGGATCTGCACACTCCACATGTTTCTACAGCACTCCCTCCAAAAAGATGCTCATTTCACTAATTCTTCTGATATGGCCACCTCCACATCAATCATTTTGCTTGTCCCCTTTGCTAGGGACCATGGCTACATATATTTACCAGGAATTGCTACTAGCTTCTGTCCTGAAATGTCCTGGTACATTGCATCTTCATCTGCCCCCTCTCAGCCCATCTACATTATAGGGGCATTGTGCTTACCACCTGCATTGTAAGATGGAACAAGTGGATTGCTCACTTCAACACTTGCATGTCTGGGGGTACATGATTGGGTTTCCATCCAGACAGGCATGCATATTTCAAAAAGGTGCTGGCAAATGTTGGGGTCTGTTGTGAATGCCCCAATCCAGTGGTCAAATGAATTGACAAAAGTGCCCATAGCAGGGTCGAGGTCTGTGTCCAGATATTCTAGCATGCCAAAGACATCTAGGAGGAGGCATTGACAAAAAGTGACCAATATGACTGTGTCTCAAAACATAAATGGGAGTTGCTAGAGAAAATTTTAATTAATGAAATCTGAACCAGAAAAAAATCATACCTTCAGATGCAGGAGACATTGCTGACATGACCCCAGCCACAAATCAGGTCTCAGAGGACCTTCATAGTGGGGGTGCTTCTTTAGCCAACCTTGCAAACATTTGTCTAGTCAATTATAAATGGTCTCCATTGACTTCCACTTGTTGGCATGAATCCTGCCAACTTTGAAGGCAGACCCTCTTTCCAGCACAAAATCCTCCGCTGACTGGGTAACATTCCACCACAGCCACTTCCATGTTGGGTTGTCTCCATAGGCCACTTTCCAAGGGACACATGGACTCCATGTGTAGCATTCTGCGAACAACTGTGGCCATTGAAAACAGTCTATATGGCCAAACCATCCATCACATAGGGGCATGATTGTTTCTCCATCAAAGATGAAGGGTTGGGGAATATAGTCAGCATTTGGCAATGTGATCCAGTGGTCGTCACACTTTGCTAGGACATGCACATCAAATGCACCCCATCTCCCTGAAAATAATGATAATCAATTTGAGCTGAGTTAAGGACAGTGAGAATGCAATGTCACCAGGGTGGTTGTGCAATGATAATTCATAAGGGTGAATGCTAGCTACATTCATCCTGGAAACAAAAGAAGTCAGTCAGTACTTACTTAAATTGACAGAGATGATGACAAGGGGAGAAAAAAATGAATCATGCAGTGTTAAGGCTGGTGTAACTGAAATGAAATGAGAATGTTGCCCTCAATAGACCCCAAGCCTATTGAGAACTTGTGAGGCACCAAACCCCAGAGCACTTGGCAGACAAACACTCTGAACATTTGGCTCCAAGTACAGCATAAGTTGACTGGATGTTTGAAAGAAAGGTATGAATGAAAGAGAATAAAAACTTACTTTCAAAAAATGGCTTCTTGACAAAGAGGTGACAATGATTGGTGTATTCACTCTGCACACATATAGGGAGCAGGTGCAGCTTGAGGCCAAAAGAGCAGAAAGGGAGAGGGCTGAGGCCAAGCAAGCAGAGAGGGAGGCCAAGGAGAAGAAGGTGTGCAAAGAGGAGGAGAGACATGAGGCTGAGAAGGGTGATGAGGCCAGCACTGGGGCCAGTAGCAGCAAGGCTGGGGGTGAAGTGAATAGGGTGGTAATGGACCCCAAGTGAGTTCTTTTCTCATTCTCTGCACATTTTTGTCTAAGACACCTCTTAGCTGCACTTGCTGTACCCAGGTGAAAGTCATCTGTGAGTTCCTCATGAACAGCAACAAGAAACAGGTTGCCTGTGTCCAGTGCAACCAATCAAAGGGCAAGTGCCAGTGGCCCAGGGATGGGAAGGACACCAAGGCTGGTCCTAAGGCCACTTCCAAGGTTGACAAAGGGAAGAAGCAGAAGGCTGACAATGAGACACTGACCCTAAGGTGAAGGTCATTTGAGTCCAGCATGTAGATCCTTCCATCAAGCCAAAGGAAACCAGAGGATTTGTGAGACTGGGTGGTCTGGCAGTGTGGTCAGGATATCATTATGGAGTTTCTCTATGTCCATTAGCAAGACTGCTCATAAGACCAGGTACTCAAGGTAGGTTGCACAAAGGGAGACTGCTAGTTGCTCCTGGGTGAAGACTAGTCTCAGGTTTTGCAGGTTCACTCGGGCATAGCCACTCTCCCCCTCTTTGGGGTAGACATTGTGAGTCAAAGTGTGGAAAGGTGGTATAAACCAAACAAATCCAACACAAAAGACAAATAAGAGCAAGTGGTGGGTTGCCTCCACAGAACCTGGAGTGCAGAAAAATCTAAATGTGGGGGGGGGACTTCAAGTGGAGTGCTCCTGGCACAAGTCATCAATGAGTTATGCAGGAGAAGATGAATGAGTGCTGATTGAGAAGGGGATGCTGAACAGAGCAAGGGTGTTCAGCCAAAAGGACTCCTAGCACAAGTTGACATTGAATTATGCAGGAGTAGTGGGATGACTAAGCAAAGACTGCTGACTAAGCATGGGGTGGACTGCAGATGATGAAGGATGGCTGATAGACTCTTCTGAATGAGCCTCAACTACCAAGTATACAAATGATGACAGATAGACCCCTTCATGGAGCCTCAACTGTCAATGATGAGTTATGCTGAGAAGAACTGAACTGACTGACTGAATGCTTCTGGATTGCTTTTTCACTTGGGGGTTGTAGCTAAGCACATGGGGGTTTATATACTGTGGGGGGAGTGCAGCTTGTGACAAACAAGGCACAAACACTTGGTAAGTAATGAGTAAGGACTGAGTAATCATGATGAGTAAGCAAGAAATGAAAAGTAAGCAAGCAAAGAAGATTGCTAAGTATCAGCAATGAATGAGTCAAGGACAGTCAAAATATCACAAAATAAGTCAAATGGAGTAAGAATCTGAGTAAGCACACTGGTATCACATTAGGGGGTGGTGATTCAAGTCAGATCTTGGTGGAGACATCTCTAGACCAACAGATTGGATGACAGATGGATGGTGTGTCCAGATAGGGAAGTATTAATTCCAGAATTGAAGGGCATGAGTCAGGCATCAAAGGGGGGCTAGGGCATTGGGGGTCTGTGGGGCAATGGGAGCACAAGCAATCACATCTCCCACCCTTTCATCCTCTCAGCAAAGTTAACAAAAACTTCATGAATGGGGCTCTGATGGAGGAGGAGAAGGGGGGACATCTTCTGCTGGATCTTGCAGTAAGGAGGCAAGATGCACATCATACTCATCATAAATGCGATCAGGGAGGCTGGAGAACAATAGACTATGCTGCAGCTGTCACAATGTGGGAAGAATGATGGACAAGATTGGAATAAAGACAGTGCAGGGAGCAGGGAGGAACAACCCATATGCTTCATCAACTGGGGAGACTTAAATGACCACTTAAGACCTTTCTAACTGAGTGACAGACCTGAGGTGGCCAAAGAATGTCCTTCTGGAAGTCATACTGACAAGGAGAACATGCTGACCAAGCTGCATGGGATGAGACAGGGCTGACAACAATGGGATGAACCAGGGGGCTTCAGGACAGAAGCTGGTGGGAACACCTGGCAGATATATGTAGCCACTGTCTCTGGCAAATGAGACAAGCAAGATGATCAATGAAGAGGCAGCCATTATTGATGGACTTAGCAAAATGAGTGTCTGATGGATGGAGTGCTGTAGAAATGTGTAGGGTGTGAGGATCCTCTCCAAATTTGGAAGGCAGAATCACATGGCTGAGCACTTTAAGTGAGTGTGAGAACAGAGTCGATATCTTTGGAAATGGTAGAGATATGATGAAAACTGGAATGCTGTACATGGGCACTAAAAACTTTTAATGTGCACTTAACTTGCTTTCTCTTTTCTCTTTAGCACTGATGACTCATTCTTGTGTGAAGGATGACTGCTCATGTCCAGCAGTCTTTCTATGCATGAGGCCTTTAGTCTTCATCTGCATGGCATGGGCATTGCATGCAACTTGTCAACAAGTTAGGCAGAGTCAGCTGTAACCATGTTCACAACACCTTTGGTGTGTGAAAACATCCCATTGTCTAGTTAGGGTGTCAGGCTTAGCCCTGAGCTTACCAGGCCTGAACCTGATGATCATATTGAACTGAGACAGGAATTCTGACCAGCAAGCTTGGCAGTGGGTGAGTACTTTAGAAGTGGAGTACTCAAGGTTCTTGTGATCAGTGACAATGTCAACCAGTGAGGCTGAGCCTTCAAGGTAATGGTGCCAGGTCTGGAATGCTTCAAATATTGCAAGCAATTCCTTATCATGAGTATCATACAGTAGTTCAACTCTGGGGCAGGCAGAGTCTGAGAGTAGAGAGTGACTGGATGGATCTGGCCATTGCTGCAGGTGATAGAGAGGATTCTGGTGATGGTGATGGGTACCCTGGGGATGAAATGAGATAAGACCAGCATGGTAGTGAAGGCAGCCTTGAGGTTGTTGAATGACTGGTGGCATTCCTCAGAAAAGTTCCAAGGAGCACCCTTGTGGGTAAGCTGTCATATCCATGACTCTCAGACTCAATCCCAGTCCAGCCTGGACCCCTAGCCCCTATCTCCGGTCAAGTCTGATCCTAGTCTGGCCTAAATAACTCAAGTCCGGTATTTTACCCCTATCTCTGGTCCACTCTGGCCTCCCAGCCTTGCACTGCTCCACCCTGGTCCTCCCAGGTCCATGTCTGGGTCACCTGGACATAACTCCAGTCTGTTTTCCTTTGTTTGTACTATATTTAGCTTGGTCCATTCATCTGACTTTGGCTTACTGTACAAATCCTGTGTCCAACCCTGGTTATGCTGGTCACCCAGACTTTGACTATTAGCCTTGGCACAGCCACTATGGCTGTCCACACTCTTGCTAATCATCTTTCTAATAGCTTATTCACAAGTCCAGCTTCATGTTCATTATCCTGGACTGGCCTTGCATATTTAACCCATGTACATACTTCATAGCACTCCAGTCAGAATATCAACTTAGTATTACCCCTCAAGTCTACTCTATAGCTAAGGCTGAGCCTTAAGCTATCCCCAGCCCCCATCCCAGACCTCTCCCCAGCTTGCATAAGGGTACAGCACATAAGCTGAGACCAAGGGAGGTAGATCCAACCCCAGACCAGCTTCCCCTGTGTGCACTCCAAGACTGGTCTTTTTCCCATGCTACTGGCCTTGTTCCCATGCTCCTGGCCTTAAGTCCAGGCCTCTGGACTTAACCCCTGACCTCTGGCCTTAACTCCAGTCCAACCAGACTTGGCCCCTGTCTCCTGGCTTTGACACTGGCCACCCAGACTTAGCCCCTGTCACCAAGTCTTGAAGCCTGGTCATCCAAGGGTAAACCTGTACTTAACATAAGCCAGGTTAGTGGTACAATGATGTCTGAATAGTTAAAGATAAACCAGCAGTAGAAATTAGCAAAGCCAAGGAAAGTCTGTACATCCTTGACCTTGCAAGGCTCAGGCCAATTGCAGATGGTCTGGACATTTTCCTTCAACATTGTGAGGCTGGCAGGGGAAAGATGGAAGCTGAGGTATTCCACTGAGACCAAGTGGAACTCACATTTCCCTGGCTTTGCATAAAGGTAAAGGCTGTGAAGCCAAAGCTGGTGGAGTACCTCTCAGACATGCTGCTTGTGAGACTCCTTATCTCTGGAGTAGATTAAAATGTCATCTAGGTAGACAACTATGCAAACATCCAACATGTTCATGAAGATGGTATTCACAAAGTGTTGGAAGGTGGCTGGGGCATTGGTGAGGCCAAAAGGCATTACCAACCACTCATAGGAACCATACCAAGTCCAGAAAACAGTCTTCCACTCATCACCCAGGGCAATCCAAACAAGATGATAGGCATGCTGCAGATCAATCTTTGTTTAGATCTTGGCTTAGCTGGGTGAGTCCAAGAGGTCTGAGATGAGCAGTAGTGGGTATCAGTCTTTCTTAGTGAGTTTGTTTAGGCCACAGAAATCTACACAAAGCTGGAGGGAGCCATCCTTCTTCTTCATGAAGAGGACCAGTGCAGCATAGGGGGAGGAAGTTGGCTGAATGAATCCAGTGGTGAGGTTTTCATCAATGAAAGTCCAGAGAGCCTGAAGCTCAACTGGGGACAGCAAGTAGATGGTACTGAGTAGCAGGGTTGTTCCTTCTTCAAGCTCTATCTTCAGGTCATACTCCCAGTGAGGCAGGAGTGCTGAGGCCTTGGCCTTGCCAACATCAGCAAAATCATGGTACTCCTCCAGGACATTTGGTAAGGCCAGAGGATGGGAAGCCAAGGCCAATTGGGCTTGAGCTGAGTCTGAAGGGCAGAGTTGAAGTTGGAATTGGACAGACCCTTCAAGCTTGCAGGCATGTACAAAGGCAGCTGCATTGATTAGGGAGACATGAGGGGTCTTCAGGGGGGTGTGAGCTGGGGAGTCAGTGACCAGTGTCACACACCAAAGGTGTTGTGGACATGGTTACAGCTGACTCTGCCTAACTCATTGATGAGTTGCATGCAATGCCCATGCATGCAGATGAAGACTAAAGGCCTCATGTGTAGAAAGACTGCTGGACATAAGCAGTCATCCTTTGCACAAGAATGAGTCATCAGTGCTAAAGAGAAAAGAGGAAGTGAGTTATGTGTGCATTAAAAGTTTTTAGTGCCTGTGAATGGCATTCCAGTTTTCATCATATCTCCACCATTTCCAAAGATATTGGCTCCATTCTCACACTCACTTAAAGTGCTCAGCCATGTGATTCTGCCTTCCAAATTTGGAGAGGATCCTCACACCCTACACATTTCTACAGCACTCCATCCATCAGACACTCATTTTGCTAAGTCCATCAATCATGGCTGCCTCTTCATCAATAGTCTTGCTTGTCTCATTTGCCAGAGACAGTGGCTATGTATATCTGCCAGGCATTCCCACCAGCTTCCATCCTGAAGCCCCCTGGTTCATCCCATTGTTGTCAGCCCTGTCTCATCCCATGCAGCTTGGTCAGCATGTTCTCCTTGTCAGTATGACATCCAGAAGGATGTTCTTTGGTTGCCTCAGGTCTGTCACTCAGTTAGAAAGGTCTTATGTGGTTGTTTTGGTCTCCCCAGTTGATGAAGCATATGGATCATTCCTCCCTGATTGCATTCATGACAAGTATGACATTCATCTTGCCTCCTTACTGCAAGATCCAGCAGAAGATGTCCCCCCTTCTCCTCCTCCATCAGAGCCCCATTCATGAAGTTTTTGTTAACTTTGCTGAGAGGATGAAAGGGTGGGAGATGTGATTGCTTGTGCTCCCATTGCCCCACAGACCCCCAATGCCCTAGCCCCCCTTTGATGCCTGACTCATGCCCTTCAATTCTGGAATTAATACTTCCCTATCTGGAAACACTGTCCATCTGTCATGCCATCTTTGGATCTAGAGATGTCTCTGCCAAGATCTGACTTGCATCGCCACCCCCTAATGTGATATCAGTGTGCTTACTCAGTTTCTGACTCCATTTGACTCATTTTGTGATGTTTTGACTATCCTTGACTCATTTATTGCAAGTACTTACCACTCTTCTTTGCTTGCTTACTTTTCATTTCTCACTTACTCATCATGATTACTCAGTCCTTACTCATTACTTACCAAGTGTTTGTGCCTTGTTTGTCACAAGCTGCACTCCCCCCACAGTATATAAACCCCCATGTACTTAGCTACAACCCCCAAGCAATCAACAAGCAATCCAGAAGTCAGTTCAGCTCTCTCAGTGCATAACTCATCATTGACAGTTGAGGCTCCATGAAGGGGTCTATCTGTCATCATTTGTATACTTGGTAGTTGAGGCTCATTCAGAAGAGTCTATCTGCCACCCTTCATCATCTGCAGTCCACCCCACACTTAGTCAGCAGTCATGCTTAGTCATCCTCCCACTCCTGTGTAACTTGTCATTGACTTGCACCAGGAGCACATTTTTATTGAAGTCCATTACTCCAGAATACTTTTGGCTGAATACCTTCACTCTGTTCAGCATCCCCTTCTCAATCAGCATTCATTCATCCTCTCCTGTGTAACTCATTGACAACTTGTGCCAGGAGCACCTCTACTTGAAGTCCCCCCCACATTTAGGTTTTTCTGCACTCCAGGTTCCACAGAGGTGAACCACCACTCACTCTTATTTGTCTTTTGTGTTGGATTTGTTTGGTTTTCACCAGCTTTCCACACTTTGACTCACACTGGTGTAGGGAGCCATATACTCCCTGAGGCTGGAACAGGAACCTGTCACTAAATCCCACAGGCCTCTACAACAAATCCATTTCAGAATTTTTCCTGCTTGTGTCCTCATGTTTCCTCCCAACCCCTGTTGCCTTTGGGGTTTCTACCGACCTTCAGCATGCCACTGTCATATCCATGACTCTCGGACTCGGACTCAGTCCAGTCCGGACCCCTAGCCCCTAACTCCAGTCAACTCCGGTCCTAGTCCAGCCTAGAAAACCCAATCCCAGCCCTAGATAACTCAACTCCGGCCTGCATAACTCAAGTCCGGTGTTTTACCCCTATCTCCGGTCCGTTTCGGCCTCCCGGCCTTGTGCTGCTCCACCCTGGTCCTCCTAGGTCCATGTTCGGGTCACCCGGACATAACTCCGGTCTGTTTCCCTTTGTTTGTACTATATTTAGTCTAGCCCATTCATCTGACTTTTGCTTACTGTACAAATCCTGTGTCTGACCCCGGTATGCCGGTCACCCGGACTTTGGCTATTAGCCTCGGCACAGCCACTATGGCTATCCACTCTCTTGCTAATCTTCTTGCTAATAGCTTATTAACAAGTCCAGCTCTATGTTCGTTATCCCGGACTGGCCTCATGTATTTAACCCCTGTACATACTTTGTAGCACCCTCAGTCAGAATATCAACTTAGTATTACCCTCAACTCCATACTACCCCTTGAGACTACTCTATAGCTAAGGCCGAGCCTTAAGCTATTCCCAGCCCCTGTCCCGGACCTCTCCCCAGCTTGCATAAGGGTACAGCACATAAGCTGAGACCAAGGGAGGTAGATCCAACCCCGGACCGGCTTCCCCTTGTGCGCACTCCAACACCGGTCGGTTTCCCACGCTCCCGGCCTTGTCCCCACGCTCCCGGCCTTAAGTCCGGTCCTCCGGACTTAGCCCCTAACCTCCGGCCTCAACTCCGGTCCAACCGGACTTGGCCCCTGTCTCTCGGCCTTGACTCTGGCCACTCGGACTCAGCCCCTGTCACCCGGTCTTGAAGCCTGGTCACTCCGAGGGTAAACCCGTACTTCACAGCCACTCAGTCATCAAAATGCTGATCCAGAAATTCTGCATTCGCACAGAGTCATCTGGAATTCAGTAGCCATGCCACCACTCAGCCACGTCACCAGTCAACCATGCCACTTGCCTCTAAAAACTCCAGTTTCCCCCGTTGCCCTAAAATTCTGCAAGCTGGACTTCATGCCAGTATGCTACACTCTGCCCTCCTGTGCTGCTCCCTCTTGCCAGCTCTACCTCTTACCTGTATGCATACCCTTGTTCTGTTGGAAGATACCCCTTACTGTTGTCCTTTTTTTTTTCTCTTGTCTAATACCCACTGGACTATTTCACATGCATCTGTCATTCACTGACATCTGATGTCCTTTCCTTTATTTTCCAGTCTTTTAGTTTTTCCACCCCACCTTACTCCGACTTGTACCTACTTTCCTTGTACTATATAATTCCACCATGATGTCAGAAATATACCACCCACCTTTGGAGTCACTATCTGTGTGTGTTCCACAAGTTCAAGAAGTTCTCAGAGTCTAAGTGCATATATTGAGTCTACAGTGTCTACAGTGTCTCCAGTGATCCTCGTGTCTCTTGCATCTTCCAATCCTGTACATCTTACCCCATATCCCTCTCTCCCCAAATATGCTCTTCTCATCACATAACAGCTTCCCAGAATTGTCCTATACCCATCTCACTGTTCCTCACATGTTCACAACCCTCTGGAATTAAATTCTTTGACCATCACATGTATTCCCCACCCCTTCTAGGGTAACCCTTGACTGCTCCTTCCACACAGCACCCCTTGGGATGATCCTAGGGAATTCTCCCTATGGCCTTCCTCTAGTTGCATGCTTCCCAGAAGTCATGTCACACAACATTTTGGAGCCCACCATGAGGGGCCTGTAGATCTGGAAAGGAGATCCTTACAACCCACTCATCAAAGAACCAAACTCAAAGAGCTCCTAGAGCCCTTCTGCAGACTATCTATTTCCTCATCAGAAATCTTAATTCCAGTAGCTGATCCTAGAGATATTTCAGAGCCACACTCATCAGACTCAGATCTTGGTTTAGACAAGATCTTTTGGAGCCCAGAATCCCCAGTGTTTTACCCAGCATTTCCAGGAGGCTTCAACTTTGATGAACCCTTTGATCCCCCTGCTGAACATCAAGAACTTTCACCTCTCTCAGAACTAACTTTGTTGTCCTTGCCATCCAGTGATTCAGAACTAGCCACTGAACAGCTCCTCCTTCCTTCCCACTCCCTAATCACAAATTCCACTATCACCCTTTCTACTCAAATACCCATACAGAATATTCTTGCCTCAACTCTCTTGATTTCCACTCCTATCCCTCCTCAAATTCCGATCCAGACCCCCACACCACCTCACATAATGTCTGGAGCTAGAGACATACCACTCAGGGGCTCTAACAAAGCCCCAAAGTTTTCCAGTCATACTGAAGACATCACTTGCTACCTTGAAGACATCAAACAACTCTGCATCAAAGCTGGCCTTGACACTGGAAAAGATAAAATCCACTGGGTCATCCATTATGCTGATCACAATGAGGCAGAATTTTGGTCCACTTTAGATACTGCAACCAATGGCTTCAATGACTGGGACACATTTTCCAAAGAACTCCTGAACTACTATCCAGGTGCCTTGGTGAAAGATCATTGCTATACTAAAGCTGACCTCAAAACCTTACTCTACCATCAAGTTCAGAAACCAATGGGATCACTGGAAGATCTCAGGAAATATGTCTGGGAATTCCAATGCATCCTCAGCCTTGTCCAGAAGAAGAAGAAACTTCCTGAGGACTACATCAATGAGAAATTCCTTGAGGGGTTTCCCCCAAGGTTTTGGAATTCCTTGCTCATGCGATTGCAACTCTCTGACTTAGATCATGACATTGACAAACCATGGGAGTTCGATATAGTCTATAAACATGCCAACTACCTGCTCAGTGGGGCCAAACAAAACCTTCCTCAGCCAGATTCATTGGCACTGTTTCCCCAGAATTCTGCTCCATCTTCCTCACTGACTGTTCCTACTATTTTGAAACAAGAATATGTTCATGTCGCTCAGCAACCTGTTTCTGCCTCACCTCCTCAACAAGGTCAAGAAGGCCAATTCTGTCATTCCTTCAATCCACAGTGTTTCTTCTGTGGAGGAACAGATGACCACAGAACTGCAGAGTGTGCACTGTGTCATGAATATGTACAAGCTGGGAAATGCTCCCTGATTGGAGGAAGAGTTTTCATGCCAGATGGCTCTGAAATTCCTAGGACAGCTGCAGGTCATAATTTCAAGGAAAAGATCAATAACTTCCTCATCATGCATGACTCAATCATTGCCTTGGCAAACCTTGTCTCAGTTCAGCAACCCAGCCAGCAGTCAACCTCATCCCGCAGGCATGATACTCCTCCCCATCTCATCAGCACAATGTTCTTCAGCAACAAGGATGCCTCAGAATACCAAGTCAACCTACACCCCTCTTCCTATCTAGTTGACAAAAACCTAGAGGAGGATGCTGACAAAGAGGACCAACATGCCTTAGCAAGGGCTTATGCACAGGTAGAAGAGTTGAAGAATGCTATCAAGAAAAAGAAGACAGCTCATTTTGACAGCATGGAAGTCCCAGTTCATCATCAAAGGCCAGCACTAGCAGTCCCAGCATTGGTCAACATGCCAGTGCCCCCTATCCCAGTTGGTAATTCTGCTCCAGCTATCCCTGCTTCATCTTCAGAAGCCCCAGCAGCCAGAAAAGCTCTAGTTACTCCTAATCTTACAGATCTCTGGAAGCCCAAGCCATCTACAAATTCTGCACCTCAATTCTGTTACCAAAGCAGCTTCAATGAGGCTGCAGTGACCAAGCAGATTGTAAACCAGGTCTTAGATGCAAAGATGGAGATCTCCACTAAAGACCTATTAGCTGTCAGCCCAGAGATTTGCAAGCAGGTCAGAGAACTGGCTGCAATGAAGAAGATAACAATCAGGAGTTTAGAAACCACATCAGACACAACTCCCTCAGCTGCTTGGGCATCCTATGAGTAGTACTGTGTCAGAGACACAGAAGGGAAGTGTGTGGGCCTTGCTACAGCTCCCTTACATGCTGTCGACAGAATCTTGATGGACAAACTCCATGTTGAATGTATTCTGGACAGCAGATGCCAGGTAGTGGCCTTGCAATGGGAGTTGTGGGAAGCCTTAGAGACCCCTCTCCATACTGACATGACCATGACTTTGGAAGCCACTAACCGATCCAAAGAAAGCACCCTTGGGGTCATAGAGAATGCCACCTTGCACATAGGAAACATCAAGGCCCATCTACAAATCCAGGTAGTTGATTGCATGCCTTTCAACTTACTGTTCAGTCGACCCTTCCTCTGCCTACTCTCCAGCATCCTTCATGATTTCCAAGATGGAGAACAGTCTCTAGAAATTTGTGACCCTAATTCTGGGAAAAAAGTTTTAATCCCAACCTGACCTCACAACAGACTGCAACCACTTCCATGTTTCATAAATTCTGAAGATGAAGAAGACTTCTTCACATGAAAGCAAATGCATCACCACATGAATCCACCCAAACAGGGTTTTTAATATCAGTCAAGGACTCATACGATCTGTGAGGAGACCAGGACTGCACTTTCTCCATGTGTTCACTTTATGTTTCTGACCCACCTCTATACCCTTTGAAGTCTACCATGTTTTTGCCCACAGACACTGCCATAAATTCCACTGCAGCATTTATCTACAATTTACAAGGCAACAGTACACCCCCTGTCAATCCCTTTGACACCAGTTCCATTTCTCTGACTGATCCTTTCTTGTTTTTGACTGCTACTACCATTTCTCCACTGATGATCTCTGCCTTATGCTCTACTTATCAGTTCGATCCTGTTTATCATGTCTTAAAGTACAAACCTGTAGTGAGGAAGGTGAGGCCAGTACTGACATTGATGCCAACAGAATTCTGCATAGAGCATCAGGAGGCTGAAGACCCACTTGCAAATCTGCCTGTTTTACCTACTCATCCCCCTCCATTTGTGCCAGGTTCCAGGTTCACTCAGGAAAGAGCTGACAAGCTTGACCTGGACCTGGCAAGGTTCCTTTGACCTATGGAATTAGACCTAGTACAGTGGTTGGTCAGGGAGCAAGAAGATGCCTTTGCTTGGGATGCTTCAGAAAGAGGGACCTTTCGAGAGGACATGTTCCCACCCCTGACGATACCTACACTAGCCCACAAGCCTTGGATCAAGCAGAATATTCCCATTCCTCCTGCTATTTTCCGTGAAGTCATTAATATCATCAAAGAAAAGATTTCCATGGGGGTTTATGAACCATCTACTTTGTCTTACCACTCAAAATGGTTCTGCATAGTCAAGAAGGACAGAAAATCTCTGTGCCTCGTACATGACTTACAACCTCTAAACACTGTTTCTATCCAGGACTCAGCCATTCCCCCCTTTGTTGATTTGATTGCTGAAGCCTTTGCTTGCCATTTGGTCTATGGAATTTTAGATCTTATGGTCGGATATGATCATCGCACCATACATGATGATTACCATGACCTCACTACCTTCCAAACTCCTATCAGCACCCTTCAACTCACCAAACTTCCTATGGGCCACATGAATGCTGTCCAAATTTTCCACAGAGACATCTGCTGGATCCTAAAGGACAAAATTCCAGAAGCCACCATTCCATTTATTGACAACTGTCCTATTAAAGGCCCCAAATCTTGCTACCAAAATCCTGATGGGACCTATGAAACAATTCCACAGAATTCCGGGATTAGACACTTCATCTGGGAGCACCTGCAGAACATCAACTGAGTCTTACACTGTCTGCATCATGCAGGAGCCACTGTGTCAGCAAAGAAATGCATCATCGCTGTGCCATCTATCATAGTGGTTGGACATAAGGGGTCATTCGAGGGCAGAATTCTGGATGAAACTAAAGTCCAAAAGATTAAAGATTGGCCTTACTGTGCAAATGTTACTGAAGTACATGGATTTTTAGGTCTCTGCTTGTACTGCAGGATCTTCATCAAAGACTTCACCAAGCATGCCCATCCCCTTGTCAAGCTGACCAAGAAGGACATCCCCTTCAAATTCCGTGATGAACATAGGGAAGCCATGGAGTACCTCTGCCAGGCAATCATCTCATCCCCTGCATTGCAAACTATCAACTATAATTCCAAAAGGAAAGTCATCTTAGAAGTCAACACTTCTAACATTGCTGTTGGGTACCTCCTCATGCAGGAAGGGGAAGACAGGAAATGCTACCCCACTAGGTTCAGCTCAATAACCCTCAATGAATGCAAATGTCACTACAGCCAAGCTAAGCTAGAGCTATTTGGACTTTTCCATGCTTTGCATGATGTCTGACTTCATATCTTTGGTGTGTGGAATTTAGTTGTTGGGTGGATGCATGATATATCAAAGGGATGATTAACAATCCCAATCTACAGCCTAATGCGACCATAAATCATTGGATTGCTGGAATTCTCCTATTTGACTTTGAGCTCATACATGTTCCAGCACACAAACACACAGTGCCAGACAGACTTTTGAGGAGGCCAATGGCAGAAGAAGATGAGGAGGGAGTCAAGGACTATGAGGATTGGATAGATGAGTGTGGGGCTTTTGCAGTCAAGCTCTTGAATCATAGGGAAGCATGTTTTGAGTCTCAACCTTACCCCTTGGAAATTCTGAGTGTCATGTCAGACTCATCTCTCCCCCTGTCACAGAGTCTAGGAATCTTTACCATTGAAGAATCAATGCCCAGAGTTCTCAAGCCTGAAATTCTGAGGTCAGAGAAAGCAAAGCAGAGGGAGGAGAGGATGAGAGTGGTGAAGGAGTTTTTGGAGACAAAGAAAACACCCAAAGGGTTGGAAGAGGCAGAATTGGAAAGAGAACTGTGGAGGAAGGATCCCCAGGGACAGCATCAGCTAGTGGTACCCCCACACAAACACCTTGGAATTCTCTGCCAGGCCCACAATGACCTAGGACACAAGGGTATCTTCTCAACCTGCATGCATTTGCTGACTCGCTTTTGGTGGCCCATGCTAGAGCAGGACATCCATTGGTATGTTAAATCAAGCCATGAGTGCCAGATCCACCATTTGGATTGCATTCATATTCTGCCAGTTGTCACCATTCCTGAACCCCTATTTTACAAGGCTTATATGGACACATTCTTAATGCCAAAGTCAAATGGGTTTCACTACATTACCCAAGCCTGCTGTTCACTCACCAGTTACCCTGAATGGGCTATGCTTTGTGCAGAGACAGGCAAGTCCATTGGAAAGTTCATCTTTGAACAGATTCTGTGCCATTGGGGTGCCATTGTGGAGATTGTCACAGATAGTAGGGGACCATATGTCCTTGCTCTCAACTGGCTCTCCAAGACCTTTGGAATTTGTCACATATGCATCTCCCCTTATAACTCACAGGCTAATGGAGTTGTTGAATGGCAGCATTTTGATGTAAGAGAGGCGATGGTAAAAAGTTGTGGTGGGGAAGTGTCGAGGTGGTCAGAAGTGGCCCCTGCAGTATTTTGGGCAGAGAGGGTTATGGTCCACAAGGCAACTGGGTTTTCTCCATTCTATATGGCTCATGGTGTTGAACCCAAACTCCCTTTTGATCTGGTTGAAGCAATGTGTTTAGCCCCTTTTGAGGCAGAATTTTACTTGACCTCAGATCTTATTGTTCACCATGCTTGCCAACTCCAGAAATGCCCAGAGGACTTTGCTCACATCCACAATCTGGTCCTAAAATCCTGCTTTGCCTCAGCCAAGGATTTCATCAACCATTTTGCATGTTCTATCCAAGACTTTAACTTTGAACCAGGGTCACTCATCCTTGTTTGGAATTCCTGCATTGAGCTAGAACTCAACCAGAAAACCAAACCATGCTACCTAGGGCCTATGATTGTCATCAGGCACACTAAAGGCAGCTCATACATACTTGTGGAGTTAGATGGTGCCATCTTGAAATTCCGCTTCACTGCCTTTCGCCTATACCCCTATTTCCCATGGAATAATGCTCGTATTGAAGTCACCCAGCTGACTGGCATTTCCTCACAAGACCTGGATTGTCTTGAAGATGATGCATTCCCAGACCCTACACTCACTGGCATCCCTTTGGACAAGTCAGATGAGTAGCCCATCCTTCTCTCTACCTCCTTTCTTTTCTTTCTCTGTTCTTTCTTTTATTGATACCTGTTTCATCTCATATATAAATTCTGCACTGCTCACCAGAAAGAGTCAAAAAAAACAAAAAAAAAATCCACAACACTTCTTCCTTCAGAGGTCTTACTTTTCCTTCCCTTACTGTAGTACTAATACCAATGCATGAAAGACTCTTACCAATTTGGAACATATGAGTACAAAAAATTCTGCAGACTCTAGTACACTATTTACAGGTCCCAGAGATTGTCCTTCAACCTTCACAACTCCTCCCATCTAGCCTGCACAGTCTTGATCTGATGTGTTACCTGCCTTGCCAACATCTCCAGCAGCCAGTAGACCTGCTCCAGCTTGAATTCCTCATCCTCGGCCCTTGCCTTGAGAACTCACAGCCACTCAATGATGTTTGCCATCGACCACTTGTGTGGGTATTCAACCTCCAGAATTTCTGCAGCTGATGTAGTGTCACTCTGGCCTGACACTTCAACATCCCCAGGTTTGTCCAGTAAACTGGTCACAGTCACAAAAAATGGTTTGACCTCAACTTGTGGTTCATCGATGGGGAGTGATGCTTGAGGTTCATTGACAGGGGCTGGAGAAGGCTTGAACAACAGTCCAGGCATTGGTGTGGCCCTGCAGAAGAAGAGATGAGGACTTGGTAAAGGATCGTGAGGGGAGGGGCTTGGTTCTGGGGTAGGTGAGCATGTGGGAGTCAGATCAGGCTGCCATTTTCGAGCCAGAATTCTCAGCATGAGCTTCTTGGAGGGTCCAGTCTCAGGTCCCACAGGGGCCACTGTCAGAGTTGTAGTCAATTTGACTCTTTTGTGTGATGGGCCTGCCTCCCCAATGGTACTGGAGTTCTTTTGCTGAAGGTGGTGTCAACTTGTTCCCTTGTGGAATTTCACCTGTTTGGTACTCACCTTTCTCCCTACTCCACAAGAGTGCAAGCACTTGCACTTCACCTTCTTGCACCATTTGCAGGATGACTCTGGCTCCCCAATGCACATGAGGTTCACCTGGGCACACATCTTGCAGGGCTCATCATCTCCAGTTGTGCAAAATCCCTTTGCAGAAGGGCCCAGCTTGCCTTCACCCTCACCCTTGTCATCACTGACATTGTCAGCAAGCTCATCCTCTTTGCTGGTAGCCTGCAGGGTTTCTGTTGAAGTCAGTGTTCATGCTCAGGGTTGTCACAGATGTTGCACACACCTGCTGTTTCCCTTTTCCCTTACTCACACTACCAGAGCCCCCCCTGCTGTGCATGCACCTCCTCTTGCCATGTACCCTTCAGTGTCTTCTGGTGTGCAGTTTTGACCCTCACCTCTGGCAGCTTGGCCCCAGGTATGTGCTGGTGGTTCCTTGGCCAACCTCTCGGCCTCCAAGCATGCCCTTTCCTCTACCTGCTCCTGGTAGTCCTCAAAGACATTGTCGACATGGAACCTTCACTGCCCTTCCAGCTGACAAAGATCTGCTATGGCTATGGCTGCTGGGATCATCTCATTCTGCTGCATCACAGATTCTTCAGTCATGTCACAGAGATTGGCATCATGCACCTTTGGGATGGAAATTTTGTTCTCATTGACATACTTCCACCACAAGTAAATACCATCCTGGGGACCTGTTAGCACATTGCATGGCATGAGTATCTGGTGCACTTACCCAAGTCTGGTCCCAGTCCCCCACCCACTCATATATCGCCTCTAAGCTCTCTTTGGGTTGCAGTGCCATGTCGATTAGCACCCTGACATGCCTCAGAGCTGCTGACAGCGAGGTGATGGCCTGGTCCCTCATGCTGAACACCAGTTGTGTATCACAGATCGAGTAAGCTTGCATGTTGATGAGTGGATGAGACATTGGGAGCAGGATAGGTGAGTGAGGGTGTTGTTGGGGGAGTTTGATGAGTGGTGAGCCACCTTCTGGGCAAGTTTAAATTCCACAGGGCTATCTCATACAATGTGGAATTCCCTTCTGCATGAGGCAGAATTCCAACCTCATGCCATCATTGTTACATAATGCCTGCTGAAATTCCACTCATCTCTGTCATGTCTCGGTTTGGTCTGACTGAGGATAGTCAGCATTTGAAGTCCCTGGGAGGTGTAGGGAGCTGTATACTCCCTGAGGCTGGAACAGGAACCTGTCACTAAATCCTGCAGGCCTCTATGACAAACCTGTTTTGGAATTTTTCCTGCTCATGTCCTCATGTTTCCTCCCAACCCCTGTTGCCTTCAGGGTTTCTACCAACCTTCAGCACCATTGCACATATTCCCCACCCCTTCTAGGGTAACCCTTGACTTCTCCTTCCACACAGCACCCCTTGGGACAATCCTAGGGAATTCTCCCTATGGCCTTCCTCTAGTCGCATGCTTCCCAGAAGTCATGTCACACACCAGTACAGATGGTGCAGGGCTGGGTTGGTAACTAGGACCAGGGTCAGGGAGGCCAGTGGAGACCTGGCTTACAGGGGGTGTCAATGGGGTTGGCATTCCTTGTGTATGAGTCCAGAAAGTAATACTGCTCAATACCCAGTCAATCAATGGATTCAATCGTACTGGGTGAGCCAGTTATGCCCAAGAACTACTTTACACTCAGAATCCAATGGGGCAAGATACAGGGTTACTGGTGTGACATTGCTGGATGCAAAGCAGATTGAGACATCTACTGCCTGAGTTATGGTGAATGTGGACATTCCATCAAAAAGCTGGAGTCAGATTGGTGAGACCAAGTAAGGGGTAAATGAATGTTGATTAGCAAATTGATTATCTATAAAACAATGAGTGGAACCAGAGTCCACTAAAGTACAAAGCCAAGGTAATTCTGGATTTTCTATAGTGATATATGGGGTCAAAGAGTTCAGACTGGAAATAGTGGATGCATTGAGATGAGCCTCCAAGTTTGCACAACCAGAGTCAACACAGCTCCTGGTTTGTGTGGTGTGAGTCAAAGTGTGGTTCAGTGGTGAAAGCCAACCAAAAACCAACACAAAAGACAATAAGAGCAAGTGGTGGTGTGCCTATGCAGTACCTAGATGGTAGAACCTTTTATTTGGGAGGGTTGTTGCAAGCTACAACACTCAAAGACAAGTGCTGAGGGTTGGGGGCACTACTGATGAAGAAGGAGCAGGAATGCAAGAGGAAGCAATAGGGTAGACTGCTGTCAGCCTACAGAAGGATGGATGATGACTTAATTCAATGCTCTGAGCTGCACTGAGCTCAGGGAGGACTTGGAGTGAAGCTGATTGATGATAGATGATGATAAGCAAAGTAGACAATGGTTAGACCCTTAATAAAGTCTCAACTATCAAAGCTGATGAATGATTTACTGAGTGATGATAAATTGCAAACAAGAGGGGCTCTCTGGCATCTTCTTCTTATTCAGCTATCGAAGTACAGTGATTTATATACAGTACAGGGGCATTGCCTATGGAAAACAAGGTGCAAACACTTGGTAAGTGATTGGTAAGTAATAAGTAAGGAATGTAAGTGGTGGTTGATTGTCTTAGAAAGCATTGGTGAGCATTGGTAAGGATAAGTAAGCCAAAAGGCAAAGAATCAGTAAGCAAGGTCAAAAGATTGGTAAGTATTGGCAATAGGTGAGTCAAGGACAGTCAGAATGTCAAAGTATGAGTCAAGTAATGTCAGAAACTGGGAAAGTGCACTGGAATTGTATTAGGGGGAGGCTGTGCATGTCACATCTTGAAGAGATCACTTCTGGGCCAAAGTGGGATGACAGAAAGGCAGTGCTGATCTGATGCCATTATAGTACATCCAAAAGTGGACAGGGTGAGTCAGATGTCAACAGGGGTCAAGCTTTGGGGGTCTGTGGGGTGACAGGAACATAGGGGATTGCAACTTCCCCCCCCAACTGTCCTCTCAGTGAACCAAATAAAAACCTCATGAATGAGGCTCTGTTGGAAGAGAGGACAAAGGGGGAACATCTTCTGCTGTATCTTGCAATAAGGAGGCAAGATGTGCATCATACTCATCATGGATGCAATCAGGGAGAGTGGGGAACAGTAGATTATACTGTAGCTGTCACAATTTTGGAAGAACAATGGATGAGACTGGTATGAAGACATTGCAGGGGGCAAGGAGGAAGGATCCATATGCTTCTTGGACTGGAGAGACTGAAACAACCACATAAGACCTTTCTAAGTGAATGAAAGACCTGAGGCAACCAAAGAATGTCCTCCTAGAGGTCATACTGACAAAAAGAACACACTGTCCAAGCTGGATGGGCTGAGAGGTGGCAGACAAGGATGGGATGTGCCAGGACACTTCAGGATGGAAGATGGTAGGAACTCCTGGTAAATATATGTAGCCATGGTCCTTAGCAAAGGGGACAAGTGAAGTGATTGATGTGGAGGCAGCCATATCAGAAGAATTAGTGAAATGAGCATCTTTTGGAGGGAGTGCTGTAGAAACATGTGGAGTGCACAAATCCTTTCCAATTTTGGAATGTAGGATTGTGTGGCTGAGCACTATAAGCAAGTGTGGGAATGGTGTCAGTATCTGCATAATTGGTGGAGATATGTTGAAAACCAGAATGCCATACATGGGTGCTTGAGAATTTTTATCAGCACTTAACTCGCTTCCTTCCTTTTTCTTTGGCATTGACAACTTGTTCTTGTGCAAGGGATGACTGCTGATGTTTCTGGCTGTCCTTCTTTGCATGAGGGCTATGGTCTTCATCTCCATTCATCAGCTGTATCCATGTCCACCTCACCAAACACCTTTGGTGTGTGACACTGGTTCCCTCTGCTGTGGAGACTCAGTTATATGTGTACACTTGCTGTGCAGTGACACACTATGACTTGACAATACCTTAGCAGGAACTCAGGTATACATTTGAATGCTTTTGGATGTTTGGCCTGTAGTACTTTACATATGTATATAAACCTCACATGTATCATACCAGCTTCTCATTTGAAATCTACTTTGCAACCACCCTTAGCTCTGCTCGCTGTACCCACAAGGACTCAACAGTATGACTTTGGTTGGCCAAGACTAGTGTCCTGTCACTAGTGAAGTTAAATTATGTGTCACTTCTCATGCAGTCACATGCTTGTGCTACATCACACTTGATTCATGACATGATATGAGTCATCAGCATAACAGATACTTAAATTGATATAAAGTCAAAACACTGACTGCATGAGTCATCATTTTGAAATGGCCACCACTTGACCAAACCTTATCCAAAACCCTTGACCCCTGCACCAATCAAGAGCCAAGGGTAAGGGCTTTGTTTCATGCACTTATAGGTTAGGGCCTAGGTTAGTGTTACAATACATACACTTTGTCATAACTGTGCATTCACTCTGAGTCCTTGCTCACTCCGCACCCTCTTCTGCCAGTCATTCACTCACTCCACACCAACTCCACCCAACTTCTGTTGGTTACAAACCATCTCTGCTCCAACTGCTGTTGGACTTGTGTTGCTCTCCTACCAGACTGAGTGGACCATTCTCTGAGGGGTCATGTGACTACCTTCGGACTTCTCCCTGACAGCATGCAGTCAGGTACTCCGCAGCATGCACACCACATGGTCCAGCACCTGGACTGTTTCCTTTTCTGGATGTTCTATGTTACCCATTCATATGTCCTCCGTCTACCCTTCATTCATCATCTAGGAAGTTTTACTTGAAAATTTCTGGGTCTCTGTATGTCAGTTCCAGTTCTGGCTACTGTACCTCCATAGTAGTATAAAAGCAAGTATCATACTCCACCATTCCTCAGTATGAATATCAACTTAGTTCCTACTCCTTCTGTCTTCGACTTCTGCCTGTCAGAGTTATCTCTGACTCTCCATCTGTACTCTCCCTCTGAAATATGAGGGCTGAGATCGTGCAAGGGGGCAGTGCATGAGCTAAACCCAACACCCTCATTCTGCTCTGCCTTCATCTTGGCAGACTTCATCCCTGCCAACACTCTGCCAGTTGGAGTTCTGTTTTCTCGTGTTGGACTTGCTTCCAAACCCTTCTCCAGACCTTGTCTAGCATCAGAGTTGGTTGGAGTAGGCCTGGACTTGACACTCTTTTCCTTTTCTCTTTTTCCTCTTCATGTTATCTAATCTCTTATCTTAACTCATCTCCTCAGACTTGGTCTGGACTCCAGTCTAGGCCTTGCCTCACTGTTACCACATGCCTCCCTTCTAGTATGTTCTGCTCCACTATGATGTCACAGACCTCATGTATGCCTCACCATTACTGCATGTACTATAGTATAAGTACCATTTCTCAATCCCCAGACTAGCTCCAAGCTAGTTCATTTGGGTCTACAAGATCTAAAGTCACCTGCTTCTAAGCTGTCTCCTCTCTTCTTCTCTTCTTTTCTTCTTTTGGTTCTTGGCATTGTTATGCCTGAGCCAGTGACTTCGTCAAATGGACTAGGCATGAATGGCAAGGGTGGGAGTCTACAGGCTGAACTTATCATTACCCCTATGGCTCAACTACTTTGGACAATCTCTGGATAGGTCTTCGCTTATTAGTGAGTTCTTCTGAGATCATGAGTGAGAACTGAGGGAGGAGGTCAAAGAATTATAGGCAAGTTGCAAGCTATCGAAAAACTGAGGATACAGGGTATGGTATAACAGTTTAAATAACTCAGGACATGAGTACCATACAAGTCGCACCAAGGCAATGGTAAGTATCCACAGCAGTAAACAATGAAATAGAAAAGGAGTCATACAGTGTCAAAGATGGGGGTAAGTATGGAAATGATGGCTATACTGGCTGCACAATCAATGCACAGTGAGGAGCCTGACACTGGAGCAACAAAGAAACAAGTAAGCAATATAAATGAGTCAGAGATAAAATGAAATGTCTGTCCATCAACTGTGGATGGCAGAGTGAGTCAGAATGACAGGGAATACACAGCATCAGTGGGTATTGGAAATACCCCCACCACCAGTGATCTGAAGGCCACACGAGCCTTGAGACCGAGGACAACCACAGCAAGGACAATCAATGCGACAAGGCATGTGACACACATGACTTGCACTCTTGTGCAAAAAAGGAAAGACCCCTGACATGGGCATAACATCACCCCCCCCCCCCCTAAGGTCCTCAGACCCATGAGGACAAGGAAGCAGTGTTAGGGGGTCTGGCAGAGAGAGGTTGGCGAGTAGTATAGATGCAGGAACAGGTGCAAGAGGCAACAGGCAGCGAGACCAGTGCAGGTGACAGCATGGGCAGCTCCTCGAGGGTGGGGGTAAACTTGGACCCTCTTCCATTATGGCATGACCAGTGCCCGAGGTACTGACACTGAAAGCAAGCATGCTCATAGAAGGGGTGTCCCTCAGGGACTTTAGCCTGTCCTCTGAGATAGTATCGAAGTTGATCTGTAGGGATGGGGACAAAGGGAGACAAAGGCAGAGGGTCGGTGGAATTGATGGCATTGTAGTATTGTTTGTGTAAAGCAGCCCATGATGCATCCTGCAATAGAGTCTCCCAGGCAGAGTTGTGAGTCCCAGTTCCAAGGCAGGAACCAACCTCTTTAAAGAGTGCCGCACTATCCACCATTCCAAGTTCCATCAGCCGCCATTGGTCCTCCAACTGCTTCTCTTCCTTTTGTTCCAGGGTAATAACCAGTTCTTCTGGTCTTGGTCAGATTTGATCAAGAATTTGAGAAGCAGGCAGGGCGAGGAACTCCCTGACCTGTTGATTGATGAGATGATGGTGAGCTCCTCTGGTTACTGCTTCTAAAACCTCTGAGTAGCCCCTTTCCAACATATTCACCATGATTACCTCTGACAAGGGCACTGTCCCGCTAAGTTTTTGGGTTCAGATTTTGCTGATACAGCATCCAATCACGTCTGTTGCTCTGTAGATCTCAGACAGCAACCCAAAATACTTAACTTGTTCTGGTGAGCACCCATCAATGTTGTCCCCATTGTGGAAGATGTCAAGTGCCCTAACAACATCCAGGTATTCACTCACTGCGATTGGTAATCGTGGCTCATCATCCCTGGCAGAGGCGACTGTGGTGAGGAGATCGAGGGTGGCATGCCCAGCACCTTCTGAGTAGGTAGTGAAGGCAGTGCAAATGTCAGGAGATTGGGGAGCATGGGCACTGCCGACCATGGCTCTTCTACTATTGGGGTCATCATCAGTTGTCTCCTTACCCTTTCCCTTTCCCGACTGGTTACTGACTCCACTGTGGGAGTCTCTGGCCTTTGGTGCTGGTACTCAGCAGACACTGAACCCCTGGTGTGGGCACAGTCGTAGAGGGTGGGCGAAAGGGGGCAATAGCAATTGGTACTGCAAGACTGGGGATGAGGTGTCCATGTCAGGAATGCAGGTGGTGGTTGTCAGGGGAGAGGCTGGGGCATAGACATTGACTGGGGGGATGTGTAGGTCAGGGAAGTCAGCGGCAGGGTCGTAAAGGGATTCACAGAGGTCAGTGTAGTCATTTTCCATGTTGACAGAGCAAGGGGAATCCATTTAATTTTGAAGGTGATGAGCAAGCTTGTACTGCTCAAGGGCTTCTGAGGCATGGTCTTTTATGTGTTCCTCAGGTTCCCATGTATTCAATGAATGCAGGAAGCCTTTCCACTTGATCAGGTACTTGTGCTGTCCCCTGTGACTGTCAGTTTTGTGATTGATTATTGACTTGACCTCCTGTTCTATTTCATCATCCACTAACTTGGGTAGCAGTGCTGTGGGTGCAGTCCCATAAGTGTCATTTTCAGTAAATGGAAAGATACAAGAAGCATGGAACACCAGATGGACCTTCCATGTAGGGGGCAAGTCCAACTGGAAAGCAACTGGTGAAACAACCTGAGTCACCTTGAAAGGTCTGAGGTGTCGGGGCACAATCTTGTCACACTGGTTTTTGATCCTAAGATGCCTGATGTCAAGGCACACACAGTCTCCAACTTGGGGTGAAATGTAGGTTCCCTTGCTGTGCAATCACATCAACTCCCGTGCTTTCTTATGAGCAAGAATGGCAACATCCCAGGATGATGCAAGCCTTTCCAATCTTTTGTCCACCAAGGGGACCAGGGTGAGTCGTTTTTCTGGGTATGGAGAGGGCTCGTAGCCCAGTATAAGGGAGAAAGGGGTCATTTTGTGGACCGAGTGGATGTGGGAATTATGAGTGAACTCTGTGGATGGTAGTTTAGCGCTCCAAGAGTTAGGGAATTCCAAGCAGTATAGGTGAAGATATCCCTCCACTTCTTGGTTAACTTGTTCACTCTCCCCGTTAGTCTGAGGGTGATAACCAGTACTAAGTTTTGTCTTGACCCCTATAGCTTTGTACAGCTCCTTGGTAAACAAAGAAGTGAATTGTGGTCTGTGATCTGAGATTACTGACTCCAGGATTCCAAATCAGGAATAAATGAACTGATGGAAGAGCCAGGCAATCCTGACAGAGTCAATTGTTTTATGACACAGGATGAATGAAGCAGCTTTGGTAAGTCCCTGATCGACAACTGTGAGAATGGAATCGTATTTCTGTTCTCCCAAGATGGGAAGATCCATAATAAGATCCATCAAGATTTGCTGGAAGGGGAAGGCAGTTTTAGGGGTTGTATGTGGGGTGACAGGAGGTGTGGGGGGATGTGTAATGACCTTGGTGGTCTGGCAGAGTGGACATCCTGCCATGTAAGTCTTAATATCCTTTCCCATACCTTCCCACCAAACCTCTTTCTTCATTTTCACAAACATGGCCTTTTGGCCAGGGTGTCCAGCTGACTCATGGTCATGGTAGGACCACATACAATGCCATTGATCCTCCAGGGGGATGTAAAGGCAAGTTGTCCTGAACCTTTTTGTACCGTCTTCCTCAATTGTTACATTGTTGCTTGGTTCTGGACCTGTCAAATCCTTTTGTGTATTGTTCTTGATGTGTTCATACAGGTCAGCAGATATGGCATATACCCCTCTAGCTCCTTTTATGGGTTCCCTCATGGGGCGAGCATTTGAGACCAGACTCTCCTTTGGCTTTTCCTCAGATGGGCGAGAGTATGGCTTGGGTTTTGAGCAAGCAAGGCGAGTGGGAAGACGTCCTATTCTGGCCAGGCAATTTATTTTTAGTTGTTTTTGTATTTTTGTAAGGGAAAAGAGAGGAGAAACAAGGCGAATTTGGGAACCCACCCCCTCCAAAAGCCAAAGATTCTCAGGGAGAACTGTGGCCACCAGGGCAGGCTCTTCAGAAGAGTTCTGGCAAGACAGAGTGTTGGTGGGGACTTGAAGGCATCCAGCATGCCAAGAGAACCAGAAAGGGTAGGACTGAATGGTAGCAGCCCACTGTGCTTGTTGTGGGGTGAGCTGTTGGGGTTCTCAATAATATTCAAGATTCTTGTGGTCTGTGAAAACAATAGTTGGTTCCACTGGTGAGAGAAGATACAGGCAAAAGGCTTTGAGGGCCTGTATGACTGCCAACATTTCCAAGTCATAGACCTGATAGCACTGTTCTGTGCCAATGAGAGACTGAGAAAGGTAGGAGCATGGGTGCCACTCCCCATCAGTCCCTTTTTGAGCCAACACTGCTCCAGTACCAAGTTTTGAAGCATTGGTAAACAGTGCAAAGGGCTTGGAAAAGTCAGGAATAGTGAGGACCAGAGACAAACATAACAAAGTTTTTAGCCTTTCAAAAGCTGCTGCTCTCTCAGGGGTCCATTGGTAGGATACCCCCTTCTTGGTGAGGTCATGCAGAGGGCATGCAACACTTGAGAAGGATGGGATGAACTTACAGTAGAAGTTGCAGAAGCCAAGGAAGTGGCATAACCCCATGAGATCGACAAGGGCTTCCCAGCTGGAAATAGCATCAGTCTTCATGGGTGACATCTCCATATATCCCTTCCCAATGATCATTCCAAGGAACTCCACTTCTTTGGCTTCAAAACAACACTTGCTGATCTTCAACCAAAGTTCTTCCCATTCACAGATTTCCAAGAACTCCCAGACACATTTCCAAAGTTCTTCCAGAGTTTTGGCATGGACTACCACATTGTCCATGTATCCGACTTGCTTTCCTCTTTGGGGTTCAAAGGTCTTATCCATATATCTTTGGAAAGAAGGAGGTGAGTTGCACTGTCCAAAGAACATTACTGTTGGTTCGAACAGCCCTCAGGGCATGATGAAAGCTCCTTTCCACTCGTCTCCTTCCTTTACTTGAAGATTGGTAAAGCCCCATCAAATGTCAAATTTGGCATAATACTTTGACTCCACCAACTCATCGAACAATGTTTGTGCATTTGGCAACAGGTGTGTGTCCTGGATGGTAAACAAATTGAGATAGTGGTAGTCTTGAATCAACCACTTTTTCCCATCCTTCTTTGCTACAAAGAACACCAGTGCTGCTTGGGGTGACATTGATGGTCATATCTTTTTGCATTTTAGGTTTTCATCAAGAAATTCGTCTAAAACCTTTAATTTGTCAGGAGACATAGGATATACTGCTGCCTTTTTGGGTTTGAAATCATCCTTGAGCCTTATTTCATGATCTAGGCCAGGTCAATGTCTTGGCAGGGGAATATCGTCTTCAGCAAATACCTTGGCAAATTTCTCATATCATTCTGGAAGATGGACCTCTTCCTTGGTCAAAGCTTGTGCAGCTTCCAGTTCTGTAGATAAAGTTGTTTTATTAATGACCACCTCTGATTTCTCAGAGAGTGGTTTCTCCACAGATATTTCTTGAATTTTAACTTTTTCTGGGTAAACAAACCTGTCATCCCAACATGTAATCTTACCAGTTTCCCAGTTCATGTGGGGTTTGTATTCCTTTAAGAAAGGCATGCCCAAGAGGACATGCTCTTTTCCAACAAGGGGCCCAACATAACACTTGACTCATATGATGCATTCTTTGATCTCCATCTTCAGGGTGCATTTGCAAGTGACCCATTCGATGTCCTTTCCAGTAAATGAGGTGGTCTTGAACTTGCTCTCCATGCAGTACATAGGGATCTTCAGTTTCTGGACCATTCATTTGTGTCAAGTCCAGGCCTACTCCAACCAACTCCGACGCTAAACAAGGTCTAGAGGAGGGTCCGGAAGCAAGTCTGACACAGGAACAGAACTCTGACTAGTGGAGTGTCAGCAGAGATGAAGACCGCTGTAGGAAAAGTCCAAGTAGCTGTAAAATACGAGCTAGATGGCTTAGATAACAACAATAAAAAATGAAGGGAACGAATTGCTCGTCCCAAGGGATTTTGGACTGTCGAGTCTAGAAGGTGAGACCTGGTGCTTTGTAGCGGTAGTGGTTTGTGATGTGCACGGTGTCACACACCAAAGGTGTTGTGGACATGGTTACAGCTGACTCTGCCTAACTCGTTGACGAGTTGCGCACAATGCCCAAGCATGCAGATGAAGACTAAAGGCCTCATGTGTAGAAAGACTGTTGGACGTGAACAGTCATCCTTTGCACAAGAACGAGTCATCAGTGCTAAAGAGAAAAGAGGAAGCGAGTTAAGCGTGCATTAAAGGTTTTTAGCGCCCGTGTACGGCATTCCGGTTTTCATCGTATCTCCACCATTTCCAAAGATATCGACTCCGTTCCCATGCTCGCTTAAAGTGCTCAGCCCCACGATTCTTCCTTCCAAATTTGGAGAGGATCCTCGCACCCTGCGCATTTCTACAGCACTCCATCCATCAGACACTCATTTCGCTAGGTCCGTCAATCATGGCCACCTCTTCGTCAGTCATCTCGCTTGTCTCATTTGCCAGAGACAGTGGCTACGTATATCTGCCAGGCATTCCCACCAGCTTCCGTCCTGAAGCCCCCTGGTTCATCCCATTGTTGTCAGCCCCATCTCATCCCATGCAGCTTGGTCAGCGTGTTCTCCTTGTCAGTATGACTTCCAGAAGGACGTTCTTTGGTCGCCTCAGGTCTGTCACTCGGTTAGAAAGGTCTTATGTGGTCATTTCAGTCTCCCCGGTTGATGAAGCATATGGATCGTTTCTCCCTGCTCCCTGCACTGTCTTTGTTCCAGTCTCGTCCATCATTCTTCCTGCATTGTGACAGCTGCAGTATAATCTACTGTCCTCCAGCCTCCCTGATCGCATTCATGACGAGTATGACATGCATCTTGCCTTCTTACTGCAAGATCCAGCAGAAGATGTTCCCCCTTCTCCTCCTCCTCCATCAGAGCCCCATTCATGAAGTTTTTGTTAACTTCGCTGAGAGGATGGAAGGGTGGGAGACGCGATCGCGTATGCTCTCATTGCCCCACAGACCCCCAACACCCTAGCCCCTTTTGACACCTGACTCATGCCCTTCAATTCTGGAATTAATACTTCCCTATCTGGAAACACCGTCCATCTGTCATGCCGTCTTTGGATCTAGAGATGTCTCCGCCAAGATCTAACTTGCATCGTCACCCCCTAATGTGATATCAGTGCGCTTACTCAGTTTCTGGTTCTATTTGACTCGTTTTGTGATATTTTGACTATCCTTGACTCATTTATTGCCAATACTTACCAATCTTCTTTGCTTGCTTACTTTTCATTTCTCGCTTACTCATCATGATTATTCAGTCCTTACTCATTACTTACCAAGTGTTTGTGCCTTGTTTGTCACAAGCTGTGCTCCTCCCTCAGTATATAAACCCCCATGTACTTAGCTACCCACAATCAATCAGAATCAATTCAGAAGCAATCCAGAAGTTGGCTCAGCTCAGCATATCTCGTCGTCGACAGTTGAGGCTCATTTGGAAGAGTCTATCTGTCTTCATTTATATCATTGTATCATCAGTGCTTAGTCAGCAACCTCTTGTTTAGTCATCCATCCACTCCTGCGTAACTCGTCATCGACTTGCGCCAGGAGCACGTCCTATCGAAATCCATTTACTCCCAAGTCCTTTCGGCTGAACACCCCTGCTCTGTTCAGCATCCCCTTCTCAATCAGCGTTCATTCATCCTCTCCTGCGTAACTCGTCAATGACTTGTGCCAGGAGCCCTCTACTTGAAGTCCCCCCCCACATGTTTAGGTTTCTCTGCACTCCAGGTTCCACAGAGGCAAACCACCACTCGCTCTTATTTGTCTTTTGTGTTGGATTTGTTTGGTTTTCACCAGCATTCCTCACTTTGACTCACACCGGGATAGTCTCATAGGACCCATCTGTGCGCTGATAGCGGGTGGTCTCGGATTTTACGGGGACGTCATCTATGAAGGGCAGGGTATGATGTGGGATCTCATCCTGGAGAACAAATGCAGCATCTCCCTGGTATACCTGGACTGCGTTTGCATGACCTTGCGGCAGGGTAGTAAGCCGGTGTGGCCTGAGCGGGGTACCAAAAGTGGTGAGGTCATGGGAATCCACATGAAGTGCGTGCTGGTCATACCTGGAGTAGAGGTCCATCATCACATACACCGTGTATCCAGCAAAGGATTCTGCGAGGTGTTCTACGAAGGGCAGAACGGACGCATCGCGGATGGTCACTGCATTCAGGGGCTGTAAGTCATGCACAAGATGAAGAGACTTTCCATCTTTCTTTACTATGCAGAACCAGCAGGAGTGGTAAGCCACTGTAGAAGGTTCATACATGCCAGACTTGATGCAATCTTTAATCATGTCTATGACTTGGGCATGTATCGTGTTCAGGATAGGGATATTGCGTTGGACCCAAGGTGTGTGCGGAATTGTAGGAATCTTTACTGGCGGAAAATAGCGTTCGTCTAGGTGTCCATGCTCTGTAATGTCCCAAGCGAATGCGAGCTCATGGACCAAAATGAGCCAAGTTACAAGTCTAAGTTCTTCTGGCCAAAGCCAATCCGCAGGATCGAGGTTGAGTTCTGCAGCCTGTTCGGCAGTGAAGCAGATGCCTGGAGCAAAGTCTGGTGGATGGGTTGGAAGTGGTTGGAGACCAGCGAGTGGGTCATCAGGCAGGCTGTGCACGATGCAGTATTCTTCTGCCATCAGGGCAGGTACTGTCTGAACCTTCTTGGCAACTGGCTTGTAAACGAGGGTGCGAACCGTGGGATCTAGTTGATAAACGCTGCTGAATGCGGCTATAGCAGAGGGGTTTAGTATTGTCTGAGTGGAAGAGAGGAAAGCGAAAACAGGCGAGGGTATTCTGGTGGGTATGTTCTGTGGTATGGGTGCTGCAGGCGAAGAGAAGTTCGTTGAAGTAAAGGCTAATGATGCGACTGTAGGACTGAGGAATGGATAACAGCGGCTAAATAGGAAACAGGACGTTTTAGTAGGCTCTCCCCGACCGTTTGGTGGATCATCGATATTCAAAAACCCCATTCGACTATACTTTGGTGGCTATGGCAGTGCTTGCCGCACTTGCAGCATGGACAGCCCTCACGCCATGGGCACGTGGGCAAAGCATACTTGCGGCTGTCGTTTGGGTCTCGGAGAGTGATCCACTGTCCGCCGTCAGGATAATCGTTTGTTACCGCACTCATAAGGCAAATGAACGGACGTCCGAGGAGCATGTCGAAGTTGGCATGTTCAATTACTTGAACCTGTAGCATGACTGGCCCAGTGCCAAAGTCGAGTTTCAGGTTCTCTAGTACGCCTACAGTAGTGTCTTTAGACATGTTAGCAGACGTCATAGTCATGAGATGATCGCAGCGCAATGGAAGCCCGATCTTTTCCCAAATGCACCTGGGCATGGTGATGATTTCCGAACTGGAATCTAGTGCGCAATTGATGGTGACATCGGTCCCAGGGACCTTGGCTTCAATGCAGTGGAGCAGCAGAGTGTGGTGAGCTACGATGGAGCCATCATCACCACAGATAACACGGTCTCCGTATTCGCGCGCGGTTCTTTGAGGATCACGGCCAGTCAGTTCATTCACTTGTACTCCTTCTTCATCGTCGCTATGAACTACCTCAATCTCATTTGTGGTGACGCGTTTCGCCATGGTGATGTCTCTGAACTGTTTGCAAAACTCTGGGGCTACTGCAAATAATTCTTTGACTGGCATGGCAACGCTGGTTTCGAGTACGCGCTCCACGATATGCTTGGGTGCAGCTTCATCTTCGAGAGGGAACGAGTAACGGTACTGGTTTTGATTGTGAGCTGCTGGGTACGGTGTCTGTGACGGAACAATTGCCGTGGGAATGGGGTCCTTGCGCATGGGTGTCGGAGCCGGACTAGTTGGAGGAACATATGGTTTCGTAGTGCTGGATGTTGGTGCAGGTGTGGAGGGCTCAGATGCCTGGCGAGCGGCACGCGAACTTTGAACACCAGGGGAAATGATTTCCTCTTCAACAGTGGCTGTGCACGGGTCGACTCATGGAGGGTTGGCAGGATGTGCCACGGGTCGAGCTGTGATTTCAACTCTGTCGAAGCAGGCTTTCTTTCCGTGGGGAATGACTGCTCCCTTGTTACCTTTATCTGCTTGGTAGGTAGCCCAAGCTTGAGCGACATATGCTTGGAAGTCAGGGTCAGCTAAGTCTGCAACAGGTTCATTGGCATCTTGGACAGTGTTTAAGAAGGCAGAAGGCTGGATCTCCAACTGCACATCAATTTCGGGATGAGCAACACAGAAGAGGTTGGCGTTGCCTTGCACGGCCGTGTTGTGTGGAGCAGCAGGAGTCGCAGCACGCACACTGGCCTGGTCTCTGTCAGCCATGACGCGGTCAACAGCCTCTCTCAGTGAGTTACATTCAGGGAAATGTGGGATTCAGCTCCCATCTGCCAGATAGAGATGGTTGTCTGTACCTCTCATGATCTTACCAGCGCAGATATAAACTTCAACGAGTGTGCACATCCTCATCCAGTGGTTGGGGTCTGCACAGAAACCACAACTGGGCCTGCATTGCTGCAGTGGAGGCTGCATCTGGAAGTTGTATTCCTGTTTAACAACAGTACCGGCAGGTGGCACCTGCGGCATGTAAGCTGACGAGGGAGGTGCAGCTGGCGAGGCCACGGTACCCATCGTCGGTACCGCACTACGAAGAGCGGATCCTGTCAGAAGGAACTTGGCGGCTTTGACAACTTCTGCGAGCAGGTACAGATTGTCAGGGTGGAGGTCGGTGCGGACTATGGAGAGTCGATGACGAATACAGTCTGCGATGGCCCTCAGGAAGCCATTCAGGAACATGGAATCCCGTTTCGTCTCTGCAAGCTTTTTAGTTTTAATGAGGAGGGCAGAAATCTTAGCGAATTTCCGCTGGTATTCTCCGAGGTCATCCTGGTTCCACATAGGCTTTGATTAATATTCTTCGACGAGATACTGCAGATCTGCCCGGCAATAGCGGTCGTCACCCTCGCAGCCAGGGTACAAACCCTTAACAGCGACTACAAAGGCATCCCAGTCATTGGCCGCAGGAGCGGCTTCCGGAAGTGTTTGCCAGACCTTGGCTTCTTCGAGGTCAGCGTAGCGGATTGCAGCTCTGATCTTGCCATGGTCATCAAGAGCAGCGAGAGTACCAAGGAAGTCGATGTCTTCGAGGTATTGCGGAAGCTGTGCGGGAGAATCTCCGCTAAATTTAGGTGAGTTTTGTGTACCGCAGAGCGGCATCTGAAACTGAGGATTAGCCATTGGTGGGTTAACCTGTGGTGGCGGTGCTGGATTGGTAACAGGTGGAACGGGTATTGGTTGCGGGTGCGAAGCAGTTGGTATAGTGCATGAGCGAGCTGGCAGAAGCGTTGGCAGGTTACTAATTGGCTGATGGGTGGTCTGCAACCGAGTGAGTGGTCGCAGCAGTGTGGCAGATGGAACTGAGAGTCTGGGTATAGATTCGGAGGCATCAAAGAGACAGGAAAAAGAGGGCATCGGTGATGATGGATCAGATGATGTGATGGGTGTTAAAGGTGATGGTGGGGTTTCGGGCCTTCAGGGAGTCGAGTGGATAAAGCCACCGGGAAAATCAGGGGCAGTGAGATCTAGGTGATCCGACGCGACAGATATCTGATCTGCCGAAATATCAGGGGGAGTGATCATGGGTAGTACCCATGGGATGTCAGTGGGTAATTGCGCGTGATCCAGTGTTACAGGTGAAACAGGGCAGAAAATGTCGGAGTCTTCTGACAGGTTGAGATTGCGAAAGTGCAGGCGTAAATTTTCTAGTTCGGTGCATTCGGCGGTGCGCCTGAGCGACCTTCTGGAAGCGACAGCAGAATCCCTCACGGTGGGCTCCAGTTGTAGGAAAAGTCCAAGTAGCTGTAAAATACGAGCTAGATGGCTTAGATAACAACAATAAAAAATGAAGGGAACGAATTGCTCATCCCAAGGGATTCTGGACTGTCGAGTCTAGAAGGTGAGACCCGGCGCTTTGTAGCGGTAGTGGTTCGTGACATGCGCAGCATGGTCTGCGGAATAGTACTGGCGATGCGAGCGGTGCGGGCAGTATACATAGTTCGTGCATGGTGGAATGTGAGACGTGCGGTGTAGACAAAGTGTAGAGGAAACTCGTGGTGACCTTCTGAGTGCCAAAAGGTCTCATTCTGTACCTAAGTACAGGGCTTTATAGTCCAGACAAACCCAGAACCTAAGTAAGACAGGGTACAGTAAGGGAAAGCCATGCGACAGCGCGTACACAGAAGACAGGCCAAAACAGAGGCCGAGGGTATACTACAAGCACTAAAGGAATAGAGGCCGTGATAAGAGAAAGAGTCCAAGGAAAAACAACAACTGGAGCACAGTGGCCACGGGTATAGCATTGTGCGAGAGGGAGCGAGGGCGTGGGAAGGTAGCGCATGAACAATGGTGAACGCGAGAGGGGAGCAGACGTAACAGTAGTCACAGAACAGTTAATGATAGGGGCTTACATGTCCAGGGAATGTGGATTCCTCACACCGCCAAAGCAAAGGCGGAGCAGAGTGAGGGCATCAGGTTTAGCTCATGTGCTACCCCCTTGCACAATCTCAGCCTTCATATTTCAGAGGGAGAGTACAGACAGAGAGTTGGAGATAACTCTGACAGGCAGAAGAGGGAATCAGAGGGAGTAGGAACTAAGTTGATATTCGTACTGAGGGATGGCAGAGTATGATACATGCTTTTATACTACTATGGAGGTACAGTAACCGGAATCGGAACTGACATACGGAGACTCGTAAAATTTCAAGTAAAACCTCCCAGATGACGAATGAAGGGTAGACAGAGGACATACGAGCAGGTAACATAGGTCATCCAAAAAAGGAACCAGTCCAGGTGCTGGACCATGCAGTGCATGCGCTGCAGAGTACCTGACTGCACGCTGTCAGGGAGAAGTCCAAAGGTAGTCACATGACCCCTCAGAGAACGGTCCGCCCAGTCCGATAGGAGAGCAACACAAGTCCGACAGTAGTCGGAGTGGAGATGGTTCATAGACGATAGAAGGTGGGCAGAGTTGGTGCGGAGTGAGTGAATGACCGGCAGAAAAGGGTGTGGAGTTAGTGATGACACAGGATGAATGCACAGTCATGACAATTTGGAAATGAGGGAGACTTCAGTGCCTGAGTCAATACAGGCCCATATTCCTGCCTTGAAGTCAGGTAAAATAACAAGTCCCAGCAGAGAATGGATTCTCATATTGGATTCATCATCTATAGAAGTACATTTAGCTGACAACACAGAGACCAGATTGACTGATGCAGGAACAGTTTCAGCAGTCCTCTTTAAAAACCCAACAACTTCTTTTCCTCATTGTTCACTTCCCTATTTCCCACATATGTGGTCTTGGTACCATCCTTGGAAATTACAATGTGAACATTGGAAAGTTGTTTCTTTTTACAGTCACTCTTGTAGTGACCCTTTTCTTGGCAGTTGTAACAGGTGACATCAGTGGTGGATCGATGATTGTTCTTCTTCTGCTTATCCACATCCATGGTGTCCAGATCTTGGCTATTTCCTTGGAAATGAACAAACTTCCTTTTGTACCAAGATTCTTTTCCTTCCAGGATATGTTTGGTAGCAATTGCTTTATGTGCTTCTCCTGTGACCTTGATCCATTCTATCACAGTGGTTGGCACTCGACCGGAGTTAAGGATCCAATTATGGTATTCCTTGTTTAGACCTTTTCCAAAGAAAATTCTGGCTTCACATGACTCTTCTTTCAGCTGGGCTTTGTTTACCAGCCCTGTGAATTCTGTGATATAGGCTTCGAGTTCACACGTCCCCTGTTCTATGCTTGACAGATGAAGGATAGCCAAGGCAGTTTGATCACCAGATTCAAACATGGCTTTAAGACAGTCTACGAAGGTTTTGAAATTGTCAGTGTAGTAGATGGTACTGTCCAGCAGCTTGTTCTTGTTCCAATAGTTTTCAGTGAAGGAAACAGCAGCTCCTTTAGTCATATACATCAGCACAAAGGAGATCTTGAGAGCCTCAGTGTTGAATATGTGTTGGTTAAGGTTAAGATAACCTTCCATTTGAGTTACCCAAGTTTGAAGCCCATTGTGGCTTCCATTGTATTCTCTGGGTCATCCAACATTGAATTCCCTTCCTCCATTGGGCAGGTGTTCATGGTAATCGCCTTCATCATCATACTTGGATTTCCCCTTACTGCAATCACCTGCAGATGGCTCTGGGAGTATGTCCTTTCTGACATTGCGAAGATACCAGTGTCTTAACATTGATTCGGTGGGCATACCAGATGGGAAAGGATCACTGGTTGAACTCAACATCAACCTACAAACTTCCTCCACCATGTGGACTCACTGATCCTCCAAACTTCTCCACATCTCCTCCTCTGTATACATTTTTGGGGGCATTTCTGGTGCAGACTCTCTGTGACCTTGGGTCATGGACATGTTGATCAGGTGTGCTTCTTTGGGTTCTTCTTTGAGGACTGATCCAAAAGAAGTATCGGACTTTTGATCATCTTCTTCTCTGGAACTAAGCGCTACTTCAGTTTTGTGATATCACGACAAGAAAGATAAACAGGGGTTGGAAGCTGTGACCAAGGGTCCTAAATGACCGAGTGGGATAGGGGGTAAGGGGGTTTTATGTCCTAGACCTAAGAGGTTGGTTCAAGGCAGGACTGGAGGCTTCAGCTTCCTGGGATTGGACACCTTAATGAATAGTGACAATGAAGGCTGAGGGAGGGTTTATTTCCCAAAGGAAACCTCTCAGTATAGGGGGGTTTGAGGATCTAGTTTGCTTTCTGCGAAGAGAGCCAATGGGATCCAACTCTAGGGAGGTGATCTATTAAAGCCAAAAGGCTGCCTGTAGAGTTTCAAGGGTGTATAGTGAAAAAGGGGTGGTTTAGTTGTAGTTCAGAAAACCCAGACAAGTAACCTTTGTAAGGAGGTTGCAAGTCCTTGAAAGCTGTGAGAGTTTTTTGATTTTGTTATGCCCAAGCCGGTGACTTTGTCAAATGGACTAGGCACAAATGGCGAGGGTGGGAGTCTACAGGCTGAACTTATCATTACCCCTATGGCTCAACTACTTTGGACAATCTCCAGATAGGTCTTTGCTTATTAGTGAGTTCTTCTGAGATCACAAGTGAGAACTGAGGGAGGAGGTCAAAGAATTATAGGTGAGTTTCAAGGTATCAAAAAACTGAGGATACAGGGTATGGTATGACAGTTTAAATAACTCAGGACACAAGTACCGTACAAGTTGTGCCAAGGTGATGGTAAGTATCCACAGCAGTAAACAATGAAATAGAAAAGGAGTCATACAGTGTCAAAGATGGGGGTAAGTATGGAAACAATGGCTATACCAGCTGCACAATCAATGCACAGTGAGGAGCCTGACACTGGAGCAACAAAGAAACAAGTAAGCAATATAAACGAGCCAGAGATAAAATGAAATGTCTGTCCATCAACTGCAGACAGCAGAGTGAGTCAGAATGACAGGGCATACACAGCATCAGTGGGTATTGGAAATACCCCCACTGCTGGTGATCCAAAGGCCACATGAGCCTTGAGACTGAGGACAACCACAGTGAGGACAATCGACACAATGAGGCACATGACACACATGACTTGCACTCTTGGGCAAAAAAGGAAAGACCCCTGATGCACCCATAACAGGCATGAGCCTACAACACACCCTGTTGTTAGGTCTTGTCACAGTTAGGTGGTACGGGGCATTATTGACTCTGGTGAAAAATGTCCAAACATGCAGTCAGTATTTTAAGCCACTGTATGTTGTGACATACACACTCAGGAGAGTGCATCAGCAGCCCAGTTTGCAATGTGATATGCAACATGAGAATGTGCTAATCATCAATAAATACATGCTACCACATGAAGAACTTACCCATGTGATGAATTCTGGAGACATTGGGTATGTAGAGTTGTGCATTAATTGTCCATAGTTTGAGGTGGTGCACACTATCAACAATGTGACCAATTGCAGGGCTCTGAAGAATGAATCCCAGGCCATAATCATTGACACAAGCAATGCCCAGCTTAGCAATTGCCTTGCCCTCCCTCCAGTCCTCCAGTGTGTCACAAAGCACTAGTGCCCTTGTTTCCATAGAGTACTTCAAAAGGTGAGAACAAGCAGCATTGCTAGGAGGGGCAGGTGGAAGTACATCAACAAAAATGAATGCAGATGGGTCATGGAGGTTGCATCAAACATGCAGCTTGGTTGGAACACACCACACACAGCCCTCTGAGTGATCAGGATCACATGCCATGCAACCATATTCTTTGGGTCAAATGAGATCAGCTTCTTTGCCACTTCTTCTTCAAAAGGCTCACCCTCATTGCCAGTGTTACTGTTATCAAAACATGTCACAATCATCACCCATTGACACATCACTGCCCAGGAACCAGTGTTGATAAGGCAGTCCATTGCAGGGTCCAGTTCTTTTCTCCATTTCTTTAACCCTCTGTGCCCACTAGAACCTGATGCTAACATGTTCTTCAAGGTGTTCTTGTTGACTGGAGAAGTAACCAACCCATTCCCACTAACAGTTGTAGTGCTGTCTGCATCCAGTGCAAGGCATTTTGGTGGTTGTGGCCTTGAACCCAGTTTGTTTGTATTGCTCCACCTCTTCCTAGCTTCCTGACACACCCTTTTTTCTTCTCTCACATCATCAAACAGCTCCTTCTCTGCCAGTAGTATAGCCATACCACTGTTGCCATAGTGTAGACAGTTGGCACATTGCTCACCACTGAACTACAATGGCTATGTCTGATACATCCATCCCCTATCTCTTGATGATTACAGATGACCACTTCAGGAGATGTTTTCAAATGACTCAGTAGTGCACAATCCCCATGTTTCTCCAGTGCATAGGTGAGTGACCTCTGTTTCCTTGTATGTTGTTGTCATGTCCAAGTTGAACCATTTAATTTTGTGATGGACTTCAGGTGGCAGGCACTTCTGAAGGGTTGTGGTAGCTGCAATTGCATCTTGGATGTTGTCAAAGAAGACCAAGAATTGTGGCAGTGCAGGATCACCCACAATCCAACTCTCAGGCACAAAGAACATGAGATCCACATAGGAGGTAAGCAAGTATTTGATCTTTCATGCACAGAGCTTAATGGTTGGTTGGTTGGTGCACACTTGAATATTCACTTGATCATCCTTCCCTTGGAGCTGCAGCATTCTTGTGATGTCACCAAGCATCTCCAAGGTTAGCATTGCAGATGTGACCATGTAAGGCACATAGCAAGGTAAGACAAACCATAGTCACCCCAATTCCCTGTACTCTGGCCTGAAATCCCCCCATGTTGTGATGCAGTGTGCTTCATTGAAGGCTATCCCCACTATCTGGTCAACAAATGCCTTCTCCTTCAGCAAGGCCTTGAACTTGTCCCCAGGTTTCATAATCTGTTCTGGATTTGTTATGACCACCCAGTATTCTAATGCCCCAATGTCCTAGTCAAGTGTAAGTGTTCTGTGCACAAAAGAGGTATGTTCCAAAAGGTATATACCTCATAAATCTTCTCTTTAGCTGTGTCTGTATTGATTGTGATAGCCTGCAGTCCCATGCTCTCCAAACCCTCAACTTGCTGCTTCCCAAGCTGATTCAATGGTGTGATGATGATCTGTATGGCTTTCAGACAGAAGAGCAGTGGCATCCAGAAAGTAAGCCTCTTCCCCATGGATGTCCCTGCAATGCATATTATGTCCTTATCACTGTAAGGAGAAAGATCTCCTTACTATGGGATTGGGTATTAATTTCTATTTTATTTGTTTTATTGTTTCTTTACTTACTGTTGTGGGCACTATACTTGAGTAGTATAGTTCGCTTTTTGTGTGCTTAGTCAGCACTTACTTACAGTTTGTTCATACTGTAAGTTTTTACCAATAGACAAGTTACCCCCAAAGACAAGAACCACCATAAGACTGCCCCAGACTGCCCTAGACAGTCTCCCACCCCATCTTTCCTTTGCTCAGGCTATAGGAGCCCATTTGGTCTTACTCACTCCCTCACAGTTTCTGGTACTCTATCCTCAATCCTCACTTTTATATTTCCTCACATTGCCCTGCAGAAATGCTTGTGCAGCCTTTGCTTGCCATAGGCATGGTTGCTTTCCAAAGAGTGCAAGTGTCTCATCTTGAATATCTTGGACACTAGGAACTCCAGAAGGTGACTCTGACATGATATCAGACTGTAGTAGGAAAGGATAATTACATATATTTTTTCACTGTTTTGCCATTTCCAAATGTGTGCATATACTGACTTCATCCCCCTAAATTTCCCCTAGTCATGTGACTTTTCTCACTGGAGTGGAGAATGGCATGTGGCAGCAAATGTTAGAACTATGTTGTGCCAGCCACTGCTGGAGTCAAGGGATAAAGTTAGGCTGGGTTTGAAATCCAGGGTACCAAATATATGCACACATGCTCTAGTAAGTAGGATGAAGTCCCTCAACACTCCAGCAAGGGTGGGAAGGAGCCTGATTCTCACCAAGAAATGTGAGAGTTGCTGGGATTCATCCAGAAGTACCAATGTGGAGCCACACAATGCTTTGCCATTGCTCACATCTGGCATGAAAGATTTGCTTATCATCCATCAGAATTTGTCAGGCTAGGTTGCAATTTCCACATCCCAAAGGTTTTCACCCATGGTTTCAAGGAGCTCAACCACTTTCTGCTCAAGGAGATTAGCAAGGAGCATTGTTGGTTGATAGATGAGAAGGTATTCATTGTTGTGGTGTATGTGAAAGCCATGCTTGATGAGCACTACAAGATTGTTGCTTGCAAAGAACCCATTATCCTCTCCCATGCAAATGATTGCCAAAACCCAACAGCATGTCAAGAAGACTGGCATGCAGTTTGGTGGAATGGAATGGGCCACTTCCTCCTCAATGGAAGAAACCCACTATGATGCTGCATCTGTAACATTAAACAAACAAAAATAAAACACCCAATTGCACAACTTTTGCAGTAATGCACAGAAAATTTGCAGGTGGCTGTGCCCACAGCTACTGATTAAGCAGGGCATGTGCACGGGGGAGTGAGCGAGTCAGGGCTACATGCACTCCTTGCCCATTCCTCAGGACTCGTTTCAATGCTACTGTACATAACCCATGTAATAATGGGTATTTTGCCAAGAAACAGGCCCAAATTCGCTAGGCCAGTGATGACTTGTGGCATGGAGTGCAGTTACATGAATTTGCAGGTGGCGATGCCATGGGAATTTCCCGAAGGAGCAATCCTGCCACCAGGCAGGAGGGGCGGGGGAGGGGGTCGAGTGTTCGAGCAGGCCCTGTGGGGCATCACAGCCTTGTGAATTGGGTGGGATGACTGGGGAGGGTGCCAACGAACTGTGTTCATGTCCTGCCTAGGTTTATCTATTTTATCTGCCCTCCTAGCTAGTGCAAAGTGGTGCAAGGTGGCTGTGTTAAAAATTATGCAGGGGTAGTATAAAAAGTTGTGCAGGAGCAGTACTGCAAAAGTCATGCAATCAGGTGTTTTATTTTTGTTTGTTTAATGTTACAGAAGCAGCATCATAACCCACAGCCATATTTCAATGCCATTAAGCATTTTTGCAAGATGAAGTTTGGTTGAACAGCTCCCAGCTGTCAAAAACTTATGTTTCAGGTGCTCAAGCATGGGGTCACCTTTAAGTATGCCAATACTCTCATTACAGACATTTGTCAAGGGCTTGTAGATGATTTAGGTATTAACAGTGACTGGTTTTCCTAGTTAGCTTTCTATATGTTCCTCCTTTCATCAAATACACTGTGTTGCATTCTCCAACTTGCCAAGTCTGAAAGCAAACTAAGTACAAAAGCAATGCAGTAGAACATAAAATACACTATGGCACAACCAAGGCAAAACACAGCAAGGGTACAAAATGTGCGGCACGTGCATTATGTCAGCGCGGCCAGCTGGGGGAAAAAGCGCGATGGCGCTACAAAACGCGCAGGAATAAAAGACGCAACGCGCGCGGGAATAAATGTGCAGATCTAACGCCATAAGATGCTGGCAACCGAGCGCTGAGCGCTGAGCCTCTAATAGTATACCTACCAGTACTGTATTGGTACAAGTAAATCGCCGGAGTCGCTGGACTCTGTGCAGTACTCTGGCAGTGACACTGATGATCAAGAACAAGGAGGCTCGGCATCATCATCCTGTGAAATGCAAATCCGAAACGTCAAACGTTGACAACGGCTGCAATGCTGCGTCACTGCAAATGACGAGTACCTGAATTCTGACGCTGGGCTGCTGCGGAAGAAGGTTCAGGATAGCATAAATAATTTCCGGGGCCGCGGGGACCTGTCTATTTCATTATTGAATCGTCGCACTTTCCACAACTCGAGTCCATAGTGACCACCGTTGGTTTCGCAACCAACAAGTCGTATACCCCCCACGACTCGCCATGAAACTCAAGGCCGCTCTCGCCGCCGCCTGCACGCTTGTCTTCACAGGCTGCAGTGCATCCGGTTCTCCCGCGGAGGGTTCCCCGAGTTTACTCCCTCCAACAGCTATCCCCGGGTGAGTGGACACCACAGACAGCCTTCCATCGGGATCTCCAGCTAAGTTTCACTTTTTTTGCTACAGTACAAGTGCATTTCCTAGCACTCTTCCATTCGACACGACCGCCTCGTCATCATTCATCTCTGCTCTCTCCTCTTATATATCCTCCCAGTCTGCTGCTGCTCCCTCAGTCCCTACGCCCACCCCTACGTCTACTTCGAGCTCGACTGCGGCTACAGCTACGGCGCCATCAGTGTCGGTAGCAACACCTACTACCATAACGTCATCCCCAACATCAACAAGCCCAGGTGGGACATCGTCCTCGGGCACCTCAGGCATGGCGGCAGGAAGGAACTACGGTTTGGTCGGCATGAGCGTGATAACCAGCGTCGTACTCGGCACGGTGGTCGCGCTTTTCTAAAATAATCCGGGACGCAACGACTGGGGCATTTATGGATGGGGTATAATTGGAGGGTTACGGACCTGCAACGTCAGCTTGCAAGTAGGACATGTTGTACATTAGTTTACTAGCCCAGAGGCGGGTGAATAGGTTCCCTTAAAGCTGGGGGTAATACGCTGCTGTCGTGGCTTACTGACGGGTATGTGCTCTAATGGCAGTCGCAGACGGAAATCTAAAAATATATCTTCTCATCAGATGATGGCAAAATTAGAGTGAACAGTTTCCTTTCCGGGGGTGCACTACCCTGGCTCGCTAAGTCCCCTGCGCATAGTATGGCCGGTGTACAAGCAAGATACGTAAGCATGTCTGAACATGTACATTTCATACAAGACGTCATTGAGTTCCGTACCACATTACACGAACATTGGGTAGTTGATAAGATATACTTTACGGTTCGCATTACCTCAACGATATACCCTACGTTCTCATACCAAAAAGCTGTTTCAAAAGCAATGGGACTAAACTGCAACCCCAAAATCGGCACGTGAAGAATATACTCACAGTTTGAATCTCTTTCACACTCATCTTGTGGAGCTTAATGCCATTCCCTTCGCCTAACACCGCATCTGCCAGGTCGGATTTAACCTCCTGAAGTCGCAGCATCCTGTGAGACAATACTCATCAGTACAGACGGAATAGCACGTTCACCTTAACAAGAAACTACGCACCGCTCTTCGATCGTGTCTCGCACGACCAGTCGCTTGATATAAACTTCTTTCTCCTGTCCCAATCTGTGAGCGCGGTCGTATGCTTGGGACTCGGCCGCATAATTCCAGGAGAGGTCAAGGCTATCAGGAAGGTACTCGTCAGGGTACTTCGTTAGTAGTAGTCTGGGAAGCTTACTTTACGATGCGATTTGCAGCTACTAGGTTGAGTCCAACACCACCAGACCTTGTACTGTGCAACACCGAGAATTTGAGTGAAGATGTTTGTAATCGTCACGCCCGCCTACATACCTGATTAGGATCACTTTTGGGCCATCGTGCCCCTTGAATGTAGCCAGTGCCTTCTCGCGAGAGGCACGATCCATCTTGCCGTCATATCTCAGACTCTGAATACCATATCTCCGGAACAAAGTCTCCACCAGGTCAAGCATCGAAGTCCCTACACAAAACGTGCATATCAAGAATGAAATCCAATACAGCACACTCGGGGTGACTTACACTGCGAAAAGCAGATAGACTTGTCACCATACTCTGCAGCTTCCCTGAGTGAGTCAATGAGCGCAAGCATTTTCGCGCTTGGCTCGAGGTCGTCGTCGCCCCTTCTCCACACATCAAGGAGGGCGTTGGGCAGGGCGGTTGGCTCCCTCTCATCGCCGTTAGTTTTCTCCTCCCCCTTTTGACTTCCAACAGTTTGCTGCTGCGACTTGCTTGATCCACCAATGAATTCAATGTCATCAGAGTCATCAAGATCGTCCTAGGAAAAGTTAGCGCGGGACGAGACGGTTATGGAATATGAAGGAATGAGAATACCTCGGTTGAAGCTTTGTCTACCTTCTTCGCTTTCTTCTTCAAGTTACCTTTACTTGCAAATAGCTGGGAAAAGTCTGGCATCTCGTCCTCCGAGCTGTCACCTAGAGGGGTGCCACCGCGGAACCTAGATTTTACGGGTCGCAGAGGCTTATCCTCTTCGGTATCGGAATCAACGGCTTTTGGTTTAACCGGTGCTAGTTTGGGGGCACGCTCTAACCTTCGGGCACGTTTGGCGGCACGTGCAGCCTCTCGAATTTCATCTCTGTCAGGTTCGAAGGCACACGACTTGAAAACCGACTGCTGCGTAAGATCGCTCATCTTCTTGCAGGCAGGACCTGGAGAGAATGAGCCTTCAGTAAGTGTGGAATTCCGAGCGCAGGTGACTTATGCGAACAAGGTCTATATCCTTTCGCAGATGCAATCTCGTATTCCTTCTCCTGGCGCATGTTTTCTTGCTCGGAGCCATGGCCACTGGGAGAATCAATTCGTTCAGGAGGCTGCAGAATTGTCCCGAGAGTCACTTACAACTCCCCGTCATGCATAATTGCCGAATTGCTAAGCTCCAACAAACAATCTGGATTCCGGACAACGCATTTAGTATATCCGAAAGAACAGGTAGCAGACATTCCCACCGAAACATAACTCATGGCCACACGCTAACACTCGGCCTGAGTCCCTCGTATATACTGTTACACATGTGAGTACAAAGAAGACCAGTAAAGACATGTCTCACTATCTTTGCATACGGGACAAAAGTCGTCTTCATCCAGCTCATCCGAGAATATAAACATATCGTTGGCTAGGGCACGTGCCAAGAACCTGGCAACCCCCTATCAACTGATGGTCAACGCTGAGTTGACTAGACATCCACTCACCGTTTCTTGATCTAGAGGGTTGACATATTATTGGGGAACGCCACCGCCAAAGTTGAGCACTCACCTTCTCTACCCACTCCTTTCCCATAGTCTTTATCGCTCTACCAAGTTCCTTGTCTTTGTCGTCCGACATGATTAATGTAGGATCTACGTAATCCTCCGCTTGACTCTGAAAGTGGATGTCAGCGCCATGATCAGAGAACCTAAAATTTCGGATCACCAACAAGAATAAGGTTTGGATGGCAGCAAAGCTGCCGCAGTCGTAAAATCATGGTCTAAAAATAAATGAACTCTACTCGGGCCAGGAAGCGACCAAAATATGCCCTACCAGGACTGCAGAAGTACTGTACGAGATGTATTAGGCTGGCGGAGATTGTACACGGAGCTGACTTACTTCTTAAGTAGTGTTCTATTGTTGATGTATCTGTTGATTCGGATACGACTGCGCTTCTCGAAATTGTCGTAAAGCTTGGGAAACGAAACTTAGCACTGAAGGATCGGGTTAGCGTCCATGATCACGAACCTCCCGTTCGTCGGGCGAAAATTCGAGTGTCACGAGATCTATGTGTTTCGGGGGCAGTTGCAAGATGGGTACCCCGTCCTAGGAACGCGTCAATGCACTTTTTTGGAAGCGTTACGGAATGGCTAACCAGATGAGCATCCTTGGTTCGACGCAGAAGCAAAGGTTTCAGGATTTCCTGAGCTCGCATAGCTAGGAAACGAGTTGAAAGTGCGTCAGGTCGCCTTCAAATAGCTGTCTCAAACATACCTGCCAGAGGTGGGTCTTGTCGCTGCTCTCTGGCCTGAAGGTAATAACCCGGGTTTCACTTCGTAATTGTTACACTGGCCAAACTGATTTCTACTTACCACGTATCTATTGAAGTCATTCCAATCATTCCAAGGCCTGAAACGACCAAAACGAATCAAGCCATATATGTCGGCGCTGTGCAAGGATTAAACCAAATGAAACGCAAGGATCGACGAGGCAAATAGTCACATACAGCGAGTTCGTGACAGGGGTACCCGTCAACATCCAGCGGTAGTTAGCACGGAGTAAGGCGAGATTACGACTCGCGACGGTTGATCTGCACTCATAAGTATAGTGGGTGGTTAATCACCTAAGACGCCCATGCTTACCTATTGCGGATGAAATGTGCTTCATCCAAAATCACGCGGTGCCACTTCACACGAGAGAGGACCCCTCTGAAACAACAAGTATAAGACCACGAATACTGGACGAAACGTTCCAACGGACCCGTGATTCTCGAGCCACCGGAACTCTTCACCTTCATCAAGGTCAGCTGGTATTGATAATTCGTTGCTCGCCGTCTGATACGTGGTTATAATGACCTAAGAGCATTCTATGAAATTTCACAGGGTAAACTGTGTACATGGAACGCACGTCCTTTGATTCAATATCTGCCGTCGTCAGTAACTTGTCGCGGCCGTGATGGATGTGAACGGTGAACAAATCGTTGGTCTTTGTTTCTATTTCTTCTTTCCACTGTATAGGCAGGTTGAGTGGATAGTGCGAATGTATGGCCGAAGAGTGTCCCTACCTGCTGTAAAAGGGCAGAGGGAACGACAATGAGTGTTGTCTGTGAAGATGAAGAATCCTTCGGAAGATTGATGGCCATCGTTGCTATCATCTGCACGGTTTTACCTATGCCCCCAGTCAGTCCGACACTCGCAAGGTGACTATGTGCATGAACTTGCCAAGGCCCATTTGGTCACTGAAACAAGTCAGCCGGAACAAAGTTACCGAGACAAAGAATTTGCATTGACGTACGCAAGAATACCCCCTTTGTGCGGAGTGGCTCTCTCCTGGTCTACCATCCTTCGCAACAGCGTCAGCAGGCACCTACATATGCGCGTGTAACCTTACCAGCTAACACCAATGAGCTGGTGTGGCAGCAAACGTACTTCTAAACCCGGAAGGAGATCTCTATCGCTATCAAGCGCGTCATACGACCATCACCACAGCAAGTGGACAGGAGGACCGACCTCTGCAGGCCGAGCTTACGGACAGCTTCGCGTACAGTCCTCCCCTCACCTAAATTCTCGATAGAAGTGTACACAAATTGGGCCAACCTAACAAGTGAAGCGTTGGTCGACTCATGCTACGGAGGAAAATAAGACAACGAGTCCGCTGCCTACTTTTCTGCTTGGTCGGGACCGCCGACATCTATCCGGTGTACAGGTGTATCTGAGTCGTAATTCAACTGGAAGCCGGAGTCGGCAAGCTTCTTCGCTATTTGTGACTTTTGCTGGGAGAGGACTAAGCGGGCGCCAGACATGACACAATTGCAGCTTTAGAAAGCACAGAGAATGTCGAATTATGTGCCCTACCAGTTGAATGAACTCTCCTCGCACGACTTTTCGAGCCACCCGGCATCGCAGAAACGTCTTCGCGGAAGCTGCCGATATACGAATTGGCGCTGACAACATCCTCGTATGATCTCTTTCCCAGTACTTGCTGCTGGTCCAACGGAGGACTAGCGGACGTGGAAGGGACAGAGAAAAGGCTGGAGCTGTCTAGCGCGGCTAAGATGCGCGACCGCTTCGTGGACGAGCCGGCAGCACTGTTAGGATTCATTCGAGTTGGTAGGGGCTCCGGGAAGACGCGCTCGAAAGACCCCAGTACAGCAAGTGAGCCCCGTGCCAAATAGTGTACAAATCATAGTGCCAAAGCCAAGATGACCACGATGGTCACCTCATTGCAGCAGCGGCTCAGGCCAGGAGAAAGGCGGAGGCTGATCTGCGTGCGACCAACGATATGCAGCTCGATGTCAAATTGCATACGTCTGTAACCGGTACCTTTGTAGCACGATGACAGTGTCGTTTGTGTTGTCTTGATTCATTAAATCGTCCTCGTTGGTGGAGGTCTCAATAAAACCCTTGTAGTAAGCTCTCAGATCTCGGCTTCTCCATGTGGTTACCGTATTCGAGGATCGATGGGAAGATAAGTTGTTCCGTCCCCAGACAACCGACAAATTCACTCCAACGATTACATCAAGGATAGATCGTACAACACGAACATCGTAGGGTTCCACAAAACAAAACAAGAAAGAAAGACAAAAAGCAAAGACAGGTATGTAGAACGAATCATTGGACAGGGTCGCTGCTAGCCGTCGTCCCATCACCATCCTTCCCCATACTCTGCTGTTCCTCTGGATCTAACCAACTGTCCTCAACCGTCGCCTTCACCCTCCTTATGTACTCCTTCATATTCTCGCGGTACAACTGAGCTGCTTCTGCATTGGCAGGACTGTTTGGATTCGGATCGTGCAGGAGACTCTGGATGGAAGTGAGGATCGCCGCTACGTCATACGTAGGGGACCACCGGTTTTGCAGTATATCGAGACACAGTTCGCCGTTATTATACACGTTCGGGTGGAACATTCGCGACAGGAATTTTACAGTCGGTGGTTTGTTGGGGTACGACTCGTCAAACGTAAGCAGGAGCTTGAAGGTTCCATCCTCGAACGGCGTGTCCGCTTCTCTCGACTTAGCGGGCAGTAAAGACGAGCGAAACAAGCAACACCAACTCACCTGGACCAAAGATTACCGCATTCCATACCATAATATTATCCGGACATGGGCTCCCAGAAACGCCACTTGGTGGATCGCTCGAAAGACGTTTGAAGTCACGGATAAGGCGTCTCCTACAGTTCGTAGACTGATATCCATGTCATGAGCGGAAACGTAGAACCCTCTATTGGCACGTACCATAGGTCTGTTTCAGTAGCGGAATTGGTAGATTATATTGTAGAAAAACTAAGGAACGAAGTAATAGTACAAGATCAAGTCGCCACTAGGAATGCCACAAAGTTTCGCAAACAAAGACTATGCTTAGTCAACGCTATCTGGTATCGAAGTTTACACCAAAGCAAAAACAAGGTTTACAATGTTGGAAAGCTACATGAAGCACTTGTGTAGATCAGTGATGGATATACGAATGTAAATGTCTGTTGCCGTCTTGACCATGCTCCATACTTCAAAGCAATCTATCCTGCTTGAGGGCATCAAGCGCAGCATATGTCCGGACATGCAGCGCGTTCTATCCGAAAACCATTAACTTACTTGACATACAAGGACAATGGAATAGATCCTACCTCTAGACTGTACTTGCCCTTCCGCCCTGCGGAGCTAACTTCGACTGCTTTACCACTAAGAACCAAATCGAAGTGTGTCCTAGCTTCGTCCATTTTGCCCGAGCGCGCAAGCAATCTCCCATATTCAAAATCTACCCCAAATCGAACGGGGACCAAGGCAATGAGCGAGCGGCAACGGAAAACAACGAAGACCCACGAGCGTAGTATACGAGATAATGATCTAGCTCTATCTTTGGTCCATGCTCGAAAACAGCCTTGAATGCTCGTTCAGCTCTCCGCCCTGCGTCGTCGATCGTGACGGGAAGACTGCCATTCTCGTCAAGATCGGCGTCTGGATCCTAACAAGAATAGGTTAATGCCTAACAAATCCACCCGAAGATAACACAGCATCTGGGGACCGCGGGACGTACTGGATAGGCAACATATCTCCAGCAAACACCTTCAAGGAAACGAGCGAGGCACACGTTATCCCAGTATCCTTCGCATGTCGATTTTGCTATTCCATTTCCTGCCTTTTTAACCTTCTCCTCTCCACTATAGTCGGATCCAGTGGCGGAACCATTTCGGAGAGGTTTTCCAGAGGAATCACATCCAGCTTCCGTGAGGCCAAGCTCTTCAAGGGCTTTCTGCACATCAGGTATCATCTTCTCTAACACAATCCTCTGCGGTGCATGTGCGATAGCAGAGAAAACGTAGGCGAGTTCCATGGCAGAAAGCATTAACTGATTTCCCTGAGCGAGATACTTGCGCGCTTTCCGAGCCGCAAATTTCTGTTACGAAAAAAAGTTCGATAAGTCGGAAGGTTAAACAGGATACACAGCAGTCGTCGCGCACTTCAATTGGTATGCTCTTCCCGGCAATACGCTGCCTGAGACCCGTTACCTTCTCCATCAAGTCCGCCGCCGCGTCGTGTTCACCAAGAGACGCAAGGCAGGCAGCCTCGCCATAGGTGTACGTCGCTTTCGACCACTACAAGCGATGTCCTATTGGTCGTTATTGCAGAACGAAAAGCTTTCACTTACAGTTGCTTCAGCCCTCAGGCGACTCCACCACTCCTTACTCGCATTCACATCCCACAAAGCAAAACTGGCAATTGCACTCTCCCACCAGCTGATATGATGCATACTGCGGTACTGCGACTGGCATTGCGCTGCCCGAGCGTAGTGCTCAAGAGCACGCTCCGGTTGTGAGCGTACCAAAGCAAGGCGACCAGCACCGAACAAGAAAAACACGCCTAGTGATTACATCGTTAAAATAAAGATCTGTATTTCGCCGGAATTCGCAAGCGTGGGAAAGATGCTGCCTCGACTTACTGTTTGGATACCTCTCCAAGTTCCACTCCACTACTCTCCGGGCCATGTTGACATCGATGCCTTCAAAGGTATATGCCGAGAGCACGAGGTGGAAGATAAGAAGCATCATGTCACACATGGGCCGGCGAAGACCCTCATCCTCTGCAATAGCGCTCAGACATACAGGACCAAGAATGAACTCTCACACAACGCATAGTGTGAGCCTACCTTGCGGAATGATGTCTCTGTCGTCGCCTGAAGTCCACCCGCCAGCTCTCTCCAGCATCCGAAGGCCTTCCATCCGGTCACCTCGGTACCCAAACAGTTCCACGAAAGTAAGCAGTCGCGACGGCATCAGAGACAAAGCGAGATGTGACAAGCCTAGTCCGATATAAACCCCCGACCGGAAATGCCGGTCAATGGACGGATCCTCGAGCGGCACATTCAAAGACTCTTCCGAATCTTGATAATGCGAGGCCGCGTAAGCTGCGTCAGCCACCTCAAGGTATCGTCCAAGTTGCCGGTATATTGACATAGTTGTCCGCATGTTCAACCTGAACCCACGATCGGAATTCGTCGCGGGAAGGATGTCGGTGGGAGCACTCACATTTCCTTGATAAACGAGAGCCAGTCACCGGAGTAGACAATCCCCACCAAACTCTGGAGGGAAAGATGCATAATTACGGCTGGCGTTCAGCTTACGTTGTGGCTGGCCCTCACCTTGTAGTAGAGGCCTTCCGCATACATAAGTTCAGCGTGTTTCTCCACGTCAGTCATCTGGGCAACCCATTCGGGACCCGAGTAGCTGAGACCTGGAACGATATAACCAGCTAAACGCCCTGCTAGTGATGGAGGAGGCTTCCTATGAGCCGCTGCAACGGTAATTCCCCGCTTCATGTGATGAATAGCGTTAAGAAGGTCCTAGACACCTATGAGCGTCTACAGAACAGATAACATAGCGTCCCCATACTTTGTCTTCAAAAGACATCAAGCCCTTGATACCCTGGATAACCCCATATCCAGTCGCAAAACATAATCTTTCCCTAGACAACAATCGACTGAGAATGCACAGACACCAAGTAGGAAAGAACCGGCCGCACTTGTTGGGGTCCATGCGGTCACAGTACTCCTCACTTTCCAGCATCCGCGAGTGAAGGAATTCATACAGAGCCCAGTGTATCCCTGGAAGATCATCTAGAGCCTTGTCTGGGGTATACGTAGGCGACACAGGCGGTGGGAGACGATTCATGCTGGGTGCTGTGGAAGGAAGTCAGTAGTACAGTACGTATTGTAGCCGAAACGGTTTTATGAACTGGCGAACCCCCAAACCCCGATTGGACAAATTCACTACGTGCTGGTAAATCAAAACTCCCTGTCTGATTCTCCCTCTCGTTGCTCGGGTTGGTCGTCTGAGTTACGTCCACATGTACTCACTGGAATGGAGTGTTGCTGATTGGTGGTTGTGCATTCAAGCAAAGGCTTGCCAACCGGTTTCAAAAAGACGTGTCTTACTTTTGAGCAATAGGTTTCACTGATGGCGCTTTCCCCATTTCCTCTACTTTCAGTCCATTCCAGTGAGTGCGCTTATACACTCCTCTGCTCAACACATACTTAGTCAGGGCTAATCTTATGCTGTCAACTGAAACCTTTCGTTCCCGTGGAGGGTCTGGAGTCGTGCCTCCACGTAAGTCTTACATTTTTTTTGACAGGTAACGTTGAGTCTTTGCCGCTCTGGCCTGTCCATTATCGCACCTGTCTGTGGAACTGCTGGCTACCTATGCACGAGACACTTGCCTCAACCATCCTCAGGGCTGACTCCCGAGGCCAAATTTGTGTGCGGCTTTATCCACTTCGAGCACTGTGTAAAAACCGGAGTTCTCTGGGTGGATTCCGTGCGCTTTCAGCACAGTGTCCTTGGTCTTACTGGCGGTGAGTGAACCGCATAGTTGCACGTCACGACATTACCTTGCTTACAAGAACCCTTTTGCGGGTGAGACACAAACTCTTTCCTTTCTCATGACGGACTGGCGTTATGTAAATGTGGTGGTGAGGTAGTGTAGGATATTAGGCAGGATTAATATGATGGACGTGTCGGTATTGTACCACGTACATGTCCCAATGGCGGGAGCTCTGCACGTGACACCCATCTGAACTAGCGGCACTTCTTGAGTTCCGAGAATTACCGTTAATCGAGCTTAGCACATATGGATCCAGCGCCACGCCAAATGCCCAAGTTGTACTTCTGTTTATTCAGTGGCCTGCTATTTTCGCCCCTTTTCACTATTTCGTTCGACGGAGACGGAAGGATCCACAGGATACAAGCTGAGCCAATGATTGATCAGGCCTTCCGGGCGGCAGCGGCTGCAATAGGCCAGTTGTAGTTCATATAGGAGCAGAAGGCATCCTCGTCTTATACACAGGGTAGGAACGAGTCCAGGCCTCCAGGCTAAATATTACAGTACTCACTGTAATGGAACCACAACAACCACGCAGCTGATAAATCCGGCAGTACCCACGGTTTATAAACCTTCGACACTACTTCTAATAAGTGATAACCGCTTCTTCCTAATGACCGCGGAAGCACGCCCGCTGTTTGAATTATTTTCCCTGTATGTAACCAGCTTCATGACCTCTGTTACGATGCCATCTCAGTCCGCAAATACGGGTGTCCTTGCGGAATTACACACGTTCCTCTGGATTTCGAAAAAGTCGCCGAAAGACTTCAATAATATTTTTAATCACCGATTTTGGACTCGCAGTCTAGACAGAGATTATCTTATCAACCTCGGCAACTCAACAACGTGCGTTCTGTACAAACGTGCAGATATTGCACTGTCCAATGCCAGTTAATCATACTGGCACGCACCTGAACGTCTGAACAGTATTACTTGGTGGTGGAAGGCAGCAGCCAAGTGCCAGCTATTTGCGTGTGCGATCACGTGATTTGAATTGACGTATGCATGCAGTCGCGCCGCCTTGTCGAGGCAAGTCCATGAATCACTTGAGTGGGGCGCTTCTGCCGCATGTCTACCTGAGGGTCTGTGCTGTTCTTGCTGTTCAATGTCCTCGCGTCCTGTTCGTTCTCATTGGAAGAAGCCGTATAACACTAGTTTGAAATCTGCTCACTCACCGGTTGTCGCTTTTGTACTTGCGGAACCTAAACAGGCATCACCCTTGCACTCAGCGACGACCAAGTTACCCAGCATTCTCCGTAACGCTTCCCCACCGAAAGAACCGTTCGAGGCCATCCCAATGAAACCTGGAGTCAACGAAGCCGTAGTGGACACCGTGGAGCAGCCGCCAGTCAGCGAGGAATCTGCGCAGTCGGAGTCGGTCTGTCAGGGTCTCTCACCAGGTAGATCTGGTTTGTGTTGACAGTCACTCTCGACACGCTAGTGACTAATCTAATCTATATCCTCATCTCAGACGTAGATGTAGCGGCGGAAACAGCGGACGGCACCAGTGACGTTCAAGGCAGTGATGCCGAAGGTATTTCCGCGCCAGCACAGGACGCAGATCCATCCGTAGCTGCAGCTCCGCCTCCTTTCCCGTCCAGTGCAACGGATCGTACCATATCGAACAAACGGTCTTGGTTCAGTGGATTCACTTGGCTGCAGGGCCAGGAGTCCGAGGCCAAGCCTGAGCAAGCCCCGGAGGCCTCAAGCGCGCTTCCCGTCTGTGCCGATTCCTCTGAGTTACCTCCTACCCTCGGTTCGACAGTGCCCTCAACATCTCAAGAGGCCTCCCCCTCTAGGGTTACGACAACCCCTCATGGAGGAGACTCTCATCCAAAGGAGCCAGCGCCCCAGCTAGAGGACAAGTCATTGTCACAACCCAAACCTGACTTAGGTAATTCGAGCGCGGACGTTTCAAAGCTTCCCCCAAACAAGGCGCAAACTATCCCACTGACCACACTCCAGCCAGCGGGCGTTTCTGGCTCAACTGCCTCGTTGAATTCCGGCAGGTTTACGCTCGGCATATCTCTGTTAAGCAGATCCAAGCCTCCTCTCGATATAGCCACTGGGGCATCACATTCAGAGAATGTACAGGACGTGCCGAAGAACCATGGAGAAACTCCAGCCCAGGAAACTCATAGAACAGGTAAGTCACGTAAAGCTGATTCGTTCATTTGCCTTAGCATACGTAGTTGCCGCAACCCCTATTGATTCTCTTCCCATGGATGTGCCGGCTACTACAGTTGAGTCAGAGACGGAAACACCTGATGCCCCTAAGGCCCCAGGGGACCACGAATGTTCCGAACAAGCTAGGACTGATAACAGCGCAGGCACCTGGTGGTCATATCTTGGCTGGGGTCGCGGTGCCAGTGATCAACACAGCCAGCCTTTCTCCGGCGCTGCAGGAACTGAACACCAGCCAGCGCATCCGATGGAGGATGTCGATGCATCGCCACCTGCTTCGTCTGCTACACAGCTTGGGACTGAGTGCCAGCCTGCCCCAATTTCCAAATCGGAGAGCAAGGACAAGGATATACCATATGAAGCCCAAGATCAAGATGAGGTTCCTACAACATCCGCTGATACGAAGAAGTCCCAGGGCTTTGCATGGTATGCTCCGTGGTCCCGGTACCAAGCGCCCTCTTCGGTGGTGCCGTCAGATGGCGATGCTGGTGTAAAGTCAGCTTGCCAGCAATCAATTGATCAGAAACCCGAGCCGACTTACCAGGAACCGTCCGTTCCTTCAATAGAGGGCCCGGATGCCAACGTTCCCGCCACCGGATCTATCAATCCTATCCAGTCATCGATATCCCAAAATCGAACAAGCTGGATGTCTTTCTTCTCTACTCGGGCTGTGGCAATGAAGAGTATCACGTATGAGAAAGAAGGAGAAATGGAAGTGATGGATATTGATGAGGATGCCAGCGCCGCCGAAGGTACTGGCAGTTCTTCATTGCCGAGCTCGGCGGGCACCCAGGGACCATCGATTAAGGAGACAAAACCGTCCCAGCTCGCTTCGGCATCTGGCCGAGGATCTCCCGTTGCTGTTGATGTGAAGCAGCAACAGAAAGTAACCACCCAAACCACCTCAGAGGCAGGTTTCCGCGAAGTTGTGGTACGACAGTCGTCTCCTTCGCCTTCCAAGAAATCCATTGTAAAGACACCCGTGACACCACCTCCACCCAACGTAGTTCTACCCACTTGGGAGGATATCTTTCACGCTCCGCCTAGATCTATTATCCCAGAAGCACCTTCATCTACCCTGGCGAAGGCGCTCAAGTCTGTCACGGAGGTTTTATTTTCCCGAAGTGAGGCTCCCGCGGAGAAAGGGAAAGGGAAAGGACGGGAAGATCATTGTTCCCCGTATGAGAGGGCTCTTCCACGCGCATGGAACATTCTCGGGGATGATAGCACGGACGTCTTGAGGGGTTGCCGACGAGTAGTTGTCATCGGTGTCCATGGATGGTTCCCGGGTATGTCACGGTCTATTATCAGTGAAATCTACTGATTGTTATCGTTCCTTGAAGGTGCTGTGGCGCGGACTTTCATTGGAGAGGTTAGTACACATCGATAACCTTGCTTACTCATGCTGTGATTAAACGCGGCCTGCAGCCAACAGGCACTAGTTCCAAGTTGGTCAATAGAGTCGTGCAAACACTAGACGAGTTTCAGGAAAAGCACAATGTGAAATTAACAAAGATTACGAAGATTCCCCTGGAGGGCGAGGGAACAATTAATCGCCGCGTTGAGAAGTATGGATTTGTCAATACCTTCAGCGGCACGCTCACCCTGACCATCCCCCCTTTGATGCAGATTGTATCAGAACCTGATCTCGAACGACGAATGGATGGATGCTCTTCGTGAAGCAGACGCTATATTTGTCGCGACACATTCTCAGGGGTCCATAGTATCTACCCACATCCTGGACCGCCTTATTGCTGACCGCCATATTCGGACGACGTCAAACAACGGTGTTCTGCCTGGGGATGTTCCATTACCTCCGCAGCGTATCTGTTGTTTGGCCCTGTGTGGCATTCACTTAGGACCTCTCCGTTACCTGAATACGAGCTCCTTGCTTTCCCCCTACATCCAAGTGGGTTCCCAGGGATGCTAATACGTTGTACATTACTCACTGATCTCGCAGTATTTTGAATCCACGGCGGCCCGTGAGCTATTCGAGTTTCAGGTAATATCTTCCGAAGCCGTAAACACGCTCAGTTCTGATTGATTCCTCAGAACACGGAAAGTGCGACATCCAAAGACTACATGAGGGCATTGCAAAACGTCTTGAACAATGGGGTAAGCATTTTTTCCCTAGAACTTTCGTCGCAGCAGCCTATGTGAATCGTTTCGAACCAGATCAAGATGGTCTACATCGCCTCTCTGAATGATCAAGTCGTGGGACTGTATTCTGGGTTGTTCACATCAGTCTCCCATCCATTGATTCTTCGTGCGATCTACATAGACGGAGATGCATACCAGTAGGTAGCACTGTTCATCATTTCTCACGCTTCGTTGACCTCTCCTGTAGTTCTTCTGACTTTCTCTCTAACTTACTCGCGCTGCTCCTTCGCATTCGGAATGCTGGACTGTCGGACAGTGGATTACTCACTCATCTGTCCGAAGCAACTGCAGGCTCGCTGAACGGCATCGGCCATTCTACACCGTATGAGGAGCTTGGTACATATACGTAAGCATGTAGATTGCCCTCTTATGGCCATCTGGCTTATCATTTACCTTTATAGCTTAGCCATAAACTACTTGTTCCTCGCCAATAATGGTCTTGAGGATCAAGCAGAATTAACAACAGAATCATTTAACGCACTGACAGAACAGAATGATTACGAAGTACGTCTTCTGCTCATCTCCGGCGGCGACGGGGAATCCTCATCAGGCTCAATCTCGTTTTATCCTTTGCATTCAGATTCCATGGGCACTCCGCGACTTGATCGCTGATGATAGGGTTACACGTTTATTTTCCGATGAACTGGTCGCTTTACGAGACGCTTTTCGAAATTGGCATCCCAAGACGGCCATCCAAAGAGACCTCAAGCGCAAGCTGCAGCCCATCCAGCGCCTATCGGCCTCGATGATATCAGCTCGTGACCATCCTGTGAGCAAGCTCTGACGTCATTGAAGCGCCGCAGCAAGACATCGTTGGAACCTACTGGCACGTTACATATTCATCAATAATCACTTGCGTTCCATTCCTTAGATCAGGCTCTTTTCGGACCAGCATCACAGCGCCCATAAATTAACATCTTGTACAATCAATCACTTGCATACCCCAGTCCTGTACTAGGAGTTCTAACTATATATTATACGGCCGGCAAAGGATACACGCGCCCTTTCTTTGGATATGATGCTCCAGATTGCCACAGGGAACCTACCAGAAACCGGGGAAACCTAAACCAGATCGGTAGAAAACCTAATAGAGCAACACCCTTCGAAGCACGGATTAAGCTTGAATCACATGGAACTGCCATGCGACCTCACAATATGTGAGAGCCAAGACAGTATGTAACGTTGATTTGCCCGATAGTTCGTGGTTTGCAGTACATAATTAATAAACAGACTAGTCAATCTCGTCGGTATTCGTCACCACAATCACCGATTGTGGTTATCATCTGGCGTCCACCGGACAACTCGAGCACGGCTTCGATATCTTTGTTGTCTTGTTCCGACAGGGAGAATCCAAAAACCTGCAAGTTCTCATCAGGGTGCTCCGAAACACCCAATCTAACACCTAAAAAACAATCGAATATCCAAATTGAGAATCAAGCAGTGTACACGTACCGATGATCACAGCTCCGACGAAGGGATGATCAAGAACCCATCGTGTGGCAATGTTGGCGATGCTCCGGCGATGACGGTCCCCGATTTTACGCAGCACCGCCAAAAGCGATTGGAAAAGTGGCCAGGAGCCCCATACCTTGATGACATCGAGGTACTAACGGGTGGAACGGGATGAAACCAGTGAGTTACGGTCGGGCTGTGTACATTCTACCCTGTATGTACGTACCTTGCGCTGGGATGGTGTCAAGTCTCCGGTATATAAGTCTGGCTCCGGTTTATGGAGCCATTTATCCGATAAGAATCCGCCGCACTGAAAAAGGAACGTAATGGAAACGAACTGTCAAAAAAATGTTTGCAATTAAACTCACTAGTGTGCCATATGTCAACAATTTAACATTATGCCTCTCACAAACGTCTGCCATGCCATGTAAGGGGCGGGTGTCGATAAGAGAAAACTGGATAGGGAGCGTGAGAGACAGTGAATAGCAATAACAAATCAGCGGCAACATTCGCACTTGCACTTGATTAGAGACGATAAATCCTGGCCCAAGCTGGGTGCAAATCTCGTCCGTCCGTATGGCGTCGAAATTACATAGACCCACAGCCGATATCAAACCTTCGTGTTGCAGATCTTGAAGGATCTGCAGTGCAGAAAGATAGCCTTTATCTGAATAGTTGTGCCAGTGGAACTGCATGTCAAGGACATCACCAAGGGAGGCACGTGATACCAACGGAGACATTGAGGAATGTACCTGAAGCAGATCAACTGACGTGGTTCGCATGCGACTCATGCGCTCTCGTAAGGCGGCCTCCACGACAGAACGAGAGGGTTCCGTCTTTCTAAAAACACACCATTTCGTAGCGCCCAGGACACTCGTTGGTTCGGAAAGGGTTTCTCTGTACTGGCCCTAGATGGTGTTGTGATTTCAGTGACAAGTTGTGATATCGAGCTGCATGGCATACGAAGAGGATCTCGGCGCTCCCATAGTGGTCCGCTGCAAACCGAACATTAGCCAATGCGAATAGCCATGCCATGATTGGGGTGAATTATTACCCTAAGCAATAGGAATCGGCACACATGTTTGGTGAGAAGGAAATCAAGTAACGAGACCATCAGATCGCACCATATCTGGGGGCGAGGACGTTTCAGATTGCCATGAACAATAGACGACAAGAAAGGGCGCCGCACCAAATGCATTGTAACCCAGCTCAACGTGTCGCGCCATACCCTGTCGAATTTTGGCTGCTGAGGCACTACCCCATGCATTGCTGGAGAGTTGCCAGAGTCCGACCCAGATCCTCGAAGCGATGAACGGACCAAGTTCGAATGTTTCCTGTGTGGTCTTGCTGCACGACATCGGGGGCGATTCGAGGATGAGCAAGACAAATGTTTGTAGTTTATTTAATGGAGTTGGATTAAGCTCCGACTCATCCTAGAAAGCGGCGCCTAGGGCGGGCATAAAAATGACTCGGACAGTAGAGATGCTAGTGAAACGCCTCCCTAGACATGAGCCGACGGCCGGGGCGTTGCATATCAAAGGTTAATGGCGGCGAACAAGTTACAGACCGCGCTCGGGGCCTGACGTCGACGTGGCACTGGCCGCACGATCAGCCCACCCATACAAAACCAGGATTTTAATAGCAGTGGTGCCAGCAGTGACAGCACTGGTTCGAGTTGAGGCTGTCAGATGATCAGCGATGATCTCGTAGCTTACCATATTGTAAATTTTTAGTACTTGCCACGAGATGACGATATCGTGCACGGATGCACAGCGTTGGTGGACCGGATGGGCTCCGAAACAAAATTCTGCCAATAAATTCAAGGTCCAAACGGTCGCGACTTGTTCCCGTGTCCCCCCTCGGCCTGTTTCTGTGCTTAAGCGCTAACACCAACGAGAATGCCAGCACCACAGATCGTTGCTCATTCACCAGACGGTATTAAGGCTTTTGGGCATGTGTAAGTGTCTACAACGATTACGCTTCCACTACGCCTGATATGGTCTCCTTCCAGAAATCTCATGGTACGTCACCCACAGAACCCTGGGGGTATCGTGTTCACCATGTGGGTCACGTCCAGGTCGATACGCTTATCGCCAATGCCACGATCGAAGAGCAAGTCTTACCCTTTACTCGATCACTTATGAGCACGAGTACTCACACCACTTCCCAGTTTACGTGCTATCACTAGGAACCTGCTCGCCTCGGGGAGCCCTGGTCTCGCATCTGCGTTCACGGATGCTGCACGCATCCGTCTCCGTCAGACAATCGCAAAGCGGATAGCAAACACCAACGGGTTGTTTGAACCAGAATTAGACGGGATCCATGCTGCTCCTTCCTCAAGCCTCGATAATACATTGGCTCGAATCCGCTCCCTCTACGGAGCTGGTATGGGTTTTGCGAGCCTCGGACTGCTTGTGACCATCGTAAAAGCGACCATAGGATTGAGGTGGGGTCGGGATGGGTCCATGGCCGCTATGCTAGCGGTCATTGACACAGATATCAGCCAAGCGATTCAGGTTTGTACTGTCACGGATGCAGGCGCTCGATTCTGTGCTGATAGACGAGGCAGAGTTGCAAAGAAGAACTCGAGGGCGGGCGCGTGAATGATCTCACAGCTGCTCGAGACGCAGTAAACAAGCTTTGGGTCAGCGTGCAGGAAAGCTTGGCGGACGTGAAAAGTTGGGGCGGGGAATTCCCCTTCGAAAGAGCCGCCAGTAGTATCGAATTCTGGAAATTTTGAGTCCAACAGTGTATCAATATCACCGCAGTTGAGCTTGTACTCTGATACCCTTGTAAAATTTCAGTGCACGTGGTCGCCTGCATGCACATTTCCGCTGTCATATTGCCTGAGATTTGACGACAGTTGCGTGTTCAGCTGATCACTACTGCACTGGGTGCTGGGTCCGGGTATCAAACAAGGGAGCAGGTGGCATGTCCTCGTGCCACTTTACCACAAGGTCGAGGAGCATAATGTCTCCATTTGGCTCGCCCAGAATCAGGGATAGTCGCGCAAGATACATATGTCACCGGTTTCTTAAGTGGCGCCTGAGGGGCGGGGCCTCGTGCGATACGCACGCCGCTTCCGCTTTCGTAGATTGCCGGGGTTAGCTAAGCATTGCAGAATTTTGACTGCCCTGCAGACTAACGAACAGTTGCGCTCACGAATGCGTTCGGTTACTAGATATCTTCAGAAATGCCTTATGGCAATTATAGTCAAATCAGCAAGTAGGCACGAGGGCCAGCATCGATGCTAGTATGGACCGAAGACACTGGTTATGTACTTACCTACAATTCCCACTGGCCGTAGCGTGGTCTCACATACGCTCAGTAAAATGACAAGGGTGTCATGGAGACGTCAGAATCCGAAGCTTGGGCGGATTCAAGGGGGAGACCGCGAGCACTTCCGATTCGCCCCATCTGAACCGGGCTGGACCTCCGGGTCAGATACGGGCACAGCACTTCCTAGTGGAAGGGACGAGGATCTACTGTGTCCTCAGCCAAGCAGGCAGAACGTGGTGTTGGTCCAAGATTAAACGCAGGCCACGCAGGCCGTCTCGGGTGGCGGACAGCCGCTGTCCTTCCGGCAGACTCCGGTTTCCAGCATGTGGGCCAAGGCGGGCCCAAGGGCCTACCGCCACCGAATACCCAATCCCTCACAGATAATCATATATTGTTTAGCTGTGTTTTAGATTAATAGCGGAGACCGGAGACATAGTGCCTCCAACACATACAATCTTCCGACCGCGCCGATGTACATTAATGTACAGTATCCACAAACTATCGGGCCGGCGGCCCGCGCGCCGAGCCGAAACTCCATTCAGCCCATCCACTTACTAATAGCTCACAGCGACGCTCTTCTACGGATGCATCTTCCTAAGCCGATACCTCGAACTAGACAAAACGGGGCACACTGTAAGTACTGCAAAACTTGACCAATCCCACACATGGCGTCCAGCTGTTTGTTTGTTGACGACAACCATGTAAACTGAAGTCAGGGTTTACCAGAGTCGTTTTAAGCTGGCGATGTCCCAGCAGACAATCGTAGGATCCCTGTCAGGCTGAGAGTCCGAGCCGCTTCCTTCGTTCGTCGCTCACGTAAGTATGCGAACAGGCTGATCAGTGAAGCTGACTGAGCAGTCTCGTGAGTGTGTCAGGGTCCATTAATAAATGGTACGAAGGGAACAAACATAGTCCGTCCGGGTCATTTTAACTCCAATGTATCGCGTTTTAAGGTCGTGTTTCAACAGGGTGTTATATGAGTTCATCATTCTTGTGTCTGTTTTCACCGTCTACAATACACAACGAGCTTTGTTAACAGCAAAATGCGGGCGAGCACTTCGGGAAAATCCGCGGAGACAGCGGTTGAGGATATCGAACAAGCACATGTAGAAGATCCATTTCTCGCAGCCTTAGAAACACATGAAGACGCTCAAAAGATGTCCGCTTTGAGGCGTTGGATAGCCGTTTTTGTCATTAGCCTTGGCGCTCTGTGCGCCACCTCGGCGTCTTCAATGGTGAGTTATTATGCGCTCCCTTTCCGCCCCTGATCTGGAACATCCTCTAGGACGCTTTCACGGAGACGGGCAGTGCTGAAACTTTCCACGTATCGCATGAGGTCGCGATACTCGGCATTAGCTTGTTTGTTCTTGGGCTTGGTATTGGGCCGCTACTTGTCGGCCCACTCTCCGAAGTTTATGGCACGTATGACTACTCAGGCTGGTAAACTATTGCTGAAACAGTTATTTGGAATGAAGGTCGGAATATCATATACAGAGTTTCATATATTTCATTCTTTATTTTGACATTCCCGGTCGCCTTCGCTCCGAACATCGGTAAGGGAACCGTTGGTCTGTTTCTCCATATTTTACCAAACAGTGCTGCGCTCTACTGCGCACTGCTGTGTTTGCAGCCGTCTTCCTTATCTTCCGGTTATTGACGGGTTTTTGCGGGTCGGCGTTCTTGAGCGTAGCTGGTGGCTCCGTAAGTGACCTGTTTCCGGACTCGGAGGTGCTCAAGTGAGTGAAAGATGATGAATCATCAATGTTCTATTCTTACCGAAGTTTTAGTCCCATGGGTGTCTACACGGTGTAAGCGGGCTGAAAACAGATACGGTAGAGGAAGTGTTGAGTCTGCTATCAGGTCACCGTTTATCGGCCCGACCCTCGGTCCATTGATTGCTGGGTGCGTGACGTGCCTTGCGTTTGGTTGGTTGGTATTGACACTGTTTGTCAGGTTTATCAACCAGGTTAGTACTTCATTTGTGTTGGATCCTTCACCTTGTGCCTAAGCTTTGCAGAACCTTGATTGGCGGTGGACCTATCGCATAGACTTGTGCTGGATCTTTGGACAGTGCATCCTTTTGCTCATTGTGAGTTGGTCGTCGATGCTGAATAACGACACTTGTTCATTAGCGCTCTCAGTTTGTCCCTGAAACTTATGCGCCTGTCCTACTCAAGAGGAAAGCTGCCAGGTGAGTATACTTTGTGGTGGTAAACCAGATGTTATTTTTCAATGCCCCCCTAGGCTACGAGAGCAAACGGGTAATCCAAAATATTATGCTCCCTTGGACAAAAGACAGGGTAGCTTAGCTTCCGCGATCTTGATCAGTTGCTACAAACCCTTTCGTAAGTTCGCATGAACTGGGTTCACTCACCAGTCATCTGAGCATCGTTTTAGAGCTCCTGCTCTTCGATAGAATGGCACTCCTCCTGAATACGTGGTACGTGATGCTAAGTGGTTAATACGGATCACTCTCAATACCTATTACCCAAGGAATGCGTTGTTATTGGGGGTGCTGTACCTGGCGTTCCAAGCGTTTCCGGTTATATTCGAAGACAAGCATCATTTCAACGTCCAAATGACGGGTCTCTCATTCGTTGGACTTGGTATCGGAATGCTTGTTGCTCTCTCCACATTACCGTTCTGGAACAGGTATGTTATGCCCATAAGCATTGCAAACGGCGATTTTGAAGACGGGTTTACGGGATTAGATTGTTCGCACGCAAAGCAAAGCAATTTGGTAGGGCGTATCCGCCAGAGATCAGGCTGATCATGGGTCAAGTTGGTAGCGTCCTTGTACCAATCGGCACGTTGTTTCACTTGCTACTATCTAAGTATTTGACTCCCCTCCTCTCCTCTCTACAGGCTTATTTTGGCTTGCCTTCACCACCTATTCCGGTGTTCCTTGGATCGTCCCCATCATCGCCTCAGTCCCACTCGGGGCTGGCATCTTTTTCTCCTTCATGTCGACCTTTATGTACCTCGTTACTGCATACCGCCCTATTTCAGCCTCGGCAATGGCGAGTAACGCTGCCCTCCGGTGTATATTTGCCGCCGCTTTCCCCCTTTTTGCTGGTCCAATGTACGACCGCCTAGGAACAGTCGGGGCAACGGCGCTCTTGGCGGGTCTCATGACAATCATGGCTCCGCTACCGTACGTTGAAGGTGATTTTCCCGGCAGCGTACACTGACGCCTGTCTTGTACAGATTTATTTTCTACCGTATTGGAGAGCGGTTACGGAAGAAGTCACCATTCGCAGTTAGCTGATCTAGATTTTGTACTACTAGACATATCCACCCCACCCAATATATCTTCGCAGATCTACGTGAGTCAGGCTTGCTAATAATGACAGAAAGGTACTGATGTTAGCTCACAATCGACAGTGCTGTACTAATCTACTCAAATCACAAATCACGCTTTTCTTCCTTTCCGGTTTGGTCTTGTTTCATTACTGCATCTAGCTAGCTACATACCCGGTTGGCTCAGAACCAAAAGAACGCTGGCCTGTAAAAGCAGACAGAACGGTTGTATGTATCTACGGTATTAACTGCGGGAAATGCGAACAACTGTATGTAGGGGTATAGTACATCTTGCGTTGTTGAAAGTAAGGTATCAAAAAACAGCCGAGTGCCAGGTTGGTCGAAGGAAAGAAAAGGATATCCCTGCACGAACGAAAGCGAAAACAAGAAGGCGATACGGAAAAGATGATGACACAGTGCTCAAGCGAAAACACGAAACCAAAATGAAGTCGGGAAAGAAAAAAAAGTGGTGAAGATATCATAGGTCATAGGTTTGTCCCTCATCGTCACTCATAGCATATAAACTTAGATTAGCCATATCTCCAAGGTGGAGTTCGTGCTCTGGCCGGAGTTGAAGACTGGTGGGAGATCCAGGTACCTCGGTCATCGAAAAGTCGGTAGTCGCTGGTGTGGCAGGAGTAGGGATGGAGGTGCTGACATGTTGGCCGTTTAGTACGCTTCCATTCAGCCGTTTTGGTAGACGACTTGGAGATGGTGGGGACACCGACGTGGATGAGAGTGCCCCATGATCATGCATGGCCTCCTCCAGCATTAGCAGTGACATATTGTTTGGCAAGGTTGGGAAGATCGATGACGCAATACTTGCTCGTCGCTGGCCAGTCGATCGCGGAAGTGTATCAAGGAAAGCAGAAGATCGGGTCGGCGACTCCTCGCGCATGGCTCCGCCAAGATCCACAGATGATCTCACACTACTAATCGACTGCGCAGGAAGAAACGAATGCGATCGCTGCACAACGGGGCGACGAGGAACATCACCATTCGACAGCAGACTCGGTGTACCGTTCTTCCTGTCGAGGGTGGATTTCGTAAATGCAACCTGAGAGGCAGGCCGAGAAGGCTGCACCCCGTTCGCCAGCCGACGGAGTTGATCACGCAAGGCTTCGAGTTCATCCTCGAGTTCTTGGATGCGATCTCGGAGTTGAGTATTCTCTTCCCGCAAAGTCTTGGTCGTTCGTTGAGAATCCGACAGGGCAGCTAGCAGCGCCTCCGTTTCCAGATCATGCTTATCTTTCAAAAGTTGCATGGCCGCTTGGTGCGCCGACGACGAGGCAGATATCGACGTCGGTGCGGTGGATCCACCAGAAAGCGTTGTACGTGGAGCGGAGAACGTAGGGCTTCCGGCCCACGTGACACCTTCCGAAGGAGTCATCACACGAGAGATACTGCCACTCCGACCCCAGGAACACGTGGAAGCCACCTCAGAAAATGCCATCCTAGAGGGAACATAGCGATCCTCCCGTTCGTTGTTTCCTCTCAAAGAGCTATATCGTCCAAGACCATTAGTTCCATCCCGGTCGACGTCCAAGAGCCCAGCTGCCGCGAACGCTTTCGCCGTCCTTGGGCCTAGCCAGTCCATCGCGGGGGGATGATTCGAAAGCGAAGACGAAGGTCGTATCGGCGACACCTTCGAAGAACTAGATGTCGAAGATATACGCGCCTCCTCGACACTCATACTCCGTTTCCGATTGGAAAATAAATGTGGTCGTCTCCGCCTATTCACATCCAATGGACCTCCCAGCTCCAGGCTCAGCCCCGGTGTCCGCTGCCGATAATTATCTGATGCAGTCCTAGACGATATCTGAGAGCCCGGGGAGGGTGATTCGCTGTCTGCCGCAGCCCGGAGGTCTGTGCGGGAGCTGCTCGGGGAGTATGATGAAACATGGCGGTTCGCCAATCCCAGGCGAGTACTGAGAAGCCGCCTTGACGGGAGATCTGTGGATATGGGAGAACTTGAGGAAGGTGTGCCTGCAGTTGAATGTGCCTGCGAAGACAAGGGTGACGGTGGCTGATGACGCTTCTTTGGCGCACCGTGGAGACCGGGTGAGCCAGCAGCTTCCTTGGGTGAAGGACGGTCCGCAGAAGGTGCCGTTGTTACGGCACGGGTGAGACGAGGAAGAGAAGATCCGGCCGGTCTAGCCATGGATGACCTGGATAAAGACACGGAACGTCGCTGGGGTGATGACTGTTGAACACCATGCGACGCAGGCGAGGGCGGAATGACGGTGCCGAGTCGGGGAGATGGTGTCAGCATTTTACGTTCTGCTCCGGGTGTGACCTGAGATGACGGTGTGATGGGAGGATTTGGGCTTCTGGAATGCACCCGGGGGGGCTTAAGGTTGCTGAGAGGGGCTGAACGATGAGGCTTTCCGTTTAGGCTGTGTGGGCTGAGAAGCTGGGCTAGGTTCGGGTCCAATACATCGAAGTCTAACGTGGCGTCTGGATCCTCATTGGGGCCATGCACATCTCGTGCTGTGTCATCCGTGTGATCCTCCACTACTATGCCGTCCGCGGCGCGGAGCCATTCACTAGCTCTAATCGCGTCTTTCTCCGTCAAGGCATCCATCACCTCTGCATTCAACTTTGACGTAGACAAGTCCAAAACGGAAGCGTCTCTTGAGTCTGGTGATGGAAGCTGGTCTTTGACATGTCTATCCAAGCAGAAAGGAGAGCCCGGAGAACTGGTACGGTCGTCTGGACCTGTGGTTTCGTCAATACAGGGAATGTGCTTCGATATTCCCGAACTCTCGGCTTCAATGATCGTGGATAAGTCTGCACCTAGTGGGGACACAGGTGAGGGGGCTGGCAGAACTAGAGAGCGTTGTCACAAACTTGTACTAACGAGGACTAATGCCTGCTTACCATATCGATCATCGCTGCCTGTTGTTGGGGACCGGGAAGGTGTAACTGAATCAGATGTCGACCTTGCAAGGTCGCGGCTTCTTTTGCGAGCCATCATTTCTTCCTCGAAATTTTGACTAGCGGGAGCAATAGAAATCACAGGAAACTTTTCTGAATCATCGGGGCTGGCAAGCACCACCGACGTCTTTCTCTCATGATTTATCGAGCGACGCAAGGAGCCGACAAATGGTGGTTTCGGGGTGTTTGGACTGGGGGTGTTGGGGCTCGAGTTCTTGCCTGACCCAAATGGGAGGAGGTTCCGCAATGATCGAAATGATGGAATAGAGGACTGAGGTGTCTGTGGACCCAGGGTCGCGGAAGTAGAAGCGGAGCTGGCCTGTGAGCTGCTTTCAGATGTTCGACGAGGCTGAAGCCCAAATGCGACCTGAGATACTGGAAGCCCACTGGAGATGGAGCTGCGCGAGTGGTGTGAGGTGCTGGTTGGTATGGAAGAATGCCCCGGGGAACGCTGGATGGAATGGTGGGCCATCTTCAAGCTGAGACACAGCAGGGTTTTGAGGACGTTCCAGCGTGAGACGAAGAAACAACCAGGATTCGATAAGCCAACATGCAGCAAGAAGGCCAGCTTCGGAGTATTGCGTGCTGCAGAGACTGGCTTCCGATGCTGGCGCGGGGTACCACTGGCCTGATACTCTCGCCTGGCAGAACTTCACGCGCAGAGCAACGTCGACAAAATCAAAAACCACTTTCATTGTGACTTGCCATTTTTGGAAACGATCTGCTCGAACACACGTGGCAAGAACCGAGCCTGGGACCTCGTCAAGTGCTTACGGAGGGTAGCAGGACCGATAGGACGACGGACATTTATAAAGTACTTCTACATGTGAGCGTGTGGGGAACCCCCTTCCTACTTGATCCCCCGCGCAATCTCGATCTAGGCACACTACTATAAGCAAACCCACAGCCAGCCCATCATTGGGGCGGAGTATTACAACTCAATGGGAACATGACGCGTGGCTGTAGAAATTGTTACACGTGCCTCGATCAACGGACACACAGTAACTTTCTATGAAGCCATATGACAGGAAGGATCAAAAAAAAAAATCGCATAATTTTTCAGCTATCGGAAGGAGAGAGAGCGAGATTTGGAAGCCTAATGAACGAAAACGTCGTCTGCTTTGTCCACAGCTTGGACAGCCCTTCATAGTAGGCACCAAAAGCAGCACCTATGCCGAATATTCCGCCAGCCATAGCGAGAATGTGAATACCTACAAAACGCAGACTTTGTGAGCTGCTTGATCAAGGACAGGTTGGAAGACATCTCCCACCAGTAAACGCGTTAGCCGAAAGACACGAGAACGACAAAACGGAACACGCAAGCGACCCGGCGATGGGCAAGGTAGTGCGAAGAGCACCAATCCTGCATCAACATTTGTCGGCCGAGTTCGAAATAAGACGATACCGAGACTTACAAAAAGATGAAGGCCACAAAACTGAACAGCCAGATTTAATGGTCAGTAAAACATGGGTCGCCTGTTCTCGAACAAAGCACGAACCTCCAAACACATAGGAAAAGTCCCATAGCGTGGTAATATTCCTCAGTAGGGGTACCATCAACAGAATAAGCAGCTCTACATAACTGTCAGTAAAATGTCAGAGGGGAGAATTATTCGCACTGACAATATGCCGAAGCTTGGAATGTAAATCGCTCCATAGCTAAAGTTGAATGAACCGAAAGTCAAGAACACCGATCTGGAAACAGTCACCACACGTCAGCGATCTAAACAGACATACAAGACGTTCGCTTATCAACTTACGCAGGGAACGTATGCCTATGTGAGCCATATCAGAATAAACGCGGCCGGACGAGGGAGCGAACTTACCCCAAATACATTTCCATCAAACCTACCAGGGTCTGCGTGATTCCGCCATAGCTATCAGAACCAAAGTCAGCAAGGAAACATCAACCAAGTCTACAAGCACTCTCACAAGGTAGCAAATAGGAGAACCATGTTTGGAGTGTACACGTTCCCCGCATGGAGGGTTAGAAGGGAGGAGCACAAACTAACAGTTGCATAACTGAGCATGCCAACCGGGGCCTATTATCCACCTCAGCACGCAACACCGCATTACGATCGCCACTCCACACTCACTGGGTTACCGAACGTCCTTTCATACCTACGGACAGGTTGCCTAAGCTGCGGGAGAGCCTCCACATCTACAGTGTCAACGTAATAGTCGTCCACCATGCTTTTCCTCTCTCTGATCGAGCTGGAAGACATGACGAAGAACTTGCGGAGCAGAACTGAGGTTAAAGGAGCGAAAGGGAAGGATTAAACCTGCACCACTTCTTCTCAAGATTATATGGAGGCACATCCATATCTCGGCTGCTTGATACTGTCATCTGTTCGTTTGTCCAGCACATTCGCGGTAGGAAATAACATACGTGGCATGAAATGATATTCGTGGCAGGAAACAGTGCGCGTAGTCTGATCAGAAGCTAATCTGGTTCACTCGTTGCAAGCATGTGTCATGCCCCTCGGTCGCATTGTGAGCTCTGACGACACATTCACAGTGCCGACTCTTCCCCTCCCCAAAGCATATTTTCCATAGAAAATGGACTGTTTGCAATGACTGCATCAATATTTATTCGCGACTAGTGAATGGGAGACGCACCACCTGACAGTGGTGATGTTAACCATGAATCCATCGCAAGGGGCTCCCCAGATAACGAATGTGTCCGTCGTACTTACTATTCGTCCACCAGTTGATGTTCCGGAGTCGAGCGAACCTTCGATTCCGGCCCGAGCTTCGCACGAGATTCTGCCGGCTGTTTGCGAAAATAATGTTGGTGACCGGTAATTTCGCAAGCCTGTATGCCCAAATAAGGAAATAATCCCTGTTTCCTGTAGTGTATGCCACATCAGAAATCAGTTTTGCATACCTCTTTCGTTGTCTAGGCTGTCTTATATTGTAGGATGACCAGGATTTGGAGGTAACTCCCATCTTGTAGTTCAGCTGTAATTCATCTATCCTGGGCACATCCTTTAATGGAATCCACTGTGACTCCTACACAGTTTTAGGGGTATGGGTTGCACATATAGGACGTGAAGGGGCACTGTTCCTTTATTTGGTTACGGGCTCACCCGCGATCACAAAATTTGTTTACTACTAACGATATTATTTTCGGCTGTAATTGAATGCCCTCTCCGGGAAGCCAGCTCAGCTCTCTCGTTTCTTTGTGACAGCGTATACCCCGTATAGAAATTTCAATTACTGTTTCGCCCCTGGTGAAGGGAAGGCGGCATGTAACCAGAGAAATGGAACTCATTTGTTCTGGGCGTGAGGCATGTGGGGGCATGTGGGGAAACAGCTTCCGCTCACGACCGTGCACAGCTACCGTTGCATGTTCAGTACAAGAGTGTAATACTGGTAGAGGTGACTCCCCTTTTCATGTACACATGAAGAGCGAGTGTAGTATTACAGCTTGGTTGGAGCATAATGTGCATGTAGAAATCGATGCCTCCTTCTATCACGCCATAGAACTACTCGGTCACCCTTCTGAAATATCGATCCGGACACACCGTAACTATAGGCAAAGTGACGTGGGCTCGCAGCCACAATGCCGGAGAAAATTTGTCATCAGAACGGAGTGTTATAACTCAATGGGAACACAGCAACTTTCTATCGAGACATATAACGGGAAGGATTTTTAAAGAGCACTGCATGATTTTTTAAGCATGGGAAGGAGAAAGAGTGAGATGCGGAAGCCTGATGAATGAGCAAGTCGTTTGCTTTGTCCACAACATGGACAGCCCTCCATAATAGGCACCGAAAGCACAAAATATTCCAAGCATTCCACCAGCCGTAGCGAGGCTCTCAATGCCTAGAAAGCACAAACCATGTGAGTTACTTTGCTTAAGGATGGGTTAGATGACATTCCCTACCAGTGAACCTGTTGGCCGCAAGACATGAAAGCAACAAAACAGTACACCCGAGCGTCCTGATGATGGGGAGGGTAGTGCAAAGAGCACCAATCCTGCATCAACATTTGTCGAGCGAACTGCAAGTAAAAGATACTGGCACTCACATAAAGATGAAGGTTACAAAACTGAACAGCCAAAATAATAAGCAAAACACAGTCCGCTTACTCTCGAGCAAAGCAGCTATGTCCACACACTATGGAAAAGCCCTATAGCATGGTAATATTCCTCAGTAGGGATACCGTTGGGAGCATAAGCAGCTCTGCACAAGTGTTAGCGGAATGCCAGAGGGGCGAATTATTCGCACTGACAATATACCGAAGCTTAAGATGTAAAGTGCGCCAAAGCTGAAATTGAATGCACCAAAAGTCAGGAAAACCGATCTGGAAACAGTCAAGAGTCAGCCATCTCGCAAGTGCAAAATGTTCCGTTCACCGACTCACGCGTTGTACATGTTCCTATGCGAATCATGTCAGAAGAAATGCCACCTGCCGAGCTATCAAACTTACTCTTACAAGGTAGTAAAGAGGAGAAGCAAGTTCGGAGTGTACACGTTCCCTGCACAGAGGGTTAGAAGGGAGGAACACAAAATAACGCTTGCATAACTGAGCATGCCAACTGGGGTCTGTTATTCACTTCAGCACGAAGCACTGCCTTACGATTGCGACCCCGCACTTACTGGGTTACCATAAATCCTTTCATACCTATGGACAGGTTGCCCAGGTCGCGTCGTAGCCTCGACGTCCACAGTCTCAATGTAACAGTCGTCCACCATGCCCTTCTTTGCTGTGATCGAGCTGGAAGACATGACGAAGAATTTGTGTAGTAAAGGCAGGCACAGGAGAGAAGAGCAATCACAAGGGTGTAAGGCAGGAATCGAACCTGCACCACTTCTTTCCAAGGTTATACAGAGGCAAGGCTGCCGGGCACTTGATGTTCACTGGTTCACTCGTCCCGGCGCTACTGCCACTTGTTACAGTAGCATTTGTCCAATGATTGCACCCAGCATTCGCAGGAAGTAATGCATACAGTCTATTAGCGGCTGACCTTGTTCATTCGCACGAAACATGTGTCACATCCCTTGCTTGGTAGACTCTTCCCAATGACTGCATTGCTACCTGTTCACGACTAGCGAATGGGAGACCCACAATGTGACAGCAGAGGTGTCAACCACAGATCCGCAAGGAGCTCCCTAGATAAAGGATGCATCCGTCATACCATGCACTCACCAGTTGTATGTTGAAACTTTGGCTTCAACATGTGTTCACACGAGATCCCGCCACCTTGCGACAGTGTTATTCAAAGCACCTGTTTTCTGGCGCAGAATTTTGATTGGCGAAGGGTTGATTGGGTAAAAAAAATCATAGAATATGCAGTATGAACAACGGACCACAAACTTCGGGTACTGCCACAACTGCTCAGCTCTTTCTGGCGGCCGTATCATCGGCAGAAAATTTTTTCTAGGTTACAGCAAAGGCAACTACGTTCACGTAGCTGTGCGAACTTGACCGCACAGTCCAAGCCCAGGGTCGGCACCTAAATGGTACTTACCTATGCAGTAAATCGTTTGACTGCAGTTTGATTGAATGGATTCATGTTAAAGTTAGTTTCGTCATTGTCTTCATGACCACGTATACTCCATAATTATACTGTATCGAAATGTCAATGCCCTCTGAAATGAAGGCCACATACGTGTAAACAACCAGAGCAACCTCGGCACTCTGTGCCAAGATTCATTTGCACTTGGCATACCACGATCCACGAGCATGTACGCACACGATTTTCGCACGCGACCCCAGGCTACTGTTGCATGTTCAACAAAAGGGTGTAATCCTGACAGAGATGGACTCACCTTTGCATGTATGGAATGCCCACATGGTGAACAAAAAGTGTCACCGTGGACCCGACCCCATGGAAGAGTGTAAATAGGCACCATGGAACAACGACTACGTCATCTGGCAAACGAACCTGGCGAATTCTGAGGCAAGGCGCAAGCCGTCGAGTGTATACGTTCGTTGACCTGTCGTGGTCGCTCTGGTTCTAAAATGTCAGTATTCTTGTTTTCGTGAATCAAACTTTAGCACACCAGTACACCCTTAGAACATTGTCGCTCATGCACCTGCAATTCTATAGTGGCTCCAGACTACACAGATTCTTTGTTTTTGCCCAGTCCGGCCCTTCATACAGTTGACATCCTTCCATCATAGAATATGGCGAATGATGGCAGTCGGAAACGACCACCGTCACCTGAGCAGAGAGTTAAAAAAAGCGCGAATCAGTCGCACAGGAGCAGAGCCTTCGGACATCGCCGGCACCATTTGCGGGTGCCCGTCGTTCCTTTTCTATATACTTATAGTAGCAGTCTGGCCAGTCGGGAACCCACGAAGGTTCCGCTGAGCGCATGATGCGCAAATATTTTTCCGTATGAATACAACGAACGAAGGTTGGGAGAAAGTAGCCTGAGGCAACCTCCACGGTACGTATTGTGTACGTAACGTTTATTATGCAACCTTTACGACGTCGACTTCGCGAGAAGGGCCCGAGCTTGGGAATAGTTGCCCAGCTGCACGCATTGAAGGTCGTCCAGAGGCCTATTGGGCCTACGATGTCCTTCCGTCCGAGGGCCTGAGTATGTCCACGGGTGAGTGGCTGCAAGTTGTTCTGGCTTTGCCTGACCAGCCCAACGCCAGGCGGTTTGCGCGTGTCTCTCACATCATCGTCCGGTGATCAACAAGTGTCTAGACTTTAGACAGGACACAGCCCGTGCCTCCATTGACTATAATGTACCTTAGAACTATCAAGGTACCGATCGGGCTTGGCCATCGAACTGCCGAAGCAGCATACTGGCAGCCATCTCGACATCTATCACATAACCAATAGGACCTCATAAGACCTCGTAGGACCTGCCCCCCGGACTGCATATCTGCTGAAGTTTTACTCGATCGATGCACGTAAGCGTCAAGTGACATCGTGAACGTCTTCCTGGAAGACATGATGCCGGCCCTGACGGGTGGCCGCCGATGAGACGCCCCGCATATTATCCCAGTATGTCTGTCACTTCTCCTTCTGGTCCCCCCCCCACCTCTACCTCGCCCGGGTTCCACGTACCAGGTGTCTTCCCCCCCGTGCTGATCCTTTACGACTTCCGACCGTACGGACGATATGCATTTCCTGTTACTCTTTGCTTCGTCATCAGCACTGTCAGCCCTCATCGGTGCACTCGCTTTTCTGCCCCAGACAGTCGCTCAGGATCGCACTACTGAGGAGGGAGAGGCTCAGATCTCAGGTTTGTGATGGTTTTTCTTGACGAGTTCTTTTGAGAGTGGGTTGAGGGGACGACCTGGCTAGTTGGTGGTCGCGCACCTCATGTTCGTGGGTCACTTCTCGTCATCGCTGCGCCCTCGGTGATGTGGCTCCAGAACGAGTGGACGTATTTCTTGCCTTACCAGAACTCGCACTCAATACGAATCGGATCCAAGTGCGGTACTGCGCCTGATGATCACTCATAAGGACAGTTCGCCGTGATCGTGTATACGCTATGAGGCTGTGCGATACGCTGACAGAAATGTGTCCGCGCGTCGGTCTCACGCCATTCCGTTTTCAAATGGATTCTACCAGCTTATCGCTCACACTCCAACACTAGATCCCAACGTAGAATGTACCCCTTACACTTACCCGCCAGTTGCTCAAGCACAAAACCAGTTTCCCCCGACTTGGACGGTGGCCACCATCCTGCCCAATGATTCTGCGGCACAGAATCGGTACAACAGCATTCAGAGCCAGATTCCAAACATCTCGCCGAAGGGAACCCAGCCACAGTCCCTTTCTGGCGACTTCGGTGGCTTTTCGTACCCTTCAAACGACCCAGACTGTTGGTGGACTTTTAGTCATTGCGTGACACCCAAAACGGCAGGAATTCCGGATGATATCGTCACCGTTCCAGAGGTTAGTGTGTCTTATCGACGCAACGGGACACACAATTTAATTGTACGCGTGCCGCAACCAGCCGGGTACTCTGGGCTACGGTTTTGACGACGGTCCATACTGCGGACACAACGGGTTCTATGACTTTTTGCAATCGCAGAACCAGACAGCTAGTGAGTTGTAACCCTTGCGGAGGATACGCCGTCTTTACGATAGTGTCATAGCTATGTTCTACATTGGTAGCAACATCATGAACGTACCCCTAGAAGCTCAACGTGGGTTAGCTGATGGTCACGAAATTTGCGTCCGTGAGTGCTTTCGTTAAGTTACATACGCATTTGCGCTGAAAGTGCACACAGATACTTGGTCCCACCGGTATAGTTCGTGAATCTGGATGCTCGCACGTGATGTTCCTTGACCCTGCCTTTACACAGTGACTGCATTGACGAATGAAGAGGCTTTCGCTGAACTCTATTACAGTAAGACATCGTTTTTGTTTGCACTATTGCTCAGTCTTACAATTTTAAGCTGTGCGGTACATGTATACGATTACTCCTGCGACGTCTGACATTGTTCTAGATGCAACTGATGGAGCTGGTTATTGGCGTAACGCCAACTTGCTGGAGGGTAAGGACTGCACGGTTGCTTGACGATTCGCTTACTGAAGTACGAGGCTACAGCCACCCTATGGCGATGTCGACGATCGCATTAGGGCAATTGCGGACGCTATGGGTTTACGAACTATCATTTGGCAGTATGATTCGAGTGACTGGCTTGGGAATGCCACAGTAACCGATGGCAATTACCAAGCCCTCGTCGACGCGGCGGCAAGCGGTACTTTCGATGATGTACGTGACCACTTTTTGACACTGCAAATGAATCTTATGCTCTCCACCTGTTCCGTTCTGCAGGTTGGCACGATCTTCCTTACTCACGAACTCTCGAACTTTACGATGTCTGAGGCAATCAAATGGTATAGCAACCTAACATCCGTGTTCAAACACCTCGTTCCTGTAGGTGTGGCGCTTAACATAACCAAGCCATACGTCGAGGATGGGTACACCTTACCCACTTTTGCGCAATGTAAGTACTAGTTTTCAAATGGAATGCATGTTTGTATCGACACGAACGTTCTCCCTCAGACGTCAACGGCACACACGTCGGGTCGATCACCGGGAGTACCAATGGGACAGCGGGTGATAGCGCAAACACAACAGTTTCGACTGCCTCGCATACCGCAACTGCGACATCAAGCACTCCTACTGCGGGAACGAATGCTGCTCAAGTTCCTGTCAAATCAGTCGGTTGGCTGGTCGTCACTGCCGCGGCAGTGGGCGGCATTCTTTGTGCATAATGCTAGGGAATGCGCTCTATGGCATCTCCGCGGCGATTGCAAGGTAATTGGGACCTGCGACCTTTGCTCATGCTCACGGGTACCCCTCGTTACGGTACGTACATTGTAGTTATGAACCATTATACGTTTTGGACCACCTTTTTGGTCACGGACATACACCCTTTGGACTTCGCATTACATAGAAACCTACGTTTTGATTCTTGTGGATCTGCATCGTTCTTCACCCTTACTTTATCATACATACCTTTCCACTAGGGACAGAACTCCGGGTTTGCTTGGGACACTTCCTCCTGACTTTTCACTTCACGACCACATATCTGCTTAATCTTCTCTTTCACAGTCCATTCTTTCCAAACATAAATGAGTGCAAAACTGTGGAATCAAACTGCCACGTCTCCCCTGTTCAACGATGGGAGATGTCGACCCCAGAATGAGTTAGACAGTCAGGGGCCGCCAACCTCTCACGCATGGGCAAACCTTGGCAGATATGTCAATTCAAAACTGTACTCGGAATGTAACATCTGACATACGCTGGGAAATCGGGACTCGGACTTGCCCAAGTTATAATTGCTACAGCTTCTAGTCTGGTGACCAGACTAGACAGCCACAGGGCAACGTCAGTTTGTCTGCAGTATATAGTATATCCGCCGGCATTAGTTGTAGACAGTATAACATGATACCACTGCAACCTTGGACACGAATTCACTCACCACTGGTAAGCGTCGGAGGTTGCGGGTATATGGGGTTGTGAGTTAGCATTGTCGAATATTGACATTCGATAATAGTAGTCTCGGAACCAGTAAACTGACGATATGTGCAACTAATACTTACCAAATAGTTCTGCGGGGATGAAGGTGGTCGACGCTCAAAAGGGTTTAGAGCTTGCTTGGTGTGGAGCCGGCTGAAGTGATTAGCGTTCAGCGGCCGGACCAAAGTCCAAATGGGAGCCGACGGCCCTCCGCGAGCCACCGTTCATAAGTTGACCTCCAACCAATACACACAAAACGAAGTTGGAGGCCCATCGTCGACGACCGGTGCAAGCTCCAGCCTTCCCTCGCGTTATTGACAGGACATGGCATCTTTCCTGAAATTTTACAAGTCCGTCTGGTGCACACACATCGTGATTTGCTGTCTGAAATTTACTCCATCTTCAGTGCAGCGTTGATTCGCCGCCCCATGTTGGCGCAGTGCGCAACTGCGGCCTTCCTGTTTGGCGCAGGAGACGTCATCGCTCAACAAGCTATCGAACAAAGGGGGAAGAACCACGATGTAAGATTCCTCGCTTCCGGCGTCAGGCACTTCGACCGTTCTAACAAACACTTATGGATAGTTCATGCGGACTGCTAGACTCACCTTTTACGGAGGTCCGTACTCAAGCTACGTCTCGGCCGATGACAAATTAACTATTGGTGATAGGTGCCGTTTTTGGCCCCGCACTCACTAAATGGTACCAATTGCTTAATCGCATCAAATTCTCGAGCCCCACAAAAGCGGTTGTCTATCGTGTATGTGGCTGTTTCTGCCATCTTCTCATCGGAGCCTTTAACGATAGTGTTCGCAGGTATGGCTTGATCAGGCTATACTCACACCAGGTAGACATCCCCGGGCCTTGCCTCGTTTGAATCTATGATGTGATACTGATTGTTACACGTGGTAAAAGTTGCTGTGGCAGTCTTCTTTGGTACCATGAGCACCCTAGAGGGGCAGGGTCTTTCCGGTGCCGTGGAACGCCTCCGCACGGCAAGTCAAATCATAGCTGAGCTAAGCTAAGAAAACACTCACGATCGACCAACAGGCCTATGAACCTACATTGATCCGTAACTGGTAAGCAAACATGTGAGGAACTCGGGGGCATTGTTACACTTCGCGTCACAGGATTGTGTTCATCCCAACCCAAATCATCAACTTCTCTATCGTGCCGCACCACCTGCGTTTTGTGGTGGTAAGCGTCGTCAGCTTGTTCTGGAGTAGGTTTGACATCATGTTCAACTTGAACCGATGTACTCACGTTGCCTCTTAATGCAGATACCTATTTGAGTGCAGTTAATGCACGTAGCCAACGCCAATTAGAGTTCGCCACTAGTGAAAAGTCGGAAGCAAAGCCAGCTCCCCAGGGAGACGTAGATTGATTGGATCGCTAACACTCATGATACCTTAGACCTGCAAATTACCTTGAACATTGTTTTCTCCGATCTGATGTGCATTCTTGTTTCCCTGCTTGATTCAGCATAACTGGACCTTCAGCGCTTCAGCAACCCCCAACTATCATCGAGCAACTGAACCAACTTTGCGGCCCAGGATGCCTCTTATGCAAGGGATTCGCAGAACACTAGCATTCGTTAACTTCCAGTTTCTCTGCACACGTGACGCGATTGAATTCTTTAGGAAGGTTTGGAGAATCTATCTTGCCGAGATATTTGCACGAACTTGGTTTCCTTACCGCGTTAAGTTACCAGCAGCGGGGAGTGCCCTCGTGGAATTCGTGGAACAAGTAGATCTTAATAGTCGTGTGCGTTCTGAATGACCACCCTCAGCTTCCCGCCTCTGGGCAGGGGGACGAGGTACGTGTACGTCCAGGTCACCAGCTCGGCGCGGAGAAGAGGGTTTGGCCGGAGGCAGGTAGGAGCGAACCATCCCTTTAGACCAGTTCTATGGATGTTCACCTGACACTTCAGAGATACGAAAGCCAACAACCGGAAATCCTCTGCACTTTGGTCCTGAACTTGGCTCCCCCCACCCCATATCGGGATGCGTTGGGAAGTCTGTTCTAACCCATCAACTTCCAACGTCATTTCGGGAGACACACCTAAGTAACTTGAGTGGCTTGGCGAAGACGGTATGCGAGGGTTCAACCTGGAAATGGCCCCGGTGATGCCTCTGCGGAGTAAGTCACCTTACTGTCACTTCCATTCGAAGTGTTGTCCTTGTACATAGAAATGCCATCACACAACCTCGCCGTCTGGTGGTCCACTAGATATTCGATGTTTACGTAGATGAACCTTACCCGGTGCGTCCAGGTTGATGCCAATCCGCAATCGCACTTGCGGCGCCCTCCTATCCGAACGTGACTGTGCTACAACGTAAATGCTGGTTTGGGCTACCCACAATGACGGTGATCTGAAGTCAATACATTACAAGAGAAGACGGGACTGCCAAACCAAAGGAAGTTAGACGGCCTCGATAGAAAGATACTTACGCGGACATCCTCTTCAATCGGAATTGGCCACGTCTAGTGTACCGCCGGTTAAGGATGGCAGTCATTAGCCCATTAATTGAAAAGCTTCTCGGCGATTGTCTATGTGTAAGTATGTACTCGGAAGTGTGCATTTCTATAGCAGGAGACATGCGATCATGACAGAAGCTGTTTGACTGAAACCAATAGATCACTATGAACACGTGTTCCTTATTAGTGACTAGTCTGGCCTCTCGCGACGGACACTATTTGGTGTTCGTGAGCCTCACTTCATCGTCATTTGACGCGCGTCCCCCTAAATCGCTTCACGGACCGTTAGCCTTGTCTCGCAGAGGAAAGCACTCCAGTGCAAGCGTAGTAGGTGGAGGGGTCTGTTGAACGTATGTCTTATCCATGATTCCGAGACATATCCATGACTTGGACAATTGGACGTCTTATAAATAAAAAGACAACGGTGAAACAGTATAATATTAATGTGGAGAGACGTTGTAAGACCGCGGTTGCCGGAAGTGTGTTCAGGCGTCTTTCTTATTTGGGCAATGTACCGCTTCAGGCAATAAAAATGCGTTCACATCGCATGCACAGGAATACCCAAGGAATACACACGCCCTCCCGAGTCGGATCATTCTCCATACACATCGGAAATGGCCCCAAGCGACAGACATCATCTAGCGGTGCTCACTAGGATACCCACGTTGCCAGCAGTCGTGGCACGAGTTTATAAAGCCCTAGACTTGTTTCGCGGAGCGCAACTCAATACCCTTACTCGTGCCAACATGGACTATCTCAGGTTGTGCGTCTTTCTGGTCTTCCTTGTTAATGCAGGCTCTTGGCCGTTCGTCTGGCATAGTACGTCTTCCAATCTTGTCCCCCAAGTCCGGCTAAACCGAACGCCGCTTTCCATTTCGCAGTCCGCGTGTTCTGGCCCATCATCGTAGCAAGGATTCGGTTCCTCCTTCTACGAGCGAGTTTACTTTTCAAGTCACCCTCAGAACGGAACCGAATCATCGCGGAGCGCGTGGAAGCACTTTGTCCTGTCGGGTCCAATCCGTTCGAACTGGTGACGACTTACAGACGATGGGCAAGTGAGTTCGGTTTTGGCTCGCGTGACACAACTCGTGGTCCAACCTTGCGTACTTCGTGAGGTTGCTCTTAGGGAACTTTCGACTGACTGGTAGAACAGGTATCGATGATGTGGACATGTTTGGGATGCATCTCAGCAATTCAAGCTATGCCAAGGTACGTTCGTCAGCGCTCCTGACTATACTGGCAAACGAGGCTATTTTTTGACTATGAAAATGTATGAATTACAGGCTCTAGATTCTGCGCGTCTCAGAGTTATGTGGAAGGCGTTTCCAGCCTGGAGTGTCAGCCAGGGAGTTATCGCACTCGGGGGTAGGTCGGATTTAACACTTAGACCACCGGCGTGGTGATGAAGACCGACCGTTATAGCTACTCATTATCACTTTATACGTGAGATACCCATGTTTGCGCGATATGAGGTCAGGATATCCATTGCAGCCTGGGACCAAAAATGGGTAGGTGTTTCTCTCCATCATATAACTTAGCCGTATTTTGTTTGTGTATTCACCACCCATCATAGCTGTATGCCATTGCGCGTTATGTCACGCCTCCCAAACGTCGCCGCACCGGCGAAGCTATGTCCAACGGAGCTATTTCTACTCATGACCAATCGCCTGCCGACAGCGACACCAACACCAGCTCACCGAACCACTTGAACTTGAACGGCACCGCGACACTAAATACAGATGGCTTCATCAGTGACACTGACAAGCTCGAGAAGACCCTCAATGAAGCATTCGCTGCGACGAATAAACGCTCTCGTACCCCTATCGTCGAACCCGACGGTTCCGTCCTCCATTGCATCGCCGTTTCCCAGCTTTGCTTCAAGCAGGGCAGGATATCCGTCCCACCGGCTGTTGCACTCGCTTGCGAGGGTTTCTGCAAACCTCCGGTCGACTCTAGTGCCGAATCCGGGGCTGTGCCACGGAGGTACTCGGCATCCAACCCTCCACCGCATTGGGCCAAGGTTCGAGCTATGCGTGTCCCACCTACTGGATCTATGAAGCGGTTCAAACAGTTCCTTGCGGGGGGATGGAAGACCAGTGCCGAAGAAACGGGCGACAAATGGTGGGAAGAAGCCCTCAGCGGACCTATCGAAGAGAAGAGGAAGAAAAACTTGGAGGTTCTCCATGCGCTCAGGGCGAGGATGGAGGGTGTAAGGGGTGTTTACTAATCTTATTTCTCCGTGCATATCCACATGTAGTTTCTGGTCAGATATCAAACATAGAAATGTGTACGATATGTCATTCCATCTGTTAAGTTTTTACATCCATATAATGGGCATGCACGTCATGTATCGTGTATTATGACTTGAACATGACTGCTTGGAGTTGTTGGGGTCGAAACGCTATTCCGCAGTCGTGACCACAACAAGTACGTACTTGTCCATATGTGGCAGCCAAAAGAAAAATGCATCGAGAATAGTTTGTGATACAGTCATACAAGAACAACACCAATGAAAATCTGTAAAATCCAAGTCATCCCTTTATCATGAGTTTCGTAGGCCTGGGTAGGTAGGCGGCGGGGCCCTCAGATCCCCGGATAGTGGTTGACCTGCAGGCGAAGATCCATAGGGAGGCCGTTCAGGTTCTGCATACCGAGGTGGGGCACCGACGCTATCATACACAGGAAGAGCTTCTTTCCTATACTCTCCAGGAGCATAGAATGAGTTGCGCCCGTTCCCGCCTGTTACCGCGGGTCTGTCAGAGGGGCGATGTGTCATCCCAATGGGCGAGAGGGGCATTGTTCTGTGAGGTTCATGCGAAGTGCCAGCGGTGTCGGGTCGCCCTAGCCAAGAACGAGGACCCCTGCGAATAACGAAAAAGTTGGAGAGAGGGCGACGAGACCTGCGGAGAGCGCACACCCTAGGTTGCGGGGGGAGGGAAAGGTAAGATACACGTGCAGCAATAAACAGATGCCCACCTGCACATCAGAAGCGGGATTAACAGGATTACCGCAACAGCGGCCACGATGAAATAAGCATTTTGATAGAATGGCTGGTAGGATGGGATGTTAGCCGGCCAGTGATAGAGTTCCTTATCATGAACTCCTTGCCTGGTTTGTCTGAGTGTCACTATTAATTAGTGCCCTTGGTCGTAGTAGTACTGAGCTCTGTGGTACGGGGGTCATTGGGGACGTCGAAGCCGTATGGACCCAGGATATCCTAGGTGGGTGTTTTCGTATGTAGGAGTGCACAGCTCGTCACTCACCTATTTAGCTTGTTACTACCCCGCAGCGCAGCACCAAGTGACTTGTAAGCGCTTCCGACGTCATGGATCAAACAAGCACCAACAACAGCCCTCCACTATCCACAGCCCCACGAGTCCGACGGTCCACAGCCGTCGACAGTTGTCTGACATATCCTGGGTTCTCTGGATTTCCAGCTTAGAAGAACCGTTTATGACTCAAGGCACTTGTCTGCTCTCGATGTCAACTGCGCTCGCCGGAGTCCACTACACTGACTTATTCATTACGGGACCGAGATTACTGGTTTGCGGTTATACAGCCAACGAAAATCTGAGGCCGCGTGATAGAGTCATAAATTCCATGCCATCTCCCTATTGTGGGTTTCACGGGCCCTGGTATACTGGCGGTGGGTCCTCAGGTCCACGGAAAAGTCCCTTTCCTATTTTGACGGCGAACATAAAATGAATGGGGCCTGTTCTCGTTGGCATCTGTAACAGCAGATCGCACGGAAGAGCTGACATACACTCGTGTAGCCGAACGGGGAAGTTCACGCGACCTTCCAGCGGAGCGTTCCTCTGGCAAAGAATTACGATCCTTGCGATGAAAGAAAAAATTGGACAGAGACCGGAAGAATGAACACAGGCTAGTTGGGGGGAAAAGGTCAGATAACTTACAAGATACACGTGTCGTGAAAAAAATGAGAATCAATATTGCGAACACACCTGCGTATTGGAAGTACAATGGTCGATAACATCGACCGGAGAGGAGTATATCGTGGCGAGGCATTGAAGTCATTATGCACCGGGAGTGTGTCTTTCGCATATACACTGGGAGCACAAAGTTACTTGAGACGGGACCCGCTCTCATTTGTAGTGGCAGATCATACCGGCCAGGGGCCGTGCGAAGCGAGAGTTTTTCCCAACGCTCAATGCTGGTTGTGGGGTGAGTGTGAGTAAGATACAGATGCTCAATGTTCCAAACGTACAGACTGAACATAAGCAGGAGCAGTGCGGTGAAGATCATCACTATCGCTCCAAGAACTATGCTGAAAATGAACCATAGTTCGTAGGATGACAATGGCTAGCGAAGTGGATGAAAAAATATGTTAGCCGGTGAATGACAGAGTTGTTCAAATCCTTACTTTGCCTGTGTTAGGACCGAGTAGCTCGCCTTTAGCGGAATCTGAATCCATTGGAGAAGTCAAGGCTGTATGGTGGTCCGCAGAGAAGGAAGAGTGGCAGGAACGGGGGAGGGGGCGGGGGGGATTGGGGCACTATATAATACTAGGGAATAGGGGGCAATAGGGGGATGATACATACTTGCAGTGATTACAATTCTGTCTGTGCCTCACGCACATGCGAGGTTCCTTGTGAACCGAGCTTCAAGTGAGCTCTAGGTCGTAGCATAGTCAGCCATAAACAAAGCAGACATGATGCATGAAGTCAGAAGTTGTGTGAGAGGCAAGTTCAGGCAACGGGGGCCGTGTGCGAAGGACATTCTTCCTTCAACTCTTTTTTCTGACCCACCTGGCTTTATTAATCTTTTGGGCACGCGCTGGCAGTTGGGTTGGGTGCCGTTGCTTAGCCTGAATCGTGTCCGTTGGTACTGATCCCATGCCAAGCGGGCCTTTGTTCGGATGTGATCTGTCCAAGGTATGTGGACTCAACGCTACACATTTCTTTAGCAGATTACCGCACAGTGCAGCTTGCCAATCTGTGCGTCTGTCCCGCTGGATTGGACGCTGGGTGGTTGCATGTTTTGTGCACATTCGTCTATAGTTGTCGATTTATTGAGTCACTACTGGTTCTCACAGGGTTGCAGTTTTCCATCTGGCGGAGTCTCTCACACGGGGCTTACATAAACTCCACACTTCTTTTACTATCACTATCATCCTGGTGTACAGTAATATGGCGGGGCAAATGACTGTGCCGACAACACAGCTCACTATATCTCCTGTTGTATACGCGGACCCTCGTGGTGCTCGACGAGGTCGGTATTCTTCACCAGACGGAATGAAAACGCCTATAGAAGATCTCTGTTGGTCGACGTACGACGCTGGTGTGCTGCACTTTGCTACACACATACCTTCAAGGTCAACGTCAAGTCACCATATCCCGCTTCTCCAGCTTAACTAGTACGTATATATGTGTTCTCGGGGGTCGATTCATCATACACTCGTAGCGCCCTATAGCCTTGCCATCCCCTATATCCTTCTCCCTAAAGTCGATTTGACCCACTTCAAATTGGATAGATTGAATGCCATCAACCATTGTGGAACGTTGGGTGGGTATAGGACGGTGGCATATTATATATTGTGCCACTCGTACCTTTCTCGCTATCATTCCGTCTACATTTTTAGCACCCGTTGATGCGGCAAGTAGGGATTTAACGAGTGTACAACTGTCCAAGCGGCGGGCGGATGCCATTCCCCGAACGAGGACACTCCTGTGCCCATTGCACATGGTCATGCCGCAATGAATCGACTAGCCTAATAACACTGCCCCTTGTACCCGGCGGTCTGGTATCGGCGTATGTATCAGCTTCTATGGCTATATTTTACACACGCACTAACCGGGCTACTTGCAGGTTGCCGTACTATGCTCGCTGACATCGTCTTCAGCGATCCCAAATATAATATCTTGCCACCGTTTTACAAGTTCCCAGGTCAAACCTGCACTTCGCATACATAGGTGGGACCATATAAACTTTGCTAGTAGTCACTGGCAGTTTGAGGCGCAGCGTAGTAAGGTCTATATTGCCTTAAACTGCCACTGTTCTTCCTCAGGTGCCGTGGAATGGGCATGTGGAATTTGTGGTGAGTTCACATGCAACACCACACGTTATCGGATACCGGAACATACTTACATCCCCTGAACGATCGGATGCGGAACGCCCCCATCAGTGTCCGACTCATCATCCGAGTCATTGACAGCCTTGTCTACCTATCGGACAGATCGGGGCACGACTCATCACCACACAGGATAGGATTGATAAAGCCCTTTCACTTTTGCCCAGCCTATCTGTTCGTTATCACCAGGACGCTTGGCTACCTACCGATGTCGTGATAGCTCTCGAGTCGACGAGAGCGCACTAAATAATAATACACGTACGTTGTATCTACACTAAATACCCCAACTCTTCCAAGAAAAAAAGTCCGACCAAGTAGAGTCCATCTTCGTAATCGTCAGTCAAGTGTCCATGTTATATATATATCCGACGTCTCCTTCGATGGACCAATCTCCCCTCTCCCATCATCCCACACATGTTGCAGAAAGGCGGATCGAAATAAACGGCATGCTTGGCACGCCGAACGAAACAGCCATGCTTGTTTGTGATGATCGGATTCGGCCCAGGCGAGGCACAGCCAAGTAGGCACAAGGGACGAGGAACAAGAAGGATGACATGGGCCGGTGATTTGTGAAGGATCAAAGCAGAGGGAAGAAGGCCAAGGGTCGAGGCAGTGTGGTGAAGAACGAAACACCAACGCGCCACTACTGAGACCAAGACGCCTGTGACTTTGGGAGGGGGGGATATGCATACTTACAAAACTCACGTCCATTTAAGAGAGCACAGTACGTTAAGCGTTAGAAGGGGTAGGTAGATCATAGCGTGATAGAAGAAGATGATAGCACTTGATCGAAAGTGGGGGATGAAAAGAAGAGCGAGCTCTTGAAAGGAAAAAAAATATACCGTGGAAGTCGTAAGGTGACATAGGCAAGGATGGCCTTTCCGCCTTTTTGTGGATAGATCGTGTTGCCATGCCCTGCTTGTCGTCTTGCTAGTAAAAGCATATACACCTCTTTAATGTCGTTCGTTCACCACCACCTTTTAGTGCTGTATTGAATCGTAGGAGGGCGGGATCTCTTGCGGCGTCTCTGCCTCTGCATCTGGAGCTCTTCCCGCATCCTGGTGCACAACAACCCCGGCGCCGCTCCCTCCTGAGGAGCCCAGCATAGAACCACTACCTTCCGGGGCTTCGTGCTGAGTTGCGAGGCCCAAACCATATGCGCTTCTTCCACCAGCAGCCTCACGTTCCTTGGCACTTCTCGAGCTTGCACTTGCACTGGGAACGGTGCTCGGCGGGGGAGATGAGCCCGGACGAGGAGCATGCCAATCTGCGGGGGCAGTGCCGTACATGAACGGCTGCTGCTGCTGATGTGGGGGCAGCATCGCTGCACCTGGCGGTGGGCGGACTGAGAGGGATTGTTGGGGGGAGTGCCCGCTAGCTGAGCCTCCCGCGCCCTGGTAGTAAGACTGGCCATCCGAGTAATGTGACGGCGAGCTCGGGGGAGGAGGCGAGTTAGGCATTTGATGCTGTGCCTGGACGCCCGCTACACCCATAGCCGAAGGGCCACTAGCAAACGGCGATTGACCATATTGCCGCATCCCTTGCTCCGCATCGGCGGCGTAGGCATTAAATGGCGTGATATTATTTGCTTCTTCTGCCAAATCGAGCTGTGGAAGGGTACCGCCCCCTCCGGCAGAGCGGCTGACGACACGATCTGGATCAAAGTCCCCATCAAACTCGTCTTTGGATGACCTTCTTCTGATGCAGTAGATCAAGAGTACGAGGGCAACGAGGGCAACGACGCCTCCAACGGCACCACCGACGATAGCGCCTATCGGAGTGCTACTTGATGCACTCGACTGAGTGCTGATGGTCGTCGTCGTCGGCACGGTGGTTGCAAACGTAGTTGTGATTACGACAGTCGATCCTGCAGCATCGGTAGATCTGCATCATGGGCATGCGATGGTCAGGGCACGATGAAAGAGTGAGGATCAGAGATTTTATGGCTTACAAGTAAGTTGTAGGTACCGCGGACGTCACTGTCGTCTGCACCTCCGTAGATTGTGGAGTCGATGTGGTCGTAGCCGCAGCAGCGGCGGACGTCGCGGAGCTGCCTGCCTCTGAAGAGCCACCGCTGGACGTAGTACCCGATCCATTGGTAGTAGGGGAGCCTCCGTTTGCAGATGAGGTAGGAGAGGTAGACGGAGAGGCGGACGTCGTTGGAGTTGTCGACGATGTAGTAGGGGTGGGGGAGGAGGAAGTCGTGGGAGTAGCTGGTGGAGTTGTGACGTTAGTAGTTGTACTTGTATCAGAGGTGGAAGACGAAGAGGAGGAGGAAGAGGAGCTACCAGAGCTGGATGTCGGCGACACCGACGTCTGCGAAGACGGCGTCGGTGTGTCGCTTGGCGACGACGACATGACGGGGTGTCAGAGAGAAGAGAAAGAAGAAAAAGACGCTGGGATACACGACAAGACAAGACGAGACGTCTTAGTATGAATCCAGCAACGAGGCAAGCTGAGCCCAGCTAAGCTATCAGCCAGTCATGCAGTGCAGTGTGCACTAGTGAGGAAAGGTTCCCTCCGTCCCTTATAGACGCGGGTCCTACCGAACCGACAGTACATAAAACGGGGGACCAACCTGCTCCACTCCCGGACGAGGCCGCTTGTCGCTTTTCCACCATCATATCCCTCGTCGCCGCCGTTGCGTGTAGCAGAAGAAACAGAAAAAACAAAAAAATTGAAAAGAAAGTGGAAACTCTGCACAGTCCGACGTCTGATGGCTTTATACGGCCCGTCGGACGGCATGTTGGTGCACACGCTGACCGTCCCCGAAACCGGAACAGAGTCAAGCCGGACAGGCTTCTTTTTGCTCCTCTCCTTTGCTCCACTATTTTCATACGAGACTTCTCTGATCTGACAAAAACCAGGTATGTATAAACAGATCTTTGTATGCCCTTTTGCCCCCCAGACGGTTGGACGCGCCCTTCCGTCGAAAGGCGACGCCAGACAACCCGTTTGCTATATATGAAGTGCCGGCAGGGGCGGGTAATGAAATGTCCCACCGATATAGTGATGCACGAGGATACACGAGGCAGAGTGACCTTAGTCACGCTGCGCAAGGCACACTCCACCGCGCGTGAGGTGGCAACTAACCTCAGTCAAGCCCCATATGACTACTGACGCGACGCGATAGCTACCGAGTCCCATGACAAGTGGCAGTGGCACCTGCTACGTGTGAAGGCGCAAAGTCGTGCCACCCATTCCAATCACAACGCATGATAAGACGAATATTTGTTTCGGGGAGAGGGACAATGGAATGACTATGGGGCGTGTCGGACAACACAAGGTCATACCGATCAGCCACTCTCGTCGTCCGTGCCTTGCATAATTGCAACCCATGTGTCGCAGGTGCATGTTTAGAACTGGCCTGTCACCGCTCCGTGACTGGAGTGGCCTTGGCATCTCCGACATCACCGTTTGGAGAACGTTCCCTTCGAAGAGGTCACACCGCCTCCTTTCAACAAATCTGATCCGACCTAGGCCTCCTATCACAAGGTACGTATGCTTCTTTTCGTTACAGTTTGGTGCTAGACGTCACGATTATACTTTTAGCCATAAATCATACCATTCACAACATTGGTAATGCTGTGCGTATGTAGTATGGATGGTTGAGAGTTACGGCCCCTCGGAGAATAACGAAAGTAAGTAGAAGTCGGTTTAATGTCCGCAATATCATTATATCATTTTCGTTTCACCGGCGTATGGGGGACAAAAACGTGCCATGGACCACCATGCTGGGTGTCCGGCAGACACGAGGGGGAAAAGTTGGTGCAGCGCCAAGCACTGCATCGTCGGTGCAGCATTGCAAACTCTACGAGAGAGACTTTAGCAGTGTTCACGCTCCTGATCACTTCTGGAAAATGTCCTTTCAGTTACCTTCTTCGCCACCAAATGCAATTAACTCAGGTGGGGTCCGTGACTCATGCGGAGCACACCGTGGTACGCATGTGCGTAGGTCATAGTGGAACTGACCATGTACCACTCAACGTTCCTGGACCACTCCAGCCCAGTTGGTGGAAAAATACCATCGTACGTTGACTGCGTGGCGTTTTGAATTGTTCTTGTCCGCCGCTCCGCCCGTCCGATTGATGCCCAACGGTGTTCTGCCAGGTACAAATATTTTTTCTTACGGGGATCCGCAGTTCGGGGCAAGCCGTCATCCAGCGGAATTCCTTGAACACGTGTCCGACGACTTTGCTTCTAAGTTTAATCTTGGATGGTCAAGACGGCAATTGCGGGGTTGCGGTGAGTCACAGCGACACAGCAAATCAATAATGGGTTCCTCAAAACCATGTAGGAGGGGTGACCAAATTCATTTGCTAATACGAGATCAGTAACGGTAGTCGCAGCAGAACGTAGGTGTACCGTACTCACTGCCTGACACAATCCATATACTTGTCTGCGCTCCATCGCGCATTCATCGGGAATAGCTTTCACTGGAAGAGGCGTTTCCACCCACAAATGTCGTGAGGAAGACGGAAATAGGCAAAGGAATCCAGTACAGCGCAGATACTGCTAAGTATCATCGATCATCGACATTGCATTTCAGACCCAGCGAAAATAGGAGTGTCAACGAAGTTTCTAAGTCCACATTTTCTGGGTACTTACCGTTCGTTGCCGTTAACAAGTTTCATGGCTCTCCGATGGAACTACTGCACCGTTACGTGCCTGTCTGTTGTTGCTGTGGAATGCGTGACAGTTAGCTACACACCGAAGGCTACGTGTTGTGTGTCCTCCGCGGATGACCGTAAGCTCCAAGGAACGTGGGTAGGCACCGAGGTCATCATTGATTTATTCGTCAAATGACTTCCACGAAGGTTATCGTCGCGCTTCTAACATCGCCATCGACGACAGAGCATACTGACCCGTGCACAAAGTACATGCATCATGTCATATGTATCTTCACGACCCTATCATTTCTAGGCCGAGCTATCCGTCTGAAGCGGAGCTGATCGAATAGACTCTGTGAACGTTCAGCACCGGTGGCCACAGCTAATTGGAAAGATTCCACTGGTACCTATGTTGAATGTCCTGCGACACGAACCTGTTTCTGTTTGTCCACCGGCCTGCAAAAATCCTAGTGTCCGTTCCAGTGCGGTGTGTATTTCATGATTTGTTATTCGACTTGGGAATGTAACCTTGATGCTCCAGCCTGTACATGGAGGGATTGTCGCAGTGACTACGTGTCACGTGGTCACAGAAATTCACGAACTGTCACAAGATGTCACGTCTCTCAGCTTGCTCGTCATTCCCAAAAAATTCAGTCTTGGGTGCACGCCAAGATACTCGTGTAAACGAGCAGGCCACAGCATCAACAGAGGTTTAGAAGTGGCGCTGGCGGAAATTGTAATGGATCAAGGGATCCAGTGCGGCGCTAAACACTACATATTCGTCAACGTCATTGACGTCGCATTGCAAACTCAACGAACGAAAAAGAAGCTACGGCTTACGCCCTCCAATTTACCCTGACCGCCTTCCGGCGAAAACGCGTTCTTTTCAGTTAACTTCATTGCCACAAAAATGCAAGTGATTCGGCAGGGGCATGTGGGCTCCCATCACTGATTTCAAACCATGCAATTGTACATATGCCTAGAGCGCGCGTGTGGATAGATGGGTGCTGGGCATGCCGGAATGCGATGACTACAGGTTCGGATGAATTGTAGGTATGTATGCATTCTCCTTATCAAGTTCCACGTGGGATTATCTGTCGTTGCATCGTCGACGTTGCTGAATTACCATCGCTGCAGCACTTTCGCGATCGCCATCAACGACATGAATCTCAAGTGTGTTTGTGGCAGAGAGCCACAAACTGTATGTTTGGATCTCTAGGTTGGGATACTACTCTGATGTTGGTCGGACACAGCCAGTGAACTCCCGCCAAACCGGTGGAGTGGCCCTATCCATGCGTTGGACGCCTGGCGTTCTGATCTGGATTTGTCTACCACTGCTTGCGATGGCCGAAATTCCAACAGTGTTCTGTACACCGCCAAGTAACTTTTCTGCTTTCGGGCCGGGAAAAGGTTGGCATCCGGCACTGCATCACCGTCCGAGCACGTGGCAGTCAGACTTTGTTTCGAAATGTGAACTTCACTGTTAGGCGGTTACAGTGGCTCAGTCATACACCAAACGGTTTTCTCTCTCAAAGATTGGCGACGCCACCAAACCCATTTGTCAGAGCTAGACCAGAATCAGTGACTACGGAAGAGATGGTACTGTCCTTCAATTTCTTGATCTCCACAGGAGAACGTAGCCTGCTGCGTTTATTCTCCCTCTATCGTGGAACCCGGACGGCAAATGCAAGGCACTATCACTTGTGACCCAACTCTTTGTCTTCCACTGATTACTGCCTGTGATATAGGCGCAATGTATCCACCGTAGTAGCACTTCTCATATGAAGCTGTGCCCACTGGAAGAGGAGCTCCAGTACGCCTCACTGATCGATCGCGATGGAACGTTGACTACCCCCGCGACGCAATTGACCTCCAGCGAATTTCCTGGCCGACCAGCTTCGGAAATGCGTTGCTCCTCACCGTCTGGAACTCATAAAAGGCTGTAGTGTCAACGATGATGCCCCAACTTCCCAATTCTAACATGTACATCCCCGAAGTCTCAGAAACGGTTCAGTCTCAGGCTCGGTCCCTGGCTGCAAATCCGTCCCCGTTCGCCCAGACAACGTTCGTTCTAAACAGTACAGGTGTGGCGGGCCTTCTAGGTGGAGAAGAAGCGATGTCCACAGTGGCATTGGCCCAAGTTTACGATAGTAGGAGGTGGTTGGGCTGGTACAACACTCCAGGTAGGAATTCCGTTTTCCTTTTGGCGGGATTGACTTACGATGCTTCCGCAGGTTCGTACATCATCGGAAAACGCTTTCGACGCCTTGCACATTCAATCGTCTCTGATTCGCACGTCAATCCCGGATCAGGTGTTGAGTCCGAAGTGGTGCACATTGACCCCGCCCTGTTGCTTCAGCATGACGGCTGGCCCAAAGGCCCCGTCTTTAAAGGAATTTACTCCGGGACCTCTTTGCAGGTAACCGGACCTCTAGCTTCTCTTCTCATGAAGAAATGCGTCAGGAAGCCTGGTGTCTCGATCCCTGGCAGGACCACACAACCTGTGAATGTCACCATTGCTAGACTCGAGAAGGTTCCTGGTCTTAAACCACAAATGAAGTTTCACCATTCCCCACCTATCTGCGCCATTATCCCCATCGTCGTCAGCCTGGCCACATGTGCCATGTGTGGCCTGTACGGCGAGTGGTATGGGTTTTCCATGATCCTCCTCGGAATTCTTGCCAGGGGATTGACCTGCGTCTTTATCGGCTCCGGGGAACTGCTTTTTGACCACCCGAAGTGTGCAGAGGGCTCTCCCCCTGGCGACGGTATCTTGGGCTGTGATCATGAACTGGTTCTGTTGAAAGGGGCCGAGAACGTGGTTAATGCTGTCACACGTGGAAGGTTTTTCTTTTCCTTCCGATCAAAGCACACTTGTCGCATGGTCGAATTGTGTTCCTTCTTGCTCATCGCTCAAGCAATCGCGCAGTTGATCTGCGTCCCACAGAGCAATTTCTTTGGCCAGCTGATGTTTGCTTTTTCCATCGCCACATCTTGGGTGTATAACTTGTGGTTTGTGTCATTCGATAAGGAGGAAGTCCGGCAGAAGATATTTTGCGATGTTCTTGGCTCGCCCCAGCTCGACAAATTCGTTTTTCCCAATCGCTGTAGCGCAATAGTATCGCTTCTTCTCTTCTCTGGCGATAACCAGGAGCTTTCCGGTGATCCGAAGAAATTGATGAAGATAATGGATGGTCTCCTTCCGTCGGGTTCTTTGGTGTGGGGAATATGGAAAGAGATTGTTATCAAACACCTCACAGAGGAACTACCACTCCACTTCGATGATACTCACTGGAACCATCAGGATTTAACCTCGGAATCTGATAGGGTGCTATTGGAGACCCTGTTGAAAGATGCTCAGACGGCTTACGACGCATTCATCAGCAAGCGGTAATGTCATGGGTTCGGCTGCTACCATCATGCCCTATACCTGCCCTTTTCTATTTATTCCGGCTTCTTCTCTCGCATACAGCATTTGTTTATATGGCCTCACCATAGGGTCTGGTACCCATTATACTTACGACGGTTCGGTATGGCTTTTGACACTGTAACTTTCTAGCATAAACATGTATTTATGAACTTCAAGCACAGTTAAAGATGTGATGTATCAGCAGACGCATACAATGGGAAGTGCATATTTTCATCGACGTTCCGACGCGTCGTGGACGCTGCTGCGGCATCCTCCTCCACACAGGCTCAACTTCCAATACCCCACGCGTCCAAGCCGGCAACACTCAAAACACACATCCTTTGACCGTTTGCAAAGGCTGTAATCGAGTAGGTGGCGGCGTACATATGGCGGGGTTGTCTACCGTTGCACGTGCACTTCTTAATATTTTTGTTTCGCGTGGAATGCGGAAGACTGGAAGTCGTAGAATGTGAAAGGATAAAGGTATAATGAACTACAGTAAATGTACCACCCTGTCTCGGCAGCTGTGCAAGGGATACACTAGGACGCAAGAGATGGAGATATCAGCAAAGAGGAAATACGCACGTAAGTCCAGAAATGTGAGATCGTTGTCAAAGAATCCGGTGTGCTGCAAGACACCGCAAACATCGACCCAGCGTGTCCGAAGGATTCACGTTCTCGAATTACCCTAGCAAGGTTTCCGAAAGCACAGCTTCCAGCTATCCTTCGTCATCATCAGCATGTCTTGGTCGAAGTACATATAGTTGTTCGTATGCCCGTCTGTCACTGCCGTGGGGTAGGTGCCGGTGGTTGCTTAGAGCTGCGTGCAATGAACGTGTGTTTGTCATGAGGTACCGAGGTCATTAATTCATTCACCGGAACGGCTGCTACGAAGGTCGTCGCTGGGCTTCTGACGTCGCCGCATCAGCAAACCGAACGCTAAAAGCATACTGGCCCACGCACAAATCACATGTACCTTATCATATCCATAGCCATGAGCCCATGACTTATCATCCCCTAGGTTGAGCCATCCACTTGCGTTATTGGCGGAGCTGATAGACACAACCAATGGTCAGAACGCAACATCGACGCAGTCACCTGCTCCGATGCAAATGCTATGTGGTTCACCGCAAGCTCTCCTCGGACTTGTTGAATATCCATCACGGCCTCGTGCACCTGCTCTCGCAGCTTGGTTGCTTCGCTTTGGGCAAGACCGAGAGATCCGCGGTTGCTACGTCATACTAGAGAGCTTCCACCGGTATGCTAAATGTCTAGCGATAGGAGCCTCTGTTTGTTTGTCCACCACTGCGACCACCTGCTGAAGTCCAAAGGGTTCTTCCAGTGCAAATCCGGCAAACCGGCAAATGTGTTGTTCGCATGAATCTCCGTATTTAGCCTGGAAGCGTGATCTACATGAGTGTTCCATTCAACATGGCCCATGCGACGGGGTAGGGGTCACAGCAAGTGGATATATTTGCTGTGAGACTGGGGATTGGAAGCGGGTGAGGGGCAGTCACAGAAGCCTATGCAGACAGCCATGTGCACACCAACGTTGGTCGTGCTGGGCACTCGTGCAAACGAGCAGGCCGACATCCCATGCACGGAGCAGAAACTCTGGCGGTGGCAAAACAAAAAAGAACATGAACCTTGAAGAACCACCGCCTGCTGTGCCATGCCCGTCGCCCTTCATTTTACCCTGACTCCGTTCCGACGAAACACGCCCTTTCGGTTGACTTCGTCACCACCAAGATGCGAGTGACTCGGCCAAGGTATGCGAGCATCCATAATCCATCAGACCAACACTAGTTCGCTTTCCTATCAAGTTACACGTGGGATTACCTGTCGTCGTACCGAGATATGTCGTTTCGCTGCTTTGTGCGTCGACATTACTGAACTCCGTCACCGCTGCGCTTTCGCGATCGCTATCGACAACACGGATGTCATGCATGCTAGTGGCAGGGAGCCACAAGCTGTATGGAACTCTACTGCAATGTAAGCTGGACACAGCCAGTGACTCCAACACAGCCGGTGGAAAGATTCCATCCATACGTTGAATGTCTGGCATTCTGATCCCTGATTTTGCCTACCGCTGCGCGCGATCGTCGAAATTCTAACAGTATTCCGTACACCGTCATATGTCATTTCTGCGGCTCGAGCTGGAAAAGGTCCGGCACTGCACCATTGTGCGAACACGTAGTAAACTGTTTCTGCTTCGAAGTGTAAACCTGACCATCAGGGCGACAAAGTAGTGGTTGCGGTGACTCACAGCCATCCAGCAAACAGATGTGTTTTTCTTGAAATTCGGCGAGGTTACCAAGTCTATTTGTCAAACTCAGACCAGAAGTGGTGATTCTGAAAGAGATGGTACGTCGATTGTCTTTCGGTTTTTTGATCTGCACTGGCGACACTAGGCTATGGCGCCCGTTCCCCTCCACCTTGGATTTGCAAATGCCTAAGTCGTGGTTTACGTGACCCGGATCCGAATCACTTTGTTTTCTACTGATTACTCTCTAGGTGTATTATGCCCCCCGCAGAAACACGCCGCACATGAAGCTGTACCCACTGGAAGAGGAGCTTCAATATACCTCAGTGATCGATCACTATGGAACTTTGACCACTATCACAATGCATTCGTCCCGCAGCGAACTTCTTTGCCAACCGGCATCGGAAATGTGTTGCTCGCACACCATCTTGAGTACATACAAAGGCTCCAGTGTTGGTGAGATGATGCCCCAAATCGAACATGTACATCCCCCAAACGGTTCAGCTTCAGGCTCAGTCGCTGGTTACGGATCCATCCCCTCTCGCCGACACGAAGTTCATTCTCGATAGCACGAGTGTGGCGGGCCTTTTAGGTGGAGAAGAAGCGATGTCCACAGTGGCATTGGCCCAAATTTACGATAGAAGGAAATGGCTGGGTTGGTATAACACTCCAGGTGGGAATGTCACTCTCCTTTCCACGGGAGTGACTCAGTGCTTCCGCAGGTTCATACATCATCGGAAAACGCTTTCGACGCCTTGCACATTCAATCATCCCTGATTCGCATGTCAATCCCGGATCGGGTACCGGCTCTGAAACGGTTTACATCGATCCCGCCCTGTTACTCCAGCATGACGGCTGGTCCAAAGGGCCTGGATTCAAAGGAATCTACTCTGGGACCTCCATGCAAGTGACGGGTCCTTTAGCGTCTCTTCTTATGAAGAAATGTACCAGGATGTCTGGCACCAAGGTCGAAGGCAGAGCGACACAGGCTGTGAACGTCACCGTTGTCACACTTGACCAGAATCCCGATCTTCAACCGCGGATGAGGTTTCGCCATTCCCCGCCTCTCTGCGCCATTATACCCATCATTGTCAGCCTGGCCACATGTACTATATCTGGCTTATACGACGAGTGGTATGCGTTCTCCATGATCCTCCTCGGGATTCTTGCCAGGGGATTGACCTGCGTCTTTATCGGTTCTGGGGAGCTTGTTTTTGACCACCCGAAGTCTGCAGAGGGCTCTCCTCCCGGTGACGGTATCCTGGGCTGCGACCACGAACTGGTTCTGTTAAAAGGGGACGAGTACGTGGTCAACGCTGTCACGCGTGGAAGGTTTTCCTTTCGCTTCCAGTCTCGGCACGCTTGTCACATGGTTGAATTGTGTTCCTTCTTGCTCATCGCCCAAGCGATTGCGCAATTGATCTGCGTTCCCCAGAGTAGCTTCTTCGGCCAGTTGATGTTTGTTGTTTCCATTGCCACATCTTGGGTGTATAACCTGTGGTTCTTATCTTTCGATAAGGCAGGAATTCGACAAGAGATCTTTCGCAGCGTTCTAGGTTCGCCCAAGCTCGAAAAATTCATTTTTCCCAACCGCTCCAGTGCGGTGGTATCACTTCTCCTCTTGTCTGGCGATAACGAGAAACTTTCTGGCAATCCGGAGAAATTGAAAAAGATAGTGGATGCCCTCTTGCCGTCGGGTGCTTTGGTATGGGAGACATGGAAAACGATTGTTATTGAACGCCTCCAAAATGGACTACCACTACGTTTTGAGGAAAGTGACTGGAACCGTCAGGATTTGGCCTCGGAACGCGATAGGTTGTTATTGGAGACTTTGTTGAAAGATGCTGAAGCGGCTTATGTGGCTTTCAGCAACAGCCAGTAGTGTCGCTTGCTTCCATCATTCTCTTTTCCCTCCTTCTTCTATTCATTCTAGATCCATCATATGCAGCATTTGTTTCTGTATTCTTACTGTAGGCTTGTACGGACGCTATGATATAATACAATATGCACATTTCGTTGAAGTTCCGCATGATACTGCAGCACTCATCTTCACCCACGTTCAACGCATCCAAGCCGGCACATCCTCCGACCATGGGCATGCTTCTATCGGGTAGGAAACAGCGTACAAGGCGCAGAGATGTCAATGGTTGCACCTGTACTTTTCAGTGGCATTGTTTCGCGTCAAGTTCGAAAGACTTGGAAACCGTGAAGTATGAAATGAAAACCGTAGATAACGGAACAATGAATCACGGTGACATACCATCTTGCTCGTCTGTGAGGACAACGACGAATCTGTACATCGGAAACTGTGCAAAGTAGAGACTGGGACGCAAGACATATCTGCAAAGCGGACGTACACATGTAGGTTCCAACCGTTGTCAAACAATCCGGGACGCCGAAAGACATGCAACCACGGATGTCGCCAGCGTCCCGAAACGATTCACGCCCTCAGATTACCCTCGTGAGTTCTCCGAAGGCACCTGTTTCTAGCGATCTTTTGTCCTCACCAAAATTTCTCGGTCGAAGTACGTGTAGCTCTCCCGAAAGACCACAAAGTTGTTCACATGCTCGTCTGTCGTTGCTGTGAGGTGGGATGCTGAGCGCTTGCGCTTGCGTGTCCTCCGCGTACGGCTGTAACCATCCGGTGACTGGACAGGCCTCCAATGGCATCTCCGACATCACCGTTCGGAGAACGTTCCCTTCGAAGAGGTCACACCGCCTCCTTTCAACAAATCTGATCCGAGCCAGGCCCCCTATCGCGAACTGCTTCGAGGTATGTATGCTTCTTTTCGTTACAGTTTGGCGCTAGATCTCATGATTATACTTTTAGCCATTAATCATACCATGCACAACATCAGTACAGCCGTGCGTGTGTCGCATGGATGGTGGGGAGTTATAACGTCTTGGAGAATAACGAAAGTCGGCCTAACGTCCATAATATCATCTCGTTCTGCTTCCGTGTGGGGCAAACACGTGGCGTGGACCACCTTGCTGGGTGCCTAGCAAACACGAGGAAACAAGTTGGTGCAGCATTGCTCTACGAAAGAGACTTTAGTAGTGTTCACACCCCTGATCACTTCTGACCAAAAAACAAAAAAAAATCTTCTTCGCCCCCAAACGCAGTTAGCTCAGGTGAGGTTCATAACTCATGCGGAGCACACCGTTGTACGCATGTGCGCAGGTTATAGTGGAGCTGACCAAGTACCCCTCAACGTTCCTGGACCACTCCAGTGCAGTTGGTGGAAAAATACCATCCGTGCGTTGACTGTATGGCGGTTTGAATTGGTTTTTGTCCGCCGCTGTGGCTGTTCGATTGATGCTCGACGGTACTCTGTCAGCCGCATTTTTTTTCTTTTCATCTACGGGTCCGCAGTTCGAGGCAAGATGTCATCCAACGACACTTCTAAAACACACGTCCAACGACTTTGCTTCTGTTTAATCTTGGACAGTCAAGACGACAATCGCAGGGTTGTGGCGAGTCGCAGGGACCCAACAAATCAATAATGGGTACCTCAAAACCATGTAGGATGGGTGACTAATTTCATTTGCCAGTGAGATCAGTAACGGTAGTTGCCGCAGAACATAGGTGTACCTTACTCGCTGTGCGAAACAACCTACATACTTGTTTGCGCTCCATCGCGCATTCATCGGAATAACGTTCACTGGAAGAAGGGCTTCCACCCGCAAACGTCGTGGGGAAGACGGCAGCACAGCACAGATACAGCTAAGTATCATCGATCATCGACATTGCATTTCAGACCCAGCGAAAATAAAAGTGACAAATGTTCAACAAAGTTTCCGAGTCCATATCGCTCGTCGCCACTAACAAGTCTCCAGAGAACATATGTCTCTCCGACAGAGCTACTGCGCCGTTACACGCTCGCCTGTCATTGCGTGGTATGTGTGTCAGTTAGCTACCTACGTAGTGAAGGCAGCGTGTTGCGTGTCCTCCGCGCGTGATTGCAATCTCCAATGCACGTGGGTAGGCACAGAGGTCATTAATTTACGGCTTCCACGAAGGTTATCGTTGCGCTTCTAAGATCGCCATCGACGACAGAGCATACTGGCCGATGTACAAAGTACATGCATCACGCCATATGTATCCTCATGACTCCATCATTTCTAGGCTGGGGCGCCCGTTCATAGCGGAGCTGATCGAACGGACTTTGTGAACGTTCAGCACCAGTGGCCACAGCTAACTGGAGAGATTCCATTGGTACCTATGTTGAATGTCCGGCGAGATGAACCTGTTTTTGTTTGCGCACTGGCCTACCAAAATCCTAGTGTCCGTTCCAGTACGGTCTGTATTTCATGATTTGTTATTGGGGTTGGAAATGAAACCTCGATGCTCCAGCCTGGATATGGAGGGATTGTCGCAGGGACTACCTTTGACTTGGAATGATTCAGGGGAAGGGTTTCGCAGAGTGCCATGGGGTCACAAAAAAATCACGAACTGTCACAGGTTGTCACGTCTCTCTTGCTTGGTGCACGTCAACACACTCGTAAACGGGTAGGCCACGACATCAACAGATGTTTAGAAGTGGTGCCGGCGGAAATGGAAATGGATCAAGGGATCCGGTGCAGCGTTAAACACTACATCATTCGTCGACATTATTGACGCCGAAAAAACAAGCTACAGTTTACACCGTCCCGGCCGCCTTCCGGCGAAAACACGCTTCTCCAGTTAACTTCGCTGCCACCCAAATGCAAGTGGTTCGGCGGGGGTATGTGGGTTCCCATCACTGATTAGACCATGCGATTGTGCATATGCCTAGAGCGCCTACGTAGGTAGATGAGTGCTGGGTGCCCGCATGCGATGGCTGCTGCCATTTTGATGAATTGTAGGTATCCATTCTTCTACCAGCCCGCTTCCTTACCAAGTTGCACCTGAGATTGTCTGTTGTCACATTGTTGACATCACGAAATTTCCATCGCTGCGGCACTTTCACGATTGCTGTCATCGACACAAATCCCATGTGTATTGGTGGCTGAGAGCCTCAAACTGTATGTTTGGATCTCTGGGTCGAAATACTACAATGTCGGTCGGACACAGCCAGTGAGCTACCTCTAAACCGGTGGAGAGGCCCTATCCATGTGTACTCGGACAACAATCGCAAGGTACTCTTACCTGCGGCCCAACCCTTTGTCTTTCACTGATTACTGCCTGTGATACAGGCGCACCATATCCACCGTAGTTACACATCTCATATGGAGCTGTGCCCACCGGAAGAGGAGGTTCAATACGTCTCACTGATCGATCGGGATGGAACGTTGACCACCCCCTCAGCGCAGTCGACCTCCAGCGAACTTCCTGGCCGAGCAGCTTCGGACATGCGTTGCTCCTCACCGTCTGGAACTCATAAAAACTTTAGTGTCGACGATGATCCCCCAACTTCCCAACTCTAATATGTACATCCCCCAAATCTTGGAAACGGTTCAGTCTCAGGCTCGGTCCCTGGTTACGGATCAATCCCCGTTCGCCCAGACGACATTCGTTCTAAATGGCACAGGTGTGGCGGGCCTTTTAGATGGAGAAGAAGCGATGTCCACAGTGGCATTGGCCCAAGTTTACGATGGAAGCAAGTGGTTGGGCTGGTACAACACTCCAGGTAGGAATTCCGCTCTCCTTTCGGTGGAATTGGCTTAGGATGCTTCCGCAGGTTCATACATCATCGGAAAACGCTTCCTACACCTTGCGCATTCAATTGTCTCTGGTTCACACGTCAATCCCGGATCGGGTGCCGGATCCGAAACAGTGCGCATTGATCCCGCCCTGTTGCTTCAGCATGATGGCTGGCCCAGAGGACCCGTCTTTAAAGGAATCTACTCCGGGACCTCCATGCAAGTGACGGGTCCTTTAGCATCTCTTCTCATGAAGAAATGTATCGGGATGCCTGGCACCGCGATCAAAGGCAGAGAGACACAGGCTGTGAACGTTACCATCGCCAGGCTCGAGAATGTTCCTGGTCTTCAACCAGAGATGAAATTTCGTTATTCCCCACCTATCTACGCTGTTATACCTATCGCTGTCAGTCTGGCCACATGTGCTCTATGTGGCTTATACGGCGAGTGGTATGCGTTCTCCATGATTCTCCTAGGGATTCTTGCCAGGGGATTAACCTGCGTCTTTATCAGCTCCGGGGAGCTACTTTTTGACCACCCGAAGTGCGCAGAAGGCTCTCCCCCTGGTGACGGCATCCTGGGCTGCGATCGTGAACTGGTTCTGTTGAAAGGGGATGAGAACGTGGTTAATGCTGTCACACGTGGAAGGCTTTTCTTTTCCTTCCGGTCGAAGCACGCTTGTCGCATAGCCAAACTGTGTTCCTTCTTACTCATTGTCCAAGCGATCGCGCAGTTGATCTGCATTCCACAGAGCAATATCCTCGGCCAACTGATGTTTGCTCTTTCCATCGCCGCGTCTTGGGTGTATAACTTGTGGTTCGTGTCTTTCGATAAGAAGGAAGTCCGGCAGAAGATATTTTGCGATGTTCTAGGCTCGCCCAAGCTCGACAAATTTGTTTTTCCCAATCGCTGTAGCGCAATGGTGTTACTTCTCCTCTTCTCTGGCTATAAGCAGGAGCTTTCCGGTGATCCGACAAAATTGAAAAAGATCATGGATAGTCTCCTGCCGTCAGGTTCTTTGGTGTGGGAGGTATGGAAAGAGATTATCATCGAACGCCTCACAAAGGAGCTACCGCTCCGCTTTGAAGGTACTCATTGGAACCATCGGGATTTAACCTCGGAATCCGATAGGGTGTTATTGGAAACCCTGTTGAAAGATGCTCAGACGGCTTATGATGCTTTCATCAACAACCGGTAATGCCATGGGTTCGCCTGTTACCATCATTCTGTATACCTGCCCCTTTCTATTTATTCCGGCTTCTCTCGCATACAGCATTTGTTTCTATGTCCTCACCACAGGGTCTGGTACTCATTATACTTATGGCGATTCAGTATGGCTTTTGACATTGTAACTTACTGGCATGAATATATATTATGAACGTTAAGGAAACTTAAAGATGTGATGTATCAGCAGACGCATACAGTGGGAAACGCATATTTTCATCGACTTCTGATGCGTTGTGGATGCTACCGCGGCACTCACCTTTCTCCTCCACACAGGTTCAACTTCCAATACCCTACGCGTCCAAGCCGGCAACACTCAAACAATACATCCTTTGACTGTGTGCAAAGGCTCTGATCGAGTAGGCGGAGGCGTACACAGGGCGGGGTTGTCCACCGTTGGACATGTACTTAATGTTTTTGTTCCGCGTGGAATGCGGAAGACTGGAAGTCGTAGAGTGTGAAAGGATAAAGGCATAATGAATCACGGCAAACATACCACCCTGTTCGTCTGTGCACCAGGAGCTGTGCAAGGGATACACTGGGATGCAAGAGCTGGAGATATTGGCAAAGACATCGCAATCATCGAAGTCACGCTACAAACAAGCGATGTTTCCGAAAGCACAACTTCCAGCTATCCCTCGTCATCATCAACATGTCTCGGTCGAAGTACGTATGAGCTAGTTTGGTAATGAAGTCCCACAAAGAATCCAGGTGAAAAAACCCAAAAAAAAGTCCCAGGCCTTCATGACATAAGCATACAGAGTTCAATTGGAGCCCCAATTTAGGAGGAGAGCATCTGGTGTATGGCCGAGATGCTGTGCTAGAGGCAGGGTTATGCATCAAAGCTCCACTTGTACAGCATCTACTCTTGCTTCTCCCTCCGTTCGTTGCCACACCCCCTCGTAAAGCAGCGAAATCGTCCGACCACAAGGGTAAATCTCGTAGTTTGTGGTCCCCAGATGGCCACTCAACGCAAGTGTCATGGTCAGATAAGGATACATTTGCTCTTCTTGACTTCATCGATTCCCACAAGGCAACTGCTGGTGACAGTTTAAATTTCAAGGCGCCATTTTGGAATGCCTGTGCAGCTTCTCCGATGCTTGCAAACCCTGAGAAAGGGGGGCCCAAAACCCCTAAATCATGTAAAGAGAAATGGAAAAGGGTGTGTGAGTCAGTCAAACAACAGAATAACTAGCTGATATCACACAGCTACAAAGCACATACATGGTCATTGATCATCTCAGCTGTTCATCTGGATTTGTGTATTCCCTGAAGTCAGGGGCTGATATTGGTGTTGCAAACGAGAATTCATGGGATGGTTATGTGAAGGTATGATTCAATCTGATTGGATTGAATGTCCTGTGATAATGACAATGTTGGCAGGTCCACAAGGACGCAGCCCCTTATAAAAACAAGGGATGGCTATTTTATGACAGGATGAGTGCGCTCATACCTTCCAAGTGCAAGGGCTTGAATTGCTTTTTGGCATTGAATATCAACGATTCTTCTGGAGGCCCGTCCTGCACCAGGTTGAGTTCTTCCAACAGCGAGAGCACAGGGAACAACACACCATCCCCGGGGTCACATTCCATTGACCTCACGATACCAGTGCCCATCAGAGGAAGTGCACCTAGCACACCAGCAATCAGTCATGATGTGGATATGTCGTCCATTGTCTTATCAGCATCGCTGTCTACCAACCAAACAATTTTCTACCTGTTCGCAACTGGAAGCACTGGCTTCAGTATGCCAACGACTTCCTATGCTCCACTGTCATGGCCACCTGCCAATCAACCCTCGTTCCACTCATTTGCAGCTGGAAATCCCATCCCCCCTATGCTAACAACTTCCCATCACCCGGCACCATCTACCGTTGCTTCAGTTCATAGCGGATCTACTTTTAACTGGCACTCAGACCAGTCTGCTGCCCCCCCCCAGCACACCATCAAACTTCACTCCTCCAACTGCACCGTTGTGAGGAATCCGCATTCCCTGGACGTGTAAGCCCCTATCATTAACCGTTCCGTGACTACTGTTACGTCTGCTCCCCTCTCGCATTCGCCATTGTTCATGCACTACCTTCCCATGCCCTCACTCCTTCTCACACAATGCTATACCTGCGGCCGCTGTGCTCCAGTTGTTGTCTTTCCTTGGACTCTTTTTTTTATCATGGTCTCTATTCTTTTAGTGCTTGTAGTACACCCTCAGCCTCTGTTCGGCCTGTCTTCTGTGTACGCGCTGTCGCGCGGCTTTCCCTTACTGTAGCCTGTCTTACTTAGGTTCCGGGTTTGCCCGGACTATAAAACCCTGTACTTAGGTACAGAATGATACCTTTTGGCACTCGGAAGGTCACCATGAGTTTCTTTTCCACTTTGTCTACACCGCACATCTCGCACTCTGCTGCACACGAACTACGTATACCGCTCACATCGCCAGTACTACCCCGCGGACCACGCCATGCACGTCACAAAACACTACTGCTACAAAGCGCTGGGTCTCTCCTTCTAGTCCCGACAGTCCAGAATCCCTTGGGACGAACAATTCGTTCCCTTCATTTTTTATTGTTGTTATCTAAGCCATCTAGCTCGTGTTATACAGCTACTTGGACTTTCCCTACAACTGGAGCCCACTGCGAGGGATTCTGCTGTCACTTCCAGAAGGTCACTCAGGCACACCGCCGAACGCACCGAACTAGAAAATTTACGCCTGCACTTTCGAAATCTGAACCTGTCAGAAGACTCCGACATTTTCTGCCCTGTTTCACCCGTAACACCGGATCACGCACAATTACCTGCTGACATTCCGTGGGTACTACCCGTGATCACTCCTCCTGATATCTCGGCAGATCAGATATCCATCGCGTCGGATCACCTAGATCTCACTGCCCCTGATTTTCCTGGTGGCTTTATCCACTCGACTCCCCAAAGGCCCGAAACCCTGCCATCACCTTTAACACCCGTCACATCATCTGATTCATCATCACCGATGCCCTCTTTTTCCCATCTCTTTGACGCCTCCGAATCTATACCCAGACTCCCAGCTCCATCCGCCACACTGCTGCGACCACTCACTCGGTCGCAGACCACCCATCAGCCAATTAGTAACCCGCCAACACTTCTGCCTGCTCGCTCGTGCACTATACCAACCGCTTCGCACCCGCAACCAATACCCGTTCCACCCGTTACCAATCCGGCACCGCCACCACAGGTTAACCCACCAATGGCTAATCCTCAGTTTCAGATGCCGCTCCGCAGAACACAAAACTCACCTAAATTTAGCAGAGATTCTCCTGCGCAGCTTCTGCGCTACCTCGAAGATGTCGACTTCCTCAGTACTCTCACTGCTCTTGATGACCGTGGCAAGATAAAAGCTGCAATCCACTATGCTGACCTCGAAGAAGCCGAGGTCTGGCAAACGCTTCCGGAAGCTGCTCCCGCGGCCGACGACTGGGATGCCTTCGTAGTAGCTGTTAAGGGTTTGTACCCTGGCTGCGAGGGTGATGACTGCTACTGCCATGCAGACTTGCAGTACCTCGTCGAAGAATATCAGTCCAAGCCTATGCGGAACCAGGATGACCTCGGAGAATACCAGCGAAAATTCGCTAAGATTTCCGCCCTGCTCATTAGAACTAAAAAGCTTGCAGAGACAGAACGGGATTCCATGTTCCTGAATGGCTTCCCGAGGGCCATCGCAGACCATATTCGTCATCGACTCTCCATAGTCCGCACCGACCTCCACCCTGATGATCTGTACCCGCTCGCAGAAGTCGTCAAAGCCGCCAAGTTCCTTCTGACAGGATCTGCTCTTCGTAGTGTGGTACCGATGATGGGTACCATGGCCTCGCCAGCTGGACCTCCCTCATCAGCTTACATGCCGCAGGTGCCACCTGCTGGTACTGTCATTAAACAGGAATACAACTTCCAGATGCAGCCTCCGCCGCAGCAACGCAGACCTGGCTGCGGCTTCTGTGCAGACCCCAACCACTGGACAAGGATGTGCATGCTCGTTGAAGTTTATATCCACGCTGGTAAGATCACGAGAGGTACAGACAACCGTCTCTATCTGGCAGACGGGAGCCAAATTCCATGTTTCCCTGAATGTAACTCACTGAGGAGGCTGTTGACTGCGTCATGGCTGACAGAGACCAGGCCAGCGCACGTGCTGCGACTCCTGCCGCTCCATGCAACGTGGCTGCGCAAGGCACCACTAACCTCTTCTGCATTGCTCATCCCGAAATTGACGTGCAGTTGGAAATCCAGCCTTCTGCCTTCTTAAACACTGTCCAAGATGCCGATGAACCTGTCGCAGACTTAGCTGACCCTGACTTCCAAGCATATGTCGCTCAAGCTTGGGCTACCTACCAAGCAGATAAAGGTAACAAGGGAGCAGTCATTCCTCACAGAAAGAAAGCCCACTTCGATGGAGTTGAAATCACAGCTCGACCCGCGGCACGTCCTGCCAACCCTCCACAAGTCAACCCGCACGCAGCCACTGTTGAAGAGGAAATCATTTCCCCTGGTGTTCAAAGTTCGCGTGCCGCTCGCCAGGCATCCGAGCCCTCCACACCTGCACCAACATCTACCGCTACAAAACCATATGTTCCTCCGACTAATCCGGCTCCAACGCCTGTGTGCAAGGACCCCGTTCCCGCGGCAATTGTTCCGCCACAGACGCCATACCCAGCAGCTCGCAATCAAAACCAGTACCGTTACTTGTTCCCTCTCGAAGACGAAGCTGCGCCCAAGCGTATCGTGGAGTGCATACTCGAAACCAGCGTTGCCATGCCAGTCAAAGAATTATTTGCAGTAGCCCTGGAGTTTCGCAAACAGTTCAGAGACATCACCATGGCAAAACGCGTCACCACAAACGAGATTGAGGTAGTTCATAGTGACAATGAAGAAGGAGTACAAGTGAATGAACTGACCGGCCGCGATCCTCAAAGAACCACGCGCGAATACGGAGACTGCATTATCTGCGGTGACGATGGCTCCATTGTAGCTCACCACACTCTGCCGCTCCGCTGCATCGAAGCCAAGGTTCCTGGGACCGACGTCACCATCAACTGCGTACTAGATTCCAGTTTGGAAATCGTCACCATGCCCAGGCGTGTTTGGGAAAAGATCGGGCTTCCATTGTGCTGCGATCATCTCATGACTATGATGTCTGCTAACATGTCTAAAGACACTACTGTAGGCGTACTAGAGAACCTGAAACTCGACTTCGGCGCTGGGCCAGTCATGCTACAGGTTCAAGTAATTGAACATGCCAACTTCGACATGCTCCTTGGACGTCCGTTCATTTGCCTTATGAGTGCAGTAACAAACGATTATCCCGACGGCGGACAGCGGATCACTCTCTGAGACCTGAACGACGGCCGCGAGTACACCTTGCCCACGTGCCCGTGGTGCGAGGGCTGTCCGCGCTGCAAGTGCGGCAAGCACTGCCATAGCCACCAAAGTATAGTCGAATGGGGTTTTTGAATATCGATGATCCACCTGTGAAGTACGGGTTTACCCTCGGAGTGACCAGGCTTCAAGACCGGGTGACAGGGGTTAAGTCCGAGTGGCCAAAGTCAAGGCCGAGAGACAGGGGCCAAGTCCGGTTGGACCGGAGTTGAGGCCGGAGGTTAGGGGCTAAGTCCGGAGGACCGGACTTAAGGCCGGGAGCGCGGGAACAAGGCCGGGAGCGTGGGAAACCGACCGGTGTTGGAGTGCACACAGGGGAAGCCGGTCCGGGGTTGGATCTACCTCCCTTGGTCTCAGCTTATGTGCTGTACCCTTATGCAAGCCGGGGAGAGGTCCAGGACAGGGGTCAGGGATAGCTTAAGGCTCGGCCTTAGCTATAGAGTAGTCTCGAGGGGTAGTACAGAGTTGAGGGTAATACTAAGTTGATATTCTGACTGAGGGTACTATGAAGTATGTACAGGGGTTAAATACATGAGGCCAGTCCAGAGTAAAGAACATGAAGCCGGACTTGTGAATAAGCTATTAGCAAGATGATTAGCAAGAGTGAGGATAGCCACAGAGGCTGTGCAGAGACTAATAACTAAAGTCCGGGTGACCAGCATACCGGGGTCAGACACAGGACTTGTACAGTAAGCAAAGTCAGATGAATGGGCTAGACTAAATATAGTACAAACAAAGGGAAACAGACCGGAGTTATGTCCGGGTGACCTGGACATGGACCTAGGAGGACCAGGGTGGAGCAACACAAGGCCGGGAGGCCGAAATGGACCGGAGATAGGGGTAAAACACCGGACTTGAGTTATGCAGGCTGGAGTTGAGTTATCTAGGGCCAGGATTGGGTTGTCTAGGCTGGACCAGGGCCGGAGTTGACCGGAGTTAGGGGCTAGGGGTCCGGACTGGGCTGAGTCTGAGTCCAAGAGTCATGGATATGACAGTATCCCCCTCTTAGGAACCAAACCCTTGAGGTTCCATAGGGAAATATGCTCAGAGGGTTATGCAGTGAGGTCGCATGACTAAGAGTGAGTCCGAGTGTGCACACAGTGCCAGGGGTGAGCCCGAGGGCTGGGAAACAGGACAGCAATGACTGGAGGTCCAGTAGTTCGGACCAGAATGGCATAAGCCGGGTTTGGGGTCAAGGGTCAAGTCCGAGGAGTGCTCCAGGAACCCGAGACTGGAGAAGCAACAACAAGGAGGGCCGGAGACCGGTCTAGGAGGCCGCCAGTTGGTTCTGCAGGCCGGGACAGGGCAAAGCCGAGTCTGGGAGTGACTAGACCGGCTGGACAGGGGTTTCCAGAGACAGTGAAAGCTGAGGCTGATGTCTCAGAGGGCCGGAGTTGCACTTCGGAGCTGGGTTAAGGCAAACCGAAGGCTGGGAATGACCAGGTAAGGCCTAGGGGTGTGCTTCAGGGCCAGGTCAGGGAAAGCCGGAGACTGAAGATGTGCAGGGGACCAGTAATGTCCAACTAATGTACCAGGAGTGTGCCACTAGGGCCAGAAGTGTGCTTCAAAGCCGGTTCGGGGTAACATGGAGGCCGAGAGGGTTCAGAGAGGTCCGGAGATGACCATAAGATGGTCCAGGGGTGTACCAGGTGCTGCTGAGTGACAGAGGAATGATGCAAAGGCTAGGTGGGTGCCAGGAAGGCCGGAAAACCGGTCCAGGAATGCACCAGTTGGACTGGGACTGCACTGCAGGGATATGGAGGGTCACGAGAAGTGCCGAGAAGGCCGGGTTTAGGTCCAAGGTCTGCTCCAGGGGGTCACAGGGTCTGAAAGTGTGTATCTACAGAAAAAGAAAACAGATAACAGAAAACCAAGAAAACATATGACAAGGAAACAGGAAACCGAGACAGAGACAGGGGTCAAAGCCGAAGGCTGAGACCGAGGGTGGCTCAGGCCGGGGGTGGCAAAAGCCAGAGACCAAGACTGGGAGTGGTGGAGCCAGTTGTGCTAAAGTGACTGGTCTGGGGAAAACAGCAAGACCGAAGACCGGTCAAGGGGACAGAAGGCTGGGAAGGCTGGGAACCGGTCTGAGGGCCAGAGAGGACCGGAAGGGGCAACCGGAGACCGGTCTAATGGTCAGGGAGGGTTAGGAAAGCCGGGTGGGGACCAGTCGGGAGCCAGTAAGGGCTAGAAGGGCTAGAAAGGCTATGGGGATCAGTCTCGACCTGGATGGGGCTGTAAGGCCAGAAATCCAAAGGGAGACCGGTCTGGAGTTGGGCTGGGCCGGAGCAACCAGCTGAAGGCCGGTCTGAAGGAGTTGGAGGGGTTTGGGGTGGCTAGAGGTGACCTGAGGTGCCTTCTAGCTGGTGGGCTGACAACCAGAGGCCAAAACGGTGTAGGCTGACAGGCTAACACTGAGACCGGGGTAACCAGGGGTAGTGAGGTGTGAACCCGAGGCTGGAAGTGGCAAGGCCAAGTGCAGAGCACCTTGGAAACAGGCTGGATGGGCTTCTGGAGGTCAGCGAGGGACTAGGGGCTGTCTACAACAGCTAGAGTTTGGTCTGGACAAGGACCAGAGGACCTAGCATATCTAGGCATGAACCGGGGACCAGCAGGTCATAAGACCGGTTCAATGAAGGCCTAGAGATGTCAATAGGAGGTGAGTCCGGGTGTTGAGTCTGGTTTAGGGGTGTCCGGAGTTGGTTGGAGGTGGGTTTTCCGGTGGCAAGAAGCCCGAGGGCCAAAAGTCATTGGAGGACCGGTTCAGGGGGTCTGGAGACCGGGTGAGGCCTAGGGGTTGTCCAGCCGAAAGGCTGAGAACAGGAGGCCGAGGCCAGTGAGACCGGTGAACACACAATCACTGAGGCCGAGGACTACTGAGATAGTGAGACCGGAGTACCAACACAGATGTTAGGGGCTGGGAGCAACCCAGGGCAGGTGGTTTGGGAGTGCTTTGGTATGCAAGGACTGGACCAAGGAACCGGGGACCGGTGTGCAGGGACCGAGTGGGGTTGTGCTGAGGGCACCAGAGAGGTAGCAGACAGGGGTTTGGAAGAGAGTAGGTCACTAGCGAGGTCCCTTATCCCCCTCTTAGGGTAGACTTCCCAAGTCTACAGGGGTACAAGGTGTGGGCTAGGACCACCGAGAAGAGTACTGGACAGGTAGTAGGAGTACTACCACCGGAGTTGCAAGTCCGAGTACTGAGAATGCTGAGACCGGCTTAACAGGTGTCAAGACCGGTTTCAGGAAGCTTTTTCAAGGCCGGAAAAGCTTAAAAACCGGAGATACAAGGCCGGCAGAGCAGGCCGGACTGGTACAGGGATAGTAAGGAGTGTCGGAGTCAAAGGTGAGGGTATGCAGGCCAGAACCAGAGCCCGAGAGGAAACCAGAAGGCCGGTGAAGACCGGCAGGCCAAAAGACAACCGGTAAGACCGGAGTTGGGAGAGTGGGTAGGACCAGAGTTCCAGAGTCGATGGTGGGGTGACAGTAGCAATGGTTAGGGGAAGGTGAGGGGTCAGCTGGTACCCGAAGGGGCCTCGCAAACATACAAGTTCCAGGGCGAGTGGGTGAGCTGGGAAACAGACTGGCAGAGTCAGGGGTTTGTCAGATGGGCCGAAGCCCGGGGTGTCTTGCAAGCAAATTCATGCTCCAAGGCAGGGTTGACATCAGGGGGGTTAGCAAACTTTTAGTACTAGGTGGGGATAGGTGACTGCACTACACTCGGCCACCAACGGGTGCCTATTGAGTGGGCTAGTCGGTTCCCTACAACCAAGACACTTCAGTTCCTAACGGGTTGACAAGGCCGATTAAACAGGGGTCGGAGACCGAGAGAGAACCAAAGCTGGGTCCACCAAGGACCGGAAAGAGGTGCTAGGTCAAGACCATAGCACTGGGGTAGAGGACAGGGGTGGTTCCGGGAGGAGGGAGAGGCCCGAAGGCCAAATGAGTGACAGAGGAGTAGCATAGAGCTACCCAAGGGGTATCAAAGGCCGAGGGAGGCCGGAGATGGGAGACCGGCCAAAAGAAGGAAGTCCAGAGTGAGCAAGACCGGTCAGGGGCCATGAGGAGGCCTGGAGATGAACACTGGAAAAGAGAAAGAAAGCCGGAATCAGCAAGACCGGTCAGGGGCTCTAAGGAAGTCCAGAGATAACAGGCCAGACAAGGGCTGACAAGGCCTAGTGCAGGAGGGAAGACCGGAACTCAGGAGACCGGTCATAAAGGAGTCTGGAGGTGGAAAAAACCGGACACAAATAGGGGGACCGGAGTTAGCAAGTCCGGTCCAAGGCTACAAAGCCAGGTTGAGGCCGAGGGACTGGCAGGACGAGCCAGGCCACAAGGGGACCGGAGTTGGTGAGTCCAGACCTGGGCTGTAAAGCCGGGTGAAACCAAAGGCCTGGCAGGACAAACCAGGGGGGACTGCTAAGGGGAACAGAGTAATGCACTAATTGATTTGTCTCTACTGAGACCACCAGTTTGGCTTCTGGTGTACCGGAGTACCAACTTGTTGACCCAGTTAGGATCCTGGGGTGGACAGAGGACAGGGAAAGGACCGGAAATGAGGTCAGGGACCGGGATAGGGGCCGGAGGACCAGCAGACCGGTCCTAGACTGAAAATCGGGGGTCAGGAGCAAGTCCAAAGGGCTAGCATGCCCAGGGGGTGCCTCTAAGTGAAAAGTGAGGCCGGCAGAGAGGTCAGGGACCGGGCTAAGGCCCAGAGGGCTGGCAGACCGGTCCTAGACTGAAACAGAGGTGTCACGTGCTAGCTAAGACCACCAGAGCCGAGGCCCAGTGCAAGTCCAAAGGACAAGCACCACCCCAAGGCCGAGGTGACTAGTGCAGCACTGGGACAATGGATGGGAGACCCAGGAGGGGTCTGTAAGGAACAGAAAAGGTCTGAGGGGAGCCAGGACCGGTCCAAACCTAGTAACAGGTCTAGACAAGTCCGGGTGAGGTGGCTGAATCAAACCAGGGCCGAGAGGGCCAGTAACAAGGGGCAGGAGGCCGAGGGAAGTGGCAAACCGGCTCCAGGCAAGTCCGGGTGAGTGTGGACAAGCCAACCCAGGGCCGGACAGGCCGGTGACAGACAGTTTGGAGACCGGAAGGGGGTCCCAGGCTCCAAGGCCGGTGTAGCAAAGGCCGAGGGTGGAGACCGGACCCAAAAACCGCTGAAGCCGAGTGCCGATGGGGAACCAGGGAAGGTGTTGAGGGCCAGGACTGGCCAAGTCCAGGCCTGGGGGTTGCACCGGAGGTGCACAGAGGTCCGAAGACCAATATCAGGGAGTCAGGAGGTCAAATGAGTGATGAGATCCCAGTGTCCAGTACAGTAGGACTGGACAAAGACAGCTGGGCTAGAGTGCTGGGATGACTGAGGTAAGGACTGTGGTGAAGACCGGGGTGACCAGCCAGAGGTCAGAGACAGCTCGGGGGAGCTAACAGAAGTGAGTCCGGTTGTTGAGGCCGGCTCAGGGGCAAGTCTGGAGAGTAACTCCGACTTGGAAGTGGGCTCAGGCATGAACCCAGGTTGGTGGTGAGTCCGGATGGTGAGTCCGACTCAGGGGCTGACATGGCCGGTCCGGAGTCAGGAGAAAACGAGGGGCAGGCAGGGCAGGAGTAAGGGAATGGATGCATTAAGTTTGACTACTAAGGACATAGTGTCAGGGGTAATGCAAACCGGGGGTGTGCAGAGTGCTGAGGGTCACTGGTTACCTCTCTGCTTTAGCAGAGGTCTCCGGGTTGGGCTCCAGAGTCAGATGAGAGGTATTCCGATGAGTCCCAATGGGCAAGGTCATGGGTAGGGGCTCTAGAGCAGGACCTAGACATGATGAAGTGACTTGCACAAGTGTGAGTCAGAATATACTGTGAAGTACGGGTTTACCCTCGGAGTGACCAGGCTTCAAGACCGGGTGACAGGGGTTAAGTCCGAGTGGCCAAAGTCAAGGCCGAGAGACAGGGGCCAAGTCCGGTTGGACTGGAGTTGAGGCCGGAGGTTAGGGGCTAAGTCCGGAGGACCGGACTTAAGGCCGGGAGCGCGGGAACAAGGCCGGGAGCGTGGGAAACCGACCGGTGTTGGAGTGCACACAGGGGAAGCCGGTCCGGGGTTGGATCTACCTCCCTTGGTCTCAGCTTATGTGCTGTACCCTTATGCAAGCCGGGGAGAGGTCCAGGACAGGGGTCAGGGATAGCTTAAGGCTCGGCCTTAGCTATAGAGTAGTCTCGAGGGGTAGTACAGAGTTGAGGGTAATACTAAGTTGATATTCTGACTGAGGGTACTATGAAGTATGTACAGGGGTTAAATACATGAGGCCAGTCCGGAGTAAAGAACATGAAGCCGGACTTGTGAATAAGCTATTAGCAAGATGATTAGCAAGAGTGAGGATAGCCACAGAGGCTGTGCAGAGACTAATAGCTAAAGTCCGGGTGACCGGCATACCGGGGTCAGACACAGGACTTGTACAGTAAGCAAAGTCAGATGAATGGGCTAGACTAAATATAGTACAAACAAAGGGAAACAGACCGGAGTTATGTCCGGGTGACCTGGACATGGACCTAGGAGGACCAGGGTGGAGCAACACAAGGCCGGGAGGCCGAAATGGACCGGAGATAGGGGTAAAACACCGGACTTGAGTTATGCAGGCTGGAGTTGAGTTATCTAGGGCCAGGATTGGGTTGTCTAGGCTGGACCGGGACTGGAGTTGACCAGAGTTAGGGGCTAGGGGTCCGGACTGGGCTGAGTCCGAGTCCAAGAGTCATGGATATGACACCACCAAACGGTCAGGGAGAGCCTACTAAAACGTCCTGTTTCCTATTTAGCCGCTGTTATCCATTCCTCAGTCCTACAGTCTCATCATTAGCCTTTACTTCGACGAACTTCTCTTCGCCCGTGGCACCCGTACCGTGGAACATACCCACTGGAATACCCTCGCCTGCTTTCACTTTCCTCTCTTCCACTCAGACAATACTAAACCCCTCTGCTATAGCCACATTCGGCAGCGTTTATCAACTAGATCCTGCAGTTCACACCCTCGTTTACAAGCCGGTTGCCAAGAAGGTTCAGACGGTACCTGCCCCGATGGCAGAAGAATACCGCATCGTGCACAGCCTGCCTGACGACCCGCTCGCTGGTCTCCAACCACTTCCAACCCATCCACCAGACTTCGCTCCGGGCATCCGCTTCACTGCCGAACGGGCCGTGGAACTTGACCTTGATCCTGCAGATTGGCTTTGGCCAGAAGAACTTAAACTCGTAACCTGGCTCATTTCGGTCCATGAGCTCGCATTCGCTTGGGACATTACAGAGCACGGACACCTAGATGAATGGTATTTTCCACCAGTAAAGATTCCTACGATTCCGCACACGCCTTGGGTCCAATGCAACATCCCTATCCTGAACGCGATACATGTCCAGGTCATAGACATGATTAAAGATCGCATCAAGTCCGGCATGTATGAACCTTCTACAGCGGCTTACTGCTCCCGCTGGTTCTGCGTAGTAAAGAAAGACGGAAAGTCTCTTTGCCTTGTACATGACTTACAGCCCCTGAATGCAGTGACCATTCGCGATGCGTCCGTTCTGCCCTTCGTAGAACATCTCGCAGAATCCTTTGCTGGATATGTGGTGTATGCGATGATGGACCTCTACTCCGGGTATGACCAGCGCGCACTCCACGTCGATTCCCGCGACCTCACCACCTTCGGTACCCCCCTCGGACCACATCGGCTTACTACTCTGCCGCAGGGTCATGCGAATGCGGTACAGGTATACCAGGGAGATACTGCATTTGTGCTCCAGGATGAGATCCCACACCATACCCTGCCTTTCATAGATGACGTCCCCGTGAAATCCAAGACCACCCGCTATCAGCGCGCAGATGGCTCCCATGAGACTATCCCAGAGAATCCTGGGATTCGGAAATTTATCTGGAATCACTGTATAGTTGTTAACTGTATCCTTCAGCGTTTGCAGAACATCGGAGCCACCGTCTCGGCAAAGAAGTTCGTGCTAGCCGCTCTGTCTGCTGTGATCATTGGCCACAAGTGCACCTTTGAAGGTCACATTCCTGAAGAAAGCAAAGTGCAGAAGATCTGTGACTGGCCCAAGTGCCGCAACCTGACACAGGTCTGTGGTTTCCTTGGTGTCTGTGGAGTGCTACACATCTTCATCAAAGATTTCGCCAAGATTGTGTGGCTGCTAGTCACGCTCACACGGAAAGACGTACCATTCACATGGGACGAAACACAATGCACTGCCATGCAACGACTCAAGGACGAAATTGTAAAGTCCCCTGCACTCCAAAGGATTGACTATGAGTGCGGTCGTGAAGTAATTTTAGCAGTTGACACATCGGTCATCGCAGTTGGCTACATCCTCTACCAGCTCGGCGAAGATGGCAGGCGGTACCCGAGTCGCTTCGGGTCCATCACCCTCAACGAAGTGGAAAGCCACTACTCCCAGGCCAAGCTTGAGTTGTACGGTCTCTTCCACGCGGTACGCATATACATCTTCAGTCTTGCTAACTTCACTGTGGAGGTAGATGCGAAGTATATTAAGGGCATGATAAATAACCCAGATCTGCAGCCTAACGCAACGATCAATCGCTGGATCGCTGGTGTCCTCCTTTTCTCGTTCAAACTCATCCACGTTCCTGCGGACAGGCATGCCGGCCCTGATGGCTTATCCCGCCGTCCGCGGTCGGAGCTCAACCCGCCCGAGGACGATGACCATGAGGATTGGCTAGACCGTTTCTACTCTTTCTCTACACAGGTCATCCCAAGGGATTCTGGACTGTCGGGACTAGAAGGAGAGACCCAGCGCTTTGTAGCAGTAGTGTTTCGTGACATGCGTGGCGTGGTCCGCGGGGTAGTACTGGCAATGCAAGCAGTGCGAGTGGTATACGTAGTTCGTGCGCGGCAGAGTGCGAGATGTGCAGTGTAGACAAAGTGGAAAAGAAACTCGTGGTGACCTTCCGAGTGCCAAAAGGTATCATTCTGTACCTAAGTACAGGGTTTTATAGTCCGGGCAAACCCGGAACCTAAGTAAGACAGGCTACAGTAAGGGAAAGCCGTGCAACAGCATGTACACAGAAGACAGGCCAAACAGAGGCCAAGGGTGTACTACAAGCACTAAAAGAATAGAGACCATGATAAAAAAAAGAGTCCAAGGAAAAACAACAACTGGAGCACAGCGGCCGCGGGTATAGCATTGCGCGAGAAGGAGCGAGGGCGTGGGAAGGTAGCGCGTGAACAATGGCGAACGCGAGAGGGGAGCGGACGTAACAGTAGTCACGGAATGGTTAATGATAGGGGCTTACACGTCCAGGGAATGTGGATTCCTCACACCGTCATCATTCAATGGCTCGTCTGTCAGCTCTGTCAAGCCATCCTCGAGTATTTCGGCTCATATGGAGTGCTCCAGAAAGCGGAAGGCAGACGACGATGATGATCAATCTGTTGTATCGGGTGCTCTTTCAAGCACTGCGGGTTCAACTGCCTCATCAGCACGAAAGCAACACACAGGGAACATGATACTTGAACGAGTGGAAGAGGAAGTTGGAGGTATCCATGGTACAGTCCACTCGCATATGACCACCATCACTCATGCAATCACATCCCTTGCAGAGTCACCTGTGCCTGTTCAACCTGCGGCCAATCCCAAGCCCGATTTCCACCAAGACCCAGTCCATCTGTTGGTGACCGAGGTGACACAGAAGCTGTTGCTGTTGGACATGGATAAGTTCTTGCCAGCTGACATTGTCAGGATTGCAAATCACTTCGAGGGAAATGTTGCCCATGTCAGTCTGTACTTATCATTTGCTAGTGATCCTGACCGTATGGCTACAGTTCGGCATGCATGGCTTGAGGCGAAGCTCAATGAGATTGGGAGATGTTTGCAATAGTTGTTGTACTTGCAGCTTGTAGTGTTCATTTTTACCTTTACATTTGTTGCAATATCATCTGCATTTTGGTTCTCAAAGTCTACCGCTGGAGACTTGAAAAGAAATGCATTTTGGATCATACGGGTAGTGTTACATAGAGGGAAATGATGGTATATAAATGCTAATCCGCGATGAACTCTCCCCTTCGTACTCGTTTGGCAATGTAACTACTCCAAATGCTTTGCGCGATTGCACCCCACCTCTCCGACATCCAAAGGCATTCTGCGGCAGTTGGAACGCCATCAGCGATCACACCAATCACCTCTTCTGACTCATCCGGCAGCGGAGGTGGTACGAAGCCTTCAATGTCGTCTAATTCCAATGGATCATACATGCAGATGATGTTGTGAATGCAACACAAAGTGGGAGGGATATGGGCCTGGATGTCCATGCCATACTCTGGAGGCATGACAAGAATTCGGAAGCACTGTTTGATGACTCCGATTATCTGTTTGATCATGTTTCGAAGCTGCGCATGGTGAAGGTCATAGCATTCCTCGGCGTTTACTGGTCTGTAAATTCCAATGAATTATAAGTAAATAAAAACACCGATAGCAATACTTACCATATGTGCGCATGGCCCCATTCTGCAAGATGGTATCATTGCCCTCGGAATGGAGTTAGGAGTTGGGGGCAATTGGGGAACCCTGCATCAGCAAGGTAGTACTTGCCACCCAGAATAGCGAGATCGCTCAGCTGTGCATTGTGATAGACCGATGAGTCAGCCGCAGATCCCTCCCACCCACTAAGGACATATGTGAAGTGCATATTGAAATTGCAGCAGAGCAGGCAATTCTGGGAGGTGAAACCTTTGCGATTTTGCATTGCATCCCTTTCCTCTGAACTGGGAGCACACGCAATGTGCGTCCCATCGATTGCACCGATAGCATCAGCGAAAAATGGGAAAAATTTGGGGTTATCACAAATAATTGGGTGGATGGGGGCATCACTGCGTGGCAATCGTACATACTTGCTGTATATATCACGAGACAAGAATGCGAACAGAATTTTTTTGAAGTACCTGGAATGACGATTAGTCCACCAAAAATGGCACGGTCGAAGACTTACTTGGAGATTGTGCTGTTCGACCTTTGAAAATGTTCACCTACATGTCTGATGGACAAACCAGTGACAGAGGTATATAGAAAGATCGCGAGTTGCTCTTCGAGCGTGACGTGTTTGGAAGGACCGATTCCATGTTGTTGGAGCTCCCACAATAAGATGTCAAATACATGCTTGTGAACCACGAGCTCTGTACGAATTCGCTCGGGATGGCTGTTCAACAATTCAGCTACCCATCCACTCCCAGTCAGGATTGACATGTGGTATGGGATCGGGTCAGCATGCCGCGTCGCTTCCGCAACGGCCTGTAGAGTATCTGCCAACACGAGTAACAGGGATAAGAGTTGGAGGTGATGGTGGATGAGGATAAGAATGAGAAGTTTGCAGCGTCGATAGTGGTCGTCATTGATGTTGATGTGCCTTTCATCGTTCTCGTCATCTGCAGCATCAGGAGGGTCCCCACCGATCAGGTTCCCAGATACACCCGACTCGTCAGCCATGCTAGTTGTGGTTGCGGTTATCGATATCACCTATGTCTCCTCCTAAATTGGAGCTCCGCTTGAACTCTGTATGCTTATGTCATGAAGGCCTGGGACTTTTTTTTGGGTTTTTTCACCTGGATTCTTTGTGGGACTTCATTACCGAACTAGCTCTATAGTTGTCCGTATGCCCGTCCATCACTGCCACGGGATAGGTATCGGTAGTTGCTAAGAGCTGCGAGGAGCTGTGTGCAATGAACGTGAGTTGTCATGAGGTACTGAGGTCATTATATTCATCGGAACGGCTACTACAAATGTCATCGCTGGGCTTCTGATGTCGCAGCATCGGCAAACTGAACGCTAAAAGCATACCGGTCCACGCACAAATCACATATACCTTGCCATATACGTGGCCACGAGTCTACGACTTATCATTCCTAGGTTGACCCATCCATTTGCTTTGCTGGTGGTGCTGATAGACACAGCCAATTATCAGAACGCAACATCGACGCAGTCATCTGCTCCGATGCAAACGGTATGTGGTTCGCTGCAAACTCTTCTCGGACTCGTTGAATTTCCATCTTGACCTCATGCACCTGCTCCCGCAGCTTGATTGCTTCGCTTTGGGCAAGACCGAGAGCTTGATCCGCGGCTGCTGCGTCATACTGAAGAGATTGCACCGGTATGTTGAATGTCTAGCAATAGGAACCTGTATTTATTTGTCCACCACTGTGGCCACTTGCTGAAGTCTGAAGGGTTGTTCTAACGCAGATCCGGCAAACCGGTTAACGAGTTGTTTGCATGAATTCCCCGTATTTAGCCTGGAAGCGTGATCTCTATGTGTGTTCCATTCAGCATAGTCCAGGCGACGAGGTTAGCGGTCACAGCAAGTGGATCTAATTGCTGTGAGACTGGGGATTGGAAGCGGGTGAGGTGAGGGGCAGTCACAGAAGCACTATCAACATCATCCGGAAAACGCACGCTATGCAGACAGCCATGTGTACATCAACGTTGGTCGTGCCGGGCACTCGTGCAAACGAGCGGGCCGACATCCCAAGAATGGCGCAGAAATTTGGAAGGTGGCGGTGGTGGGAACGAAAAGAGCTGCCAAGCCTGAGGCCTGAAGCTTGAAGAACCACCGCCCGCAGCGCTCATGCCCGTCGCCCTCCAATTTACCCTGACCCCGTTCCGACGAGACACGCCCTTTCAGTTGACTTCTTTTCCACCAAAATGCGAGTGACTCGGCCAAGGTATGAGGGCATCCATGATTCATCAGTCCAACCAGTGGTGTGCGTGTCCACGCGTGTATATAGATCGAGTGTTAGGCGCCCACATGCAATAGCGGCAAGTTTTCATAAATGTAGGTATTCATTCTCCTACCAGTTCACTTTCCTATCAAGTTGCACGTGGGATTACCTGTCGTCGTACCAAAGTATGTCGTTTCAGTGCTTTGTGCGTCGACATTACTGAACTCCATCACCGCTGCGCTTTCGGTGCGATCCCTATCGACGCCACGGATGTCAAGCGCGTTGGTGGCAGGGAGCCACAAGCTGTATGTGGCGTCTGCTATTCCAATGTGAGCTAAACACAGCCAGTGGAAAGATTCCATCCATACGTTGAATGTCTGGCGTTCTGATTCTGATTTGTCTACCGATGTGCGTGATCATCGGATTTCCAACAGTGTTCAGTACACCGGCAAATATCTGCTCTCCGATTCGGGCTGGAAACGGTGCGGCACCTCACCATCCTGTGAACACGCGGTGAGCTGTTTTTGCTTCGAAGTGTAAACCTGACCAGCGGGGCGACAAAGTAGTAATTGCGGTGACTCACAGCCATCCAACAAACAGATGTATTTTTCTTGAAAATCGGGGAGGTTACCAAATCTATTTGTCAAACTCAGACTAGAAGTGGTGATTCTGAAAGAGATGGTACGTCGATCGTCTTTCGGTTTTTCGATCTGCACTGGCGACACTAGGCTATGGCGTCCGTTCCCCTCCACCTTGGAACTGCAAATGCCTAAGTCGTAGTTTACGTGACCCGGATCCGGAGCACTCTGTTTTTTACTGATCACTCTCCAGGTGTATTATACCCACCCAGAAACACGTCCCATATGAAGCTGTACCCACTAGAAGAGGAGCTTCAATACAGCTCAGTGATCGATCACCATGGAACGTTGACCTCTATCACAATGCAGTCGTCCCGCAGCGAACTTCCTTGCCAACCGGCATCGGAAATGCGTTGCTCGCACACCGTCTCGAGTACATAAAAAGGCTCCAGTGTTGGTGAGATGATGCCCCAAACAGAACATGTACATCCCCCAAACGGTTCAGCTTCAGGCTCAGTCGCTGGTTACTGATCCATCCCCTCTCGCCAACACAAAGTTCATTCTCGATAGCACGAGTGTGGCGGGCCTTTTAGGTGGAGAAGAAGCGATGTCCACAGTGGCATTGGCCCAAATTTACGATAGAAGGAAGTGGCTCGGTTGGTATAACACTCCAGGTGGGAATGTCGCTCTCCTTTCCGCGGAAGTGACTCAGTGCTTCCGCAGGTTCATACATCATCGGAAAACGCTTTCGACGCCTTGCACACTCAATCATCCCTGATTCGCATGTCAATCCCGGATCGGGTACCGGCTCTGAAACGGTTCACATCGATCCCGCCCTGTTGCTCCAGCACGACGGCTGGTCTAAAGGGCCTGGATTCCAAGGAATCTACTCTGGGACCTCCATGCAAGTGACGGGTCCTTTAGCGTCTCTTCTCATGAAGAAATGTATCAGGATGTCTGGCACCGAGGTCGAAGGCAGAGCGACACAGGCTGTGAACGTCACCGTTGTCACACTTGACCAGAATCCTGATCTTCAACCGCGGATGAGGTTTCGCCATTCCCCTCCTCTCTGCGCCATTATACCCATCATTATCAGCCTGGCCACATGTACTATGTGTGGCTTATACTGCGAGTGGTATGCGTTCTCCATGATCCTGCTCGGGATTCTTGCCAGGGGATTGACCTGCGTCTTTATCGGTTCCGGGGAACTTGTTTTTGACCACCCGAAGTCTGCGGAGGGCTCTCCTCCCGGTGACGGTATCCTGGGCTGCGACCACGAACTGGTTCTGTTAAAAGGGAACGAGTACGTGGTCAATGCTGTCACGCGTGGAAGGTTTTCCTTTCGCTTCCAGTCTCGGCACGCTTGTCACATGGTTGAATTGTGTTCCTTCTTGCTCATCGCCCAAGCGATTGCGCAATTGATCTGCGTTCCCCAGAGTAACCTCTTCGGCCAGTTGATGTTTGTTGTTTCCATTGCCACATCTTGGGTGTATAACCTGTGGTTCTTATCTTTCGATAAGGCAGGAATTCGACAGGAGATCTTTCGCAGCGTTCTAGGTTCGCCCAAGCTCGAAAAATTCGTCTTTCCCAATCGCTCCAGCGCGATAGTATCACTTCTCCTCTTGTCTGGCGATAACCAGAAGCTTTCCGGTGATTCGGAGAAATTGAAAAAGATAATGGATGCCCTCCTGCCGTCGGGTGCTTTGGTGTGGGAGACATGGAAAAAGATCGTTATCCAACGTCTCCAAGACGGACTACCCCTCCATTTTGAGGAAAGTGACTGGAACCGTCAGGGTTTGACCTTGGAACCCGATAGGTTGTTATTGGAGACTCTGTTGAAAGATGCTGAGGCGGCTTACGTCGCTCTCAGCAACGGCCAGTAATGTCGCTCGCTACCATCATCCTCTGCGCCCGTCTTCTTCTATTTATTCTAGCTCCCTTACATCCTGTATCTGTTTCTGTATTCTTACCGTAGGCTTGTACAGACGCTATGATATAGTGCAAAATGCACACTTCGTTGAGGTTCCGGCATATCGTGGATGATACCGCAGCACCCATCTTCTTCACCCAGGTCCAACGCATCCAAGCCGGCACATCCTCCGACCATGAACATACTTGTATCGAGTAGGCAGCAGCGTACAAGGCGCAGGGATGCCGATGCTGCACCTGTACTTTTCAGCGGTATTGTCTCGCGTCGAACACGAAAGGCTTGGAAACCATGAAGTGTGAAATGAAAACCGTAGATAACGGAATAATGGACCACGACGAATCTGTAGACCGGAAGCTGTGCAAAGGAGTAGACCGGGACGCTAGACATATCGCAAAGACGACATACATGCGTAGGTTCCAATCGTTGTCAAGCAATCCGGGATGCCGAAAGACACGCAATCATGGATGCTGCCAACGTTTCAAAACGATTCACGCTCTCAGATTACCCCGGTAAGGTCTCCGAAAGCACCTGTTTCGGCCATCTTTTGTCGTCACCAACATTTTTCGGTCGAAGTACGTATAGCTCTCCCGAAAGCTCGTCTGTCGTTGCTGCGGGGTGGGATCTGAGATCTGAGTGCTGTGTGCCGCGTGTCCTCCGCGTATGGCTGTAAGCTCCGACCGCTCCGACAAATCTTTCTGTCAGAAGACGCGTTGGCCAGGCCAAGTGCACAGCCACGAGCCAGGACCTCTTTGGGAGGGGTTGATTTACCGTTCCGTTCGGAGTCTATTGTTAGGTTGACGGTAGAGTTTGTGAGCTATTCACTTATTGGCCTCTCCTGAGCTCCTAATTTCTGCTCCGTGGGTAGAATTCGTATGGGAAGTGTCTTCCCTGAAGTTCCTGAAGGCAGAAGAGCGGAATTATTATGGGATTCGATGATCTACAGCTTGCCACGATGCCAACGTCAAACGGTAATCTCATTCTCAGCCAACACATGGGCCACAGCAAGAAGCTGTAGGAACTTACACATAAGTTATAGCACCGCAGCAAGCAGGTACGCCTATCCCGACATGCACGAGATCGCTGGTCTGGTTGGCTGGCTGGCATGTCACATGGAGTGGCGTTTGGTCGGGGAGTCAATTTCCTTGGTTTGTGTGAGGAACCCCGATAATTCCTGCCTCGCCTACAGGCTCTTCGTCTCGAATTAGAGACGACGGCGGAGGATACGAGTTTGATTACCCTCGTGGTGAGACGCGCCTCGCCCTGTGATGCGTGCCATACCATGGATTAGGTGAGATGTATCCCAACTATGTATTTGCCTTGTACTAACTTTTTCTTGTCAACACAGCCATATTCCTCTTTCCCCGGAAGAACGTCTGATGCATTCCCATGCGTGCTTGAGCGCGAATTTGTAAGAAGCTGTATTGCGCAGTGTTCGAAATTAGATTTGGGGTAGCTTCCTCAATGTGTATGTGACGCGATAACCTCCTCATTCCCGAAAATTTAGTGGCATCTACTAATTTTCAGAGTGGGAAAAGATATAAAAAGCCACCGTGCCAAGTGCAATGTACAACCTCTCACTCTCAACATGTCCGCCAATGAAACCTGGCAGGCGTTTCAACTCCAGGCCAGGTCGTCGGTCAACTGCTCACTTCCATTAGCCAACTCCACCTTTGTCTTGAATAGCACGGCTATGGCGGGCTTGCTAGGCGGAGAGGAAGCCACGTCTACGGTCGCTTTGACTCAAATTTACGACAGAAGAAGATGGTTGGGCTGGTATAACTCTCCAGGTAGGAACTACGATCTATCTTATCGGATCGCTAACTTATGGATACGGCCGTAGGCTCATATGTTATGGGAAAGCACTTTCGACGCCTGGCACGCTCGGCAAAGGTGGATATTGTATACGACAATGGTTCTGAATCGGGTACTGCGTCTCGGTCCCAAACGGTACATATCGATCCCACCTTGTTGTTCGAACACGAAGGCTGGTCCAAAGGTCCTGCGTTTAAAGGGATTTTCTCTGGCACTTCTATATACGCCACAGGACCCTTAGCCTCCCAGCTTATAAAGAAGGCCACCAAAGAGGACTGCCGAAAAGTCGATGGCAGGACTACTCAACCTGTAAATGTCACTGTCGCCATCCTAGAGCAGGTTGATAGTCTTCGTCAGCAGATGACGTTCAACCATCGCTCACCTCCCCTTGCCATCATACCCATTGTTGCCAGCCTGACGACGTGTCTCACATGTGGGTTGTACCACCAATGGTACGCTTTCTCGATGATTCTTGTCGGCATCCTTGCCAGAGGATTTGCGTGCCTCCTTATTGGCTCTGGGAATCTAGTTTTTGACCACCCCAAGCCTGCGGAAGGCTCGCCTCCTGGTGATGGTGTCTTGGGCTCAGAGCAGGACTTCGTTTTGTTGAAAGGAAACGAGTATGTTGTTAATGCTGTCACACGTGGAAGATTCTTCTTTCGCTTCCGGTCGAAATATGCTTGCTGCATGGTTGAATGGTGCTCCATCCTACTCATCGTCCAGGCCATTGCGCAGCTGGTCTTCATTCCCCAGAGTAAACTCTTTGGACAGCTGATGTTTGTCGTCTCTCTCGCCTTTTCTTGGGCGTACGACCTCTGGTTTTCCTCCTTTGATAAGGGGGAGGTTCAAGAAGCTATCTTCCAACAGGTTCTTGGTAAACCTAGCCTCATCAAATTCGTGTTCCCCAACCGTGTCAGCGCGGTGGTATTCCTTCTTCTCGTCTCGAACGACAACCCCAGAACTTCAGGCAATCCGAGAAAATTGAAAAAGATAATGGACATTTTTCTGCCGTCGAACTCTGAAGTGTGGGAGATATGGAAGGATACTATTACCGAGCGACTGAAGAACAGACAAGCACTCCAGTTCAGCGATACTCACTGGAACCGTGAGGAATTACCTTTGGAAGACGATCGGAAGTTGTTGAAGACCCTGTTCGGGGATGCCAAAGACGCTGAGAAGGCTTATGCTATTTTCAAGAGCCACGATGCAGGAACAATCGCCTGATGAAGGGACGGAACTCCATGGACTGCTAGCTTAGCCATGTCTTGGTTAGATGTTACTATGATTCCCTGTATACGTGCATCTTTATGTTTCGGGTCTCCTGGTTGTCGCCACCTACTTACTCAGTTTCTCTAGAACCTGGTATCCGTGTCCATCCATATATGCTGAGCACTTAGATGTTTGTGTTCGTCACCACTACACATCATAGTAACATAGTAATGACACCCCTCCCTCAGTATCGTATCGGATCTACCGGCTCTAAGTGCATCAAGTTGCAACAAGCAGTCGTTGTACACCTCCTTCACGTGATCTTACTAGAAGACGGTACGTTCTAAATATCGGGACACTTCGGGTCGAAGAACTACAGTCCGTCTAACCCCTCTGTTGCATCTGGCCATCTGAAGGACACATAAACCGGTAAGGCACATCACCACTATACCAATTAGAACCTTCCCTATGCCCCCCTTCTACTTTACCCCTTCAAAGGACTCTGTCGCCGCGGACTTCACCATGCTTGGTATGTACTAGCATGCCTGAACCCGGACTCTCGGGCTCCGGGAAGGCAGCTTGTGCGGTACACAAATTATTTGGGCGTCAGGGACATCCCGGCCCATTGGAATCTGGGAATTCGAGAGATTGTTTCGGGAGAATAACAACCCCACTAGCACCTAAGCAGATTTCGGTGGACATTTTCGGTAGTTGTGGGTTTGTAAGTTAACACTTGCCATAGAATGTTAGGTGACCAACATTTAGATAGATGCATTCAATACTAACTTACAATGGACAAGAGCCCTCGTGCCCATTTACCGCTTCGAAGCACACAACTTGCGACAAGAGGGTAGTAAAGACACTGCAAGTTGAAGAATTGCAGGTCCGTCTAATCCTTGTGTGGATTCGAGCATTCCGAGTGTCTGGTGTTGTGAGTGGCAGTCATCCGAAGGGCAAATGAGTTAGTAAAACGTGGCATGGGTTGCAGCCAGGCCACTTGCAGGGACACAGTAAGTGTTTTCGTCACTACTCCTTGAACCTGTTCTCATTCTGGGTGGACCGATCATTGAAGTGATCAGAGATGCTTCATCGTCTGCTACACCCTCCATTAAAAATGACATCCCGAGACATCTCGTTGAGTAAATCAGTCCACAGTAGGTAGGGCAATTTGTACATAGACTACATAAATTTGCAGCTGTGTGACAACCGAGACAGATGCATCCGCCCTTAGTCCCAACAAGGACTCACTCAGTCAAGTGTTAGAGCCCTCGAAGTTACCACCATCAACGTCATGATCCTCTTGTACAGGTTAAACTTTGTCAGACGCTTCCACACCCACTATCCGGTGTTTGCTGAACAATCGATGTGGAGGGTGGTTCAGGGCTTGTGCTCGAAGCAGTCTCCTGGGTACCAACAGTATAATTGTAATTGTCTCTGGACAACACGGTTTGCCCTGCAGCACGGGCAGCAAGCCATAATTCATATTTCGATATACCTGCGCGCGCATCCAGCATGATCCTGGAACAATATGTATTTAACAATTCATGTAGACACCGTAAGCCAAACGACACCACTTACCGCTGCAGGTGGGCCATATCGTCATCCAGTTCTACACGTGGCGTTCTTTTAATAATCTCTGCAATTTCGCGCGCACCCTCGCGAGTAGGGACATCCAACGTCACCTCGGAGTTCGCGACCTGAACAATGTTAGATGACACAGGCAGACGCAAGCGTTGGCTTACTGTAGCTAATCGTTGGCTCACTTCTGAGTAGATTCCACGCCAATACAGCCACAAGACCTATAATCAACGAACAATCAGATTCCAGGGGTTGTGACTTGGGGGTGGTCTTGCCTTTCCTGTTATGTCTTCCTCCAGCGCTAGTTGTTCATCTTCGTCCTCTGTTGTTTGGAGTGTCGTTTCGAGTGCCTCTATTTCTTGTACTGAGGAAGGAACGCCAGCCTTTCTGCGGTGTCAGGAGGTGAGCTACAGAACGACAGAAGATGGTACCAACCGTGTCGTAAGTAGTGGGGTCCACTTGACCTGTTTGCCTAGAACCAGGACACGAGGAAAGCAAGGGTGAAATGCAAAAAATGCGAGGAACAAGTACTCACTGAATACCCTCGGACACATCAAGGAGGGTGGCACGGATGTGTTCAAGTAACTTATATGTAGTCATTAACATTGGCCACAGCTTCTTCCAGCTGAGGGTGAAACTTACCCCAAAGCTAAGAGTCCGTGATATATCCTTTACCTCACTTTGTGTCTGTCGCTTGTCGTAAAGGGAGCCTTCGCCAAGTTTTGTGCACTTCTTGAGCAAAGGGGTCGCTCGCCGGCTTCTCATCGCCGAAGGGAGCCTTTCGAATAACGTTATCTTGCCAAGCTGTATTTCGACCGTATAAACAAGCTCAGTATCAAAAAAACAGCGTTCGCGCACCCAGTTTTTCAGGGGCTCTAAGCCAAATATGTCCCAGATAATCTGAGTAGTTGCCCAATTCTCCACAGGTATGCTATGAGCTCCGGTTCCTGCAAAGCGATACTGCGGCTGATGGGGTTAGTCAGAAAAGCCCAGTGCTAACAATGTGAGTGAAGGAGCAGGTACCAGAACAGAGTCGAAAAAGTGTACCCTAGATTCAGAAAACAGTACAACTCAGTGACACTACCCAGCGTGATTTACGAAGGAATCACCTGATCTCGTTGAATTGTTTCCTTCTTTGTTCGCAAGCCGGTTCTCTATGCCAAGCCAGCGGTTTCGCAATGATGCAAAAGGGGATGAAGGAGCTTTGGTCTGCGGGCTGATTACCATCATTTGATGGTGAGTCTAGCCCCCAAGGTCGACACAAACATAGTAACCATCCTTTGGGTAAACTTACTACTTCCCACGTCCCGCCGTCCCCGTCCCCGTCTCCACTTCCACCTCCACTTCCACTTCAACCACGATCTCCGCTTCCGCTGCAATGTTTCCTTGCCATTGTCTTTGTCGAATGCTGAGCATTCTATGACTGTTGTTACGAGAAGTTTGCCTGCAAGGCGGGTGGACAAGGCTTTCAATAGTAGCCGAATTCCTTCAGTATTCGGAAGCGAGAGTCCCTTCGGTTGATGCAGTATCATGGGCATACTTCCAGGGTCAGTTGAGCTGGGATGGTAGGACACGTAAGAGACGAATGGGCGATAAGCCCAATCTGTGGGATCGAAACCAAGTTCCCGCATATGCTCAAATATGTTACCGCAACGTTTGAAATTGCCATAGGAAGAGTCGCCATAATCACCTAGCTGTTTGCGTCGGGCTCACCACAGGCCCAAGGAGATGTGTAGTGACTCACCGCAATCTCTTGACCAGAACATTCATCAAACTCTGTGTCTTTCCCGTCTATTGTCAACGTATGTGAAGCAACACGTTTCGATCTCCACGGCAGCCATGGTTTGTCGGCCACCTATGTGGATGGTTAGATCCGAATGAATGTACTGGAGAAAGTACCGACAGACGTATAAGTGCATTCAAGTGGCCCAGTACAACAACCAGGGCATTGCACTATGTCAATCATCACGTCTGTGAAGGTAAGGCTACCGGTACTGCGGCTGCAGACAACCCTTGCATTCCAAATGGATTGGGAAAGGTGAGCATCATTAACGATAGGATTGCGACTTGCGTAATTGCCCTGGCTGATAGGTACATCCCACAGGATGCCATATACTTGTCTGGCGAAATCGACCCATGATGACCACGGCTCTTGCTTCGCAGAGGATTCATCACAAACAACGCGTGTCCATACTTTACCAAGGGAGCATCCAAGTCCAACTGCAAAGCGACATTTGGCGTCGTTGTTGGCGTAGACTAGGACGATGAGATTGTTTCCTTGCGAGAGTGTGACAATACCATCTGTAATCTCGCACGGGAAGGTGCCATGACGGATGAAGCCATACCGCAAGGCGCGCGTGTCATCGAGCCTAAGGTCGCGGTAGCTCTCCTCGTTGCCTCGAATGTAAGCAAGGTAAAGCGACGTAAACCGAGGTTCTGAGTTATTATTAACGCGTACAGTCTCGAAAGACCTGCCGTGGTTAAGTCCATGAGATACCAGGTTGAGGGTGATCAAGTTTCCAGAACGATCAAGGCATGGTAACATGGCCTTGGAGAATTGGGATTGGGAGCGGAAAGGGAGAGGGGGTGAGAGGGGAAGTGGGGGGGGAGGTGAAGCACGGGTACTAGTAGGGGTAGTTGAGGGGGACATAGGCGAGGGGGGAACAACAAGTGCCGGCGGGGGGGTAATGGGCAAGGGGGGGATAATAGGCGAGGGAGAAATAATAGGCGAAGGGGGGGGAGTAGGCGAGGCGAGGGTACTAACAGGGGAGGGGGGAAAGATATATGGGCGGGGAGAATAGACATCGGAAACGGAATCGGGATTGGGATCGAAATTGGACTGGAGGACGACAGGCAACGACACTTGGATGCCCACGTTCGTAACATTGAACATGGAAAGTTTAAGGAAGTCCACTGCCCACTCTCTGGTATGAGTCCGCCTTCTGCCAATATTCCATCTTCTGGTATTCCGCCTTCCGTTATCCAACTCGTCGTTCTTGCGCATATACACGTTTACTTCCTCGACTAACCTGGAGGAATCCACTCTTTCGATGTCGTGACGGCCCTGAAAGCAGCTAGGGTCAGCTGCCAGGACGCTCGACCACTCCCCAAGCTGTCTGTTGGGATTCCATGCAAATATACTGTGATCGCTGGATACCCGGATAATTTCCAGCTGAAGCCGCTGAAATGCTTTCGAGCCCTCGCCATACAGCATCGGCATGTTCACATCAAACAAGCCCATCAGCGAATACGCTCGATCTTCAACTCGTGTCGTCCTCCGGTCAGCGGCCCACGACATGATGTGAGCAACGAGCGGGCGTTCCCCGGAGGTGGTACTTCCCGAAACCAAAACCCCTGCATCTTTCAACACTTCCTCTGGAATTTGTGTGATGTCCTTTAACGCGGCTGTCAGGTCCTGTTTCCTCCCTATGGACACCCAGTTCTTGTTGAAGAATTCGAGTGCCGCCGGAGCGATGAGCTCCTGAAGTGTCCAGCCCCGCGAGAACCACTCAGGCCAACCGTTGACCCAACCAGGCCTGCTGAAGTCTTGTTTTGTAGGAAAGGCTGAGTCGTCGACATCACCGAGGTACACGTAGCACCTCTGCGAGTTTTGGTACCACCGATACATTGAATTGATTGCCTCCGACAGTTCTGCGCTGCTACGCTTGTCAATGCAACACGTATCGACCCACAACCACATGTAACCGTCCTTCTTGGCCTGTTCACAGCTCCTGATGATCTTCTGGTAGCCGTCGCGCCCCCTGACCTCCTCCCTGTCTTGCTCGTCTATCTTCATGAGTCCAGTCATCTCATCGTAATCAACTTCCGTTCCCCAACGATGTGACAGTATCACATATTTTGCAGTCCTGTCATCGAGTTCTTCCAAAACCTTGGTTTTGGGTCCAGTTTGTTGGATATTCCTTTCTCGATGGAGAACGGCTCTTATATCTAACACCCGCATTTTCCTATGAGATGAACAAAAAGTCAACAATAGATCAATAGTTGCAGGTCATTACACATACTACCTGAACGTCCGTGACTAGACTCTTCAAGCGGTGAGCATTACGCGTCTGGCGAAGGACAAAAGGAACAACGTAATACCAGATCGCAGGTGTTAGAAAAAAGACGCCAGTTTTATTGGGCAGCCAAAGTAAGCGCAGTTTAGAGCGGACTCACGTTCCTGGGCGCCTGTTACATATCGAGTCCGTCGTTAAGGCTACTCCACGTGCATCTGGATTGGACGTGGAGATGGGGACCAGACAGGACGTGGTTGTTCCTTGGCCAGTCCTGCCGATGCACTCCGTGAAATGTCGACCATTCCATGTATTGGTAGCAACTAGAGATATGGCCGGGTTTCATCGGCAGGAACCTTGTTTACGAGCATTTGTGGGTATATGAAGTACTTCGGTTGCCGCACAAGTCCCTCAGTCATCGCAGTCCTCTCTCGTAGACCGACGAGCAGCAATGCGTAGATATATGTCCGGTACGAGACTAGAATAATGAAGAACATGGGTGTATTATGCAGATAGATGGTACCAGCAAGGAATCGATGAAGGCCCAGTCACGAATGTAATTGCTAGATGACACCATGAGGATATACGTATACAGGTGAGCAGTGTGCGAAGAGGAAACGATTCGAGCGTCCCTTAGTAGCGAGAATAAAATGTGTATCGTGCTCCGCGTCATTGTACGCACAACAGAATGAAGGGGATGCTTGCAATCGTGAAACCCGCCAAAGTACTGACACCGCGCACGCTCGTTCTACCAAGGTTTATGCTTTTACCCAGGTCCGATCCCCCACACCTCCAAGCCGACACACTCAAACGATACATCTTTCTTCCCCATGCCTGCTCCCGCATGTGAGGACGGTCGTGTACACAACACGGGATTGTCGAACGTTGGACAAGGTGCTGAAGATCCTTCAAGAAGTGACGAATCGATATACAGGCCGTAGTGGCCGTCCCTGTTTGTTGCGGAATAAGAGTCAGATTTATGGTCGTAGAACAAGGAAGGGAACGATGGAAAACACCTACCCTCCTCCAAACGAGATGAAGTCAGGGTCACACAATACCACGTAGTCGTTCTTTCCTGACCACTTGTACACTTCAAGCGGCGGAGACGCATCTGTGCGGTATCGCCAAAGGAAACTGGGTACGGGAATGGTACATCCGCGTGCAAATATTTGGCCATGAAAGAGGCGCGAACAGTCAAGGAAAGAAGAAATGAAAGAAGAAAAACACTCACGCTTCGCCACTCCCATAAAACCCGTTCTGTCCCTTTATGATGCCTTCCCCGACCCATGCACCAAACATGCCATCCAAGCTGTCTTTCACCACCAATAACGCGCCACTGGGTGGATTCGGCTCCGCCTTGCTGCGTGTGCGCGGCTCAGAGCGAGTGTACAAAGTGTTGAGAGAGATACCGTGTTGGTCGATAGAGTAGAGTAACGTCCAGTTGCGGGAGAGTCGTACGAGAGCGGGTAGGTGTATCCGGAGCTGTAGGGGTGTGAGTACGTGTATTCGGACGCAAAAGGCGACCATACCGAATTTGCAACATCCTCAGTGAGCACCTGTAATGTGCCTTCGCGCCTCCCGCACAAACTTATACCCTTCATTCTTACCGTCCCTCTCGTGCTCTTCAACCTCCCTTGGATGTCCCCAATGCTCCCGCTTCTCCTCAACGCACTGCCGCCGGTACCAAATTCGTCCTTCCGAGACCCGCTCAAAAGATCCGAAATGCCTTCATGACTACCATCACCATTAGCAAACTCCAACTCGCCGCCAAGCCCAGTGATGTCCACAGCGCCGCTCTCTCTGTCCCTTTGAAGGGCCTCAAAGAAACCCCTGTCCCAATTTCTGTCACCTGTAAACCCAGGAGCACCTGATGGCGGCACAAATGGTGTGGAGACGAAAGGCGAGCCACGATGCGTTATTGAGGCGGATGAGGAACGATCTGAGAAGCTACTAGGGTGAGCTGGAAAGGAAGAAGAGAGGGCTCCAGAGTTATTTGATGAGGAAGAAATGGTGCTGCTCCGCGCATGTTTTGATGTTCCTGATAAAAAGGCAGATACAAGGTTTGAAGAAATCCTCGATAGCGTTGCTTGTGAGGGCGATGACGATTGGCGTTCTCTGTTTATTTCTCCTTCTTTCACTCTTCTTTCCTCATCACCGCTTCCCTGTACCTTATCCAGTCCGAGATTCAAGGGTAACGACACCCTAGATGCGCTTGGTGACGACGCAGAAGGAGGAGAGGCATTTCCACTTAAATGTGGTGGTAGCGGTGAACCTGTGCGAGGCAAGCCGGCCAGACTTTGTTTGCGCGTGAGAGTAAGAACAGGTGATCTATTGCGTGGATGAGTGTGGGGTGCTTGCGGAGGTGAATGGTTGAGTAGATGGTTTTTGGATGACATATCAAGCTCAGAAGCAAGAGCATCTGCGATCGATTCGTGTGGTGCGAGAATGGGGGCGTGACCTGGTGCGTTTCCTTGCGACGTAGACATAGCATTTCCCAGTAATTCCGGTTCTTCTTCTGGTAACAGATCCAGTGTCGTCGATTGGTGTAAGGATGGAGGATCATCCGCCTGAGCGGCCAAGAAGTACAAAGGATCATCCTGATGCTCTAACAACTCGTCCAGTACACCCTTCCTGTTCCGCTCTGACGCGACTTTGGCGGTAGTCGTAAACTGCCCGAAATAATCGAGACTCACGTTCCTCGCCTTACCTGACGCCGCTATCTGCGAGGTTTCTGCCGCATCGACCACCGAGCTAGATTCTGCAGCTGGCACTGTAATGCCAGGAGGAGAGGTCAACGGGTCTTGATGGGGTGGGACAGACACGAATGGACCGAAATCGGAATCTGTGGAACTCTCTGTGTATGTGCGGCGGTGCTGAGTTGTCCATGGCAACGACTGGGATAGGCGCTTTGACAACGATTGTTCATTAGCATCGACGGTTCGCGTCGGTGTAGCGGGCGGAGTTGCCGGAGCGAAGAGCATCGCAAAACGATCGATGTCGGATTCGTCAAGGTGATGTCGGGGAGGTGGAGGATGACGTTGAGGTGCCCTAATTGGGGCTCGTAATGGTGGTGAATGAGACTTCGGGCGAGTGGGATGCAATGATTGCATGGTAGCTGAAGATGATGACATTGATACAAATGAGGGAAGTGGAGAATTTAAATCGATGAGAGGGGGAATAGATGGTTGCTGGTGCTGGCTCAGTTGTGAATGCGGTGATATAGGCATGGTTGGTGGGTATTCCAGGCGTGATAGACAGATTGGAGGTGACGCGCTACGATGTTTGCAAACGGGGCCGGAATTTGTCTTTTCGATGAATGACGTTGGAGACCTCGGCGGTTAGGCTTTAGTCTGCAAACAGTGGTCCATTGGTATGAGCTACCACAAATTGGAGGACATTCAAACCGACATTCGTTAGTAACTTCCAGAGCACGTTGTCAGAGCCTGGGTCGAGGACGTGCACCTAGTAGCTACGGCGTCCCAGCTCTGGTACAACCAAAGCTGTAGTGATGGATCTGCTCAAATGTAGAGAGACTCACTTGAAAGTGTCCTGTAGGGCGTAGGATGTGCTTGGAGAGATTTTCGTACATATACACGTGTATTCGATGTCCGGGCAACCACACAGCTACTCACCGACTGACACAACGTTGCCACAAACAACCACCGCTGGAATTAGGATACTACGATTGTGAAGATGTCAGGCAATATGGAATAGCGGAAGCCCGGTTGAATGACAAGGGTCACTGCGGCATTTGTTGGCAGGCAAGCCGTACAGCCACCAGCAGCGGTAAGGGTCTACCATTAACTGTGCAACTCCTAGCGCCGAACTGCATTGTACTATAACGGTGCAACGAAACCATCAAGTCTCGGGCATTCTGAGACTGTTATGCTCTAATCATCAATCTCCAGGTCGTTTTGGGGTGCTAATCCGCGACACCGTGTCGTGGTACTTCCACTTCCATTCTGATCATCGAGATTCTTGATCTAACTAGGATCAAGGACCTTGGACGATCAGTTGAGGATTTGCCAAAGGCCCAGCTAGCCCAGTATTAAACGAGCTCTAAGCCATTCATTGATTCGGATGCAAGGGTATGTCAAACCGCTGCCATCAGCTAACGAGCCACCATTGCCTGAGATTAATACTCTATTCAGACCCAGGTTTTATCACCTTCCAACCTGAAGCGCGAGAGCGGATCTGTAAACTGACGAGGTGTCAAGCCGTGACGACCGGTGGGTTCGGGGTGCCGAGGGTTTGTATACGTATTCCGGAGTCTTCTGCGGTTTCAGGGGCGTTGCACGTCCAGCCAGATCGGGACTAGTATTTATGAGTTTCTACAGGAAAAACAGCAGCTGATCTTGTCTGTCACTCCTCAGAGTCGCAGTGAGGTCAGAAGCCCTGCTGCATCAGCCTCGCACTCCTCCCGCTCGCAATGTTACGCGTCGTCAACACTGTCATCATTTCCAGGCATGAGAAGATGTCCCCCCGTGAAACACTACTAGAACATCTGTGACCGGCAAGGCCTAGAATTGAACATCGTCGACTAACGTACAACTCCGTCGGGTGAGAATTTACTTGACGACACTACTTCAAGTCTCTGATGCAAGGTTGACCTCCTCTCGACGCCTCGTTATCTGCACGCCGGAGGCGTGGGCGAACGAAACGGCGCTCGGCTTCTCGCACCTGACTGTAACAACGTCGACTTGGGGAGATGTCATGCGGAAACAGGCACGGATGAGCTCGAGGACGAGTTTTTCCAGGGTTAAATAGGAAGTAGAATTGATGAACTGCAATGATTATACGTATCTGTATGCATATAGTCATCACCCGTGGGGCAGGTAGACGTACCTCGTATAAGAATTGTACTACCGTCGTATAATCTACTTCGTTGGCTTGGGGTTGGGATATGGTAGCCTTCGAAGTAGACTCTGGGGTGGTGCAAGAACGCTCGTAGAATGTGATGTTGGTAATGACACGTTGGCGAGCCAGTCGCTCTGGTGGGTTGACACCGATGAGGACGGGCAGAACAAGGTCCCTGACACAGACTGTTGCGGATGCGGGGAAGTTCCTGTCACCACACCCGCCCTCACCGGCTTTCGCTCGGGGCGTCATCACGTCGACAGAGAACCCCGACGCAAGCAAGATTTGCTTTGGAAGATCGACGACAACCCGCACTGCAATGGCATTCTGTTCTGCAAGCTCAAAGGCAACGCGGGTAATGTCCTGGATAAGAGCATGAACACCAGTGTAAGGCGTTCCCGTGCGTTCCCTCTCTCCGACGATTGCTGATACTGCTTTGGCGAGATGGCCATAGTGCACCGAATCTTTGACATCGTCCGAAGTCCCACATGCATCCAGGAAAGATGACTGCAGATGGAGGTAGACGCTGGCGAGTACAGGTTGCGGTTTTGGTCGACGCCAACAATCCGAGCCGATTGCAGCGGTGAATTGGATGGAATCGAGAAAGACAACGTCGGTTGTGGGCACTTGACTTGATTGCGACAGAACGTTGGCAGTCATCGTCGTCGCGTTCTCGTGAGAGCACTCAGCCTGCTCAGAGCGTTCATCGCCTCCGACGCACCCGACTCATCTGTAGTGTTTCGAGTCCTTCAAACGCCGAAGGGTTAACACACCGCCTAACACGGATGGATTGAATACGCGACCGACACTGAATGTACAAGGGGAGGTAGCTAAATATTTAAGGAGAGTGAGTTGTTTTAAGGTCTATGTAAGTCCTGTATGTACGCTACGGTAGACATTAAGTTAACCGTTGCCTTGGTCCGATTGGGACACCCCTCAATGACAGTCGAGCTGCAGCCACAGCCCGCCTTAAAGATACCAAAAGAGATTTTCCTAACCGCTGCTGCCCAATAAATAAATACACGCGGAACGCATGTGGTCTGTGAGGAGCGACCAGCAACGCGCTGTCGACCCACCACCACATCAAACAAGTCCAGAGTATAGCAATTTGCGAACGAAATTTGGAGAATACGGAAATAGTGAAGAGCCAGATCAATGGCTATCGAAGGAGTGTGACCAGAGATGAAATCAATTGGGATTTGATACAGTTGAGATGGAGGGTCGCGAATAAAGATGAGAAAACGGAGTGATGATGATGATGGGAGATTTAACAGAGGTTTCGCAAAGGGGAGAGGTGACTGGGGAGGGAAAGTAAGATATCGTTTTATTGGAAGGGCGAATAGAAAGACCTACTCGAAGGTAATGGCCCATAGAGTCTGTCATGCAATGACACAGTAGGCGAAACCATTGCTCGACTGATATTCCTCGTCAACCGGTATTTGCGATTTCTCGGCCTCAGCAGAGACCTTCTCAGGTGCTCCCGAGAAGGAGATGGTGAAGAAAGAGTCCATGGAATTGTGTGCGGGGAGTGGGATGGAGGTATCACTCGAAGTGCTTGTCTCAGAGGTTAGCGAAGAAGGATGCTTTGGATTACGAGGACGTCGCTGAGAAACCTGGTAATTGCGGGCTCGCCGTACCAACACCGCGTATATATATACGTTTCCGTCATATTGCGCAGAACAATTGAGAAGGGAAACGTGCTTCATATCAGTTACGGTCCTGAGCTGCCGCTGCGTCACGATGGTCATACCGCCGGATCCGTGCCTAATCCTCGGAGCTTCTTATTGTGTAAGCGCCATTCGTATGCTTGGACATGCTTTGCCCTGCCAACGCGGTCAACGGAGAGCCAGAGCGATTCCATTCGCATGGGTTCCCCAAACACAAAAGCGTAAAGACCGCACACCATATCTAAAGTGCAGTGTATTGGAACATACCAATAAGTATCAAGGTTTCATTCATGTCTGAAACGGTCCTTTGAAACCGACTCGTCATGCGAGTAGGCAAGGGAGGGCAGGAGGATGACCAGAGTCCGCCGAGCAATCTAGAACAATTACAAATCAAGGAATATTGGAGACACGCCATACCATCCAATGGAGAGAAATGAGATATTAACGTACCACGAAATCATGCCGGTGGGATGGACGCATCCTCGGGTTTCTCATCTTTTTGTCTAGTCAGACCGAAACAGGCAGACCAACACAATTGCGTCGGTGACAAGTCGGGTGCACCGCCACAGCTGCAAACCACGACACCTGCCTTTTCTGGCAATCACATGGCCATAGCTGTGGTCCCTGGAGGTCGTCGCCATTCTCATTCTTTCTGTGCCTCCCGTCAGGCCTGTTTCCTTGCTTTTTTCAAAGTGACATTTGACGTCGTGGCCCATGCCCCTGGTGTCACATTTTCACTCTCTTGTTCTCACTTATTCGTCAGCAAGGTCCGGGAGGTGGATCATGATTTTTTTTTTCGAATGTATGCCGGTGACTCGGGGCCATTGGAAGGCCGGGAACGATCATATCTTTTCATAACAATAAGAATCGAGGTTACCTGACCAACGGATGACACGTACTATTCTAACTCCTGGACGAAGGAACGCTTCATTTTAACAGATGCAGCAAATGACCGCGAGGTGCAGTGAGCCACGAAAGCTTAAATTCAACGTTCAACAAATCACGATTAGATTGCAATGAAGGAGGAAGTAACAGGTATTTGCAAACGAGGCCGACAATAGCCTGCAATGAGTGGGTCGTATAGCTTTTCACAATTATATTGACAGACGGGATGATAACAAACGAACCAAAGTCCCAGGTTGTCCGCGGGAAATCCGATGCGTCAGCTCCACCAGCCATAATAAACCGGAAGGGGCGGCGATGGAGCTGCAGATATCACAAGGGTGCTCGGCTTTCCAGTCGTGGACCCCTGGCGTGCACTCCCACAAAAGTGTCAATTTTGCACATCACGCCAACTATGACTGTGATATTTCAACCAGGAGCCACGCCTCCATTTCCGGCTAGTTCTGCATCACGTTTGTATTGTGCTTGATGAGCCGGGGCTTGTGTCTGGAATCCGTGTACTTGGTGTGACTCCCAATGCCGTCGTACACCGGAAGTCCATCTTTTCCGTCCAGCGTAGGATCATCTAGTCTGCCATCCGAGTCGATTCCCATTTCCATCCCTACCAGCAACGTGCACATGATAGCGATTCGAGAGTCTAAGTCATGTACTGCGCTATCCAGTGTTTCCTGAGCAATTGATATGGAGGGCACTTCAGGTCTTACGCTCGAGGCACTCTCTTGGGTACCGAGAATAAGGTTGCCCCCCCCAAAACTCTTGCAAATTTTGCTTTCTCTACAGCCTGAGCCGTGAGCAATAATTCATGTCTCGATGCGCCTGCGCCTGCTGCGAGCATGGCCCTTGCTGACGGCCCCATCCGAACGTGGGGTTTCCTGAATAATCTCTGCAATCCCACGAAAGCTACGCGCTCGATCGCAGTATTGCGATGACATGGAACCCAGTTTCCTCCGAATGTGATTCAGGATTTGAACCATGTGTACGGGGGCTCTTGTCCGTTGCAAGTTAGTATTGAATGCATCTATTTGCTCCCGAGTAAATGTTGGTCACCTCACATTCTATGGCAAGCGTCAACTTACAAAGCCACAGCTACCGAAGATATCTTCACCACAATCTGCACTGAGGATGGAAGTCTTTTCGTCACCCTAGGTGAGGTTGTTATTCCTCCGAAACGATCTCTCGAATTCCCGGACTCTAATGGGCCAGGATGTCCCAGAAGCCCAAATAATTTGTGTACCGCACGAGCTGCCTTCCCGGAGCCCAAGAGTCCGTGTTCAGGGATGCTGGTACATACCAAGCGTGGAAGAGTCCACGGAAATAGAGTCGTTTGAAGGGGTGAAGTAGAAAGGGCGCACAGGGAAGGCTCTAATTGGTAGTGGTGATGTCCCTTGCCAGTTTATGCGCCCTTCAGATGACCAGACGCAACAGGGGGTTTAGATGGACTGTAGTTCTCCGACCACGCGGAGTTCTGACATTTCAGAACGTACCTTCCTTCAGCAAGATCACGCGAAGAAAGTACAACGACTGCTTGTTGCAACTTGATGCACTTAGAGCCGGTAGACCTAACGCGATACCGAGGGGAGGGGGGGCCATTACGTTGTGGGCATCGCGCTGACGAAAGGGTGGGCCCTAAAGCTTACCTGGATTTTGAGACAGAGAATCAGCTCGCTGTGTACTGTAATGTGTAACAGCGACAAACACACAAACATCTAAACATTTGGCGAATATGGATGGACACGGATACCAGGTTCTAGAGAAACTGGGTAAGTACGTGGAGACACCCAGGAGACTCGAAACATAAAGATGCACGTATACAGAGAATCATAGTAACATGTAACCAAGACATTACTGAGCTAGCAGTCCATGGTTGTCGAAAATAGCACGAGCCTTCTCAGCGTCTTTGGCTCTCCGAACAGGGTCTTCAATAACTTCCGACCGTCTTCCAAAGTTAGTTCCTCGTGATTCCATCAAGTATCGCTGAACTGGAGTGCTCGACTGCTCTTTAGTCGCTCGGTAATAGTCCCCTCCCATATCTCCCACACTTGAAAGTCCGACGGGGAAAAATGTCCACGATCTCTTTCGATTTTCTCGGATCGCCTGAAGTCCTTGGGTTGTTGTTCGAGACGAGAAGAAGGAATATCACCGCATTGACGTGGTTGGGGAACACGAACTTGATGAGACTAGGTTTACCAAGGACCTGTTGGAAGATGGCTTCTTGAACCTCCCCCTTATCAAAGGAGGAAAACCAGAGGTCGTGCGCGCAAGAAAAGGTGAGAGAGATGACAAACATCAGCTGTCCAAAGAGTTTATTCTGGGGAACGAAGACCAGCTGCACAATGGCCTTGACGATGATAGGATGGAACACCGTTCAACCATGCGGCAAGCGTATTTCGACCGGAAGCGAAAGGATGATCTTCCGCGTGTGACAGCATTGACAACACACTCGTTTCCTTTCAACAAAACGAGGTCCTAATCAAAGCCCAAGGAACTATCACCGAGAGGCGAGCCTTCCGCAGCTTGCGGTGATCAAAAACTAGATTCCCAGAGCCAATAAGGACACAAGCAAATCCTCTGGAAAGGATGCCAACAAGAATCATCGAGAAAGCGTACCATTTGTGGTACAACCCATATGTGAGAGACACGTCATCAGGCTGGCAACAATGGGTGTGATGGAAAGGGGAGGTGAGCGATAGTTGAACGTCATCCACTGATGAAGACTATCAACCTGCTCTAGGATGAAGTGACGTTCACAGGTTCAGTAGTCTCGTCGCCGATTCTTTGGCAGTCTTCTTTGGCGGCCTTCTTCATAAGCTGAGAGGCTAAAGGCCCCATGGGGTGCATGAAAGCGCCAGAGTAAATCCCATTAAACCTAGGACATTTGGACCAGCCTTCATGTTCGAACAGCAGAGTGGGATCGATGTGTACTATTTGAGAGCCGGACGCGGTATCCAATTGTCATATACAACATCCACCTTTGCCGAACCATCTTCTTCTGTCGTAAATTTGAGTCAAAGCGGCCGTGGAGGTGGCTTCCTCTCCGCCTAGCAAGCCCGCCACAGCCATGCCATTCGAGACGAAGGTGGAGTTGGCGAATGGAAGTGGGTCGTTGACCAACGACCTGGCTGGTTGATCCGCTTCCCAAAATTCGTTGACAGACATGCTGAGGATGAGAGGTTGTTATCACAGTTAGCACGCTGGCTTTTTCCCACTCCGGATATTAGTGGATGCCACACCATATACATGTTGGAGAAGCTGCCCCCAATCTAGCTGGCCAATGCATTGCGCGCAACTGGTAGAGTGATTGTAACCTTACGCTAATACAGCTTCTTACAAATTCGCGCCCAAGCAGACACGGGAGTGCATCAGACGTGCTTCTGGGGGGAGAGGAATAAGGCTATGCTGACAAGAAAAGTCGGTACGAGGAAAATATATAGTTAGGACACATCTCACCTAATCCACGCCTTAACACGCGTCACAGAGCGAGGCGCATTTAAGTCAAGACGAAAAGTCTGTAGGCGAGGCAGGAACTATCGGGGTCTCTCTCACAGACCAAGGAAATTAATTCCCGCCTAAACGCCACTCCTCGTGCCAGCCAGCCAACGAGATCAGTAATCTCGCACATGTCGGCCCGTTCGCAACTCCTGATTTTTTTTTTTGGTAGCCGTCGCGCTGCCTGACATGGAGCTTATCTTGCTCGGCCATCTTCACGAGCCCGGTCATTTCGTCATAATCCACCTCCTTTTCCGAGACATGTGATAGTATCGCATATTTCACAGTCTTGTCATCACTTCTTCCTGGACTTTAGTTTTGGGTCCAGCTCGCTGGATTTCCCTTTCCCAGTCGGGAACGGCTTTTGCGTCTAGTAACCGCATCTTGCTAAAGGGTAGACGGGAAGTTCGAGGTTAGAGGCGTCCCGTCACTACGGAGCGGTGCTCTCCATGCCCCTGGTGAAGAAAAAACTGAGGGCTTGAACAGCGTGATTCACGCTCGTTGCATGTCGTGGGTTTCCAGGAAAAGCGTACGCACCGGGCACGACCCTCAGCCCCGGTGTCACCTGGAAGCCGCAGGAAGAAAGCATTAAATCAGTAGTGTTCGAGAACTAATTTCCACCAAGGTGCGCACTGATATACGACCCGGATAGATCTTCCACAATGACCAACGTGGTATCCGTCCGCGCTTAGAGAAACACGAAGTTACAATCAGCCTCATTGCTTACGAGGAGTGCCCCAACCCAAGCTGACCTCGTTGCACTTCGTGAAGCTCCTTATGATTAAATCGGCGCGTATGTGCTGCTGGTATGGACTCGCATGGCAGTACTGTGGCGGCAGGTGACTCTAAGTGGGATGAAAAGATGCTCTTCCGGCACGTGGCAACAGCGTTGGGGGCCCACCCTGCAGCAGTTTGCAAAAACCTTGTCAGTAGCAAATATTTGCGAGTCGCGAGGTGGCTCAGCTGCTACCTATGGAAGCCGGACGACCGCGCACTTGCAGTGAAAAATAAACAGAGCGGCCGAACGAGTGTTTTGTTGACGCGTCGACGCAAAATCCAGACTGTTCGACAGTCGACTGCCACAGGTTCCTAATGCGACTTGCATGATGACAGGGCTCCGAATCGTGCTGTATCTTTCATTTGAGTTTCCATTTCTTATAGTTCTGCACTTGCACGCAGGTCCCGCAAGAAATGTTTCACTTAGGAGAGTGATTTTGGCACGCTGGTAATGGAGAACTTGGCTTGCCTATACACACGAAAATTTGAACCTGCACATTTATTAGTCGCGTCCATCATCAAGTCCATGAACTCCTGCAAATACTATACATAGCCCACATATGTACCAGCACAGCGTCAAGGGGTTGCGCTGGAAGATAGGCAAAACGATGAAGGTACATGTATACAGAGTATCATAGTAACATCTGGCCAAAACATTGCTGAGGTAGTAGTCCACGGAATATCATTCCTCTTCGATCAGGGGGCCGCCGCCGCTGCGCCGCTCATGAAAATGGCATAAGCCTTCTCTGCATCTTCGGCGTCCCCAAACAGGGTTTCCAACAACCTCTGGTCTTTTGAAGTCAATATTTTGCAGTTCCAGTCGGTCTTGTTGAAACGGAGTGCTTTCCTGCTTTCTAGTCGTTTGATAATAGTCTGTTTCCATATCTCCCACACTTGAGAGCCTGATGGCAGAAAACTATCCATGATCTCTTTCAATTTTCCGGGATCACTGGAGGGTCTGGAATTGCTGGAGGGCTTGGGATCGCCAGAAGGTCTGGGGTCGCTGGGAGGTTCGCGATCACTAGAGGGTTTGGAATCACCGGAGGGTTCAGGATCACTAGAGGGTTTGGGATCACCGGAGGGTTCGGGATCACTGGAGAGTCGGAAGTCGTTCGAGACGAGAAGTAGGAATACTACCGCACTGACACGGTTGGGGAAGGCGAGTTTAGTGAGACAAGGGTCACCAAGAACATCTTTAAAGATAGCTTCTTCAACCTCTGCCTTGTCAACGGAGGAGAACCAGAAGTTGTAAACCCAAGATGTGGCGACAGAAACAACAAACATCAATTGGCCGAAGAATTCGCTCTGGGGGACGCAGATCAACTGCACGATAGCTTGAGTAATGAGAAAGAAGGAACATAGTTTGACCATGCGGAAATCATGCTTCGACCGGAAGCAGAAGAAAAATCTCCCGCGTGTGACAGCATTGACGACATACTCGTCCCCATTCAAAAGAACCAGGTCATGGTCAGAGCTCAGGATCCCGTTACCAGGAGGGGAGCCTTCCGCAGGTTTGGGGTGATCAAAAATTAAATCCCCCGAGCCAATAAGGAGGCAGGAAAACCCTCTGGAGAGTATGCCGAGGAGGATCATTGAGGACGCATACCATTGGCCACACAAGCCACATATAACGCATGTGGCCAGGCTAACGATAATTGGGATGATTGCGAAGGTAGGTGTGTGATGGTCAAACGTCATCTGCGGACGAATACTGTCGGCCCGTTCCAGCACGGTGACAGTAATGTTCACAGGCTGCGTCTTCCTGCCCTCGATTTTTTGGCAGCGTGCTTTGTCAGCCTTCTTCATAAGCCAAGAAGCTAGTGGCCCTGTATTTTGGATAGAAGTACCAGAGTAGATCCCTTTGAATGCAGGCCCTTTGGACCAGCCTTCGTGCTCGAACAACGCGCTGGGATCGATGTGTATGGTTTCGCCCCCAGACGTGGCACCTGATTTAGGGTCACTGTCGAATACAGCATCCACTTTCGCTGAGCGAATCAAGCGGCGAAAACGTTTGCCAGTGACATATGAGCCTGTAGTCGTATCCTCGAGTCATTTGTCTGGGAAGGTAGACCGTTGTTCTTACCTGGTGAGTTGTACCAGCCCAACCATCTTCTTCTGGCATAAATTTGAGTCAAAGCCACTGTGGACGAGGATTCGTCTCCACCTAGCAAGCCTGCAACAGCCGTGCCACTCAAAGCGAAGTTGATGTTGGCAAATGGGAGTTTGATCAACGACCTGGCCTGGGGTTGGACTGCTTCCAAGGATTTGTGGGCAGACATGGTGGAGATGGGAACGTGTATATCGCAGCTGTGATGTTTATAAACTTCGTCCACTCTGGACATTAGTAGGTACCACGACCATTTCCCAGGTGGGGGATAGAAGAAGTTCACCACACCACAAACATGGTTAGAAAGCTGCCGGTTTGATTGATTCGAAGCCACTGGCCAGCGCATTGCGGACAATCAATAAAATGGCTGAAACCTATGTCAACACGGCTTCTGACAAGATTCACATTCAAGCGCAAGAGAACGTGCTTTCCATGGTGGGTGCAACGTGTTTACTGAAAAGGAAGTCGGTTCAAGGCAAATAGTTAGAACGAGTCTCACCTAATGCATGGTTTTGCACATATCACAGAGCAAGGGGGGTTCACTACAAGATAATCAGTCTTGCGCCTTCTGGGGTCATCTCCACTTTTGGATAAAGACCCTGAAGGCAAGGCAGGAATCTTCTAGGGTATCACACACTGACAAAAAATTAATTCCTCGCCCAAACGCCACTCATGCAAGCCAGCCAACAAAACTGGCAACCTGACAGATATCGGGAAGAGTATGCCGGCTTTCTGTGGCCCGCATATTACTGTAATTGAGATCAGCGCCAAAACTATGGATCATCAAATCCTGCTCGAGGCATGCAATGATTCCGTTCTTCTGCCACGATGAACTGCAGGGGCGATACAGACTTCTCAAGAGAATTTGATCCGTAGAACAGTCAGGAATCCGGAATGCTCACACCAAGGTGCATAATAACTTACGTTTTCTACCACCAAACCTTCGTCTCGGAGACGGAACGACGACCGAGGGAAAAGTAATGAACGATGTCCACAATGGCTTAAAACGAGTGTGGTGCAGCTCTTTCACAATAATATTGACAGAGAAGATGATAACACACGAACCCAAAATCACAGTTATCCCCGAATAGTCTGAAATGCCAATTCCTCTGTCATGATAAACCAGAGGGGTGGAAATGGAATGGCAGAAACCACAAAAGTGTTTAGACGTGGATCCCTAACCCTTACATAACTGCTTTCAGAACAGGGAACAGCTGCTCTGTTGTCACTAAGCATCACACATGCGACAATGGGCATCTCGATTCCCAGCTGGTTGCGCACCACGCCAACAATGCACTTTGAGGAGCTAAAACAGCATCCCCAGACTCCATGTATTGGAGGGACTCCAAACACCGTCGTATGCCGGAAGAGATAATCATTTCCGTCCCACATATTGAGTCACCTGGCCTGCCATCCAGGTTGACGCCCATCTTCATTGGCAGTGCATACATGGCGGAGATTCGATCGACACACAGCTTCAACGAGGCCGTTAACGGGGATCGAGGGCACTCCCAGTGAACACTTAAAATCTGCGCCGACAACAGAATCAGGTCGTTCAAGCCCTCTGTCCAGGCGTGTAAGACTCACCATTTGAACAGTAGTCCCAGATACCTAGGAGGTAGGTGAGATGACCTATAATTTTGATCTAGCCTTGACTGGTTTGCTCCTTAGGAAGATGAGGTTTTTGAATGTAGAAGCTGTGCTCAACACAGACAAATGCACCCGACAAGCCGGATATCAAACTGACAAGACGACTGATTATGGGGTCAACCCTGATGTCGAAATCTTTAAGGGACTCGGCCACCAGTTTACAAGTTATGCAATACTGTCGCATTGTTGGGGAGATGAGAAGGATGAGGTCAAGTTCGGGGAGATGAATGGTCTTGCAGTAATGGAGACACATAAGAGGGACGATGTCAAGGGGCGCAATGGCTACAAAAAGATCATCAAGAGTTGTGAGCAGGCCATGAAGGACGGTTACAGGTGGTTATGGATCGATACGTGCTGCATCGACAAGCGGAGCAGCGCAGAACTCACCGAGGCAATCAACTCAATGTATCGATGGTACTGCGACTCGAAAATTTGCTACGTTTATCTCAACGATGTCGATGACTCAACCCTCCCTACGAAACAAGATTTCAGCAAGCCCGGCTGGGTAAATGGTTGGCCAAGGTGGTTTTCGCGAGGTTGGACACTCCAGGAACTCATCGCTCCGAGGGAAGCCATATTCTTCAACAAACGCTGGGAGTCCATAGGCACGAAAAGGGACCTGACATCCGTGTTAAAGGGGATTACGCGGATTCCGGATAACGTATTGATGTATGGGCAGGTTTTGAGGAGTATCGGCACTGATCGTCCACTCATCGCTCATATCATGTCGTGGGCCGCTGACCGGGAGACGACGCGAATAGAAGATAGGGCGTATTCGCTGCTGGGCTTGTTTGACGTGAACATGCCAATGCTGTATGGGGAGGGCTTGAAAGCATTCCAGCGCCTGCAGCTGGAGATAATCCGGGTATCCAGCGATCACAGTATATTTGCGTGGAATCCCAAGGGACGGCTTGGAAGGAACAGAAGTGTCCTCGCGGATGACCCGAGCTGCTTCCGAGGATGCCACGACACTGACACAGTGGATCTCAATTGGTTCGCGGAGGAACTACGGCAAGACATACGGTGGGATTGGTGGCGCAGTGTGGACCCCACTCAACTTCTCAGGTTTGACGTCACCAATCTGGGCATCCAACTGTCATTGCCAGTCTTCCCAAACTACAGTGACTCTTCATCCAAATCCAAATCCGCGGATGACTCTTCCATTATATCCAAAGACGACGAAACTGAAGTTAAATACTACACGGCCATGTTGCCTTGTCGTGACGGTGATGGAAACCTGATTACCATCGACCTGCAATGTGACGGATACAAGTGGTGCTCTAGCAGGTCTTTCTGGCCACCACGCATTCCCAACCGTGCCACACGTCCAGAGTTTAGGTCACTTTATCTTAATTGCTTGCAGCACGCCGAGGAAAGTTACCACAGTTTCAGGTTCCATGACAAGCGCACCTCGTACTATGGCTTCAGCCGTTGTGGTGCCTTCCCTCAGAAGATCACGGATGACGCTGTCACAGTCTCCCAAGGAAAAAATCTCGTCGTCTTAGTCTACGCCAGGGACAAACCCAAATCTCGCTTCGCCGTTGGCCTTGGATACTACCTTGGTGAAGTGTGGGCACGCATTGTCTGCGACGAGTGCTCTGCATATCAAGAGGTCTGGTCATTGGGGGCAGACGAATTTGCCAAGCGAGTATATAATATCCTGTGGAAAGCACCTATCAAGGACCACCCGTTGCTGTATATTCGCCAACTCACAGTTCTTGAGGACACTCACATTACTACGAATGCCCACCTTCCTGGAACCATTTGGAATGCAACCATCGTCCGTACTACTGAAGATAAGGGCACTGATATAGTGGTTGGTATTGAGCAATGCCCTGGTTGTTGTATTGGGCCACGTGAACTTGAAAACGCGTTTGTCAGTACTTTCTCCCATATATGCATTTTGGATCTAACCATCCATGTCACAACAGCCGTATGAACTAACATGGCATTCATCAACAATTGGTTCTCATGAGTTGGAACTTGAAGGGAAACGCGTAAGGTTTGACGAGTGTTCTCGTCAAAAAATTACAGTGAGTTGTAACAGAGTTCTTGGGAACTGGCAGGCTGACACAAACAGCTGGGCGATTATGGTCACTTTTCCCATGGCAAATTCGAACGCGACGGCAACATACTCCAGGACTTTGGTATTGATTCCGCAGACGAGTATCCAATGCTGGAAGATGAGGACGTGGTTGTGACGTGCGGTATCGATTGCAACAACCTGGCACTGTATCAACCTCAGGCTCTCTTGCTTCCGAGCGATAACAAGTTCCACCTGTTGTTGAAAGCCAAGTTACCCGACCTTGAAGGCAAATCTCTCGTGACGACTGTCATACAATGCTCAGAATTCTGGAAAGTTGATAACGAGGGAAGGCAGATTGATGTAGGAGGACGTGCGTTTTCCTGAAGAATGGTTCCTACCTTCGTTTTGACCTTCGGTGTCAGACATAACATCCAAGGGTGATAAGGAGTCCGCAGACCCAGACACCTTCACTCCCCTATGCATCATCATAAGAAATCTAACTTGGGATAGAGCTTGCGATAGAGTAGAAGCCCATGCCGAGAGAAGGCGACAATTCGAAAGTATTAGGTGGTTCCTTTGTCAATTATGCTGTGGAGCGTTATTGATAATACGTTCGGGACATATGTAGGGAGCACTTCTACGCCTTGACAAATCTGGTACGTGCTCCTAATACCATCAGCCAGACTGCGAGTGGGTTTATCTGACTAATGTTATTATCTGCAGCATCACCTTATAGGAACCGAAACTCACCGTGAGTCTGCGGTGCGTTGGGTAACTGCGCGAAACCCTCGAGCGCGTGCTTATGATGACAACAGAACAGACGGATGAATTCCGCAGTGATCGACTGCAAGAGCATGTTCGGTTTAGAATACCTGAGACATCATGTGTGTGTTCATGGTTTCAAGTTACATCAGCCCGTTATACTGTCGAGATGCAGGTCGGCGAGATAACGTTCTTCGAACGGCTCCCTTCAATAATGAAAACTCAGCCAGTTAGCGAGGGTTCTGTAGTCACGGCACGAAGTCAGCACGTCACACCAAGGGTGTTCTCCGGAAAACTTACATCGCACCCTAGGAAATGCTTTATCGGTGCAATCACTCGTCAAGTTGACGGGTGTACGGAATATATTCCCAAAGTCACCCGATAAGTGGACGCAGGATGACGTGCAGTCCATATCAAAAACTCTTGGCATCCAGGTAAGGTATCACCATCAGTCAAAAGAAGTTGGGGCCGATTCTAGTGACAAAAAGCTACTCAAACACATCTGTACCTCCCTCCCCGATACTTCTGAAGACAATCAGTAAGTACTTAAATTTTCTCGTGTTTTGTCTGCATTCTACCGTTGTTTGCCTCATAGTTCCAGACGAAGTGGTCAAGTAAGCCACGTTGATAACGATACGGTCGGTCCCACCTTTGACGTTCTGTAGCCCACCTCCTGATACTGAAAACAGGTCAATGTCCATTCCTTGGTGCAAGAGATAGAGGCACTCCAAGCAAAACTTCATGCAACACATGACGAAGATGAACAGCGAGCGCTGGAGGAGGATATAACAGGAAAGGTGAGGATGTCTCGAGGTATAACTTCTTCAGACTGATCGTTTGTTCGTCGTAGATCCTATGGTTCTATTTCCGTGGAATCTGTTCAGAAGTGGACCAAAGATTCGCGAAAGTAAGCCAATGCTTGTGTCCACACGTGTTATCCTCCCGAGTGACATCGGATGCCCCCACTCGCAAGGATGCGCGCGAGATTGCAGGGATTATCAAGAGAACCCCTCGTATAGAACCAAACGACGATATGGCCCACTTCCAGCGGTAACGTTATCCTTTGCCTTGCCATTTCTGTGTGAATTGCTGAATATACGTTGTTCCAGGATCATGCTCGATGCACGTGCAGGTATATCGAGACATGAATTATGGCTTGCTTCCCGGGCTGCAAGTCAAATCAAGGTCGGATTGTCAGGAGCTTCAAGAAGCGACCCCACTCGTGGCACCCAAGCGGCTGCTTCGAGCACAAGCTCCGATGTGCCCTGCACATATGTCAGAATATTCGCCAAATACCGCTGAACGGAGACTTTGACTTCATCTGAATAGATTCAACCTATACTTACACAACGATCGTGACCTTGACAGGCATTATGTAGTAGTCAAGTCGTATGGTAAATTTGGAGACGGAGGGCGAATACATCCGTATTGGCCGTCACGCTGTTCACTCCGTATTTGTAGTCTATCACTTTACCCCGCTGTTTACTCATAAATGATGAATTTGCAATGGGAAACCAATAGTTGTCGAACCACTAATTTCTAACCTTTTTTCTCTGATCGGGCCGATTCGGACTGTCGTTCTCGGCAGAAGGCGTGACGCCAAAAACCGATAACGGGGCCAGTGCCGCAGCGTGGGGTGGCAGAAATGGTCATCATAGAGAAGATGAACGATTAGTCCGTGAGGGAACTGGGCTGTAGGAGCAGGCAACTTAGACGGACATCGCTTCCTTGCGAGGGACATGACCACCTTACAATTCGACTCCGAGTTGTTCGAGGGAAGGTGCTTGACAGCTGTGTCCCTCCTTGATGGCCGCACGAACTGTAACGCACCACATTACCTTGACGGCCAATGAATTTTGCACTGGAAAATTAATAGTCGATTTATCAGTCTGTGCAAGGTGCGCGCTGAAATGCTGTCCCCAAGGCCAGCGCGGCAGCAGCGTGAGGTAGCGGAGGCGGTGATCCAGGTGATGGAGAAGGCGAAGCATCTCCGGCGAGTTCAATGATTGATTTACACAGAACAGGTTCAGGGAACGAAGGAACCAGTGTCATAGGCACAAGCAGCTTGGACTGATACTGTTTCCTTGCATTGACTCAACTCCGGATTGTTCGGTGAAAGGTTCTCGATCGCGGTGCTTTTCTTCAGACTAGCTCACGCAGGGCTCTGGTGCCCCTTGGTCGAGCCTTTACTGACTCTCGATTACATAAGGAGAACGTCACAGAAAAGTCACAGCACGTGATGTACGCCTATCTCACAATGAAACCAGTGACCACGTTGTTTCGAACTGTCCGTATACTCATCTCCAGGCACATAAAGCTTGCAATCTGAAGAACCACATTGTAGTCTCTGGATTCCTAGTAGTATGTGTGACGCACAAAAACTTTGATGCAGCCTTGAGTTGACTGCCCCTTAGGAAGATGAAGCTGTTGAACGTGAAAGCTGTGCTCGACAGAGACAAAGGCATGCGACTAACCGGTCACGATGCTGAGGTCATGAAGATTCTTGGTTACGATGAAGTCCTGAAGGACCTCGACGATAAGAGTACAAGTTATGCGATACTCTCCCATCGCTGGGTAACTGAAGTCAATTACGAGGAGATGATCGGTCTGGCAGTGATGGAACCACCACGAACGAAGGACAGAATCAGGGAGCGCTCCGGCTACATCAAGATCATCAAGAGTTGTGAACAGGCCAATAAGGACGGCTACACGTGGTTGTGGATTGATACGTGTTGCATTGACAAGCGCAGCAGCGCAGAACTCACAGAGGCGATCAACTCAATGCATCGATGGTACCGCAATCGCAAATGTGCTACATTTATCTCAACGATGTCTACGACTGGGCCTTTCCAGCGAAACAAGACTTCAGTAGGTTTGGCTGGGTCAACGGTTGGCCGGAGTGGTTCTCGCGAGGTTGGACGCTCCAGGAGCTTATCGCTCCGAGAAAAGCCGAATTCTTTAACAAGCGCTGGGAGTCCATCGGCACCAAAGAGGACCTGGCGTCTGTGTTAGAGGAAATTACACGAATTCCTGAAAGCGTTTTGAAAGATGGTCGGGTTTTGAGGAGTATCGCTTCCTCGGAGCGTCCATGCGTCGCACAAATCATGTCGTGGGCCGCCGACCGGAAGACGACGCGAGTCGAAGATCGAGCGTATTCACTGTTGGGCTTGTTTGGCGTGAACATGCCAATGCTGTACGGCGAGGGCCCAAAAGCATTCCAGCGACTGCAGTTGGAAATCATTCGGGCATCCAGCGATCACAGCATACTTGCATGGAGTCCCAAGGGGCGGTTTGGGGTGCATAGAAGTGTCCTTGCAGACAACCCGAGTTGCTTCAGAGGCTATCACGACACCCAAGAACTGGAACCCCATCGGTTTATCGCAGAACTAGAGCACGGTATACGGTGGCTAGGGCTTGATGCGGCCACAAATTTATCCAGGCTTGCGAGGTTGCAGCGCGGTGCAGACTCTCAACTTTTTAGATTCGATGTTACCAATCTGGGTATTCAAATGTCGTTGCCCGTTTGTCCCCAACAAGATCAAGATGCTCTAAGCACCAAATACTTCAAGGCCATGTTGCCATTTCACGACCATTATGGAAATCTGGTTACCATCGACCTGCAATCTCGCGGACATAGCTTTTGCAGGTATTTCGGCGCTGCACCCATTCCCGATACGGCAAGCGTAGAATTCACGACACTTTATCTTGATTGTTCTCAAGACGATGAGGAGTGGTGCCACCATTTCAGGCTCCTTGACAAGCGTACCTCGTACTATGGCTTCACCCGTTGTGGCACCTGTCCGAACGAGATATCTGGCGATACTGTCAAAATCTCGTCCCAAGGCAGCACTCTTAATGTGACAGTCTATGCCAACGACCATGCCAGATTTGCAGTTGGACTTGGATACTACCTTGGTCGAGTATGGGTACACGTCGTCTGTGGTGAATGCCCTACAAATCAAGATGACTGGTCATCGCAGACAGACCAATTTGCCAAGAAAGCATATGATATCCTGTGGAATGCCATCGATGACCCCCCGCCTTATAGCTGTCTCAACGTTGTCAAGGATGCTCACCTTCCTGGAACCATTTGGGAAGCAAGGATTGTTTATTCCAGCGACAATAAAGGAACCGATGTGATGATTGACATTGAGATGTGCCCCGGTTGTTGTACTGGACCACGTCAATGCGCGGATACGTTGGTCTGTACTTTATTCTGCGTATGCACTCAGATATAACCATCCATATAACCATAGCTCGTGCGCGAACCATGGCTTCCGTCAACGTACGCATGTGACGGTTCTCATGAGTTGGAACTTGATGGGAGACTCGCAAAGTTCGACGAGTGTTCTGGTCAGGAGATCGCAGTGAGCGATAGTACATTTCTTGGGGCCTGTAGTAAGCCTGACATAAAAAGCTGGGTGATTATGGCGACTTTACCCGTGGAAATTTCAAATATTGCGGTAATATATTCAAGGACGTGCGGGAACATGGCGGGGATTCGGTTTATGGCCCTGTCGAATCTCGTGTATCCAGCTGCGAACATGTGGTGCGTCGCGTGCAAACTCGGCATGACCTCATGACCCGGGGTATCGAATGCGACAACCTGGCAGTGCATGAACCCAAGTGTCTCACACTTCCGAACAACAAAGAATTCCAGCTGCTGTTGAAAGCTCTGCACCTTGAAGATAGAGCTCTCGTAACAACGGTCATACAATGCCTAGACTTCTACAAGGTTGATGACAAGGGAAGACGGATAGACATGGGATGTCGTGAGTTTATCCGAAAGCTGGTTCCTACTTTTCTTTTGACCTTGGAGCGTCAGACCCAGCATCGAAGGGTGATGAGCAGTCTGCAGTCCCAATCACCTTCAAGGTCCCCCTATGCATTATTGTAAGAAGATTATCTTGGGATAGAAACCCAACTTGTGCTCCGAGAAGGAAATTTTTTGAAAATATTAGGTGATTCTTTTCCAGATCATGTTGTGTAAAGTTGCTGACAATACGCTCGGAACGTAGAGAAACCTTTTACGCCTTGGAAAATATGGTACAGTACTTGCTCTTATCGGCCGGGCTGCGGGTTTATCTGACTAATCCTATTGTCTGTAGCATCACCTTGCAGGAACCGAAGCCCGTCACGAGTCTGCAGTGCGTTGGGCAACTGCGTGAAGCCTACGAGCGCACCCTCATGATGCCAGTAGAACAGACGGATGATGAACGGAGTGATCGATTACTTCGGTTTAGAGTACCTGAAGAATTACGTGCGTGTTCATTTGGTTCGATAATTCGGCTTGTTATACTGCTGAAACACAGATTGGCGAGATAACGTTCTTCGGAAGGCTCCCTTCGATAATGGAAACTCGGTCACTCAGCGGAGGTTCCGTAGTCACAGCGGGAGGTCAGCACGTCACACCGAGTGTGTTCGTCGGAACTTACATCACAACATAGGAAACACTTTATCGGCGCACCCACCAGATCCATCACTCGTTTGTGGCGCGAATACATGGGATCTATTGCGAATCTGTCTTCAACCCATCACAGGGCGGTACCCGCGCCGCGAGGTAGCGGTACCCCTTCTACTCCAAAAGTACAAAGGCCTTGGCGATAGGCCCGTTCAAAGGAAACGAAAGACGCAATATGAGGTGCAGTCCATATCAAAAACTCTTAGCATTGAGGCAAGTGTTACCATCAGCTAAAAGGAGTCGAGGCTGATTCTAATGACAAAAAGTTACTCGAACACATCTGTACTTCCCTCCATGCGTCCGAAGGCAATGAGTAAGTCATACATTTCCTCGGATTTTATCTGCACTCTACCGTTCTTTATCTCCTAGTTCCAGAGGACGAGGTCAAGCAGGCCCTAGTGATTACAATATGGTGCGCACCATTTTCTGACGTTCCGTAGCCCTCCTCATGACATTACAAAAAGGCTGATGTCCATTCCACGGTACGGGAGATAAAGGCCCTCCAAGCGAAACTCCGAGTAACACGGCACGAAGATGAACGGCGGGCACTGGAGGAGGATATAACAGGAAAGGTAAGGATATCAATATCTTCAAGTTATAACGTCTCGAAACTGACCGTTCCTTCGTCACAGATCCTGTGGTTCTATTGGCGTGGAATCTGGGCAGAAGTGGACCAACTGTTAGCTAAGGTAAGCTAATACTCGTCTTCATAGATGTTGTTTGACATAGTCCAGGTAGTGAAAGAAATTCGGAATGAATCGAATGCCAGCTTGGTGCCGCGGCCACATGATGCTCACCTCGGTTTGCTCGAGATTACAAAGTTTATTAAGGGGGCTCGACGTATGGGAGTGGGCGATGATATAGCTCACCTGCGACGGTGAGTCATTTGGCTTACAACATTGGTGTGAATTGCTGAACATCCATTGTTCCAGGATCATGCACGATGCAGGCGCAGGCATATCGAAACATGGATTATGGCTTGCTGCTCAGGCTGATGAACAAGCCAGATTGTCAGGTGTGCTTGTTTTGAGAAACAACCCAATTACCAGCACCAGAGAGACTGCCTCGAGTACAAGTTCACCCGACACTGAAACGGAAGGCTCTGCTTCGAGTGGAAGTCCACTGTTAACCGAAACGGAGCTTTGACTTTTCTGCCTGAGTGAGTTCGTCCTGTAGACGAGGATCGGAATTCGATGGTCCATCCGAACTTCGGCCGGATTTACCATAATCCCCTACAGTGCGTCTCTCTTTAGCGCGCGAGGAGGGTACAACCAGCGCTTGGAGTAGCTTGATGGACTTGAAGCAGGCAGATCGAAAGCAACGCCGCAGTGGCCCGCTGTAACTACTGCCTCACCATCCACACCTCTGTAGCGTATGAGTTTATAATACGGACAAAGAAACATCACAGTATAGTTTCCTCGATCTTCACCACTACCCAAACTAAGAACCAAGACTGGACTCACATGGTCATGACCTTCGAGAACGATTTCCTCAGCGAAGGCCACCTGCAGTGACGCTGGTTGTAATATTCAGCGTACTGATATCGAATACAATAGCTTTCGTAATTGTGGGATAACCAGTCACAACGCTAGGGAGCGATATCAGAAATGGACGTTCAGAAGGCAAGGGTAGCACTTGCGTAGTTTGATAGACGTTAGCGACATGAAACCGCTATCTTCACAGGCAGCCAACAATACAAACCGAACAAAACGACGGGATCGTGCCAGTCAAAATAAGTATCCTACGAATGAATGTTTTATTGTATACCCATATACCCCTACCAGTTGATGACACCAGAAGAGGTTCCAAGCGGAGTATGAATGACAACCATTCTACACAATGCTGTTCCGTGCTTCAAGGTCGTAAAGATTGGTTCTGACTCGACTCCCTAGCTAGTTAAACATTGCCTTCGTTATACGGAAAATCTTTCTTGACTGAAAAACGATACTTAAACCAAAAGACATCTCTCGGGAGTGGACATACACACATCGTTCGCAGTGCACCTTTGAGGAAATATTACTCTTCCATTCTGGGAGGCAGGGGTAAACCGTGAGAGCGGCCCAAGGTAGCGGGACGCTCGGCAGGATCATGACGCAGAAGTCATAAGAAACTGGTTACCGTTAGCAAACCACCACATTAGCAGAAACAAAGAAACGTACACTGCTTTTGGCATGCTTGCGAGTCTCCGTACGAATCCCCAATTTGACAAGTAAAACAAACGACCACAATGTTCAGTAAGTGAAGTTTAAGTTCGGCGTACAATAAACCATCATCACTGCGAGAGAAGAATTGAAGAATTAAGGTCCACAACAGTCCGGAACGAGTGTGTCATGAAGTGCTTCACAGTAACACCAACAGAGAGGTGTAATTATACGCGAACCAGGGATCCAGCTTAACGTTCTGATACGTCAGCTCATCGGGTCATAATAAGCCGGAAGGAACGGCAACAGAGCCACCGAAACCACAAGGGTGCCCAGACATGGATATCAGCATAATGCCAACCACAGTACGTCCACTTCCAGGATGCGGAATAACTGTGCGGTTTTCGCCAGGTGCCACACTTGCAACATCTCCGTTACCGGCTGGTCGCCCGGAGTGCTGGTAGTGGGTTTGAGGACCAAAGCGGTGTATCCAGAGTCCATGTATATACGTACGTCGGAAGAGCATCTTACCCGTCCAGCATAGGGCCACCGCCGAGTCGATGTGTCTCCATCCGCACCAGCGGCGCGTACACGGCCAAGAGCGTCTGCCACTTCATTCGTGTGGTATATGTGATACGGTATCTGTTATTGCGAAGGAGTTGAAGACGATGATGGGATTCGTTGGTGGCGTAGACGTAGCACAATTTCGCTGTAAGTCTAATTCTTCTTCCGGTAAGGATTCGGGGCCGGAGCGAGGTGGAGACCTGTGACTGTCCGCCTGTGCGGTCATGAAGTACAAAGGATCACACCGATACTCTAACAATGGGTCGGAATCTGCGGAACTTCTGTTGGGTGTACGACGGCGCTGAGTTGGCCGTGACATCATTTGGAATAGATACTTTAACATAGATTGTTCGCTAGGTTCGATGTTTTGCGTCGGCGCACGTAGCGGGTGGAGTCGTAGGAGAAAAGGGTTTGTCGAATTCGTCAAGGTGACACTGAAGAGGCGGGAGATGTGGTTAAATGTCCATTGTAGGGCTTCTGAGGAAATCAATCAGGAGCGTAGACGGTTGCTGTTGACTTTAGGGCGGTTGGCGTGGCTGGTATGACGAGTTGTCTCTTCGGGAGCGACGTTGCCTTTTCGGTGAACGAAATCCCTCAACCCTCCAGGAAGGCACGGAAGGGGTTGGGAATTGCCTTTTGGCTGCCGCGTGGGCTGCTGAACACGATGGAGCCTACATATAATACCGAGACCACGTGCCACTGCCATGTCATGCATGTTTCCAAGCCAGTTTCAACGCACCCGACCGTGTGTTCGTCGCTAGAAACATAAAGCCCGTCATCTGAAGAACCATCCAGTACGTGCGACAGGCTATAATACTATGATTCCCTCAGTTTTTCTTTGTTCATTCTTTGTCAAGATGCGCCTATTGGATGTAAAAGCCGTTCTCGACCGAGAAAACCATGTCCAAGGAGTCGACCCCGAAATCGAGGTGCTGAAAGACCACGACGACACGACTGCAATATATGCCATACTTTCACACCGCTGGGGAGCTGAGGTCAATTATGATGAGATGACCGGACTCATGAAGATGGACGAGCAAGACAGGAGCAAGGTCAGACAGCGCTACGGCTACCAGAAGATTATCAGGAGTTGCGAACTGGCAATGAGGGATGGTTATACGTGGTTGTGGATCGATACGTGTTGCATTGACAAGCGGAGCAGCGCAGAACTCTCTGAGGCGATCAATTCAATGTATCGATGGTACCGCAACTCGCAAATGTGCTACGTTTACCTCAACGATGTTGACGAGCTGGCCTTTCCTACTGAACAAGATTTCAATAGGTTTAGCAGGTCCAATGGTTGGCCGGAGTGGTTCTCGCGAGGCTGGACACTCCAAGAACTTGTCGCTCCAAAGGAGGCTGAATTCTTCAACAAGAGCTGGGTGTCTATTGGCATCAAACAGGACCTGACATCCTTATTAGAGGACATCACGCGAATTCCGGAGAAGGTTTTAAGAGATGAACAGGTTTTGAGAAGTACCGACTCGTCAGAGCGTCCGCGCGTCGCTCACATTATGTCTTGGGCCGCTGACAGGAAGACGACGCGAGTGGAAGATCGGGCGTATTCGTTGCTGGGCTTGTTTGGCGTCAACATGCCGATGCTGTACGGAGAGGGCTCGAAAGCGTTTCAGCGCCTGCAGCTGGAAATTATCCGCATGACTAGCGACCATAGTATATTTGCATGGAATCCAAAAGGACAGCTGGGAGAGCACGGGGGTGTCCTTGCAAGTGGCCCAGGCTGCTTCCGGGACTGTCACGATATCGAAAACATGGATCCCCACGAGTTCTACTATGAACTCGCGGCGTATACCAGACTCGATATAGACAGAGGATGGAGCAAGCATATGCTGTTGGATACCAGGGTGAACGAGAATTCCCTTCAACTTTCTATATTCAATGTTACCAATGTGGGCATCCAACTGTCGTTGCCTGTCATACCAGATCGTCACAACTCCAATCAATGCTTCAAAGCCGTATTGCCCTGTCGCGACCGTTACGGGCGTCTGGTTACCATCAAACTGGCATCCCGAGGGCTTAGCTCTTACAGGTCTTTGGGCCCTGTCGCGTGGATCCCTAACGAAGTGCCGGAGTTTAGGTCACTTCATCTTGCTTACACTCATGACGCTGTGGAGAGCCACAGCAACTTCAGCATCGATGACAGGCGCGCCTCATGGTATGGTTTCACCCGTTGTGGCACCTTGCCATGCGGGATCACTGGCAATACTGTCACATTCTCATCGCAGGGAAACACTCTCATTGTTTTGGTCTATGCCAACAGTGATGCTGGATCCCGCTTTGCAGTTGGACTCGGATACTACCTTGGTCAAGTATGGTCTCGCATCGTCTGTGATGAATACCCTGCAAAGCAAGATGCATTGTTGTCGTGGTTAGACTTTGCCAAGCAAATACATGATGAGCTATGGAATGCGCCTATCCACGAGTCCCATTTTCACAACACTTCCGACACCGTTAGGGATACTCATCTTCCCGGAACCATTTGGGACGCAAGGGTTTTCTGTCGCAGCAATGATAGGAGCTACCTCAACGTGATGATTGACATCGAGCAGTGCCCTGGTTGTTGCATCGGGCCACGTGAACACACGTACATGCTTGTCGGTGTTCTCTCCCATATAGGCACTCAGATCCAAATCTAACCGCCCACATGACCGTAGGAGAGGTACGAACTATGGCTCCCGTGGACATCAAAAAGTTATGGTTCTCATGAGCTGCGATTGGATGGAGAACCCGCGAAATTTGACTTGTGTTGTGATCAACAGATTGCGGTGAGTCGTAACACGTTTTTCGGGGCATGTGGAAAGCCTGACACAATCAGCTGGGCGATTATGGAGACTCTTCCAATGGCGATTTCGAACGGTGCGGTAACATGTTCGACGATATGCAGAGACTTGGTATCGACCCCACGCATTCGCCGTATCGTCCAGTCGTCTCTCGTGTATCCAGCTATAAAAGGGGGTTGCGTCGCGTGCAGACTCAGCATGACATTGTCGTGACATCTTCCTCGGGCGAAAGCATGGTACTGCATCAACCAAAGGGCCTGTCGCTTCCGAATAATGAAGAAATCGAGCTATTGTTGAAAGCCTTGTCTACCCGTCTTGCGGGCAAGCACCTCGTGACAACAGTCGTGCAATGCTCACGATTCTACGAAATCGATCATGAGGGGAAGCAGAGGAACTTGGGAAGTGGTAAGTTAGCCCCCAAAAAATGGGTTATACGTTTGTGCTGACCTTGGATAGCAGAGTCAGAGCTAACGGGCCGTAATCGCTCAACAGACCCTGGCATCCTCACCCCCCTATGTGTCTTTGCAAGATCACTGGCTTGGCATAGAGAACCGGCTTGTTCATCGAGAAGGGAACGATTCAAACACATTAGGTGACTCCTTTGTAGATCATGTTGCGTAATATCACTGATGCCATGTTCGGCACACAGGGAACACTTTTATGTCCTAGCAGATCTGGTACCTACCATTACCAGCCAGGCTATGAGCGCTGGGTTTATCTGAATAATTATTTGCAGCATCGCACTGCAGGAGCCGGAGTTCTTGACGACTCTGCGGTGAGTTAGAAAACTGCGTAAAACTCACAGATACACCCTCATGAAGACAGCAGGATAAACAGAAGACAAGTGGAGCGGTCGACTTCTCGACCATGTTCGGTTTACAACATCTGGATAATTTCGTGCGTGCTCGTTCTTCAATACCTCGGCCTGTTTATATGTCGAAATGTAGGTTGGCGAGATAACATTCTTCGAAAGACTCCCTTCGATAATGGAAACTCAACTACGCTGCGAGGCCTCCGTAGACCCAGCGGACGGTAAGTGTGTTACAGCAAGTCTGCTCATTGGCAACCTTACGTAATAGCATAGGAGATGGTATATCAGCGCGTCCATACCTGTCGAATCCATCATTGGTCAGTTGCATGGTGACACGGAATCCGTTTGTGCTAACCCAAGCATTGCAGAACCCACACTGTGCACCTCTTTTACTTAAGAAGTGTAAAGGTCTTGACCAACCTTGGTCGATTGGTGAACGTCGAAACACACAAAATGATGTAAGGTCCATATCACAAACTCTCAGCGTTGGGGTGAGTGTTGCTATCGGCGAAAAAGGAGTCGAGGCTGATTCTAGTCACAAAAAGCTACTCGATCGCATCTGTTCTTCCTTCCTCGGAGAGTCCGAGGGCAAACAGTCAGTACTTATTTCTTCTCGTATTTTTTCCGTGTTCGACCGTACTTTGTGTCCTGGTTTCAGACGGATAGGTCGAGTCGGTTGCACTGATTACGATACGGTTGGCACCGTTTTTAACGCTCGTTAGCTCAACTCCTGGACACTGCAGACAGGTTAATGTCCATTCCACGGTACAAGAGATAGCATCTCTCCAAGCGAAACTCGAAGCAACACATGACGAAGATGAACAACGAGCGCTGGAGGAGGATATAACTGGAAAGGCAAGAATATCTTCGAGTCATAACTCTTTGAAGCTGATAATTCGTCGTTTACTACAGATTCTATGGCTCTATTGGTGTGGAATCAGCTCAGAAGTGGACCAATTATTACCAAAGGCAAGATAATCCTCGCCTTCGTGAATGTTATTTCACTTAGTTCAGGTCGTGGAATACATTCGGAAGGAACGTGACTCCGACGCGCGCCCCTTGGGTTTACGTGAAATAGCAGAGATTATCAAGGGAACCCCGTACATAAGCCCGGACGACGATGTAGCTCACTTGCAAAGGTAAGCGACGACGTTAGGCTTATGGGTCGGTATGGATAGCTGAACTTCAATTGTTTCAGGATTATGCTTGATGCGGGCGCAGGCATATCAAAATATAAACTGTGGCTTGCTGCCCAGGTCGCAGAGCGAGCGAGGTGTCCAGGTGTACTTGTTTCAGGCGACAACCCAATTCCTGGCACCCAAGAAATTACTCCGGGTGCGAGCCCTGAAGCGCCCACTGGTACGGCGTCTAAGCATGCCAGCCTGCAAACGAGGATCGTGACATTGTTGATGGGGATCAAGCAGTCGGCTCGTAACCTCTCGCGCAGCGGCCAACGTCATGTAAGTCCTGGATGAAGCCAAGGACAAACGCACGTACCCCAGTTGTCACACCGTTAACTGCATATGCACTTTATGTACAAACTGCCACCCCCCACTGCAAACTGACCTTGGACAAATTTCGTATTATTGCGAAATCAGAATTCATAACGCCAGTACTTCCTAACTTTTTTCTCCGGACACGACTCGAATTACCAACCTTAATGGAAGGTGTAACAACAAAACGCCGCCACGTTCAAGAACCGGAGCCGTAGTACTAGTCTGGATATCATATCTGTCTTATTTCTTCAGGGGACATACAATCAGTTGACCAGGACTGACTGCGACAGTGTTGAGAACGTGCCTGCGAATGGAGCAACGACCGCAGGACTTATCCCTCTCAAGTGCGAGTCTCGGTGCCAGACATTTTGAGAAGGTGGTGCCAGTTGGGATATGAATATGACGGTCGAATCTGTGTACTTAGTCTCCCTAAGCAAACCAAAGACTTGACGGGGGCCATTCGTTCCCTCTCGATTATAACAAGTACAAGCTGGATCCAGGGGATGGGCGATATGCGTGATAAGTTAATGATAACTTGGTGCTTCTGCTCGCAGATGAAAGTCAAAAAGGAAAAGTTATCGATCGTTCCCCCACAATACAGCTTTCCACTGTTGCTGATTTGATGCTTCTTGGCTGTGGTTGCCGAACCCTCAAAGGGTCAAGATCGACAGCTCCATAGTAGACACTCGCCTAGGCATATCCCAAGATGCGTCTTTATCTGTGCAATAAAAAAACGAGTTTGATTTCGGATTGATTGCATGTTCTTGGATCAGATACTCGATTCCACAGTGTCCCAACATTTCATAACATGTCTCTCCGGTAGAACTGTGAGAAGAGGGTTCAACCAATGTTTGTCGCAGTCTCATATGTTTAGAGCCGGCAGATCTAATACAGCGCTGGGATGATTGGTGTCTTCAGTTGATGTAGGTGGCGCATGGTGGCTGAGGTCCATTGTAGCTGCTGCTTCATTATATAGACCACTGTAGCATAGCAGTGCAAAACGCCAGCAAAAGGACGACACAAACAGCTTACCTGATAATCCATCTCACAACGTCGAGACCCCAGTCTTCGCCACTACCCGAGCTAAGGGCCAGGATGGGACTCAGATGGTCGTGACCTTCCAGAACGAATTCCTCGATAGTACCTCCCCTGCTCTTGAATTCCCGAGTAAATGTTCGCATCGAAACCGATATCGCACGTGGTTCACTTCCCGCCATGAGGTTCCAGAACGGAGGGAGTGAAAGGATGTGTGATTCATTTGCCCGACGAAGCAGGCTCAGCGGATAATTGGCCGCAACCTTTTTGGCATTTCCGTAATACGTTTGCGCGACAGAGTAGAATTGAGGACGAGATGGCGAGATCTCACAAGGGACGCCCATCAGTATGACACCACGTACACAACCGAGTGCAGAAGAAGAAAGGAATAGAGAGGGTAGGAGCAAATAAGAGGCCAAGTGCAAGCCACCCGCAGAGTGACCAAGAAGAAACACACGGTTTGAGTCACCCTCAGCAACATTTTTGATTGTCCATTCAATTGCGTCGCGGACATCTTCTGAGCCCTGAGGAAAGGTGATCCCAGGAACAAGACGGTAGTCGGGAATCACGACGAGAATGCCTCTGGACGCAAAGAAGGCACCAAGATTGTTATGTACAAGGTTAGAAGGCGGGGAGGAGCGTGCTCCACGAACTAGTCCACCACCATAAAAAAAGATAAGGATCGGTGGAAGCCCGTCGTCAGATCCTGACAACGAGGGGTAGTAAACGTCAAGCTAAGCATCCGTCAACGCACTCTCCCAGCAACACAGAACATAAAGCACACCTTGTGGACATCCGACGACCCATATGTGAAAGTTTCACGTCTGATAGACTCTATAGTTGAGCGGTTGGCCTCAAGTAAAGGGTAAGCTAGACACACATGAAGTCCTGTTGACGGAGATCAGAGGTGTCACGCACTAGGGTCAATTATCTCTCTGGTACGCGGCCGTGCTGGGGTCTTGGATGCGCCAGTACAAGCCATCACGGGCGGTGGATTATCATATGTTGACTTGCAGCAGAACTTTTGGAGTTCAGTCTAGAGTGCAATGATTTCGCCCAAATTTCGCCATCCACCCGGTCGTTCGAGTCTTTTCATTCCCACGATGAAACATCCACTGACCCGTCGCATGCGTCTGACTCTCGGGCGAAGAATTCAAATATTTTTCGAGCAATAGGTCCTATGGCCCACATCCACTGTGGTTTCTTATATCTGGACAAGTAAGAGACAGACCGGTATGGTCATCCTGAACACAGTTGGAATGCTCCCCACCGAGTGCCCTCGTCCGGCACTGCTGTGCACGGTACTTAATTTCTGCAGCTGCAGCTGCCGCATAAAGCAAGAGCTGATCCTCATGCATCATGTTCGACACGTGTGCCTTTCCCTAAACCCTGCAAAGTGTGTTATCTCAAGCCTTTTCAAGCCCCCCGTTCGTTCTTCTCCAGACGCATCAAGCTCACCGTCTGAGGAACGACCGTGTAGTCTCGGACACCTAGGCAGTACGTGTGACGACCTATGCTTGTTGGACCAGCCTCGAGCTTTCCCTTTGAATCTTTGAAAGATGCGGTTATTAGATGTAAGAGCCGTTCTTGATCGGGAGAAGGATATCCATGGAGTGGACCCCGAAATCGAGGTCCTGAAGGAACTCGACGATAACAGGACAAGCTATGCCATTCTTTCGCATCGCTGGGGAACTGAAGTCACTTACGATGAGATGACTGGTCTCGTGGCAATGGGGACACGAAAGAGGGACAAAATTAGGCAGCGCGACGGTTACCAGAAGATCATCAAGAGTTGCGAACAGGCCAACAAGGACGGTTACTCATGGTTGTGGATCGATACGTGTTGCATTGACAAGAAAAGCAGTGCAGAACTCTCAGAAGCAATCAATTCAATGTATCGATGGTACCGCAATTCGCAGATGTGCTACGTGTACCTCAACGATGTCGACGACTCTGCCTTTCCTATTGAACCGGATTTCGGCAAGTTTTGCAGGTCCAGTGGCTGGCCAGAGTGGTTCTCGCGAGGCTGGACACTCCAGGAGCTCATTGCTCCGAGGGAACTCGAATTTTTCAACAAAAGCTGGGTACCCATAGGGAACAAACAGGATCTGACATCCACCTTAGAAGGCATTGCGCGAATTCCGGAGAAGGTTTTGAGGAACGAGCAGGTTTTGAGGTCTTGGGAACGTCCAAGCGTGGCTCAGATCATGTCTTGGGCCGCTGACCGGAGAACGACACGAATGGAAGATCGAGCGTATTCACTGATGGGACTATTTGGCGTGAATATGCCAATGCTGTACGGAGAGGGTTTGAAAGCATTTCAGCGGTTACAACTAGAAATCATCCGGACGGCGTCTAGCGATTGCAGCATACTTGCATGGAACCTCAAGGGACGGTTTGGGTTGCATAAAAGTGTTCTTGCAGATGACCCGAGCTGCTTCCGGGGCTGCCACGACATCGCAAAAGTGGATCCCCGTTGGTTCGTTAATGAACTAAAGGTATATTTGCACCAGAACAGACTTGGCGTGGATGCCAATCGGGTCGAACTCGAATCATTGCTTCGCGATGTGTGCTCCCCTCTACTTTCCAAATTCGATGTCAGCAATCTGGGCATCCAAGTATCGTTGCCAGTCGTACCCATTGACCACGGCTACTCTGACTCTTACCTCACGGCCGTATTGCCATGTCGCGACCGCTATGGAGACCTAATCACCATCGATTTGGAACCCCACGAATCTACCACTGGCAGGTGTCTTGGCGCTGCGCGCAATATTCCCAACACACTGCCACAGTTTACGTCGCTTTATCTTGAATGCTCTCAAGACGCCGAGGAGAGTTACCACGATCTTATGGTCCACGACGGGCGCACCTCGTACTATGGTTTTACTCGCTGTGGCACCTTCCCGTGGGAGCTTGCAGGCGATGTCGTCACATTCTCATCCCAAGGAAACAATTTCATTGTCTTGGTCTATGCCAATAACGATACAAAATCTCGCTTTGCAGTTGGGCTTGGATACTACTTTGGTAAAGTATCGGCACGTGTTTTCTGTGACGAAGGCCCTGCAAACCAAGAGTGTTGGTCATCGTGGTCAGACTTTGCTAAACAAGCATATGATATCCTGTGGAATGCACCTATTCAAGAGCCCTATTCTCTCTTCATTGGCAACACTGTTACGGACACTCATCTTCCGCGATCCATTTGGGATGCAAGGATTTTCAGTCACGTCGGCGATGGCGGCTCCTCCACCGACGTAATGATTGACATCGAGCAATGCCCTGGTTGTTGCACTGGGCCACGCGCGTATAACTATGTCGGTACTTACTCCTGCATATACATTCGGTCCTAACCATCCACATAACCTTAGTTGGCCCACGAGCTATGGCTCCCGTGGACATCACAACCCATTTTTTCATATGAGTTGGAATTGGGTGGGCGATCTGCATGGATACCCTTGCGCTCTGTTGAGGAGATGGGGATTGCGGTGAGTCGCAACTTATCTCCCTGGGCCTGTGGCGAGCCTCACAAAAACAGCTGGGCGATTATTGTGGCGAACATCCCGTTTTCGAACGTCGCGGGAACATATTCGAAGATATGCGGGAACTTGGTATCGACCCCACGGATTCACTTTATTGCCCAGTCGTCTCTTGTGTATCCAGTTGTAAACGTCGGCCGCGTCGCATGCAGATTCAGCATGACGCTGCCGTGTCATGCAACTCCATCGAAAATCTGGTCCTGTATCAACCCAAGAGTTTCTCGCTTCCGAACAACGAAGCATTCGAGCTGCTGCTGAGAGCCTTGTCGACACGCCTTGCGGACAGCCGTCTCGTGACAACAGTCATACAGTGCTCAGATTTCTACAAAGTGGATGATGAGGGAAGACGGTGGGGCTTGGAGGGTGGTGAGTTTACCCAAAGGATGGTGCTTGCTTTTGTTTTGACTTGAGTATGTCACACTCAGCATCGCAGGGCGGTAGTCGGTCCGCAGACCCAGATACCTTCACCCCCCTACGCATCATTTCAAAACCACTAGCGTGGCATAGGGAACCGGCTTGTGCCCAGAGAAGGCAACTATTCAAAAGCATCAGGTGACCCCTTTGCGGTGTTGTGTAATGTCACTGATATATGTTCGAAATGCAGTGAACATTTTTACACCTTAGCGGATCTGGTACCTGCTCCTATCAGTCAGGCTGCGAACGCTGAATTTTGTCTGACCCATCTTATTATTTGCAGCATCACCTTTCGGGAACTGGAGCTCGTGACCAGTCTGCAGTGCGTGAGACGACTGCGTGAAATCCACAAGCACACATTTATGATGACAGCAGCATAGACAGATGATAAACGGAATAATATACTATTACTCGGCCATGTTCGGTTTAGAGTACCTGAAAATTTTCGTGCGTATTCGTTGTTTCGATACTTCAGCTTGTTCATATTGTCGAATTGTAGGTTGGCGAGATAACGTTCTTCGAAAGGCTCCCTTCGATAATGGAAACTCAGTTATGCTGCGAGGCTTCCGCTGGCCCGGCGGGAGGTTGCGTGTCACACCAAGCGTGTTTGTCAGAAAGCTTACATGACAGCATAGAAAATCGTTTATCAGAGCAACCATCAAAACGACCATTCCGAAGTTGGGTGGTGACACGGAATCTTTTCAAATGCAGGCTCCGATCTAAGGCGCGGCAGAATTCCGCTGTAGAGCGGAACCCACGCCATGAAGTGGCGATACCCCTTTTGGTCGAGAAGTGGAAAGCTCTTGGCAAAGGAAATAATCTGATCGCAAAGCGAGAACTTTGGCGCAAAGTAACGTCTATTTCACAATTTCTGGGTATTGGGGTAAGTGACTCTATCGGCCACGTGAGGCTGAGGCTGATTCAAGTCACAAAAGCTTTTTGAACATATCTGTGCTACCCTCCGTGCATCCGAGGACAAGCAGTGAGTAGTCATCTCTCTACATATTTTTTCTGCATTCTAGCATTCCTTGTGTCCTGGTTCTAGAGGCATAAGCCAAGTAGGCCACACTGCTTTTTGAGATTTAGTAGCGCACGTCCTCACGCTGGAAATAGGCTAATGTCCGCTCCACGGTACAAGAGATAGAGGCGCTCCAAGTGAAACTACAAGCAGCAGGTGACGAAGATGAACAGCGAGCGCTGGAGGAGGACATAACAGGAAAGGCAAGGATATCTTCAGGTCATAATCTCTTGAAGTTGATTATTCGTTCGTCGTAGATTCTGTGGTTCTATTGGTGTGGAATCCGTTCAGAGGTGGACCAACTATTGGCAAAGGTAAGCCAACGCTTGTGTCCGTACGTGTCATTTGACATCGTTCAGGCCGTGAACTATACTCGGACGAATTCGAATAGCCTTTTATCGGAATTCTATCGAAAGGGTGTGGATGAGATCGCAGATATTGTTAGGCGAGCCCCACGTGTGAACCTCGTTGACGATATGGCTCACTTGCAGCGGTAAGTTAACCACTTCATCGATTTATGGCATTAATATGAGTGGCTGAACACCCGCTGTTCTAGGATCATGCTTGATGCAGGCATAGGCATATCGAGACATGAATTATGGCTTGCTGCCCGGGCTGCAGAGAAAGCTAGGTGGTCAAGAGTTTTGGGAGGTGACCCCATTATGGGCCCCCAAGAGGCTGCATCGAGTACAAACTCCAAGGCGCCCTCCACATCAGTTGTTCAACAAACATTGGACGGTGGCAATGGAAGACTTTGACTTTTCCTGGGTAGGTTCAACTTGTACACGGGGATCATGATTATCGCAATTGGGGATCAGTCAAGAGTGACCTCTCATGCTGGGCTGGGCAAGTCCTATGCAGATGAGACTGAGGACAAATCCATGCGACGCATGCGTGTTAGGTTGCTACAGGATTAACTGCATATCTGTAGTCCATCTATAAATTGCTCGCACTGTAAACTGACCTTTGATGGATTCCATTCTTAGCGGAAGTTGTGATGCCAAAATGCCGATACCACAGTGTTGCGGCGCGAGGTAGCGGAAATGGTGAGGATGGAGAAGATGAAGTCCAACCTTAGTTCAGCGCCATTGGAACTGCCGACGATTTTTTGGAAGAAGTTCATAGCCGCTGTGATTGCACTTATGCACGATCAGGCAGACGATTGACATTTGCAACGAGCACGCTTTGTTCTGACTGGTTAATTACAAACTCCCAGTGGCACCTTTGTCTGCGCGAAGCGGAAGATAGAATGCGATACCGAATAGCAAAATAGTTGAGCGAGGATAAATTCACGGGATAATTGGTAATACACAGGAATTAGTGCAATTCTTGGGCGCGCAGGGTCCTAACGTTTCATAACGTGTTATCTTCCACTGAAATACAACACTGGTACAACTGGTGCTTGTGGTCCATTGTAGCTAATTTTTCATTGTCCACGCCTCTGTAGTGTATCAGTTTATAAAACCCACAAAAACGACGGTGCAGACAAGTTACCCGATGATCCATCTCACAATATTGTGACCCAATCTTCACCACTACCCGAGCTAAGGGCCAAGATGGGACTCAAATGATCACGACCTTCAAGAACGAATTCCGCGATAGTACTTCCCCTGCTCTTGAATTCCCGAGCAGATGTTTGGATCGAAACCGATATCGTACGTGTTTCGCTTCCCGCCATGACATTCCGGGTCGGAGGGAGCGAAAGGATATGTGAGTCATCTACCCGACGAAGCAAGCTCAGCGGATGATTGACCGCAACCTTTCATAACACGTTTGCGTGACAGCGTAGAACTGAGGGCGAGACCACAAAATCTCGCATGGAACGCCAATCAGTATGACACCACGTACACGGCTGAATGCAAAAGAAGATAGGAATAGAGAGAGCAGGAGCAAATAAAAGGCCAAGTGCAAACCGCCCGCAGAGTGACCGAGAAGAAACACACGGTTGGAGTCACCCTCAGCAACACTTCTGATCGTCTATTCAACTGTGCCGCGCACATCTTCTGAGCCCCGAGGAAAGGTGACCCCAGGAGCGAGACGATAGTCTGGAATCACGACCAGAATGGATGCAAAGAAAGCGCAAGGGTCGTTGTGTACGAGGTTAGCAGGCGAGGACGAGCGTGCTCCATGAACTAGTCCGCCGCCATAGAGAAAGATAAGGATCGGTGGAAGCCCGTTGTCGCATCCTGGTAGCGGGGAGTAGTAAACATCCAGCTAATATCTGTCAACAGACTCTCCCAACAACGTGGGAACATCAAACACACCTGTGAACGTCTGAGGACCCGTACGTGAAAGTTTCACGTCTGATGGATTCAATAGCTGAGCGGTTGGCCTCAAGCAAAGGGTAAGCTGAACACAGGGACCAAGGATCGCTGTTGTTGTGGATTGAAGTTATCACGCTCTAGGGTCAATTATCTCCCTTGTACGTGGTCTGCTTGGGGTCTTGGATGAGCCAGCACAAGCCATTAGGCAGTGGATTATTGACCGTTGGCTTGCAGCGAAATTTTTGGAATGATTTCGCCCAAATTTCGCCATCCATCTGGTCGTTCGAGTCTTCATTCCCGAGGATGAAACGTCCACCAACCGTCGCATGCGTTTGGCTTTTTAGCGGAGAATTCGACTATGTTTCGAGAAATGGGTTCTATGGTCCACATCCGCTGTGGTTTCTTGCGTCTGGCAAAGTAAGTTGTTCCGGCTAATATGTAGTACAGCCAGGTAACGTGGATGTATTTATTGCGAAGGAACCTTGGGTCCTTACGTTTACATCAAGCAAACCCGTATTGCCTACGGGAATTTGGAATGGGGCAAGGCTCTGCGGTACCAGATTTCGTCTTTATATTCATAGAAAGGGCTTCTGGAGAGTCTCTAGATATCCAGACCTGGCTTTCCCTCGACGGTCTCGCGCGGGACCGGATCATTGTCCAACTCCATAATTATATCTTGCAAATCAGGGCGCTAAAACTCCCTGCTGGCACCTTGATCGGTTCTGTCACTAGTCAGCCTGTCTCCGACGACAGACTCGCATAGGGTTGGCCTGCCGATGAGCAGGCTGGAGTCAGCGGGCCATACGCGGACGAAGCGGACATGAACTTGGCCCTTCGTCGACAGCACGACATATCCGAGTTTCCACCAAACGTTGTGGAGTCACTCTCGCGATCATACTCCCTAGTATATATACACGGAGACATTGATCTGCGCAACGCCATGGTGAAAGACGATAAGGTCGTGGCATTAATTGATTGGGAGGCCACGGGATGGTTCCTCGCTCACTGGAAATATTTGAAAGCACACTAGGTACCAGCTGTGCATAACCAGGAACATGAATGAGAAGACCGAATAAAGGAGATTGTAATTCCATACGAAATGGAGCGCGAGGCAGACAAGGATGTGGTACTGCATGTCATGGATGAACTCAGATGGCACTAAGCAAATCCCTCCACGCAGAACCGAATGTAATGGAACGGTCCTTTCGTGGGTGGATTACGACTCAGGATATTGGATTAAAACGTCCCTCCTAATCAATTCTGCTTTCATTCTGTTTACTAATTTCAGGTTTATGCAGTTCACTTGCAGTATCCAGGGGGCGTATCGAGGACTACATCCTGGAAGCCGCAACACCGACTTATGAAGCGAACATCCGAGTAGCTACCTTATTGGCCACATCGTATTACGCGCGTACAGTAAATCATAAATATCCACGCCGGCTCGGTGGTGAATGACAACTACGAATGACAACTTACGAGTGCGAAGTAACCAGAAGATTTAAATCCGCTTCAGTCCTTTGACATGCACCTCCTAGCTTCGCTCCGTCAAAGTATCCACACGGAGGAATGATCGTATCATGGATTATGATACGCTGGGGGTGGTGTCGACGGCACTGCATCATCCTTGGGCAGTGGTCCATTGGAATGACCTTGGTACATTGGATCATTAGGAATACAGTTAGTAGATCCGGGAGCGCTGGCCATAGCAGGCACATGATTTCTCGTTGGCCGCACGTATGATGAATTCCGAGGTCCACCAGATTCACTTCCCATGGCGTTTGCGTTGCTCACCGCAACGAAGTAAGTCGCCGACCTGCGTCTCCTCCGAACTATACAACTGCACCACAGCCAGTTAGAGTTGCGCACGGAGCTATGGTCCAAAGACGTACCAAAGCACTGCAAAAAGCACGAATACCAGGGCCAATCCACCAACGATCCAAGGCCAGGCCCCAACAACAGCTGACTGTTGACATGTTATCATCAGCTCCAAATCCCCTGGTTTCATGTTTGACGTTACTGGCCATGTTCATTGCTACGGCCCTAGAGGCACGAAGTCGTCGCTGGACGGGAGCCATAGGGTAGTCTGACCTTGGAATTGGGCGCAAGGAAGTTGAGCATGTTCTTAAGTAGGTTCTCCTTACGGTCGGTGCCGGTGGACCAATGACCACAGGAGGGCCGGGTTTTCCCGGGTAAATGTATATGTTCTTTGAGTATCTGTAGTTGGGCGAGTTCATGTAGTTGTCATGCGGCTTACCTAGGTCCAGATGACCGGTGTACGTACAGCCGTAGATGCCAGTACTGCTGCCATTTGGTGTGGCAATCTGGCTCCCTTACGGTTGGTATGCCGGCGTGCCATGCTGCAAACCGGTGTAGGGGAACCAGGGTGGAGGTGCGTAAGCAGGTCCCTTCTGCTCTTTTTCACAGCAAACTGCCCTACCAGACACGCTGCAGATTGGATATGTAGGCACCATGTAACCGTATCCGATCTGCAACTTAGCATCTGGGGCTGGTGGCCATGGAATCCAGCCTTGCATTGGCCTCCAATTGTTTTGGTTCTTGCCACGGGAAAAAAGATATGTGAGTATCATTAATGCGTCACCCAAAATTTAGGTACGGTGCACCTCTTAGCAACACTTACATTCTATGGAAGTAGCATTGCCATTGCCTGGACACTTCGGGAACGGCAACAGTGGGCTTCGGTTTCCTTACATATCACGCTCCTGTGGTTCAGCTAAAAACACAGTAGACACTGCCCCATTACTGTCCGTGTTCATTAATGAGGGTACTGGTTGACTACCCAGTCTGCTTCAATTAGCATCCGCTGCTCGCCGAATGTTCTTTACTGAAGGGTTCAGTGAGAGTTCTGTCGGAACAATGTAGAGTCTTAGACAGTCAGAGGCATTCATATGGAGCGGGTTCTCAGGCAGTAACCGACGAGTCTACCAACTTGGGTGGCTGTGAACTATGTCACCAAGTCACCAAGTTAGTCGACTGCGGACACTGTGCAGCGGCTCCTGTTGTCCCTGGCACCGCAGTAGATAGGAACGTCCGACTGTTCATCGTCAGTTTTGTTTTCTGCACAAATTTTAATACACGAGCCGGCATACAACATCCAAAGTAAGACATATGTAGATTATACGTCTGTCAACAGTAATTGACAGATGTGGTTACGTGGTACAAACTGAAGAAACAAAAAACAAAAAACCTGATAGTATGTAACAGAACAACTTAGCCAGATGTCTCAGCTGCGTGGGTCAAGATACGCTGGTGGAGGTGACTTCAGTACGTCACGGTCTAGTGCATTGTGTGAGTGACATGTTGTCGTACACGTGCATCAACGAAGTAGAAAACAAGCAAGCATACCTCTGTTCTGAGAGTTATCTGCGCCACCCTCTGTAACGGTATGCAGTGGTGGCATATTATACGGTAGTTCCTGGGACCCCTGGTACAAGGACTGTAGATATCTTGGTGGACCTCCAGACTTGTCGTAAGCTGGAAGTTCGTCCTTTCTATCTGGGCCAGAGGCTCCGAGGGAACTGAGTCGGCGTCCACCGGCATCTGTATCAGCGGCTCGGACCTGGCGGTTCGGATGGTGTGCGTCATCGATCGGGGGGACCATGGGAACTCTGTATGGTTGGTAGGAGGAGCCACGAGTTCGTTCCCATGATTGGGAACCGGAATTCCGGAGAGGAGGGATGAGACTAGGAGAAGAACGATTGATTCTGCGGAGGATATAGAATCTGGTTTCGAAGAGTTAATGAGGGGTGGCCGGGGTGATGGTGGTCGTTTGCTTACCTCCATAGTATAAGCAGAAAAATCACAACGACGATAGCGATAGCGACGACAGTAACCATGTAATAGATGAGGTACTAGGGGTGCTGTGAGGTATCATGTAGTCGGTAGAAGCTGAAACCCCTGACCTTGCCACCCTGACTGAGTGCCCTGACACTGATATTCTGTGCGATGGGGGTCATTGGAGTAGATTTAATCTGGGACGTTAACCTTACCCACTCAGACGCTGGTGGCTGGCTCCGTTAATAATGCACAACTATAGTGTGAAAATCAATGATGGTTTGTAGTTCGCAGTGGGATTGGTTGCGTCTGCCGCGCGGCCCGCTTGGAGTATCCAAACAAACACCAACAAACGGCTGTCTGTTCTTGGAAGGTGTGCTGGGTGGACATCGGAGAGGTTATGGACGATGAGTTGGACGAATTCCTCGTCGCCGTCGCCGTCGCCGACAACGACTACGACAGCAACTTCTGGCAGGGGTGTTCCAGTCACGCCAGCGATGGCTGGCTCGCGGTTCTTCCCAAAGTCTTCTGCTACAAGTAATATCTTATCACCCACCTTTCCGAGTCAGATCAACTCAGGGGATCCTGTCCGTGCCTCGGTCGCACATCTCCTCGTTCGGGCGTACACCCTTCCATGCTCGACCGCAGCACAGGCATTCTCGCAACTTGTCCAGCCAACTGCTCGGTTTCAGCTGGCCCTCGATGCATTACTTCCCCTTCTCAATTCTTCCGTCGAGGTAAAAGCCATGTTCTCGCCTGTGGTCCACTTCTTGACATATCTACCTCCCCGCTTCCTTCGCAGCTCGCTCAGCGGATTTTGGTCTCGTTTATTTTGTATTCTATGTACGCTCCCTACCCGATTTCACTCAACCCTTTCAAGTCCGCTCTGTATGCCACGTTCGTCAAGGAGAGAGGTCACGCTGCCCAAGTTGCCACCGAGGGTGGTTTTAGTGAGAATGAGCAATTGGTTTGGGTCCTTTGGAAAATCTTGAAAGGCGATGGAAATGATGTATTGATCTTCTTGCTACGTTACCATTCCGGAAGGCGCTGACCAACCATCAGATCGGACCTTATTCTCCTAGCACGTTGACCAGGTCTCCGCTGCTTCCTGAACTTAGAGCGTCCAATCTCTTTTTGGAAGAGGAAAACTCTTTGGATCCAAATCTAACTGAAGCGTATGTAGTACTAGTCATATCCGGGTGGCGACATTTGATTTTCTCCAGGGGTATTTCCGATCTTCCCCAACAGGGCACCACCCAAGAAGCCCGGATTCTTAATCTTAAGGGCTCTTCTGCGGACCAATCATTGACCGTAAACGCCGAGTTACATGTCTCTCCTGAGGAAGACGAACAGAATGAACGCCTTGCCCACGGAATGAAGCTGCTTTTAGCTGCTCGTGATCGGACACTTACTCTCACGGAACAAAGGGTAACCTTTTTCACGCCATCAATACACGTGCAATTTATAATTCATAATTCGTACCTGCAGATCCTGACCCCCTTGATACCCAGTTTGACGTCACCCCCTGTGATCACATCCATGGACCTGCCTCCTATTGTCGCTCATAATCCTAACATAGCCTATCAACTTGTTTTGGCATTGCTGACATCCAACCCGCTTAATGCCCAGCCTCATGGCCCCTCTGCATACATAGACGCTTTAAAGCAACTTCCTCCCACTTTGCCTTCCTTTGACCTGCTGGTCCGACTTCTGCAGGATATGACGATCTTGATTGACTCCACTACTGGTGGGAAGACGACCGTCGCCGACGTAATCTATACGGAGGTACTCGGTCGTTTCATCCACGAAAGTATAAAATGGCTTGAAAATGCCGAACGCGAAGAGCGTGAAGGACTCATCAGCGATGATCGGTTCGCGAAGGGTGTTCAAAATGTGAGACCATACGACACCAATCTGACCTTGGCTCGGAAACATTCTGATTCCGATGTTTAGCTCTGCCGCTTTTACGCATCTCTCATCCGGCTGTCTGTCGTAGACACGACGTCGGACGCGGACACCACCGAAATGATCCATTTTACATTGCGCAACGCTAGGTTCGAGGAAGCCAACACTCTCTACCGCATCTTGGCCGCTGGAAGGTTCTGAACGAACGTTTCCCACTTGTTTTTTTATACAATCCCATTTTTTTCCGCCCTCAGCATTCAACATCATATGCATCCACCATTCGTCCATAGAAACTTCTCTGACCACGACCGGCACGATGTCTCCTTATCCTTTCTGCACGTCAATTTGGGGTCTATATCTGAAAGTCCATGTTGATTCCATCCATGCCTTTCACACTATCGTGTATGTAGTTACTCATATGTACGCAAGCAACTTATGGTCTCTTTCGGTGTATGTCGTTATGGCCCACTTTTATCTTAACATGTCTTCCCGTCTGTACAAATGTTTATGTTTATGTAGGTACTTGTTTGAGTTTCTATCATACGATTCTCTCATGATCGATTGAATTCAGGCCTTGTTCTCATCCAAAATTCTATGTTCTAGCTCGCCACTTATATATGGCGGCTTTTATGTAAATCTCAAGGTTATTACAACAATTTCATTGCTAGGCAACTAAGGAGAAATATCAACATGAATGATTGAAAAAACCAAAAAGAAAAGAAAAGAAAAGATGTGCGGAGGTGGGTTGCGAAAAACGGGAACCAGTATCGTAGTCACATCCAACATCCATAGACTGTCCTGACAAACAGGGAAGACGGACGGGCGTGGTAGTTATGTATCGGCTAGAGGAAACCAGTTCATTGTAGTGCTGCCCAGCGTGCGGAAGATAAGGATGTATTACAAGGAGAAAGGGAAAAAAAGGGATACCACATGGGTCAGGTCAGGGGAGAAAATAGATTACATTGCAAGAGAATCGAATCAATCGAATCGAGAGAGGGGTAACCTATCACGATGCTGCTTGCGGCTTTGTCTTGAATCGTAACAGAGACGCTAGACCGGACGGTGCGCAGGCCTTCTTCATAAACTCGTGCTACAGCAGATAACGTATCAGAACCAGGGACTTCTACCGATGATCACAAGCAAACGACTGACATTTAACAACTCGCTCGAATTGGCCCGGCTTCGTACGTCGACGCAAAGACATACGCTAAGGAAGCTCTTCAGTTCCTTGCTTAATGCTTCCGGCTTTTTGAGCGTCGGTGTCCCGTTCGTAGCGATCAAGTAGAGCGCCTTCAACGGCTCTTCGTCCAGATATGGCGGTTCGTTTTCAATCATCTCGATGGCCATAATACCAAGTGACCAAATGTCAACTTTAGCACCGTACTCTTTCTGTTTGACAACTTCGGGTGCCATCCAGTAAGGAGTGCCCACCATAGTAGCACGTTTAGACTTTTGGTCGGTGAGCTTGGCGCAAAAACCGAAGTCAGCTGAAGATCGATATTACATCAGTCACCATTATGAAAGCGACTTGAAATGCATACTGATCTTGACCCGACCCTGGGCATCCAGCAATACGTTATCAGATTTAATATCGCGGTGAATGATGGATTGACTGTGTAAATGACACAGGCCCTGGCAAGTCTGTACGAGGGGGTCAGGGTGGATATTGCATAGTACCAGAACCAGCTTTACCTCCAAGCATATACTCGAGATCTGATCTTCTTCTAGCGTGTTGTTTTCTATGACATCAGTGAGTGCACCTCCTTCCATGAACTCCATGACAACCCAAAGTTCCGTATTCTTGACAAGGTAAGCATCAAGGAAGTTGACAATATTGGGGTGTTGTGACTCCTTCATGACGAGAATCTCGTTTACGATGAGTTCCTTCCGTGGCTGGTGAGAGAGATCCATTTCCTTGATAGCGACTTTCTTGCCGTTTGCCAGTGTTTTGGCAACATAGACATGACCAGATGCCCTGTTGAAGAACGGTGAACAATCGCTGGGACAGAGATGCAGCTGTGACTTACCCTTGTCCGACTTTCTTGATTTTACTGTACAGTGTCTTCGGGTCGTCCTCCGAAACGACGGATCGGAGTTTCTCCATAATTTGGGCTTCTGTCATCGTGCTTATGCGCTTCTCCTTCTCCTTGGGCTTCTCATTCAGCTTCCGCGCAGCCTCCGCGACGGCGGGGTCCTCGCCTTCCGTGGCAGTGACAGTGACCTCAGGTGTGGGAACATCCTTCTTCTTAATGGGTTGCAGTGGTTTCACGGGTGGCGAACCAACAGTTGCACCTGCAGGCCCGGTGGCGGGGTGTGTGGCGGGCTGAGAACCAGCAGGTGAAGTTTTGGCAGGTGGTAAAGCAGGTCTTTGCTGTTGTCCATCGCCTTGTTCCTTTAGCTGTCTCTCGCGTTCTCGCTCCTTCTCCTTCTCTCGCTCTCGCTCTTTCTCTCTTTCCCTCTCCCGTTCCTCGCGCCTCCGTTGCTCTCTTTGCTCGCGCTCTTTTTGGGCGAGAGCGTCGACAGTTGGCGCTTTGTCCAAAGAAGGCTTTGGTGCACCCTGCTCAGGGACATTGCGAGCCTGAGCCCGTGCACGTAAGTCCGCTGAGGAGGGCGTGTGAGCGGGCACCACTGGCTTCGGTGCGGCTGGTGCGGGGCGTGTAGCTGTCAGAAGTGGGCGAGGGGGTGCGGGGCGGGTAGCTTGTAAGGGGGTCGATCCCTGGAGTATCGCTGGGATTGGCGGACGTGCACTGCCTCCCTGACTTGATGACAACGAGCTCGTGTGTTGGGTATGGGAGCTATTCACTAGCTCCGCGGCCCTAGCGGCAGCGAGCGCGGTGGAAGCGAAGCCATTCTGAGAGGGGGCCGGAGGGGCACTCATTTCCGCCGGTGCGGAGTCCTGGCGTTTCATTGCGGGAGGCCGAGTGTCCAGTTTCGCGAGGGTAGTCCCGCCAAGGCCGGTGCCGGCGTTAAACCGTGGGGGTGCGGAGGGGCCGTCCGCGGTGTACGGTGAGAGTGTGCCGACTGAATTACCCGATAGGGAACGCGTGACGGGAGGCATGCCCATGCCCATTTCTTCCAGCTCACGCTTCTGGTGGTCAGTATAGAACTCAAGCACATCGAGGACAGCCTGGGGATCCTTTGCGTAGTCCTCTCGAGTGATAGCAGATTTCGTGAGCAGTTTGCTCCATTGCTCAGGCATACCCTATTCCGGAGAGTTCCGTCAACTGAATCTTCGGACAACAAAACTGTCGTAACGCACGGTAAAAGCCCCGGTGATTGGATCAAAGCCAACGTGTACTTTGTGTACGAAGTTGGTTGGGTTGCTCACGCCCATCAACGGAGAGCGAGAATAGATATCGTCTTGCCAACCGTAAAGCTCTTCGTCGTTCTTAAGAGACAGATGGTATCGTTTATCTTTTGTTTCGAGCAGTAGACAGTACGGCTTCAAGTCGACTCGTTCGATGTTCGTGATATCCTTGAGTGGGATTACGCTCTGCTGAGGTGCAGACTGGGACGATAACCGATCAGTTGGTACTCGCCCGAGGGCGCAGCTGAACACAGAGATATCCTGTAGACATCGCTCACCTCGTTTTTATGTATCGATAACGTCTCTTCCCTGAGCAGGAGCCATTTTCTCAGAAACATGAAGCTGGCGAAGCCCTCCTCCTTCAAGCTAACCATCCCGTACCGAATCACATTGGAACAGAGAGCGCTGTCTGGATGCCGAAGAGGGGAGCCCCCGATACCAGTATAGTCTGGAGAATAAGAGGAGCCGGATGAGAAGGTGGCACTGTAACCAGTGTTCTGTAAGGTATGATTATAAGAAGGCGTGGTATCGGTTGTTCGTCGTACAGGTGCCTGGGGAGCGGGTCTGGAAGGTGTTAGATTGGTTGCAGTGATTTGACTGAAGGCCATTATCGATAGTTGAAATAAGAGCAAGAATTGAGGGAACTGTCGTCGTCGGGTATGAGCTAGTGGCGAGGAAAAGGTAAAGCTGCTGGCAACGAGGCAGATGTGGAGCCCTGGTGGTGATTAGCCGTCGTAATACGGTCGTCGGCGTCGTCCGCAGGAGCGGCAACGCGGTATGAGTTGGGTGTGTGGTTGTGAGATGGCTGATAATAATAATGCTATGAGGCGTCGTCGTCGTCCCCCCAGTTTCACGCTCAGGTCCTTCTTCTGCTTTCGGATCTACCCGCCACTACGGCGATGCTATTCCACGACTCGGAAAACTTTACACTATGTACGACTGAATACCCTACGTCTTGCTACCACAATCCCAAGTAAATTCTAGCTCCATAGATAAGACGGATCATCTGTTCTTCGTCATGCTGTACCCGAAGTCAATTTTTGTCAAGGTGAAGTATGGCAGGGAATCACATACCGGTAGACGAACCGCTTCTTCGTATGAGCAAACTCACCCAGTTTATGGCCTACCATGTCCTGGGTGACAGTGACAGGAATATAGTCTTTACCATTATGGACCATAAAACGAATTCTGTACCCGGCCAACATTCAGCATGACCCTCTCAAGATGACGTCTGCCCTCACCCGACGAAATTAGGAAGGATGGTGCACGAACGTTCCTGCGTTCTTATTGGAACGTGGTCCTCCAAGGCCTGCTTCAAGTTCGGAAAAGCCACAAAGTATGGGCCTGGGGCAGGTCAGAGCACATAAGCAACTAACTTCAGAATGTCGCTGTTGTACGCTCACCTTTCCAAGCAGATCTTCCAGACCTCAGAATTAATGATGGTTGCATACGTGCTATGCTATTGGTCTCGGTGCCAGTCGTTTTGGGAAAAAACTACCTGTGTGACAGTCACGTTGTGACTGTGTCTTCGCCAACTTGCATTCCCAATCTTGCTCCCAATGATCATTGATGTACGGCGCAGGTCCTCCAGGCATCGATAGCGACGCATTGCCTGCCACGATTGATGTACCACTGGAGTATAACTATCTTGATTTCACCACTGAATTCAAGGATGATGCTGAAAACCCGATCACCGAGCCCAGGATGCCACCGCCGCTTGAACATATGCGAAATCTACGCTCCCGGCTGAAAGGCTGACCGAAGGTGTGAGTACGTACATGGGAAGTTAGCGCTTCAGCGCTTCAGCGTTGCCCTATGAATTCCAGTCTCAGTCGCTCTCAGGAGCACGCCGAGAGAACATATTCAGACGCCTCTTCATGCTAGTTTGTGTTCCGTACGACGGCTTAACGTTGCTTGTTCCGTCTTTCCAATACCCGCATTTCTGCAGGAATTTGGAAGCCTTGGGTTGAGGGTGCCCGGTGGCACGGATCACCAGACCGACAACGAGGTCAGCGGCTTCGGAAATGGTCTAGGATAGGGATCCATGATGCCGAAGTCTAGGTCTATTGGATATGTGCACTCGGACTACCAACCATTCAAATGGCGTTCCATATGTAGGTGTACATGCTACGTAGCGATAGTGACAGAATGTATGAGTTCTTTTTATTTTTATTGCTCCGAGTCCCCGCATCTTTCTAAGAGATATGTAAACAGATAGCTCGAGGCTAGGCCAACAACTACAGGTCATCACACGTACTGCCTAGGTGTCCGAGACCACAAGGTGGTTTCGTCAGATGGCGAGACTGAGGGTTTGAAACAATGTGATTCACACCCGTCGCAGGTTTGGGGGAAGGCACACGTGTCAAAGCTGAAGCATGAGGCTCAGTGCTCAGCGCTCAACGTCAACCCCGGTATTATGTATTTGGAAGTCACAGCAAGGAAGTATCGTTTGACAGGGGAGCCTTGGTTGTTTTCTTAACTCTGGCTGCTCCGGATGCCCACTAGACTCCTTCCCAGCAACAACTTGGTGTGTGAGACAACATCTGAGGGGGAAAGGATAAATCCGAATGGTTAGCGGTGTTTCGTCACTACTCACTTGGATGTGACCTCACACTCGAAGCAGAGGCTGGGAATTAGGAGCCTGGAAGGTCTGGAATGGGTGCCTGCCTGTGCTACACAGAGCCACCTACTTGTGTAATACCAAAGCAAATATGACACTAGTGCCACAGGGTTTTTCTGATGCAGTTGCACGACAGCCAGCTCCCTGAAGGAAGGAGCAGAACTTAATAATGTGTTTGTGGAGCCACTCTGGATTGCGAGCTGTGACCGAAGGTGTGCACCGGTAGACGTGTGTATCATACACACGTCTATCGGTGCACACCTTCGGTCTTCTCCATGGCATGAGGAAGCCCCGCCCTATTACTTACAAGCAAGTTGTTGCCTGTGCACTGGACGTTGCAGTGACTCACTTTATTTCGTAGGATCATGTAACCGCAGCAGTAACCTTTTGTAAACGATGTTGGCACACGTACTTTCATCTTCAGATTCTAAAAGAGAATTATCATATCTCGTCGTTTAACTCGTACTCTGGAAAGGGCATATGTATGTAATTGACCATGAGCCGAAGGATGAATTCGAGGTCGACGACAGAACGAGTGAGGGTAAGGTTTCGGATTGGCATATGCGAGGCGAAGTGGAAGTCGTTTCCGTGTGACCTGTGCAAGCAGAACATGAGCCATAGGGGACAAAGTTAAAGGAAACGCGTGGAATGCAATGAGTTTCATGTCGACCAGGGAACTGAACTTCTGATCATGAGGCCCGAGCGCGAGCAGCGACGCGACGCGACGTCTTCAAGCAGCTTGGAGACACGGGATATTTAAGCTCAGCTGCGGCATCCCTTCGGTGATTGTAGTGGTACTACACGTCTAGTTGCCAAATTTGCAGAACCCATGAGCCCCGGAAACTGTCTCCCACGTTACGCGTAGCACAGCTGTCAGGTGTGTGCCGTATGTGGATTCTAGAAATTCAAAAATTGTCAAACACATCGCTAATGTTGGATACGTGTAATATACTTTGTACGAGGTACCTGGAACATCCGTGGTAAGGCCAGGCCAAGCAAGGAATGTATGACAGCCTGGTACTGATCACGGCAGATGTGCCATATACTTATTTCAGCATGGATCCCATACTGGCCGAGGGTATACTATGGGCATGCAGCTCATGTAGGTTGGATACCCACTGCACATGGCGGTGACACCAATATCTGCAACTGTTATCCTGCTGGTCACTTCCAAGAATTGAGCAGATGTTTCTGGTCAGAAAGACATCACATCCATTGCAAAATACAACAAACTACAACAGGTAGTTATGCATATGTAGCAGGGACAGAACACATAGATCAGTTGGAGACTAGCAAAGGGAAGGGGTAGAAAAGGACAGCATGTCTACAAAATTCATTCCAGATGTATGATAGCATGTCTGAAACATTATGGGGGAACATATCATCAGTCTCTTCCTTTGCAAGCCATTCTTCAATGAACTGTCCTTCCAGTGGGATGATTGGGTTCCATGGCTCCCATTTCCCACATGGGAAGGCTGGATATGCTCCAATATATGCAAGCCAGAACACATCATGACCCCATGTCCATTCAGGAACATTTGTCACTTGCATGATGTCCACCAGCCACTGTTCAATCCTCTTCAACAGTTCCAACCAGTGGTTGGTGTCCATTGGGTTCCACAGGGGTGGTAAGGGTAGGAACATGATTGGGATTTCATCATAGCTCATGTCAGTCTAGATAAAATATGATGCACAGCAGGATTATTGCACATGGTTAGGAAAGAAGAGGACAAACTCACACTTGCAACAGATAGAGGATGCTCAGATTCGTCAGTGCACCAGGTACCAGGTCAAACCTCAGGGAGTATGATTCCTCAAAATGCCCCAGACAGTGACACTGATATTTGAATGGGCTGCAGGATCATTGGTATTTGCATATTGAAGGAGTAATTGCAAATGTACTATATCATTGTTGGTAAGACTCCTTGGCACAGGCCCAGGGAAGCATACTGTGAACATGAGAGGTTGCAAATAGGCAGTTTCTGTATTGGAGTTTTTGACATCCAGATGGACAACAGCTTGACATGACTCCAGAAAATAATTCATTGCACAAGGGGAACAAATTCAGTGGGAAAATTCGGAGTGGAAAGTAATGATGGAAGATGGAATATGGTGCATGCACTGAAGCATGATGCATGATGTGAAGTTCATTGCAGGTGCATAAGGAGTTCATGTGACTTCATTTGGGAAGCTTCCAGTCCCAAGATCTCAAGTTTGTGAGCACAGCACACTCATAGAGACAGTTGAAACAATGTGAAGAATCAATCTGAAATGCCCAAACAATCCACCTTGGCAAGCATGGTGGATGGTAAAGGTAGGCCACCTGTCCTGGCCTCAAAATTCATGATCGCTGACAGCCCTTGTTTCAGTCTTTTGATTTGTGAACTCAGGAAATAGGACTGAGATTGTCTGCTTGATCTGTCCACATATGCTCAATGGTCATCTCCATGAATTTGCATTGAAGCACATCAAGTCTCATTCCCAGTCACATATCCATCAATGCCATCTGAAGATGTGGATGAAGAATCAGATGACTATTTCTGGCTTTCAAGTGCAATACTGTGGCCTCTCAGATGAACAGAATCATCCCTCCACCCCCCTGTATCAAATCTGCAAGTCCAATCCCATTATCAATGAAGCTGACTTGGATTCACTCGAACCTCAGCCAGCAATTGAATATAGTGACCACCCAAATGGACCTGTCTCCGACTCATCTGATATTTCCCCATTACAAGATGTGACTGGGGAACCTGGTATGCTTCATGTGCTACTGAGTGAGCTCTGGGAGGCAACATCAAATAGCTGTTACCAGTCACTGGGCAATGACTGGGACTTATTCCAGGACATGCAAGAATCTCTTTATACAAATGCCAAGGTGTTCTCACTGCCACTTACACAGTCCCACTTCCCCATCCATGGTGATGTCACACACAAAGAAGTCTTCAAAGAAGATCACTTTGGTATTGAGGTCCCTGGTATGCTTTTGTTTCTTATCCAGGTATCGTTACCTGTTGAAATAAATGCAGATGACAGCATTCCCTCATCTAATACAATGAGATCGAAAGTATCCCCTGATTATCCTACTTATCCATGGCCAAGCAAGGCGGTAGGTTTGAGCCTTCATGAGTGCATGAACCTTTCTGAAGCAACTCCATCAGCTGTTTATTACCACCCTGCTGTTCAGCTCCCCAAGGTTGCCTTTTTCAGAAGCACAGATGCAGGCCATCCTTGACTGGGCAAAAGAGCTTGGTGCTTGTGATGTACCATCTCTTTATGTGATAAAACAACATCAGGAGTATCTTCAAGACACAGTTGGTGATCCAACAACAAGGGTGGTGTCTCCATCCAGCAACATCTTTTATGTCAACAATATTGTGAATGTGATTGTGAAGGTCAGTCTCACATGATTCTCATAATAGGCAACTTTAACAGATTGGACAAAGGACTATGCAAACCCCCTCACACACTTTTCAATGCAAGACTTTCCTGAGGACAGAGGCAATGGAAGGTCTCAAGTGTTCCATGGGGACAAATTACTTCATCAATCACCATCGCTGTCATATCCATGACTCTCGGACTTGGTCCCAGTCCAGTCTGGACCCTTAGCCCCTATCTCCGGTCAAGCCCGGTCCTAGTCCAGCCTAGAAAACCCAACTCCAGTCCTAGATAACCCAACCCTGGCCTGGATAACTCAAGTCCGCTCTTTTACCCCTATCTCCGGTCCATTCTGGCCTTCTGGCCTTGTGCTGCTCCACCCCAGTCCTCCCAGGTCCATGTCTGGGTCACCTGGACATAACTCTGGTCTGTTTTCCTTTGTTTGTGCTATATTTAGTCTCGTCCTTTTGTCTAACTCTGCTTACTGTACAAATCCTGTGTCCGACCCTGGTTATGCTGGTCACCTGGACTTTGGCTATCCACATTCTTGCTAATCTTCTTGCTAACAGCTTATTAACAAGTCTGGCTCTATGTTCATTATCCTGGACCGGCCTTGTGTATTTAACCCCTGTACATACTTTGTAGCACCCCAGTCAGAATATCAATTAAGTATTACCCTCAACTCCTGTACTACACCCCAAGACTACTCTATAGCTAAGGCTGAACCTTAGGCTATCCCTGGCCCCTGTCCTGGACCTCTCCCTGGCTTGCATAAGGGTACAGCACATAAGCTGAGACCAAGGGAGGTAGATCCAACCCCAGACTGGCTTCCCCTTGTGCACACTCCAAGACTGGTCAGTTTCCCATGCTACTGGCCTTATTCCCACACTCCTGGTCTTAAGTCTGGTCCTCCAGACTTAGCCCCTGACCTCTGGCCTTGACTTTGGCCACTCAGACTTAGCCCCTGTCTCCTGGTCTTGAAGCCTGGTCACCTGAGGGTAAACCCATACTTGACAGTATATTCTGACTCACACTTGTGCAAGTCATTGCATCATGTCTAGGTTCTGCTCTAGAGCCCCTACCCATGGCCTTGCCCATCAGGACTCATCAGGATACCTCTCCTCTGACTCTGGAGCCCAACCCAGAGACCTCTGCTAAAGCAGAGAGGTAACCAGTGACCCTTGGCACTCTGCACACCCCTGGCACTATGTTCCTAGTGGTCGAAACTTAATGCATCCACTCCCTCACTCCTGACCCCTTCCTGCCACTCATTTCTTCCTGACTCTGGACCGGCCATGTCAACCCCTGAGTTGGACTCACCATCCAGACTCACCACCAACCTGGGTTCACACCTGAGCCCACTTCCAGGTCGGAGTTACCCTCCAGACTTGCCCCTGAGCTGGCCTCATCAACTGGACTCACTTCTGTTAGCTCCCCTGAGCTACCTCTGACCCCTGGCTGGTCACCCTGGTCTTCACCACAGTCCTTACCTCAGTCATCCCAGCACTCTAGCCCAGCTGTCTTCATCTGGTTCTACTGTACTGAGCACTGGGATCACATCACTCATTTGACCTCCTGACTCCCTGATATTGGTCTTTGGACCTCTGTGCACCTCCAGTGCAACCCCCAGGCCCAGACTTGGCCAGTCCCAGCCCTCAATGCCTTCCCTGTTCCCCATTGGCACTTGGCTTCAGTGGTTTTTGGGTCTGGTCTCCACCCTTGGCCTTCACTACACTGGCCTTGGAGCCCTGGACCCCCTTTCCGGTCTCCAGACAGTCTGTTACCAGCCTGTCAGGCCTTGGTTTCACTTGTCCATGCTCACCTGGACTTGTCTGAAGCCAGTTTGCAACTTCTCTCAGTCTCCTGCCCTTCATTCCTGGCCCTGGTTTGATTCAGCCACCTCACCTGGACTTGTCTGGACCTGTTACTAGGTCTTGGACTGGTCCTGGCTTTCCTCAGACCCTCCTGTTCCTCACAGACCACTCCTGGGTCCCCTGTCCATTATCCTGGTCCTGCACTAGTCACCTTGGCCTTGGGATGGTGCTTGTCCTTTGGACTTGCACCAGGCCTTGGCTCTGGTGGTCTTAGCTAGTGCATGACACCTCCATTTTGGTCTAGGACCGGTCTGCCAGCCCTCTGGCCCTTAGCCCAGACCCTGGCCTCTCTGCTGGCCTCTCTTTTCACTTAGAGGCACCCCCTGGGCATGCTAGCCCTTCAGACTTGCTCCTGGCCCCCAATTTTCGGTCTAGGACTGGTCTGCTGGTCCTCCAGCCCCTATCCTGGTCCCTGACCTCATTTCCAATCCCTTCCCTGTCCTCTGTCTATCCCGGGATCCTAACCAGGTTAACAAGTTGGTAACTCTGTACTCTGGAAGCCAAAACTGGTAGTCTCAGTTGAGACAAAACAATTAGAGTCTACCCCAGGATCCTAACTGGGTCAACAAGTTGGTACTCTGGTACACCAGAAGCCAAAACTGGTGGTCTCGGTAGAGACAAATCAATTAGTGCTACACTCCAGTCCCCTTAGCAGTCCTCCTGGCTTGTCCTGCCAGACCCATGGCTTTGCCAGGCTTTACAGCCCTGGACTGGACTTGCTAACCCCAGTCCTCCTACTTGTGTCTGGTTTTTTCCACCTCCAGACTCCCCTATGACTGGTCTCCTGAGTTCCAGTCTTCCCTCCCTCACTAGGCCTTGTCAGCCTTTGTCTGGCCTGTCATTTCTGGACTTCCTTAGAGCCCCTGACTGGTCTTGCTCACTCCAGACTCATTCCTTTTGGCCAGTCTCCCATCTCTGGCCTCCCTCAGCCTCTGACACCCCTTGGGTAGCTCTATGCTACTCTCCTGTCACTCATTTGGCCTTTGGGCCTCTCCCTCCTCCCAGAACTACCCCTGTCCTCTACCCTGGTGCTATGGTATTGACCTAGCACCTCTTTCTGGTCCTTGGTGAACCCAGCCTTGGTTCTCTCTTGGTCTCTGACCCCCTGTTTAACCAGCCTTGTCAACCTATTAGGAACTGAAGTATCTAGGTTGTAGGGAACTGACTAGCCCACTCAATAGGCACCCATTGGTGGCCAAGTGTAGTGCAGTCACCTATCCCCACCTAATACTAAAGTTTGCTAACCCCCCTGACATCAACCCTGCCTTGGAGCATGAATTTGCTTGCAAGACACCCTGGGCTTTGGCCCATCTGACAAACCCCTGACTCTGCTGGTCTGTTTCCCAGCTCACCCACTTGCCCTGGAACTTGTATGTTTGCAAGGCCCCTTCAGGTACCAGCTGACCCCTCACCTTCCCCCTAACCATCGCTACTGTCACCCCACCATTGACTCCAGAACTCCAGTCCTACCTGTTCTGCAGACTCCAGTCTTACTGGTTGTCTTTGGCCTGCCAGCCTTCACCAGCCTTCTTGTTCCTGCTCAAGCTCTGGTTCTGGCCTTCATACCCTTATTTTTGACTCTGACACTCCTTACTGTCTCTGTACCAGTCTGGCCTGCCCTGCTGGTCTTGTGTCTCCAGTTTTAAAGCTTTTCCAGCCTTGTAAAAGCTTCCCAGAACTGGTCTTGACACCTGTTAAGCCAGTCTTTGCATGCTCTGTACTTGGGTTCACAACTCTGGTGGTAGTACTCCTACTACCCTGCCCAGTACTCCTCTTGATGGTTCTGGCCCACACCTTGTACCCCTGTAGACTTGGGAAGTCTACCCTAAGAGGGGGATAAGGGACCTCACTAGTGACCTACTCTCTGCCAAACCCCTGTCCACTACCTCTCCAGTGCCCTTGGCACAACCCCACTTGGTCCCTGCACACTGGTCCCTGGTTCCTTGGTCCAGTCCTTGCAGACTGAAACACTCCTGAACCACCTGCCCTGGGTTGCTCCCAGCCCCTGACATTTGTGTTGGTACTCCAGTCTCACTGTCTCAGTGGTCCTCAGCCTCGGTGGTTGTGTGTTCACCAGTCTCACCGGTCTCAGCCTCCTGTTGTCAGACTTTTGGCTGGACAACCCCTAGGCCTCACCCAGTCTCCAGACCCCCTGAACCAGTCCTCCAATGGCCCTTTTGGCCTTCAGGCTTCTCACCACTGGAAAACCCACCTCCAACTAGCTCCAGACACCCCTAAACCAGACTCAACACCCAGACTCACCTCCTGTTGACATCCCTAGGCCTTCATTGAACCGGTCCTATGACCTGCTGGTCCCCAGTTCATGCCTAGCTATGTCCAGCCCTCCAGTCCTTGTTCCAAACTCAACTCTTGCTGTCCTAGACAGCCTCCCCAGTCCCTTGCCAACCTCTGGAAGCTGTCTGGCCTGTTCCAAGGTGCTCAGCACCCAGTCTTGCCACTCCTGGCCTTGGGTTCACACCTTGCTACCCCTGGTTACCCTGGTCTCAGTGTTAGCCCATTGGCCTACACTGTTTTGGCCTCCAGTTGTCAGCCCACCAGCTAGATGGCACCTCAGGTCACCTCTAGCCACCCCAAACCCCTCCAACTCCTTCAGACTGGCCTTCAGCCAGTTGCTCCAGCCCAGCCCAACTCCAGACCGGTCTCCCTTTGGATTTCTGGCCTTACAGCCCTGTCCAGGTCAAGACTGGTCTCCCATAGCCTTTCTAACCCTTTTGGCCCTCACTGGCTCCTGACCAGTCCCCACCTAGCTTTTCTAAGCCCTCCCTGACCATTAGACCAGTCTCCAGCTGCCCCTTCCAGTCCTCTCTGACCCTCAGACCAGTCCCTGGCCTTCCCGGCCTTTTGTCCCCTTGACCAGTCTTTGGTCTTGCTGTTTTTCTCTGGTCCATGCTTTGGCATGGCTTACTCTGGCCACCCCCTGTCTCAGTCTCCAGCTTTGGCCACTCCCGGCCTAAGCCACCCTTGGTCTCAGCCTTCAGCTTTGACCCTTGTCTCTAGCTTTGGTTTCCTGTTTCCTTGTTATATGTTTTCTCAGTTTTTCTGTTATCTGTTATCTTTTTCTGTAGATACACACTTTCAGACCCCATGACCCCCTGGAGCAGACCTTGGACCCGCCCCAGCCTTCTCAGCACTTCTCATAACCCTCTGTATCCCTGCAGTGCACTCCTGGTCCAACCAGTGCATTCCTAGACTGGTTTTCTGGCCTTCCTGGCACCCACCTGGCCTTTGTATCATTCTGGTGTCACTCAGCAGCACACTGGTACACCCCTGGACCATCTTTTGGTCATCCCCAGACCTCTCCAAACCTCTTGGTCTCCATGTTGCCCTGAACTGGCTTTGAAGCACACCTCTGGCCCTAGTGGCACACCCCTGGTACATTAGTTGGACATTACCAGTCCCCTGCACATCTTCGGTCTCTGGTTTCCCCTGACCCAGCTCTGAAGCACACCCCTAGGCCTTACCTGGCCATTCCCAGCCTGCCTTAACCCAGCTCCGAAGTGCAACTGTGGCCCCCTGAAACACTGGCTACAGCTTTCAGCTGTCTCTGGAAACCCCCATGCAGCCAGTCTAATCACTTCTGGACTTGGCTTTGCCTTGTCCCGGCCTGCTGAACTGTCTGGCAGCCTCCTAGACCGGTCTCCAGCCCTCTTGTTGTCACTTCTCTGGCCTTGGGTTCCCAGAACAGTCCTCAGACTTGACCCTTGCCCCCAAACCTGGCTTATGCCATTCTGGTCCAGGCTACTGGACCTCTGGTCATCACTGGCCTGTTTCCTGGCCCTCAGGCTCACCCTTGGCATTATGTGTGCACTCAGACTCACTGCATAACCCTCTGAGCATATTTCCCTATGGAACCTCAAGGGTTTGGTTCCTAAGAGGGGGATACTGTCATATCCATGACTCTCAGACTTGGTCCCAGTCCAGTCTGGACCCATAGCCCCTGTCTCTGGTCAAGCCTGGTCCTAGTCCAGCCTAAAAAACCCAACTCCAGTCCTAGATAACCCAACCCTGGCCTGGATAACTCAAGTCTGCTCTTTTACCCCTATCTCCAGTCCATTCTGGCCTTCTGGCCTTGTGCTGCTCCACCCCAGTCCTCCCAGGTCCATGTCTGGGTCACCCAGACATAACTCCGGTCTGTTTTCCTTTGTTTGTGCTATATTTAGTCTTGTCCTTTTGTCTAACTCTGCTTACTGTACAAATCCTGTGTCCGACCCTGGTTATGCTGGTCACCCAGACTTTGGCTATTAGCCTCTGCATAGCCACTGTGGCTATCCACATTCTTGCTAATCTTCTTGCTAATAGCTTATTAACAAGTCCGGCTCTATGTTCATTATCCCAGACTGGCCTTGTGTATTTAACCCCTGTACATACTTTGTAGCACCCCAGTCAGAATATCAATTAAGTATTACCCTCAACTCCTGTACTACACCCCAAGACTACTCTATAGCCAAGACTGAGCCTTAGGCTATCCCTGGCCCCTGTCCTGGACCTCTCCCTGGCTTGCATAAGGGTACAGCACATAAGCTGAGACCAAGGGAGGTAGATCCAACCCCGGTGTAAGGAATCTGCATTCCCTAGATGTGTGAGCCCCTATTATTAACCATTCCGTGACTACTGTTACATCTGCTCCCCTCTCACATTCACCATTGTTCATGCACTACCTTCCCATGCCCTCACTCCCTCTCACACAGTGCTATACCCATGGCCGCTGTGCTCCGGTCGCTTTTTCCCTCAGACTCTTTCTCTTATCATGGTCTCTATTCCTTAGTGCTTGTAGTATACCCTTGGCCTCTGTTTTGGCCTGTCTTCTGTGTATGTGCTGTCGTGTGGCTTTCCTTTACTGTTCCCTGTCTTACTTAGGTTCCGGGTTTGCCCAGACTATAAAGCCCTGTACTTAGGTACAGAATGATACCTTTTGGCACTCGGAAGGTCACCACGAGTTTCCTTTGCACTTTGTCTACACCACACGTCTCGCATTCTGCTGTGCACGAACTATGTATACTGCTCGCACTGCTTGCATCGCCAGTACTACTCCATGGACCATGCCACACATGTCACGAATCACTACCACTACAAGTGCTGGGTCCCACCTTCTAGTCCTGACAGTCCAGAATCCCTCGGGATGAACAATTTGTTCCCTTCATTTTTTATTGTTGTTATCTAAGCCATCTAGCTCATATTATACAGCTACTTGGACTTATTCCTACAACTGGAGCCCACTGTGAGGGATTCTGCTGTCACTTCCAGAAGGTCACTCAGGTGCACCACCAAATGTACCAAACTAGAAAATTTATGCCTGCACTTTTGCAATCTCAACCTGTCAGAAGACTCCAACATTTTCCACCCTGTTTCACCCGTAACACCAGATCACGTGCAATTACCCACTGACATTCCATGGGTACTACCTGTGATCACTCCTCCTGATATCTTGGCAGATCAGATATCTGTTGTGTCAGATCACCTAGATCTCACTGCCCCTGATTTTCCCAGTGGCTTTATCCACTCGACTCCCCGAAGGCCCAAAACCCTGCCATCACCTTTAACACCAGTCACATCATCTGATTCATCATCACTGACACCCTCTTTGTCCCATCTCTTTGATGCCTCCAAATCTATACCCAGGCTCTCAGTTCCATCCACCACACTGCTGTGACCACTCACTCGGTCGCAGACCACCCATCAGCCAATTAGTAACCTGCCAACACTTCTGCCAGCTCGCTCGTGCACTACACCAACCACTTCACACCCGCAACCAATACCCATTCCACCCATTGTCACACACCAAAGGTGTTGTGGACATGGTTACAGCTGACTCTGCCTAACTCATTGACAAGTTGTGCACAATGCCCAGGCATGCAGATGAAGACTAAAGGCCTCATGCGTAGAAAGACTGTCAGACATTAACAGTCATCCTTTGCACAAGAACGAGTCGTCAGTGCTAAAGAGAAAAGAGGAAGTGAGTTAAGTGCATGTTAAAGGTTTTTAGCACCCGTGTACGGCATTCTGGTTTTCATTGTATCTCCACCATTTCCAAAGATATCGACTCCATTCCCACACTCACTTAAAGTGCTCAGCCCCACAATTCTTCCTTCCAAATTTGGAGAGGATCCTCACACCCTGCACATTTCTACAGCACTCCATCCATCAGATGCTCATTTCACTAAGTCCATCAATCATGGCCACCTCTTCATCAGTCATCTCGCTTGTCTCATTTGCCAGAGACAGTGGCTACATATATCTGCCAGGCATTCCCACCAGCTTCTGTCCTGAAGCCCCCTGGTTCATCCCATCGTTGTCAGCCCTGTCTCATCCCATGCAGCTTGGTCAGCATGTTCTCCTTGTCAGTATGACTTCCAGAAGGACATTCTTTGGTCACCTCAGGTCTGTCACTCGGTTAGAAAGGTCTTATGTGGTCGTTTCAGTCTCCCTGGTTGATGAAGCATATGGATCATTCCTCCCTGCTCCCTGCACTGTCTTTATTCCAGTCTCATCTGTCATTCTTCCCACATTGCAACAGCTGCAGTATAATCTACTGTCCTCCAGCCTCCCTGATCACATTCATGATGAGTATGACATGCATCTTGCCTTCTTACTGCAGGGTCCAGCAGAAGACATCCCCCCTTCTCCTCCTCCTCCATCAGAACCCCATCCATGAAGTTTTTGTTAACTTTGCTGAGAGGATGGAAGGGTGGGAGACATGATTGCATATGCTCTCATTGCCCCATAGACCCCCAATGCCCTAGCCCCCTTTGACACCTGACTCATGCCCTTCAATTCTGGAATTAATACTTCCCTGTCTGGAAACACCATCCATCTGTCATGCCATCTTTGGATCTAGAGATGTCTCCACTGAGATCTAACTTGCATCGCCACCCCCTAATGTGATATCAGTCTGCTTACTCAGTTTCTGATTCTATTTGACTCATTTTGTGATATTTTGACTATCCTTGACTCGTTTATTGCCAATACTTACCAATCTTCTTTGCTTGCTTACTTTTCATTTCTCACTTACTCATCATGATTACTCAGTCCTTACTCATTACTTACCAAGTGTTTGTGCCTTGTTTGTCACAAGCTGTGCTCCCCCCTCAGTATATAAACCCCCATGTACTTAGCTACAAAAAAAGCAATCAGAAGTCACTCAGCAGTCAGTTCTTCAGTGCATAACTTGTTGTCGACAGTTGAGGCTCATTCGGAGGAGTCGATCTGTCTCCATTCATATCATTGGTAGTTGAGGCTCCACGAAGGGGTCTATCTACCTCCATCATTCATCTGAAGCTTTATCCCCACTTAGTCAGCAAGTCCTGCTTAGTCATCCATCCACTCCTGCGTAACTCATCAACGACTTGCACCAGGAGCATGTTGTATCAAAGTCTATCATTCCAGAAGTCCTTTTGGCTGAACACCTTCACTCCATTCAGCATCCCCCATTCAATCATCACCTGCTTGTCTACTCCTGTGTAACTCGTTGTTGACTTGTGCTAGGAGCACCCTCCCATTGAAGTTTCCCCCTCTTAGGTTTCTGCACTCCAGGTTCCACAGAGGCACACCACCACTCGCTTTACATTTGTCTTTTGTGTTGGTTTTGGTTGGTTTTCACCACCTTTCCACACTTTGACTCACACTGCCCATCCACATTGAGCAGATGCAGCATCCCCAGCACCCCCTCAATATTGGCTTGCCATGGACACCATTCTGGCATGAATCAGAGCTAATTTGAGTGACCCAGACCTCACAAGCTGCACCCTTGGTGTATTTAGCATTAATCAGACTATTGCCAGCCATCTGCCCATCTGTATGGATGCAGCATCCCTGGCACCCACTCAACAGTGGCTTTCCATGGAAACCACTCTGGCATGAATTGGAGCTGATTTGAGTGACCCAGACCTCACAAGCTGCACCCTTGGTGTATTTGGCATTAATCACACTATTGCCAGCCTTCTGCACATCTGTATTGAACAGATGAGGTATCCTCAGCACCCACTCAACAGCAGCTTTCCATGGAAACCATTCTGGCATGAATCGGAGCTGATTTGAGTGACCCAGACCTCACAAGCTGCACCCTGGATGTATGTCCCATTAATTAGACTATTGCCAGCCTTCCACCCATCTGTATTGAGCAGATGAGGTATCCTCAGCACCTGCTCAACAGTGGCTTTCCATGGAAACCATTCTGGCATGAATCAGAGCTGATTTGAGTGACCCAGACCTCACAAGCTGCACCTGGGATGTATGTCCCATTAACTAGACTATTGCCAGCCTTCTGCCCATCTGTATTGAGTGGATGAGGTATCCTTGGCACCCACTCAACAGTGGCTTTCCATGGACACCATTCCAGCATGAATTGGAGCTGATTTGGGTGACCCAGATCTCACAAGCTGCACCCTTGGTGTATTTGGCATTAATCACACTATTGCCAGCCTTCTGCCCATCCAGATTGAGCGGATGTGGTATCCCCAGCACCCGCTGAACAGTGGCTTTCCATGGACACCATTCCAGCATGAATCAGAGCTGATTTGAGTGACCCAGACCTCACAAGCTACACCTGGGATGTATGTCCCAATAACAATCTGCCCATCTGCATTCAGCAGGTGCAGTATCCCCAGCACCTACTGAACAGTGGCTTTCCATGCATACCATTCCAGCATGAATTGGACCTGATTTGAGTCATCCAGATCTCAGAAGTTGCTCCCTGGATGCAAGTCCCATTAATCAGGGTATTGCCAGCCATCCACCCATTCATATTGAGCTGATAAAGTATCCCCAGCATCCACTCAACAGCAGCTTTCCATGGACACCATTCCCACATGAATTGGAGCTGATTTCCATGACCCAGATCATATCTGCCCACCCCCCCTCATGCCCTTTGGAGTTTCTCCCCACAAATCCCCACAGTTTATTTTCATCACTCCTCTGAATTTTATGGAATTACATAAGCAACAAAAAGCGCAGCCACTACTCCCAGAAACATGTCCTCATTTGGCATGTGCCTGATATCCAACATTCCCACACACTGCCCTCATTGTCCCCAGCCTCCCCTTTCTTTCTGGGCTCTGTCCCTTCACTGTAGGCATTGTATAAGATAGTTACATGTACTATAAGTCCATTAGACCATAAATGAATGCTTTTCTGCCCATCCTAATGGGCCTAAATAATTGCAATGTCTGATTGGGGAAAAACCAGAAAAAGCAATTGCTTTTTTGATATATTGGTTATATCTATCTATTCATTGTGTCCCCTTGAAGGGGCCATGTGTCCCTACAACATATCACAAGTTGATAGGCTGGGATGGCATGCTGCAAGTGTAGTAAAACTGGAAATTATCTTAGGGGCTCAAACAAAAAAAGTGTTTGCATTTTTGATATATTTGACATGAGCACTTGAAAAAGGAACTAGCTTTGAGGATGGTTCTGTACCTACAACATATCAACAGCTCATTATGTGGGGCAGACACCTTGAGGTGTTGTGCCATGATCTCTTCCTGCTGGTATTTAGGGGTTTCATCATGTTCTAGGCTGTTTACTGCTATTCTGACTATCTAGGCAGCACTGTAATACTGATTGGCAGTCACCTCAACATTCCCAAGCTCATCCTTTCAGGGGAGAGCACTGGGGAACTGAAACAATCCTCCAGAGAGTGTGGGAAAAGGTGCAAAAAATTGTGGAGACTTTCAAAACATATCAAAAACATGAAATTGCTCACCCCACACAATGTAGTGCCATATCACGAAGCCATCAGCTCGCTGATGCACCTAGCGGTTGCCACACACCCCAACATGGCTTTTGCTGTTGCAACATTGTCACAATTCTGCAATAACCCTGGGTTAGCACATTGGGAGGGTGTAAAAAGAATATTTAGGTACCTTTTAGGCACAAAGGGGCTCACATTGATGTTTGGAGGGGATAGATATGGCCTCAAGGGCTATATGGATGCAGACAGTGCCTCGCAGGAGCACAGGCATGCCATTTCTGGCTACACCTTCCTGCTCAATGGCACAGCAATCTCCTGGGCCTCAAAGAAACAAGAACTAATTACTTTATCTACTATGGAAGCCAAGTACATTGCTGCCACTCATGCTGCAAAAGAAGCCATCTGGCTTCATTGCCTCATCCAAGAGTTGTTCTGCCCACTCTCACTCCCAACCACAATTTATTGTGACAATCAGTCTGTAATTGTGCTTGCTCACCATGGCAATTACCATGCCCATACAAAACACATAGACATTCATTATCATTTTATATGCTATGCTATTGATAATGGCTTGCTTTGCCTCATCTACTGTCCTACTGGCAGTATGGTTGCAGATACCCTTACAAAGGCTCTTCCAAACATCAAAGCCAAGCACTTTGCTTACAAGCTTGGACTCCATGATGTTTGAGGGGGAGTGTTGTATATTCTGTCTTTCATGTTATACTTTTATCTGCATCCCACTTAGTATTATGGTACATGTTTAGCCATATTACATAATCATGTTCATTTTCGTACTCGAGTAGCATACTCACACCTCAGTTGGCTACTTAACCCAACTGAGGTGAGCACTTTCTACATCCCATCTTTACACTCAGCTAATAGTCCTGTAGTATATATTCTATAACCACCACAAACACCAAAGATTCCATAAACATTGCATGCAGTAGCCATTGACAACGATAGTCAGTTGAGAAGCCCCACCACAAAGGCAAAGCAATGAAATTTCATACAGTGACATGTGCATGACATAATATAAACAACAACATTAGAAGAGCTATATTGACAAAGGCACAGAGCCCTGGCCCAAAAGCAATGCAAAGAACAGCACCAGCAAGAACCAAAAGCAGTTCAAAAGACAGCACCAGCACATGGAGGTCACATGGGGAGACACCAATGCCACAATTCGCAGCTTATAATATCAGATATAATTATTGTAATATCAGGATGATTATAACTAATATGAGGGAAAGATGATGATGAGATGGAAGTGAGTGAGGGAGAGAAGAAAATAAAGCAGGAGGGCTTGAGAGGAGAAATGCTCTAAATTACCTTGCTTGCAAGGTCTTTACCAGGGTCATAATTGCATGGGAACCAACTCACCACTGAAAGTCCTTCCTTTTCAGGCATCACTGAAAACTTTTCCATTTCAGGCTCAGAGCCACACAGCAGCCATTGCTCTACAAGATGTGTCATGCATCATCTGATCATTCAGTTAGATTGAGGATACAGCTCTGTGAAATGTGTAATATAGCATAGTGAGTAAATACTGTGTCCAATGGTGATGTTGTAATCTAGTACATTGTCAGGTCATCCTGTGTTGTCATCCTCTCCTGCCACCACCCCCAGAGCTGTTGAACATCATGACAGGGTGTAACCAGACAGGCATCAGTCCAAGGTGCAGAGGAGAAATTGGTGGGCAGTTGGGGAGAGTATAGTCACACTGCATTGTTGTAGGAAAATGGAGAGCCTAAGTGGGTCCTACAGCGATGGGGGGGAATTGATGGAAATCTCCACACATGATAACACTAATGCCACCAAACAAATGATCACTGGCACCCTGCCTGACCACCATTTTCCCTATACCAATGTTCTGAGACGGTTGTGTGAGGAATGTCTTTCCTAGCATCGACATTTCATCCAAGATGAGATATTCATACATCTTCCAGAACTGTTGCAAATTGGCTCTAGTCTGAGCACTCAGCAGCATAGCTCTAGACTTCAACATCATGCCAATCATGTGCATTGTCTTGCTATAGACTTTAGGGTAGAGTACTTACAAGAATGTTACTACTCTACTTGTCAGACACTATGGACAATGGACACTATTGGTAGGGAGTGTGCTGTAGACTACACACTGCCATTGGTACTCATCCACCAGGACACAGACTGTGCACAAGGGATGATGGACATGAAACTTATCTCCCATCGCTGTGTGTTTGTGTCATTGAAAGAGGCAGGTAAGACAGAGGCGCAAGCAAGGTTAGTGCTGATGCAGGCAGCACTTCCTGAGTTGTCACATGACTGGAAAACATGCACAATATCACACAGAAATCATGTGTCTGGACCAAATCCATCATCCAAACAGATCAACATGTTGAGTGTCTACACTGTAAGGAACTTCTGCTCCACCAGAGACCCAAGCAGCCAACAAGCCCTATTGGGCTCCACAGCTCAGTGCATTGGTCACCACAGTTACCACAACTGAGCCTGTGAAGCACCAGGGTATAAATGAACCTGTGAAGGTGAGTTTGATGATCTCCAGAGTAATGCAAAGTCAGAAGAACATGCATCTTTTAGAACTTCAGAAGCTCACTGAGTGCAGTAGGAGGTGAATCATGTTGACCCCAAACAACATTGTGGTTCAATTTTTGACCACAATACTTGTAGTACCTTCCATCCATGTCAACACCCACCCTTTGATTATGATTTCAGGGAGGTCTGACTCAAGTGCTGTTCCTACACTGCATGGACCACCATGTGTGTTTTCAAAATGGAAAGTGTACTACAAGTTGCTGGTACAATGGCACGTATCCAAATGTCATGAGTGTGGATTTTGCTGATCTCGAAGTGGAACAGTTAATGCTTAAAGCGGCAAACAAACAACTGTACAAGTAGTCCATCAACAGTTGGTGAGATGGTCACTTACTGGGAAGATTCACGACGCTGCAAAATCAAATTTTTCTGTGTTTACGTAGAGCAGTTCACGCTGGTAGGTCGTTTCTCGGGCCTTTTAACTTTGTATGCAACCCTCAACCCATGTGCCGTCAGATAACGGACAATAATTAGTAACGCAAGCCCTAAAGTCACCAAGAATAGAATGCTTCTTAAAGAACGTGCATTATCTTCCTTCACTGTTATCGCTCTTATCTTCGACTCGATACTATGGAACTTCACATCTCGAATGTGCATGCCCATACTACAGAGTACACTGTGATGGATGCGATAGCAGATCAAGTGCTGCCTAGATGTCCTGGTCTGTTCCTCGTCGACGGAAAACAATTCCTACCTAACTTCGAGATGACCCCCAATCCAGACGACCGCGGCGATGTGACAAACGATGGCACTGGTGCATCCGCCCTTCCGACCGCGATCGGTGGAAGACCCCTCGAATTGTACAACCAAGACGATATCACTAATCCCGTCGGTGAGTTTCATTCAAGTGGGATACCTGTGGATGTGGGCTTAGAAATGAAACTAGAAAAGATCCCTTTCGTCGACCCGGAAATCCAGAAGAAGATCGATGCGTCTCTGGATGGTTTCGTCCTTCGCAAGGTCCAAATTGGTTAGCGGCCCGTTCTTTCTTAAGGTTTTGATGTAGGGTTTAATTGCACACGATCTAGGTACTTTCTACCGCCCAGATAATACAGGACCCTGGGATCGTCCTCCGGACTTTTCTATAGAATGGGAGATGGACGTTGTGCAGCAAAGCATGCTGCGGATCAAATTTGAGAGCTATCACAAGCTGATGCGAATCGAGGTATTGGATTAGTAATGCGACCTATCCTTGGTATTGTTCTTACATCATTGCAGATAGAGGACCCCTCGACGCGCTATAGTATCGTGATGAAATACCACAATATAGCCAAAATATTAATGCCTTGCGACACTCGTGAACCCTGTCAGTTATTCCCCCTACACTGGATTGGTAACTGACTATCGACTATAATAGATATTTGCTTTTATTTGTTGACACCTCCCGTGTTTCAGAAGGAGGAAATGCATTTCCCCCAGATCGGAAATTATAACAAGAGCTACCTCCGGCGTGTAGGCGAATTGTGCGCTAGCCACGGCGCCATTGCTCCTTATGCCCATCATATTCGCATCGTTCTACCTGACGACCATTGCGAGCGTGACGTCCTCGACAGGTTTTACGACTCATGTGTTGTGGCCGGCATCGATCGTCTATTCCGACGTGTGTCGATAAATGCAAGGAACGAAGAGTTCTTCAACGGTGCCAATCTCAACTGCGTTGACGGGTGGTTCAAAGTGTTTAGCGACAACTGGCGAGTTGCTTTCCAGATTGAGGCGCTTTTGCGCAATGGAACCGCCCATACACGTGACGTGCTAAAACTTATGCCCCGCATCGACTGGCTCGTCAGCCACCATGAAAGTGTTGCAGGTGAACTGATGCGTTACTTCACAGAGGCTGCAGCCCGTCGATCTGCGGTGCAACCCCTGCAGAAGTGTTTCGAAGCAATTCTGCAGAGGCAGCTCCGTCACCGACGATTAACCGCTCCAGTCGGACGTTTTTTCTGTCATCGTGTGATATTCACACCAACTCGACTTCTATTAGAAGGACCGAATGTCACTCAGTCCAACAGGGTCACACGGGAATTTAAAGATTACGAAGACTACTTCCTTCGAGTCTCTTTCCGTGACGAAGACCGTCAACAATTCAAGTGTGCTCGAGACGCCAACAGTGAAATTTTTGTGCGGGAGCGGGTAGGAAAAGTATTGAAGGAGGGATTTGAGCTTGCGGGAAGACATTTCAAATTCTTGGCATATTCCTCCTCTGCTCTCAGGACTCACGCGTTTTGGTTCATGAGCCGCTTTTGGCACCCTGACAAAGGATGGGTGACAGCAGAGCGCATACGCGGTGGTCTCGGAAACTTTGAAGCAGTCATTTATTCTCCGTCGAAGTATGGTGCGCGTATCGGGGTGAGTTAGGGACGCAGAACTTGACGTTGCTGCTGACAACTATCCAGCAAGCCTTCACTGCGACTGACCCTTCCGTCAAACTTCACAAGTCTCAGTGGAGCGAAATGTCCGATATTCAACAAAACGGCATCGTGTTCACAGATGGGATTGGAACGATATCTCGAAAATTGGCCACATTAATATGGCAAGCTTTGTGCGAAAATTATTCGGACGGTGGGGCAAATGCTGTTCAGCCTACTGCGGTATGTCACGGAGAAGAGTCTATTCGTCGTTCAGAGGCTCACTGTATTCCCTTGACCGGAACACCGATTTATAGTACCAGATTCGTTTTCTTGGCTATAAAGGAATGGTGGTTTTGGATCCCTTCCTGGAAGGGGTACGTATGCGTCTGCGGAAATCAATGAGAAAATTCGATGTCCAAGGAAAAGACTACGCAGAAATAGAGATTGCCTCTGCATTTGCGGAACCAAAGCCGGTCCACTTGAATAGGTAAACCAAATATTTTTGGTACGTTTTAACACTCACCAATGGATAGGCCACTTGTCATGGTACTTGAGGATCGCGGTGTTCCCATACAAGCTTTCCTGGAACTTCAAGAGAAAGTAGTGTCGAACACACGAAGAGCTGATGCATCGGTGCTAATGTTTACCGACTTGCTGAAGAGGTATAACCTTGGCGAGGATTTCCGGGTTCCAGATATTCTCAGAAGGCTGAAGACTTTAGGGTTCGAACTGAATCCAGATCATGCGCAAAAGCAGCTGGATAGCCCCTTTCTTGTTTGCCTTCGTTCTGCCGCAATCAACCATGTTGTGCGTGGCATCAAGTATCGCGCTCGCATTCCTATTCCGGAAAGCTACATGCTTCCTGGCGTTGCAGATGAAGGACCAGCGTTTGTCGATGTGGGATACAATAACATATACTGCCTTCCAGAGGGAAAGATTTTTGGTAAGCTAACGAGTGCACTTCCAACACCACCACCAATAGAACGTCGTCACCAGCGTGTATACAAAATCCCGGCGACAAGGAACCTACGTGGATCAGCGGCGCGTGCCTCATCTATAGGAGCCCTGTCGTACACCCAGGCGACGGTAAGCACTTCTGCCAAATCTATGGCATGTGCATTTAAGCTGTTCCACAGTGCAGCGTGTGGAAGCCATCGGAAAACCTCCCGAGAACTGTCTATTTTCCAATCTTAGAAACGTCGTGGTCTTCCCTGCACAAGGTGCTGAGCGGGACATACCTTCTCTTCGCCATACTAATTACCTTGCAGGGACTCGGTCATTACCAAACTCGCTGGCAGGAGGCGATCTGGATGGGTAAGCTCGTTAGGGAGCCGTTATGCAGAGACCAACCTATTTTTTCGCAGAGATATGTATGAAGTGGTACAGTACGGGCCATTTCTGGATCTAAAATCTCATGAACCGGCTACATACCCTCCTGCGAAACCACGTACACTCGACAGGCCAAGCACCGTAGATGACATTTGCGATTTCATTGTCGAGTATATTAACTCTGATGTCGTGGTATGGATTTCCACCAAGCTGTCTGTCTGTCGCTTTGCTTATCCGAATCCTCAGGGCCTAGTCTCCGACAAACATATAACAATAGCAGGCAAGTAATATTTCAGCTATCTTGCTAAGCCTCACTTCGTTAACGTGACTATTAGATGAGTCGAAGGTAGGCCTACGCAATCTTGTCTTGAAGTAGTGTTTAAGAGCCGTCAAGGATGGAACTTTGGATCCTACCTGCCTCAAACTTGCGGAACTACACAGTCAGGCTGTTGACTATGCCAAGAACGGTCGCAAAGTCAGCGCTGATGACTTGCCAAGGACGCCATATCCCTTGCCGGACTGGCATGAATCGGAACAGCCCGACCAATCTAAGAATCTCAAAGCAAGTTATTACGAATCTTCTAGGGCTTTGGGGTATATGTACCGCAACATCAAGCTCCAAAAACTACCCGATGACAGATGCCGCTACATGCGGTCTTGTTGGAACGATGATATATCAAATGCGCTTCAACCACTCGTGCAACGTAAACTGTCGGGCTATAGGGCTTCTACAGACCAATCCTGGGTAAAGATAGTAGACTCGGTCTACGCCATATATCGGGAAGAGCTCATATACATATCCACTACACACTCCCTTTCCAAGACCGCGCTGACTGAAGAAGAGCTGGTACTTGGAACAATCATGGCCTGCTCAGGCTCTAGCGAAGGATACAAGAAAGAACCACTACATGCGATGAATGAGAGTTTGTCGTCCCTCCTTCGTGTTACGAGGGAAGGCCTCGTTGGGGAGTTACACAAAGGCCCGGCGGAAAAACTACGTGGGCAACTGGCGCGCGCGTGGGAATCTTGGAATGCGTGGACCTATACCCTGGACATCCAGAGGGCTTCCAGCAAGTCTGGCTCCGAACAATTTGGATCGGACAGCTTCGGTTTGATAGTGCTCGGGCTTGTTCTGGATTGTTTGGCGAGGATGGGCGGCTGACCTCTGACAATTTTATATCGGATACACAGTGTAAGAACGGTGACGGTCGAGCTTTGTACTGTATTCCCTCATCTTGCTGTTGTAGTACAACTTACAGCTTGTTACTGAATCATTGTGCGAAAATCCCGCCTTCGGATTATATCCCATTTTCTGCTGTTACTAATCTCATCTCCGACTTCATCAGAACTTTTCAGAAGCCCAGATGTTTTGTTAAGTTGCTGATGCTTCATGCGAATAGGCTGACAGAGTCACCTTACAGTCCCCCAGTGGCACAACTCATTGGTCCAGCAATTTGTGAATGCAAGTTGTCATCATAAGTCAAGAAAGTGTGGATAGTTCAAGGAACATAAGTTTGGATAGTACATCTGACATATATCACACCCACATACTATATCAAACTGGAAACATCTATGTATTCCACAATCATGTGTCAATCACTCTATAGCCAACTAACAAGCAATAATGTGCATGGCGCAATCCACGATGTACGTATATTGTGTGCAGCACCATGCAAAAAAAAAAATCATCGTAAGATACTAGAAGAAAACGAGTGCGGGAGAATACAAGAATTGAGAGTTTTGAGCCGCGGGGAATATACGTTTCGTTTTCTTTCGTTAGACGTTTGACGCATACACGCCTTCAGCTGCCAGGGCCCATAGGTAATAATTTTTTTTAAAACCCCTCACCTCACCGAATCTGTGCCAACGTCTCCAACACACCCAGTACCTCCCTAGGGTCAAGTTTCCACCTCGCATCAGTCCCCCTCCTACTCGTCGACACCGTCTCCGCATCGTCCAACTCATTCAAACGTCTCAGCAGCTTTTCGTCGGCTCCAATCCCAAGCACGAGGGTAGATTCGTTCGCAGAGCTAACCCTTCCACTCGTACTCCCACCACCCATCCTTCCAGCACCGCTCCCGACGGAAGGGTTCCAGTAGCTGTCATAGTCAGTGTCACCAACACCAGCGCCGCCGCCAAGCGGTGAACAAGCAGGTCCTCCAGGGTGCAGAATCGTGCCGACAGCTGTCGAACGCGAGATATTATTCGGCAGGACGAGGAAAGAGTTTTGACCGGGTATGATGCGGAGACCGTAACGTTCTCCGAGGGAATCGAATATGTGGTTCTGTGCTTCGGCCGCTTGACGACGAGCCCAGCTGCGATCGGAATAGTGCGACTGGGATGACACAGTTGCGTTCACGGCAGGACAAACGTCGTTGGTAGTAGCAGTGGGACCATCATCATCGACCGAAGCTGTAGACTCCGGAGGACCTGTCCAGAAGCGCCATACGATAGATGTAGCACGTTCCTCGACGAAGGAGCCTGGTGTGCGCTCGGTGAACTGTGATAATGGTCAGCGCAACGAAAAAAAAAAAAAAAAAAGATGTGCGAGCATTTCGCCTTTTCAGCGCCACTCACGTAGTTAAGGATCTCGATACATGGCCCTCTCCACGCAAAATCCAAGTTGGCCACCATATTGATCCATCTTGCCCCATTAGATTGTCCATTGGACTTGCCACTAATCTCTCTCGTCTTCACAAAACATCCGTTCTCGGCCACAATACCCACGCTGGGAACCCTCTCCGCAAGTCTCTCGAGTGCACCCTTCACAGGCAACCCACTGAGTACCCAAATCTCGTTCTTCGGATCATCTGCCATCCTGCCGAGTACCTGTATCGTGCTTTCGGGAATCTCGACCATGGGGCCCTTCCCACTCTTCATCATCTCCATCATGGCACTCCTCGACATATCCCGGACCCATAAACACCCTTCCAGGTCGACGAAGATGAGGCGCGAAGCGGAATGCCGATATTTGGGAATCAAACGACCAAGATCAAGCGGCGGAACGAGAGATGGGTCGATGGAGAGAGAGGCGTGCTCCGTGTGTGCGCGGAGGCATCGGGTGAGGAAAGACGGGATGAATGCCTGGGCGGTTTGAGTGACGACGTGATTGTGGAGATCTTGCCAGCGGGAGGCAGCTTCTTCGTCGGACATGGTTAGGGCCTGTATGGCGTAATGATGAAGGTGTGTGAGATGACTGAAACGTTGTACCGGATGAGCAAAGAACGCGGACCTGATAAATAGCTTTGGCTGTGCCGCGTGTGTCATATGGGTTCACGGCGAAGCACGATCGAAAACCGGAATAACTATACGTCCCCGTAAACTTGTTCCCCATCAAACACATGTCACTCCATAATGGCAAGGGGCCAGACTTACCTCGCTCAGGATCAACGCCCGTTTCCTCTCCTCCTGGCATTCGACGTACTCGTGTGTCCGAAGTGCCATACCCTCCCTCAAGCTCGTCACCATGAACGCGTCAGCAACGGTCAGCAGAGCGAGATATTGGCTGAACGTGACTTCTTGCACATGCAAAAAGACAACAGGTTGGTAAGTGAGGGTAGAGAATGCGGCGTTGATGCGCGCTACGACATCCGAAACGCCACCCGCGAGCTCGTTGGATTCGGTAGTCTGGAGGGCTACCTGAATTAGGACGACCTGTACCAGCCGACGTGAGATCGATGATAGCCGGTAATCGGGGATGAGACATACCTTGCCTTGGAACTCAGGGTTTGACTTGAGGAAATGCTCAAACGCCTCGATTTTGTGGCGTACGCCCTATATATGCGTCGTAAATTCGTGGTAGGGCGAAATGCAGCGGCTCAACACGAACCTGGATCTCGTCGAGCTTGTCCCGTCCCACTATCAACTTCATCCCTGCGTAGCGTTGCCTAAGTAACTGGACCCAATACTGGACCTCGGGCTGGCGCCTAGAATGCTCAACGTCATTGAATGTCGAAGAATATGGTGATACACTCACTTCTTCTCCCTCAGAGAGTTCACGTCGATACCCATCGGGAAGACGCCAACGTCCACGAAGCGCCCCTTCTCCTTAGTTTTCTTTCCCTCGGCACTTTCCCTCCACTCTTTCTCAGCCTCGCCACCGGTACTAACAGGAGCAACGGGACCCTCGACTTGTATACCCTTTGGCAGGGACTCATACGCCAGGATACGAGACACAGTCTGCCTGAAATGCCTGGCATAGTTGGCAGTTTGGAAACCAACTAAATCTGCGCCAAGGACCCCCTTTAACAGGGAATCGCGCACCGAAAGGCATCGGAAGATTTCGGAGGAAGGGAAAGCAACGTGGAGGAAGAAACCAATGGGTGCCAATGCCGTTTTCGGATGTGATCGAAGGAGGGCAGGAAGAAGCATGAGGTGATAATCATTCACCCAGACTACGTGCACCCCCTCGTGTCAAAGGATTGATAGGAAGGAAGATAGGCAATGTACGTACTGATGTCGCCTTCGCGGTAGTTTTCGATGATGACGTCTGCGAAACGCTGATTGACGGACCTATACTGCTTGAACGAAGCGCTCTCATAGAAACATTTGGTCTTCGGCGCGTCTGGGACTGCGTAGTGGAGACAGGGCCATAAGACCTGTATGGTATATAAGCAACTCCTGAGAACCACGATGGAGACAAATGCACTCGCCTGGTGGCAAAACTCGTCATAGCAGCTCTCAAATTCGCCGTCAGGAATCCAGACGGGCACACTATCGCACATCTCTCGCATTCTCTTATCGATGTTCTTGCGCATCTCACGGCCAAAGCCGTCAGTGTTGCTCCCGAGAGTGCCTATCCAGAGTCGGTGCGGCAGTCTGCCCTTGACGCTATCGACGGCATTCTTAAGGCCGCCGTTGCAGTGCGTGTTGGGCGAGATGTGCCAGGGGTGGTATGCGCCGTCAGAACTGGAGCCGCGTGCGACGGACGTGGGTCGGCGCGAAGAAGAGCGGGACTGTTTGCGCTGGAGACGGGCCGAATGCTGGACGTCCTGATGGGTAGTCTGGAACTTGCGCGGACGGAAAAGCGAGAATGAACGGTCGAGCGAAGGAACCTGTGATGAGTTGGAATCGGAGGGAAAAGACCCGTTATTAGAGTTCGACGACGCGGGAGTGTGTGTGGAAGTCGAGTGTGGAGTCTTCCCCGGCTGCGGACTGGCGATGTGGACAAATTTTGTGAATGGATTCGGAATGTCTGGCGGAGGAGATGCGAGCGGGGTGATCGCACGAGACTTGGGACGAGCAGCGTCAACATACAAAAAGGGGCTCTACCCGAGAATTTGGACCCACCTTGAGATCTTCTACGATACTCATGAGAGGTGGTTGACCCGACTGACGTTGACGGTAAGCCGGCTGCTGTTTCTGGTTCACGCCATTGGACACCGCTACTGGCTCGCTGTCGGGCACGATGCGGTGGTCTGGCGTGGGTGGACTGGACTCGCCGAGCGCGACTGTGGTGGGCAGGAACAGCGACGCGATGATGACGCGGTGGTTGCGGAAGGAGCTCATCTCTGAGGGACTCGAGGACGAGGACGAACTTATATAAACGAGAGCCGGAGGACTGGCTGTTTCTGGCAGGCAACGACGAGAAATCAGACAGATCTCCACAGATTGGAAAGGCAGCGGACGGAATCTAATAATCCCATTCAGATATTGTCGCCATCAAACGTTCGTTTGGGCGTCGTCGCCGTGATAGGACAAGCGCGGAACGGCTCATCCCGACTGCCTTGGTGGCGACTTCTCCCGTCTGCCAGCGTTGCATATTATTGACGTCAGGAACATGACACGGTGCTCCATGGCACGAAACTCGCAAGGACCCCATGGTCTAAACCGCCTTCACATGGCCCTGGGCGCTCCAGCCCCACCCCTGCATGGTCGTTCACTGTCACACTGACGCGGTTGGAGTTGCACTCCCAGATGACGTTGCACCGCTGGTGGATACACACGCTCTGAGCTCGGCAAGGAACTCTTGAAAGTTAGAGCGTCTCTACATGCTCTGAGATCTCAGCACACCCCTCTGACCATAAAGGGTTGAGACAGCAGTATCCACTTCCTCGGTTGCCGTTGTGATCGCTTGTCATGACTCTTATCGTGGACTGTCAGTCTCCTGTTGAGTCCTGCGAGTGCTTGATGCGAGATTGTACGCGGTTGAGTCACGATATAGCCCGGATCAAAACACTGCCCACTTGTCAAAGATGGGGAGTCCTCGTAATGCGTTAGGTACCAGCTCGGAAGTATCGCGAGAACGAGATTCGGGAGGTTGGAGGCTGGAGGCCGGCTTAGGTAGCCCAAATTTTGCTTGTCATTCTCCGCAGCGCCAATGCCTTTCCAAGTCTCATTGGCGGATCGGATACTGTATGTACATACCTTCGGCGTGACTCCTTGATGCAATGCGAATGGAACAATGCATGTTGCTGTTGCCACTCTCAGCTCATTGGATACCTAGCTCAGTGACAATCACCACAGCTAGCCTTGGGCCATTCTCTAGCAAAAAGACCGTATGCAAACGGATATGACTTTGTTGGCCAATTCCTCCAATTCAACATATTTTGTTCATTGAAATGGAAATGTCAATGTCAATGCCTTTTTGTCATAAACGGAAAAAAGACATCGATATTGACATTCCCATATATTGATCCTGAGCAGTGGATGGTCCAACCAAACATTAAGGGTTACGGTTTGCCTGAGAAGGTGCTGGACTGTTGGCTGGGTGTTGTGGTCGGGCGGAACGGGTCGCGACCCTTGTCGCATCGACCGAGCCTGTGGGGCGGGCAGACCTTCGTGGGGGAGCCTATTCCCTCCCACGGTAGGTACCCCTAGCCATGTTGGACGTGTTAACTTACATTAGTATGACCATCCATTAAACTAAGATGTGATTAATGATTTATGTCCGCACGTTTCTCGGCATCAAAGAAGGGAAGATGGTTGATCCCGAAGCAATTACTCCGAAAGAGCTTGTTGACGGAGATCTCGCATGGGATAAATGCGGGATCCTTTCGCATTTCCGGGCACCAAGCTAAGATCAGGGGCGGTTGTAACTTACCAGCGGTGGTGTGAAGATCGCCACCCGTACTCCTGCCAGACGGTTATTGGTCCAAAGTGCTAGCGGCGTGGTCTCGAAGAACAGCTAGACATGATTATGAGCGTGGAAAATAATAGGAATGTGAGCTGCCTACGAAAGAACATCACCAAAGCATAGTTGCTACCCTGAATGGTACACATTCCACAACTTGCCCGAAACCGGGTTTTCCCTGGAGCAATTTCTGACTCTCAGCGGCCGTAGTCATTTTCACGTATGCCTCGGCTGGGGAATGGGTTGTAGTCAACGATAGCGCGTCATCTAGTAGCTCGTTATGTTCTATACTATCTGTCCCAAATGCCTTTAGGAGAGTTTTCCAGATTGGTCCATTTGGCATGATCTGGTTCAAACTGTTGAGAAAAGGATTGATTACCTGGGCATGGTGACTGCAGGAGTGCATAGGAGAATCGGTTAGTAAGTCAGTGTCTTGTCGCAGACGCTTCGGTGGTCAGGAAACCACGTGACTGGTTGCTTTCTTCCGCTCCTGTTTTTCCTTGATCAGCTTGGATCAGCTTGCTGCGACATATGCATATGTTCATATGTACAAAAACTGAGTTCTATGTTCACCTTCTACAGACGCGAGAACATGTCAGGCCTGCAGCCAGTATTTACCACCCACAGATCCAGAACTCGCGAGACAAACTCTGCTTGACGCCCCTTGAAGGCACGTCCGCCACCCACCTCCGCGTATCCGTAGGCGCGCCACCCCCACATAACTGTTCACTAGAGCGTCTTCCACACGCTCCCCACCATCCGGTTGGATCACCATCCGCCTCGACCCCACTCGTTTGACACCAAGGGTGGATAAGGTTTGAACCCAGGCATGTTGAGGTAGGGAAGGAATTACAAACCGCATGGCAGTTCCGCAGAGATTCCGAGTGACGCAGTAAAGTGCGGGGATTTCATCTCGGGGCACACCTCAAGGCCTCGAGGACAACACGTGCTCATCCTACCCCCCCGACCACGAAGGCTTGAGTGCAGACAGCGGAACTTACCCGTATTCGTTTTCTCAGTTGTCTTGTCGCTACTCTTATCATACCGTCAAACTGATCTGCGCTCCCGCAGTAAGCATTCCTATCCATCTTGGATGTAATAACGCCCATTGATATATCCATTTATTCAAGTAAGATGCGGTTAATTCATGTCCGCACGTTTCTCGATATCGAGGAAGGGAAGAGGGTCGATCCCGAGGCAATTGTTCTGAAAGACCTTGTTGATGAAGATCTCGCACGCATTAAATATGGGATCCTCTCACACTGTTGGGGCGACCCCAAGGAAGAGGTGCAATTCAAGGAGATGGATGCGCTGATAAGAATGGGAGGACCTGCGCGAAAAAAGATTCGACAACGCAGTGGATACCAGAAGATTCACAAGAGCTGTGAACAGGCGTGGAAAGATGGGCTTGCCTGGTTGTGGGTCGACACATGCTGCATTAACAAGGAGAGCAGCGCCGAATTGTCTGAAGCCCTGAATTCAATGTTCCGGTGGTACGAAGACTCGGCAAGATGCTATGTCTTTCTCCACGACCTCGACGCGAAAAACGTACCTACGACAAGCAACGAGAAGATGTTTCCCAATTCCAGAGGGTGGCCGAAATGGTTCTCACGTGGATGGACGTTGCAAGAGCTCGTCGCTCCAAACGTAGTTCACTTCTTCAACAAGGCATGGCAATTCATCGGCGATAAAAAGAACCACGCTCAAACGATATCGTCGATCACTCGAATTCCATCCCGCATTTTAAGACATGGACTGGATGCGCACCGTCCCAGTGCAGCACAGATTATGTCCTGGGCCGCTGACAGGAAGACGACGCGAACGGAGGACCGAGCGTATTCTCTTATGGGGTTGTTCGGTGTGCATATGCCAATGTTGTACGGTGAAGGGAAGAATGCATTCCGTCGGCTTCAATTAGAAATCATCCGGATGGCCAACGATCACAGCATTTTTGCGTGGGACCGAAAAGACAACGGATGGTCGGGAAGTGTGCTGGCGGACGACCCGAGCTTTTTCCGGGACTGCCATGACATCATCAATATGGAGCCCGACGAATACCTTGCCGCCCTGAAAGGGGTAGTACCGGACAGCGAATTGAGTACCGTCAGCGAGGAAAGCATCCGCACGTACGCTGTCACGAATGCTGGTATCCGAATCCGGCTTCCTCTCCAACGCTGCCGAGGCTCTCGATCAGTTTTCGAGGCCCGGTTGGCGTGCTGTCGCACTTTCGATTTGTCCCCGATATCCATCTTTCTCGTGTCCTTCAAATCAACGCATTACCGATACTTTGGCCAGTCCCAGACCATTCACGGTGCCACAGCAACGTTCCGGCTTCTGTATCTTGTTTGCCGAGAAGAAAAGCGGCAGAAAGACTTCACCTTCAAAATCGACGACAGAGCCCTTGAATGCGAAGGGTTTATTCAGCGTTGTGTCTTCCCGAAACGCGCACCCTTGAATCCAATGGACAACTCCATCACCTTATCGTACACCCATCACTGTGCCATCATAGTGTATGCCAACAGCAAAACCGGGACATGCTTTGCACTTGCCGTTGGCTATTGTTCGGGTTACGAGTGGCTACACGTTATCTCTGACACTCCTCCTGCACAACAGTTCTTTAACATGGGCCGGACAGCCGTAGATCCATGGGATTCGTATGCCCACCAAATATACGAGCGCATGTGGGTTGTGAGTCCAAAGCATGCACCTCGTGTAGCCCAGGCGCGCACCCCTACTGTTGCCCACTTACATCGTGAAGAAGACGGGCCGTGCTTGGTCAAGCATGCCCACCTTCCAAGGTCCATCAGAGGTGTGCAGATCGTGTACCAGCGGCTTCCGCAGCCGAATACGTGCTTTGTGACGATGGACATCACCCGATGTGCTGGGTGTTGTGTGTCGCCTGATGTATGGCAGACACTAGATGGGGTGGGTGCGGACCTCTGTGTGAGGAATCTGATGTCATTGTTATCATAGTTATCCACGAACGATTTCAGCATGCCTAGTCTCGTGCTGGACCCTGCTCCTCAGAATCCGCAAGTTAAGAGGAATGCGGTGCACCGTTTCCTCGTAGACGGAGTTCCTACATCTTTTTTGTCTGCTGTTTCAGAGCCATGCGAAATCAAGGTGAGAAACCCACGTAATGCGGCAATGAAATACTCACACTATCAGTTGGGTGACTATGGCCTGCATACCGAATCCGCCTTTGTGCGCGAGGGGAACCTCTTTGAAGACATAGGGTCACCAACTACGAACCTTCACATCAATCCAATGGACCCGATTCCTCAACCCATCGAACACAGAGTCTGGCCTGAAGATTGTACGGCCCGGGAAACAAATGTCATCGAAAGTGTCAGTTTTGATCGTCGTCTAAATCAGTGGGAGGTTTTAGATATGTGGAATCCGAAGGCTCGCTCGCTTCCAATTCATCCACGTGTTTTCTCCCACCTCAAAGATTTGTCCCGTCATCTTGATTTGGAAGACAGATGGCTAGTAACGACAGTCGTTGAATGTACAGACTGTTCTGGTGCACGTGCCCAAAATATAATGGGAATCCCGCCAATGTGGACTAGTTCCGGCGTGTTCTACAAACGCGGTGGGTATCCCATTGGTGTAGCATTGCACCTTCATTCTCAATTTTCTGAAAGAGGGGCATCGGAAGACGTTATCCACTACTACACCTTTGTTTATCTCGATGAAACCGTTAGTTTGGCGTGAAGAGAAGGCCGACGAGAGCACAAGGGCCCTCTTTGGAGACATCCGGTAGGCGGTTATTGGGTGCTAGATGAGACCGCTGATGTCATCTTTGGGAATGCAGGAAGTACTTCTCCATGTTGTCGCAGTTCGTACGTCCGCGATGATTGTAAAACCAGGGGTCAGAGTTACCTCGCTAACCAAGGCATAAGCAGTATCAACAAGACATGGTTGAAGGCGATAACTCGGCTGCGGTGGGTATAGATCTCCGTCAGAACTTATGATTGAACCTAACGGGACAGTCTGTAACGGAACATCAGAGCAAACAGACAAAAAGAGGATACGATGCCGTTATGTTCTTTAGAAACATATTTGGTGGGGGACGCTTCCGAGGTTATGTAGGTCGTCGTCATCCTAGTTCTAGCTCTTCCCTCCGCATTCAATGAAAACTTCATAGATTGGGGACATATCTTTCTCCAAACTGAGTAAAGCCATCGGTGACTCCGGATCTCACGCAAAGAACAAAGAACAGTCGACGATGTCCGTGAACCAGAATCTTCATGTCACGTGTGAGGCCGCAAAGGTGGAAGATTGCGAGCCTGATTCTGCGTGTAGCTCTCACGAAACCGTGAGCACTTCCTCTGACAGCAACGAGAAAACCGAGACCGCAGAGGACGCACGTGTTGTAGCTTTAGCCGAAACGTTAATGAAGCGGATGCCTACGGAAGACGGCGGACTTATCGACCAAAAGCTTTGGTCTGCAGAAAAAATTAAAATGTACCACGAAGCGGAGGAACTGAGATCTACGAATTTTGGATTGCAGGTGAGCTCCTCGTTCTCAGTCGAGCTCATCTTTCACGGTGCCCGTGTCGAACCAGCTTCTGCATGTCATAAGCACATCCTACCATAGGTCATCAGAGTTCGTATATCGACTTTCCCCTGTCCTACATGATGATTTATTAGCTCAGAGGGAGTGTGCATAGCAAGCATAGCCACATTCACGCCCAAAAGGTTGGGTGTGTATAGCGTTGCGACGAGTGGCGGATTGTCCTTGATAAGTTGTGTTTAGGAGTAGTATTCGATCATTGATACAAGATGTGAGGATTCTGGAAGACAAACTCGATAACGTGGAAGACGAGGACGAGAAACGAGCACTGGAAGAAGACATCGCAGGCAAGGTAAGAACTACTTTAGTGGAAAGGCAGTCGTTTCGTAGGCAGTGATGTATTCTTAGATCCTATTGGCATGTTGGCGGGGAGTACGCTCCGAAATCGAGCAAATCCTATACAGAGTAAGACGCTTCTCCCCCTTTCTAAATACCAGCTGACAGAGATTAGGTCGCGAACCACATTGTTACCGACGCAAGGGTAGAGCGGGATGGTTGGAAACAACGGTCTAAGGTAAGCAAGGTCCCATGGTCAAATTCCAGATAGACGGATCACCATCCCAGCTTCTTAGAGAAGTAGGAGATGTTTTCAAGCATGCAACAAATGACGGCCATGGTGAGAGCCGAGGTTGTCATTTACGACGGTGAGCTTTCACCTTTATTCGTTGCATAATCCTGGTTGACTCTGTTCGTTCATCCGGACCAGAATCGTTGTTGATGCAGAGGAGAACACATCCAAGTATGGATTACTACTCACAAGTCGTGCCGCGCCGCGTACCATGCAGAGGTGGCAGGGGGGTTCCCCTTCGGTAGAACAACTCCCGGAAGCGATGACAGGGGAAGATGGGAGAAAGGATGACTACCTTTGTTGAGGTGATGGCATTGAGGAGATAGGCCGGGCGTTCTAGGATGCAAGATTGCTGCCGCCAGCTTCCCCAAACCCTCGGGCAGGGCTTCCTAGCACCAATGCTCTATTGGTACTTTTCTTCGGAAAAGTTTGACGCTACAACGACTGTTACGTCCCAGCCTCCTCCCACGATGGCCTGTACAGGTTACGTGGATATACTTAATTTTTGGTGCAGTACGTCGGGAGTGGTTGTAGTAGTGAGACGAACAAGTCATAAATGGTGTGGTTCGGGCTAACTCCATTGGTGCGTAAGGTGGAAGTGGTGTTTAGAAATAGCGCCGGGAACAAGAGGGGACATAGATCCAATTCTGAACTTGTGACGGAATATATATTAGTACTCTACTACCTGCATGACAGACAATACTAGTAGAGATTACGATTTCCCCAAAAAGTGCTGAAGCTGATCGCCCCCTCGAGATAGTCGGAGATGCACTGGAGGAACCTCAGGTCGCATGCCTGGTTTGGTGGCAAGGACCTTGTAGGGTTTCGGACCGACGCTTGACAGTATGTTCCCAAGAGATATTTGTTCACTTGACAGATCCAATTTGTTTCTCATTTGTCTCTTTTGATTTACTTGTCCCGTTCATCTATGTTGACGTTTCGTACCTGTTTGCTACAGTATAAAGAGACTCATACTACGTAGAGATAGAGGGACTTCCTTCCCTACATCAATACAGACCACAACGTCTGGATAATCGTGTAGCATGTCTTAAGGAAAGTCTCTTGTGTCTACGTCGCAAGTGTTACTACTTCGCCTCGGAGTCACATATTTTTATCCTCTCTAAAAACTGGTCTAAAACTCGAAACACACGCCCTTCCCCGATACCTCCCTCAACAATTTGCGAACTGATCCCTCGCATAGAAAAGAAGTGAGTATCATGTCAAAAATCTCTGAAACACATAACGCTCGATACAACCTCCGCCGAGCTACTCGAGCTCGAGCGGCTTCCCTACCCCATAGCCTGACAGCCCAGCCTGGTGCTGAAGCTGTCGAGAGTTCCCCACTATCAAAAAAGACTCCTGTCGGAAGTCATCCCCCAACCCTGACCGAGAACCCAGCCGACACTGCCCAAAAGTACAGCGACGTCGTGCGAGTAAGCACCAGAAGTGCAAGTCCGGCGCCCAGAGGTGCGACCGTAGACGAGCCTGGCTCGAGATTAGTCTCGCCAGTGTACCCCGGGGCGTTCAGGCTCCCGGAGAACTACGAAAACAGTACTGTTGGAGCGTCGGTACCAGCTCACAGTGTACAGATAGAACTACCTGAAAATACCAGGAATAATGCCCTTTCACCCTTGCCTATGAGTGAGACAGAGGTAGAGCCAAACGACCTGCAGTTGTGGACCACGGTGGTGCGAAAGAAACCACGTGAAAGGCGCACCGGAGGTAGTCCACTACGGCCTGAACTTGAGCGAACAGTTCGAGAAGCTGAGAGAAATCTGACCCCTGATGAAAGGGAAAGGATTAGGAGGAGATCAATATCCGTGCAGAGGTACTCGCATGCGGACACATCCTCTGAACCCAAAAGCCACCCCAGAGATACGAAGGGAAAGGGTATTGACCCCAGGAATTGGGGGGCACTGAGCCTAAGCGGTGAGGAGGGGAACCCCGAGGCACAACGTGCTGCACTGGCATCTTGGAAAATGGCCCAGAGGCTTAGCCGAAGCGATGGTGACGAACCTGGACCCTCAGGGAATAAGCAGGCGAACCCGGTGTCACCCGCTGGCAGGGTCAGTACAAAGTCGACCAGGAAGAACGGCGCCTCTAAGAAAAAGAAGGAGAGGTCCCACCAGAAAGCGAAGGTGACAAAAACTGCCACCTACTCCTCTGGAATAACCCCAAACCCGATAAGGGAAATAGTGGAGAGGGTTGCTAAACGGGATGACAAGTGTCGCGAACGGCAAAGGACGCCGAAAGCGATGGAACCTGTTAAACAAATTGATCTGAAAAGTTATATCGGGTTGACGTTGAAACGCCTGGAAAAGGGTGACAGGCATCCTAACAGATGTAAGGGGAAGAAATGTCGATCCAGGCGAAACCCTTGTCGCGAGAGCAGCTCAGATTCCACCGGGACCACGCCGGATTCGAGCAGCAGCTCGGACGACAACTCATCCTCCGAATCCGAGGATTCGAACAATACACATTTGATGAGTGGCAGCTCACCTTCGGATGATAGCAGCTCGTCATCGAATAGTGATGATGGTTCCTCTACCACTAGTAGCTCAACGAACTCTGATTCATCAGATGGGAGTAGGCACTGCAGGCGAGGGAGATCCCGAAAGCATAAGCGGGGACACCGAAATGCAAAAAGACGGTCGAAGTCGAGACGAAGGACGACGTTGAAACCAATTCCACCGAATAAGTACGACGGGTCGGATGACGCACATTCGTACCACCATTTTGTCACCGAAGGAACGGCGTATGTCGAGGATGGTCGAGTGGCCCCGAAGAAATGCGCTTTCGTACTGTCACATTATCTGACGGGCAAAGCGTACGAGTTCTATGTGCGCGAAGTATCTGGAGATCCCTACAAATGGAGACTGTCAGATTTCTTTACGGAGCTATTTAACTATTGCTTCCCTATCAATTTCCGCCTACGGCAGAGAGAGAAGCTACAGGCGTGCTACCAGAATTCTAAAACTGTAAAAAACTACGTGTACGAGTTGAACGAGCTCTGGAACATGATAGGGGAAACAGACGAACGTGCTAAAGTCCATAAACTCTGGTCGGGTCTTCGCAAAGAACTCCAGCGAGACTTGTGGCGAGAAAAGCTAAACCTGGAGATCTCTTCACTGAAGAGAGTGATAGCGAGCGCAGAGGTTCTTGAGATCGCTCAGTCCATTACGGGAGATTATATTCTGAAGTCCCAAAGACGACGAAGTAAGAAGCGAGCCGTGGCCAGCGCTGCTGCTTCTCCAGAGGGACCCGAGTCCTCCAAGCGTGAACGGAGACGTCACCAGAAGAAACGTAAGGATTATGAGCCGCGAAAGGAGGTGGCACCGACAGATGTTCGTCAGTCTAAGGGAAAGCACGATGGACGTTCTGACAAGCATAAGCGCAACACGCCTAAGCTCAGTAAAGACGAGCAGGAGCGGCACAAGGCTGAGGGTCTGTGTTACATCTGTCATAAACCAGGGCACTTCTCCCGCAATTGTCCGACAAGACACACCATATCATCGTTAAGCAAACCCCCCGGGGTTGCAAGCTTTGGGATAGACGTCGATTTTGGCGACGTTGAATGTCAACGGCAACTAGCCAAATCATTGATTGACGACACCGAAGTGACTGCGAACTTCATTCACCCGATAGGACCTACCATCTCTAACGAAGATGATGATTTGCCGGACCTGGAGAGTATCTGGAGTGACGACGATAGCGAGGACGCGGGAAATAGAGTCACAACTGATGATGATGACTTACCAGTAGGGATGCGAGTTCACGTCTACTCTCGTCGCCAATTCCTAGGTCACCGCTCCACAGGTCCCACGTTCGGGTACCCCCTGGAAGAGCGGGCTATTGAATGGCTATCAGGGATATGCTACCCAGGTGATGACCAAAACTCACTGAGCATGTTCATGGACTCTCGGTTCTTGGTCTATGAAATAGGGGACGGACTACATATGATCATTGACAGCGAAAGGGACGTCTTGGGTCCTGCAGACGCTATCACCGTCGAGACCTGTCTGCTGAGGAATCCAGCATTCCAATTGGACTCCTGGTACTGGTTCAGAAAGGGCGAGAAGGCCGGAATGACGAAGTTTAACCTACGTCAGATGGACAGAGCCCAAACATGGCGAGCCGCACCTATGGGGCGCCCGATCGAGGAGGCCATAGAGACCAGACTGAAGACATATAGTTTCCCGGTGCTCGAAGGAGAAAACCAGGATCGTTTTGCATGTATCGCTAAGGACGAATCGACTTACGAAGTCTACGACTACCACGTGGCTTTGTGCTTCGAGCTCCCAGCATATAAGTTGGGATCGCAGGGATTTGACGTCACGTGTTGGCATGCAAGAAGATTATTCCATGCATGTGCAGATCTTACTAGGTCTGATCCCACCGAGGACTGCGACCTGGGGTTAGCCCGTCTGTTCGAAAGGGACGACGATAATTTGAAAGATGAATGGTGTGAACCCGGCAATGTACCGTGTAACATGCTTCACCTGCATAGCAACGCCATTAAATCCGGCGATCGATTGACCCTACAACGCAATGCCGCAATTGCAAAGGACTTCACCCGTAGGGTTCCAAAGCCTTTAGTCGTGGTGGTGCACGTCAATGGCCAACCCGCTCGCGCCCTGATCGACACCGGATCACTGGCTGACTTCATGTCAGTGACGCTCGCTGAACAACTGAATGTAAAGAAAATACCTCTAGAGAAGCCGCTTACCATCCAGCTGGCCGTCCAAGGTGAACTTTGGAACTAAAGTACGCTTCCAGTACCAGGGGATAGATTGTGAACGTCACTTCGATGTGATGAACATACAGAACTACGATCTGATATTAGGGACGCCGTTTCTCTATCAACACCAGGTATTGGTAGGGTTGCACTCACCGCGTGTAGTGATTGGCAGTAAAACCCCAATGGAGATGCAGGGACCTCAGGTTTCTGTTCTGGAGTCTCGAGCAACCGAAGTATACCACGATAGCCTTGAGAGAGCGCGGCGCTACCTCCAGGAATTGTCAAAACCACTATGTTCGTTGGTTGGCTCGACAGCCTTACCCCCGTTCCGCGCGATCAACCACGAAATCCCTCTGATTGACGAGAAGAAGATATATCCCTGGAGACCATCTAAATGCCCAGACGCATTGCGACCGCTGTGGACTGAGAAGAAAAATGCCTACCTAAAAACAGGCCGATGGGAGCTCACCACTGCCCGCAATACGTGCCCTATGTTGCTGATCCCCAAGGCGGGAGACCCTCCTCGACTACGAGTCGTGGTTGACTTGAGGGAGCGAAACAAGAATACCTGAAAATTATCATCCCTGATGCCCGACATGGACGGCATCCTGCGGCGTGTGGCCCGAAAACCATACCGATCGATAATAGACGGGGCCGATGCGTATGAACAAATACGAGTGATCCCAGAGCATGTCGAGCGCACTGCGGTGACGACTCCTGATGGGAATATGGTCAGCCTCGTCGTGCAACAGGGAGATTGTAATGCTCCAGCGACCTACCAAGCACTCATGAACCATATCTTTGGGGAATACATTGGGTCTTTCATGGACGTCTATCTCGATGACATCATCATTTATTCAGATACCCTGGAGGAACATGTACGCCATGTTAAGTTAGTACTGCAGGTTCTGACTTGGGAAAAGCTGTACCTGAGCGAGAAGAAACTTCGATTCCTATGCGACGAAGTCAAGATCCTAGGATGCATTGTCACCAACGACGGCATCAAGATGGATCCTGAGAAAGTCGATCGAATTTGCAATTGGAAGGTTCCTACCAACCACGCCCTCTGCAAAGGGTTTATCGGGTCTGTGGGTTACCTCGCTGATGATATCTACAAGGTGCGCGTACCTTTGGGTGTTCTAGCGGAAGCTAGCGCGGAGACCCGTCCGTTCCGCTGGACATATACCGAACAACGAGCGTTCGACACTGTGAAACAGTACATCGAGGCATGCGCACCTCATTGTCAGGTACCTTTGAACTATGAAACGGGGCACGACCCCATATGGGTGATGACCGACGCTTGCGGGAATGGTATTGGCGGTGTAGTCGCACAAGGACCAGACTGGAAATCTTCCAAAGTGGCTGCGTTCTATTCGGCGAAAATGTCGTCAGCGCAGCGTAATTACCCCGTTCACGAGCAAGAATTGCTCGCAGGCGTGGAAACGATGCTGAGGCATAAGGACATCCTACAGGGGGTCCACTTCACTTGGGTAACCGATCACAAAAGTTTAACGTACCTATTGGACCAAAAGGATCTCTCTGGGAGGCAAGCACGCTGGTTGGAGAAGCTGGCGGAGTTCGACTTCGATATAAAGTATGTACCGGGTGAAGACAACATCCTCCCCGATGCCCTATCCCGGATGTATGAGTTTGACGCTCCCGGGACGATCCGCGCTCCAAGTGAATACCTACATCACGATGTGGATGTCAGCGAATCGGCGTCTCCGGACCACACTGGAGATATGATCGCTGCACCTGTCTACGTCGGGATTGAAGCGCTTGCGATAACCCCTAGCGAAAGGGGACCATCAGTAGATCAGCGGTCCGGGCAAGGCTCAATGGACACACCTGTGGGGGGGTCGTCATCCTCCAGCGCACCCAAGCTAACGATCCGAATTAAACCGCCTAGAAAGACGCAGGCCCAGGCTGATAACATGGCACGAACCAGTGAACCGACAGGGCAATCTTGTCCCCACCAGCCCCTACCTCCTCCTGCGGAGATGGGACGTCCTGAGACGGGCTTGGAATTTGCGAGTCGCATGAAGAATCATTTCATTCTCCTAGGCCCAGGTGAACGAAAGAAGGGGGGAAAGGGTACAGACATACCCGCCTTACCTGAGAATGACCACGCCAGGTCCGCATTGCAGGACCATGAGCCAAGTAGACGTGTGACAAACACGGACCAACACACTACTATCCCAGATAGTGCGGATAAGGACCCAGTGACGCGCATACCACTGGTAGTATATCCAGGCAACGAGGGTTTACTGGAAGCGGCCAAAAATAAATATGACCAGGACCCGTTCTTTAAACAGATCCTGAGCGACCCGAAAGCATTTAAGAACTTCAAAGTCACACCAGATGGATTCATTAAATTGAAACTACCAGACCGTACAGTGTTCTGTGTACCAGACATCGAGGTAAAAGGAAAACGACTTCATGAAACCGTAATCGATCAAGCGCACTCTATTCTCGCCCACTTGGGCGTGAAGAAAACAGTTTCATACATTCGAGAGTTCCTATGGTGGGATACCATGGTGAAAGATATCACCGAGTTCTGCGTGTCCTGCCGAACTTGCCAACGCAGCAAACCTCCAACGCACAAACCGTTTGGATTGCTCAACCCGCTACCCATACCTTCTCGACCATGGGAAGCGATTGGGGTCGACTTCGTGGGCCCACTACCCGAATCCAAAGACCGCAATGGAAAGTACGATTCGATCACGGTGATCATCGACTTGTTAACGTCTATGGTGCACCTCGTACCAAGTAAGACGACGTACACTGCTTGCGAGGTTGCGGAACTGATGTTCGCTGAAGTATACAAATATCACGGTTTGCCCAGAGCGATCGTCAGCGACCGCGATGTCCTGTTCACGAGCCTATTTTGGACCCACCTTAATGGCTTGATTGGAATCAAACAAAAGATGTCCAGCACTTACCATCCAGAAACGGACGGAGCTACTGAACACACTAACCGGACCATTGGGCAAATGCTCCGATGTTGCATCGGCAATAATCAAAAAGATTGGGTGGCACGACTACCTGCCATCGAGTTCGCTATCAATAGCACGACATCTGAGTCGACGGGCTACGCACCGTTTTTCCTGAATACAGGACGGATGCCAAGAAAGATGATATGGGATGCGCCTACAAGGGAAGAGTACCCGAGTGTCAGGGCCTTCGCCAATAAGATGAAACTGACGATCATGGACGCTCACGATGCGATAATGAAGTCGCGCGTAAAGCAGACGATCGGCGCTAATAAAAAGCGCCGAGATTGCCCGTTTGTCAAAGGGGATCTTGTATATGTATCTACAAAGAACATTAGTCTTCCAAAGGGGACGTCCCGGAAACTCGTCCCGAAGTTCATGGGACCTTACCGAATATTAGAAGATTTCGGGAACTATTCCTTCCGGATCGAACTCCCTGATAACCTAAAGCGGAGGGGAGTGCACGACGTGTTTCACTCATCCCTGCTAAGGATCCACATCCCAAATGATGATCGAAAATTCCCAGGGCGACGGGATGACCAGATTCCTGAATTTGGAGGAAGCAACTGTGAATGGGCCGTAGATCATATAGTCCGGCACCACGGGAGTCATGCTGACACGACGTTTGAGGTACAATGGACAGCAGGGGATCGGACCTGGCTCCCGTACGAAGATGTCGCTCATTTGAAAGCGTTAAGCGATTATTTCGAGGCGATCGGATTTGATGGAATAGATAACTTGAGGGACACGGGTGACGGGGACACGTCGGACGATGACCCCCAGGTATTCATCGGATACTTGGCACCGCATTCGTGTGGAAGCCATAAATATCGCCCACGCTTAAGACGAAATGGTCAGCCTCTCAGAACGACTCCATCGCCCTGCCCAGCTTGTCGCAATACTCGCCCCAAATACCATTCACGCACCTCCTGCCACCGCTCCACACGCACTATTCCTTGACAACCTCCCAAACAGTCTGCGTACAGCTGCCCCTCGTGCCAGTACCCGCTGACAGAACTGAGATCTGGGCACCATGCACGCCGCGATAAGCCTCCTGCTCCTAATGCCCCTAACAAAAAACGTCCTTACCAAACTCGACCACCTTCTTGGTGTAAAGGACGAGGTGAGCGAGGCCATATCACCGAAAGGGACCTAGAACCTGTCAAACACTTGATCGCGGAAGTCATTAGCGACTTACAAAACTTGTCGTTCAGAACCTGTCCCCCACCTGCTCGTACCAGACCAAACTTCATGTCCACCGCGCACAAAGTGAAAAACATTGAGCGACAAAGTACCGACCTCTTCCTGGTCCGCAACCCTGACAAGGAAGGACGGGGAGATGAGCGTGTGGTGATCCACAGGGAACAGGTTAAGACGTACTTCGAGTACGACCGCTCACTTCGACGCAAACACGAGGTCGCCCTAGACACACCTGCGGGTTATCACCTGTTTAGGGAAGCGCACAGCCGCGAAGCAAAGTCTAAGGCGAGGTTTGCTTACTACGAAGTTGATGACAGCGGAAACATAGTTGTGGTGGCTGAGGGACCGTCCCCTACCAGAGAGGAGGTACTGGGGAACGACGTGGACCTACACAGCAAAGAAGAGGCCATGGGTGGACAGACGCTCAATAGCGTTCAGATGGATACCATCAATGCCCTCCTGTGGGATACCGCTGAGCGAGTCAAGAAGCAACAGCGGAGGGCTCACCAGGGTTACGTCGACCGCCGAGAGCGACAGGACAGTCGAAGGCGAGAAGCAGAGCCTTACGGTAATCCCCTCCCTTGCGACACTCATCTTCCTCACATCTCCCGATCCTCGAGACCTAACCATAGATCACGCAAGTCAAACGCTAACGTCCATCCTCATACCCGCAACTCCTACGCACCTGAACAGCTGGTCGCTGGCCCCAGTACTTTCGTCGTCGACCACGCCATGACTGGGGATGAGGGTTACAAGGAGGATGTGGATGCTTTAGGGGAGGACGATGACGAGGTTAGCCCAGAACACGTGGCCAGCCACGAGGACGCACAGGGATTCGCCGTGGGAAAACTCCCGGGAAAGTCCGTGTAAGGAGGGCGCTACCGAGAGTACGACTGGAGAGGGTACTTTGTACCCTGGAGGGGGGAATGTAGGGTTTCGGACCGACGCTTGACAGTATGTTCCCAAGAGATATTCGTTCACTTGACAGATCCAATTTGTTTCTCATTTGTCTCTTTTGATTTACTTGTCCCGTTCATCTATGTTGACGTTTCGTACCTGTTTGCTACAGTATAAAGAGACTCATACTACGTAGAGATAGAGGGACTTCCTTCCCTACATCAATACAGACCACAACGTCTGGATAATCGTGTAGCGTGTCTTAAGGAAAGTCTCTTGTGTCTACGTTGCAAGTGTTACTACTTCGCCTCGGAGTCACAGACCTGAACGGACGATTGGAAAGACAGCTCGGAAGACTGTTCCTAAGTCAGTCCTTCAATTTTTGTTTCTGCTCTCTCGTTCCAGTGACGTCCAAAGAACAGGACTAACGATTGCAAGTCGCGAAACGCTGAATCTTCTCTGTCCCCGACTACCATCGCAGTTGGCAAGGACTTCGCTTCTTCTAATTCAGCTGACCTGTGAAGTGCTTCGGGAAGGTCCGTTCTATCTTTATCGCTTCCACACCATGGTAACCACGGTCAAGTTCTCCCAGTTTGCTTCTGTGGATAGGGCACTTCGTCCGCCCGGCGATCCTCGGCATGTGCATTTTGTGGTCTTCGAATTTTCCGTGAAACCTCGCCAAGAATGGATCCCTGGCTCAAAAGCCCAGTCGCTTCACACAAAATTCTACTGATTTGGGGAAGTGGGAATGCGCAGAAAATTATCTATATCGACATGATACAACACTACCGTCACCGACCATGTCATCCTCAAGAGTCTAATGGGCCTGTAGTACTTATCCATACTAACGAATGGCAGACCTAACAGACACTGGACGAAACTGAGCGGCCGCCGGCGCAGCATGTGATGTGTAATGGTAACGTAGCAGCTCGTTCTCGTGACGTTCGGTGGCCTTGTTATTTACTGTATTGGCTAGGTCCAGGAACACCATGTCTTCTCGCCGCTCGGGTGAAATTAACAGAGAACAATCCACGGATTGTTGACAGTTACATATGTAAGTGGCTCGTGATCCAGTGTACCCGACACTTTCCGCATACCTCACCCAGGGGCCAATTAGCATACCCAGCACTTCTACAGCGAATCGTGTGCACTTCGACGCAGCGTATGGTACGGGGCTCCAAACTTGCCCAATTGAAGAATGTTTAGCCAACTGATCATATCATATCGCCGGCCAATCGCGGCTTCTGCTTCCCACTGGCCACGTTCTGGAACCGAACTCGACCCTACTTTGAAACCGAAGTACATATTGTGCTGGCCGTTATATTGCAGTCACTCCTCATGTCTTGCTTTGGTTGACCAATGTTGTTCAGATCATTCACCCTGTTAATATGCTCGTCACTCTTTTGTGCATACTCTGTCTTTTGTGCTCCACATCCTGTCAATGACGCTGTTGTCCCTACTGTTCTCAGCTCTGTGATTGAAGTAGGCGCCTTGGCCGTCGCCAATAACTGCCAACGTAGCTGCTTCCCCGCCTTAAACTTTACCATGCCTACAGAAGTTCCCAGTTCCCTCGATGAGTGGTGGTGTCCAATGGATTGCGAGCATGCGTTCCTTGGGTTCAGTTACGAGGTGACTGACTGTGTGTTGTCCTCCCTGTGATATGTGAATAAAACAAACTCGGCTGACGTCTTTGTAGGTCAAAGTCTCAGCCAACTAAACGCAGACTTTGCTAATATGAGGAAAACCTTCAATGCGAGATATGTACGGTTGTACGGTGCCTGTGATCAGTCCGGCTTCTAGTAAACGCGCAGTTAGTCTCCAATGCTTTCAATTAACGTTTTTGTCAGCGACAACGTCATCGAAGCCGCCTGGCAAAATACCCTAGGTGTGCATGCCTTGATTTGGGTGAGGAGGCCTTCATTTGAGATATTTGAGATGTCTTTTACTAACCATCATAAGTTCGGTTTCACCGGAGGAAACGCCTGGGAGACGCGGAGAGACACTCTCTTCGACATACTACATACAAACGCCAAAGCCCCCTTCGTCACCAGGGGCGTCCAGTTTGGCTCAGAACCCTTGTACGACGACGTCTTGTCCCACCAGGCGCTCACCGAACAAGTCGTACTCGCCAAAACTAACCTCTCGGACGTCCGTATCCCCGTGACCGTGAGCGAACTGGCTTACGGGTACCAGGAGCGCGGAGCACTGGACGTGCTTAACCAGATTGATTTTATCAATGCACATATGCTTCCCTTTTTCTCTTCGAATGCGACCACGGGCAGTGCGGCATGGCCCCTCGTTCAGCAAGACATGGATTGGTTTATCCAGAACGGAAATGCCAAAAAGATTTACTTCGACGAGGTACGTGCCATTGTTTCGACCCTTGCGCGGGTAAAGTCGGTCCAGGGGGAGGTCATGGATGTTCTAAGAGTTCATATGTCTCACTGCGTTTTTCTCACCTCAGAACGGGTGGCCCTCGTTGACGTCTCCTGGCGTGCAGCCCAACACCCCTAATGCCGTGGCGAGTGTTAGCAGCGAAGAGGTAAGTGCGTCTGATGACTTGTGCAGTGGCATTTTACCCTTGGTTGTATAGGGATACTTCCAGATGCTCGAAAGCCAATGTGAGGCACTGAAAAAAGGGCCCTGTGGTGGGATTGGATGGTTCGCACACATCTACTCTGACAAGCAGGAAGTTGGGTATGGGATTTACAATACAAAAGGACAGTTGAAGTTCCCTTTCCAGCCGCGTACGTCATGTTGAGGCGTGCGTGCGGGTTGCATGTTCATATCTTTGTATATCGGGTCAATATGGGGTTCGAGGAGGTATATCACGGAACAAGTATCGGATAAAGACAAAGTAAAAGTACACGGCCTTAGGGGAATCACATCGCCTTCAATACACCCAGGGCACAATCTTGTAAGGTACCCTCTTCGTCCAGTCTTTCCATTCCTTCCCAAAATGCTTTTCGAGCATTGCGTCCTCCTCATTCATACGATGGCGTAGATATACTGCCAGCGTGGAGAACAAGACGATTCTAATGCCCCACACCACATTCTTCCACACGTACTCGTTACGGGAGAAGAGTCCCGAACAAGCCACCAGCCACGAACTTTCATCGAGCATGCACAGGTGTTGTCCCGATGCTAACATCATAGCACCCGTATAACTGGGATGTCGGACGAAACCGTATGGACCTGATGTGATCAACTTGTGTTCATTGCGGATGCTCAGTTCGTAGGTGAAGAAACGACCGAGTATTTTATAACAGGTGAGCCGGAGGAGAGAACCAGCGACCATCATGCAACCTCCAATAAAGAAGATTGGTGTCAGAGTGCTGGCGCGTGCGACGGCGTCAGCCGGCTGTTGGCTGTAGACAAGTAGGCTGATAATACGCTTGGACAGATTGGAAGGGCAATTGTAGGTAGCTGCGAACGACACGGCAATTTCCGCCAATGCCCATGCCGCTATCGCTACCTATTAGAAACAAGCTGTTGAGCGGGGAGGGCGAGAGATACGATATGGATAGGTTTTGCGATGAAACTCACCTGACCAAACGAAGCTGATACCCTCGGAAACCTGGTAGTAAATGACTCAGAGGGTTTGAGAAGCTCCTTTGGTGCTGGTGGTGGCTGAGGCGGGCTCAATGAATAGTCACAGATGGACCCGACGAGAGCCAAGAAAACCATTTTCCAGATGGGCGAGTTCATCGTGGTTGGTGAAGAAGCAAAGTCAAAGTCCCACAGTATACGTGGCTATCGCGGGCCATGCCGTTGTCAGGGTCCTGAACGATGATAGATAGACTCGAATTGGGGGTTCTTGGCAAGCTCGAGGTTAGTGCTAGAAGTGATCCGTTGCGCAAGTGCAGCTAGTCACGATCACAGGTAAAAACTGCAGTGGTATGTACCTGCGCCGGAAGACCCCGTGTAGGGTTTCGGACCGACGCTTGACAGTATGTTCCCAAGAGATATTCGTTCACTTGACAGATCCAATTTGTTTCTCATTTGTCTCTTTTGATTTACTTGTCCCGTTCATCTATGTTGACGTTTCGTACCTGTTTGCTACAGTATAAAGAGACTCATACTACATAGAGATAGAGGGACTTCCTTCCCTACATCAATACAGACCACAACGTCTGGATAATCGTGTAGCGTGTCTTAAGGAAAGTCTCTTGTGTCTACGTCGCAAGTGTTACTACTTCGCCTCGGAGTCACATATTTTTATCCTCTCTAAAAACTGGTCTAAAACTCGAAACACACGCCCTTCCCCGATACCTCCCTCAACAATTTGCGAACTGATCCCTCGCATAGAAAAGAAGTGAGTATCATGTCAAAAATCTCTGAAACACATAACGCTCGATACAACCTCCGCCGAGCTACTCGAGCTCGAGCGGCTTCCCTACCCCATAGCCCGACAGCCCAGCCTGGTGCTGAAGCTGTCGAGAGTTCCCCACTATCAAAAAAGACTCCCATCGGAAGTCATCCCCCAACCCCGACCGAGAACCCAGCCGACGCTGCCCGAAAGTACAGCGACGTCGTGCGAGTAAGCACCAGAAGTGCAAGTCCGGCGCCCAGAGGTGCGACCGTAGACGAGCCTGGCTCGAGATTAGTCTCGCCAGTGTACCCCGGGGCGTTCAGGCTCCCGGAGAACTACGAAAACAGTACTGTTGGAGCGTCGGTACCAGCTCACAGTGTACAGATAGAACTACCTGAAAATACCAGGAATAATGCCCTTTCACCCTTGCCTATGAGTGAGACAGAGGTAGAGCCAAACGACCTGCAGTTGTGGACCACGGTGGTGCGAAAGAAACCACGCGAAAGGCGCACCGGAGGTAGTCCACTACGGCCTGAACTTGAGCGAACAGTTCGAGAAGCTGAGAGAAATCTGACCCCTGATGAAAGGGAAAGGATTAGGAGGAGATCGATATCCGCGCAGAGGTACTCGCGTGCGGACACATCCTCTGAACCCAAAAGCCACCCCAGAGATACGAAGGGAAAGGGTATTGACCCCAGGAATTGGGGGGCACTGAGCCTAAGTGGTGAGGAGGGGAACCCCGAGGCACAACGTGCCGCACTGGCATCTTGGAAAATGGCCCAGAGGCTTAGCCGAAGCGACGGTGACGAACCTGGACCCTCAGGGAATAAGCAGGCGAACCCGGTGTCACCCGCTGGCAGGGTCAGTACAAAGTCGACCAGGAAGAATGGCGCCTCTAAGAAAAAGAAGGAGAGGTCCCACCAGAAAGCGAAGGTGACAAAAACTGCCACCTACTCCTCTGGAATAGCCCCAAACCCGATAAGGGAAATAGTGGAGAGGGTTGCTAAACGGGATGACAAGCGTCGCGAACGGCAAAGGACGCCGAAAGCGATGGAACCTGTTAAACAAATTGATCTGAAAAGTTATATCGGGTTGACGTTGAAACGCCTGGAAAAGGGTGACAGGCATCCTAACAGACGTAAGGGGAAGAAACGTCGATCCAGGCGAAACCCTTGTCGCGAGAGCAGCTCAGATTCCACCGGGACCACGCCGGATTCGAGCAGCAGCTCGGACGACAACTCATCCTCCGAATCCGAGGATTCGAACAATACACATTCGATGAGTGGCAGCTCACCTTTGGATGATAGCAGCTCGTCATCGAATAGTGATGATGGTTCCTCTACCACTAGTAGCTCAACGAACTCCGATTCATCAGATGGGAGTAGGCACCGCAGGCAAGGGAGATCCCGAAAGCGTAAGCGGGGACACCGAAATGCAAAAAGACGGTCGAAGTCGAGACGAAGGACGATGTTGAAACCAATTCCACCGAATAAGTACGACGGGTCGGATGACGCACATTCGTACCACCGTTTTGTCACCGAAGGAACGGCATACGTCGAGGATGGTCGAGTGGCCCCGAAGAAACGCGCTTTCGTACTGTCACATTATCTGACGGGCAAAGCGTACGAGTTCTATGTGCGCGAAGTATCTGGAGATCCCTACAAATGGAGACTGTCAGATTTCTTTATGGAGCTATTTAACTATTGCTTCCCTATCAATTTCCGCCTACGGCAGAGAGAGAAGCTACAGGCGTGCTACCAGAATTCTAAAACTGTAAAAAACTACGTGTACGAGTTGAACGAGCTCTGGAACATGATAGGGGAAACAGACGAACGTGCTAAAGTCCATAAACTCTGGTCAGGTCTTCGCAAAGAACTCCAGCGAGACTTGTGGCGAGAAAAGCTAAACCCGGAGATCTCTTCACTGAAGAGAGTGATAGCAAGCGCAGAGGTTCTTGAGATCGCTCAGTCCATTACGGGAGATTATATTCCGAAGTCCCAAAGACGACGAAGTAAGAAGCGAGCCGTGGCCAGCGCTGCCGCTTCTCCAGAGGGACCCGAGTCCTCCAAGCGTGAATGGAGATGTCACCGGAAGAAACGTAAGGATTATGAGCCGCGAAAGGAGGCGGCACCGACGGATGTTTGTCAGTCTAAGGGAAAGCACGATGGACGTTCTGACAAGCATAAGCGCGACACGCCTAAGCTCAGTAAAGACGAGCAGGAGCGGCACAAGGCTGAGGGTCTGTGTTACATCTGTCATAAACCAGGGCACTTCTCCCGCAATTGTCCGACAAGACACACCGTATCATCGTTAAGCAAACCCCCCGGGGTTGCAAGCTTTGGGATAGACGTCGATTTTGGTGACGTTGAATGTCAACGGCAACTAGCCAAATCATCGATTGACGACACCGAAGTGACTGCGAACTTCATTCACCCGATAGGACCTACCATCTCTAACGAAGATGATGATTTGCCGGACCTGGAGAGTATCTGGAGTGACGACGATAGCGAGGACGCGGGAAATAGAGTCACAACTGATGATGATGACTTACCAGTAGGGATGCGAGTTCACGTCTACTCTCGTCGCCAATTCCTAGGTCACCGCTCCACAGGTCCCACATTCGGGTACCCCCTGGAAGAGCGGGCTATTGAACGGCTATCAGGGATATGCTACCCAGGTGATGACCAAAACTCACTGAGCACGTTCATGGACTCTCGGTTCTTGGTCTATGAAATAGGGGACGGACTACATATGATCATTGACAGCGAAAGGGACGTCTTGGGTCCTGCAGATGCTATCACCGTCGAGACCCGTCTGCTGAGGAATCCAGCATTCCAATTGGACTCCTGGTACTGGTTCAGAAAGGGCGAGAAGGCCGGAATGACGAAGTTTAACCTACGTCAGATGGACAGAGCCCGAACGTGGCGAGCCGCACCTATGGGGCACCCGATCGAGGAGGCCATAGAGACCAGACTGAAGATGTATAGTTTCCCGGTGCTCGAAGGAGAAAACCAGGATCGTTTTGCATGTATCGCTAAGGACGAATCGACTTACGAAGTCTACGACTACCATGTGGCTTTGTGCTTCGAGCTCCCAGCATATAAGTTGGGATCGCAGGGATTTGACGTCGCGCGTTGGCATGCAAGAAGATTATTCCATGCGTGTGCAGATCTTACTAGGTCTGATCCCACCGAGGACTGCGACCTGGGGTTAGCCCGTCTGTTCGAAAGGGACGACGATAATTTGAAAGATGAATGGTGTGAACCCGGCAACGTACCGTGTAACATGCTTCACCTGCATAGCAACGCCATTAAATCCGGCGATCGATTGACCCTACAACGCAATGCCGCAATTGCAAAGGACTTCACCCGTAAGGTTCCAAAGCCTTTAGTCGTGGTGGTGCACGTCAATGGCCAACCCGCTCGCGCCCTGATCGACACCGGATCACTGGCTGACTTCATGTCAGTGACGCTCGCTGAACAACTGAATGTAAAGAAAATACCTCTAGAGAAGCCGCTTACCATCCAGCTGGCCGTCCAAGGCTCACGATCCAAGGTGAACTTTGGAACTAAAGTACGCTTCCAGTACCAGGGGATAGATTGTGAACGTCACTTCGATGTGATGAACATACAGAACTACGATCTGATATTAGGGACGCCGTTTCTCTATCAACACCAGGTATTGGTAGGGTTGCACTCACCGCGTGTAGTGATTGGCAGTAACACCCCAATGGAGATGCGGGGACCTCAGGTTTCTGTTCTGGAGTCTCGAGCAACTGAAGTATACCACGATAGCCTTGAGAGAGCACGGCGCTACCTCCAGGAATTGTCAAAACCACTATGTTCGTTGGTTGGCTCGACAGCCTTACCCCCGTTCCGCGCGATCAACCACGAAATCCCTCTGATTGACGAGAAGAAGATATATCCCTGGAGACCATCTAAATGCCCAGACGCATTGCGACCGCTGTGGACTGAGAAGAAAAATGCCTACCTAAAAACGGGCCAATGGGAGCTCACCGCTGCCCGCAATACGTGCCCTATGTTGCTGATCCCCAAGGCGGGAGACCCTCCTCGACTACGAGTCGTGGTTGACTTGAGGGAGCGAAACAAGAATACCCGAAAATTATCATCCCCGATGCCCAACATGGACGGCATCCTGCGGCGTGTGGCCCGAAAACCATACCAATCGATAATAGACGGGGCCGATGCGTATGAACAAATACGAGTGATCCCAGAGCATGTCGAGCGCACTGCGGTGACGACTCCTGATGGGAATATGGTCAGCCTCGTCGTGCAACAGGGAGATTGTAATGCTCCGGCGACCTACCAAGCACTCATGAACCATATCTTTGGGGAATACATTGGGTCTTTCATGGACGTCTATCTCGATGACATCATCATTTATTCAGATACCCTGGAGGAACATGTACGCCATGTTAAGTTAGTACTGCAGGTTCTGACTTGGGAAAAGCTGTACCTGAGCGAGAAGAAACTTCGCTTCCTGTGCGACGAGGTGAAGATCCTTGGACACATCATCACCAACGATGGCATTAAGATGGACCCAGAGAAAGTAGACCGGATCTGTAACTGGAAGGTTCCTACCAACCGCACCCTGTGCAAGGGTTTTATCGGGTCAGTAGGTTACCTCGCCGATGACATTTACAAAGTGCGCGTACCCCTGGGAGTGCTAGCAGAAGCTAGTGCGGAAACTCGCCCATTTAGATGGACGTATACTGAACAACGAGCGTTTGATATGGTGAAGCAATATGTCACGGTGTGCGCCCCTCACTGCCAAGTACCGCTAAGCTATGGACCCAACCGCGATCCCATATGGGTGATGACCGATGCGTGCGGGAATGGTATTGGTGGTGTCGTCGCTCAGGGCCCGGATTGGAAGTCCTCGAAGGTGGCCGCATTTTATTCGGTGAAGATGTCGTCCGCACAGCGAAATTACCCTGTCCATGAACAGGAGCTGCTCGCGGGCGTCGAAACGATGCTGCGGCATAAGGATATCCTGCAGGGCGTCCACTTCACCTGGGTGACCGACCATAAAAGCCTGACATACCTGCTGAACCAGAAGGAGCTCTCCAGATGGCAAGCACGTTGGCTGGAAAAACTGGCAGAGTTCGATTTTGAGATAAAGTATGTCCTGGGCGAGGACAATGTTCTCCCGGATGCCCTATCAAGAATGTATGAGTTTGACGCTCCGGGAACGATCCGCACCCCGAGCGAGTACCTACATCATGATGTAGAAATCGACTCCATGTCTCAAGATCTCGCCGAGCAGATCATTACTGCGCCTGTATACGTTGGGATCGAAGCGCTTGCCATGTCCCCAAATGAACGAGGAACATCAGCAGATCAAGGATCGGTGAACGCACCTGAAGGATCGTCATCGTCGTCGACAAGCGCGCCTCGGCTGACGATCAGGATTCGGCCACCAAGAAAACCGCAGGGCCAGTCTGTCGACGCTACGCAGACAGATGAACCGATGATGAAGTCCCGTAGTCGGCGGGATCCTCCTCCTCCAGCAGAGACAGGTCGCCCGGAGACTGGCATGGAGTTTGCACGTCGAGTGAAAAGTCGTTTCGCCCTCCTAGGCCCAGGTGTGCGAAAGAAGGGGGGGAAGGGTACAGACATACCTACCTCACCCGAGAATGGTCACGCCGCATCCGCATTGCAGGACCACATGCAGAATATACGTATGACAAACACAGAACAACCCGCCACTACCCCAGATAGCGCGGATAGGAACACAATGACGCGTGTACCATTAGTAGTATATCCAGGAAATGAGGGCCTACTGGAGGCGGCGAAGGACAAGTACGACCAGGACCCATTCTTCAAACAAATCCTGAGCGACCCAAAGGCATTTAAAAACTTTGAAGTCACACCGGATGGATTTATTAAGCTGAAACTACACGATCGCACGGTGTTCTGTGTACCAGATGTCGAGGCGAATGGCAAACGACTTCGTGAAGCTATAATTGATCAAGCACACTCCATCCTCGCCCACCTGGGGGCGAAGAAAACAGTCTCGTACATACGGGAATTCCTATGGTGGGACACTATGGTAAAGGACATCACTGAGTTCTGCGTATCCTGCCGGACCTGCCAGCGCAGCAAACCTCCGACACACAAGCCTTTCGGACTGCTCAACCCGCTACCCATCCCCTCACGACCCTGGGAATCGATTGGGGTTGATTTCGTAGGCCCACTACCTGAGTCTAAAGACCGCAACGGAAATTACAATTCGATCACTGTGATCATCGACTTGTTAACGTCCATGGTGCATCTTGTACCAAGTAAAACAACCTACACCGCCCGCGAAGTCGCGGAATTGATGTTCGCCGAGGTATACAAATACCACGGCCTACCTAGGGCAATTGTCAGTGACCGCGACATCCTGTTTACGAGTCTGTTCTGGGCGCACCTTAATGGCTTGATTGGAATCAAACAAAAGATGTCCAGTGCTTACCATCCAGAAACGGACGGAGCTACTGAATGCGCTAACCGGACCATTGGGCAAATGCTCCGATGTTGCATCGGCAATAATCAAAAAGATTGGGTGGCACGACTACCTGCCATCGAGTTCGCTATCAATAGTGCGACATCTGAGTCGACGGGCTACGCACTGTTTTTCCTGAATACAGGACGGATGCCAAGAAAGATGATATGGGACGCGCCTACAAGGGAAGAGTACCCGAGTGTCAGGGCCTTCGCCAATAAGATGAAACTGACGATCATGGACGCTCACGATGCAATAATGAAGTCGTGCATAAAGCAGACGATCGGCGCTAATAAAAAGCGCCGAGATTGCCCGTTTGTCAAAGGGGATCTTGTATATGTATCTACAAAGAACATTAGTCTTCCAAAGGGGACGTCCCGGAAACTCGTCCCGAAGTTCATGGGACCTTACCGAATATTAGAAGATTTCGGGAACTATTCCTTCCGGATCGAACTCCCTGATAACCTAAAGTGGAGGGGAGTGCACGACGTGTTTCACTCATCCCTGCTAAGGATCCACATCCCAAATGACGATCGAAAATTCCCAGGGCGATGGGATGACCAGATTCCTGAATTTGGAGGAAGCAACTGTGAATGGGCCGTAGATCATATAGTCCGGCACCACGGGAGTCATGCTGATGTGACATTTGAGGTACAATGGACAGCAGGGGATCGGACCTGGCTCCCGTACGAAGATGTCGCTCATTTGAAAGCGTTAAGCGATTATTTCGAGGCGATCGGAGTTGATGGAATAGATAACTTGAGGGACGCGGGTGACGGGGACACGTCGGACGATGACCCCCAGGTATTCATCGGATACTTGGCACCGCATTTGTGTGGAAGCCATAAATATCGCCTGCGCTTAAGACGAAATGGTCAGCCTCTCAGAACGACTCCATCGCCCTGCCCAGCTTGTCGCAATACTCGCCCCAAATACCATTCACACACCTCCTGCCACCGCTCCACTCGCACTATTCCTCGACGACCTCCCAAACAGTCTGCGTACGGCTGCCCCTCGTGCCAGTACCCGCTGACAGAACTGAGATCTGGGCACCACGCGCGCCACGATAAGCCTCCTGCTCCTAACGCCCCTAACAAAAAACGTCCTTACCAAACTTGACCATCTTCTTGGCGTAAAGGACGAGGTGAGCGAGGCCATATCACCGAAAGGGACCTAGAACCTGTCAAACACTTGATCGCGGAAGTCATTAGCGACTTACAAAACTTGTCGTTCAGAACCTGTCCCCCCACATAATGTACCTACTTTGTACCGTATCATACGACCAAACGAGGTTGACAATCGGCCGTGTTGCACAGACCGGCTAAAGTCGAGCCCACCTCTGAGTTGTCATCGTGTCACACAGCATAGCCATGATCATTGGATGTCACCATACTGCACAGTGTGGCTGAGGGGTTACTACTATATACATCTTGCCTGGATAATCCTGGCATGGATTCTGGCAAGTTGGGAAAGGTCTGGTACTAACCTGGTCTGGGCTCACTGGCATGAGCCCAGCATGTGTCAGCAATTGCCAGTGGGTCAGAAGGCATTCCACTGTAATTCTATTGGTTTGGTATGAATGCCATGCTAATTCCAGTAAGCTGGGACAAATGCCGGGATAATGCCAATAAGCCAGGAAACATACCGGTCTTATGCTAGTGGGCCGGCACAGATGCCAAGGTGGTGATGGTCAGTTGGCATGGATGCCGAGCTAATTCCAGTTGGCCGGTATGGATGACAGCAACCACACTATTTCCAGCGGGTCGGAAGGCATACCAATGTACATCCATTGGGCCGGTATGAGTTACGGCAATTTCTAGTATGCCGGGTCACATACCGGCCTTATGCAAGTGGGCCGTGACAGGTGCCTGGATTATGGTGGGTAGTTGGAATATACGTCTAGCCAGCTTTCATGCCGGGAATAGTAAGCCGGGACCCATACCGGTATAGTGCAAATATGGCGGAATAGAGGATAAGCTGGTGTTGGTGTGTGGGCATGGATGCTCATCTAATTCCAGGTGGGCCGGATGGATCACAGCCTCCAGGATATTTGCAGTGGTTCGGAAAGCACACTAGTGGGGTGCTATTCGGCCGGTATGGCTTCCTGACATTTCCAGTTAGCTGGGCCAGATCCCATGTTATTGCCAGTGAGCCGGGATATCTACCTGGCTGAATCTAGGGGACCGGCAGGGGGCCAAGGCCGGTGCCAGTTGGTTGGCATCAATTCCTAACTAACTCCAGTTGGCCGGAATGGATCACAACCTCCAGGCTATTTACAGTGGTTCAGAAGGCATTCCAGTGGGACGGTATTGGGCCGGTATATGTTCCAGCCAAATCCAGTCAGCCGGGTCAAATTCCCAGTTGTTGAACATGACCCGGGACACATACCGGCCACATTATAGTGGGCCGGCACAGGTTCAGGGCTGTTGGCATTTGTTTGGCATCAATTCTGAACCAACTCCAGTTGGCCGGGATGGATGAGACCCTCCAGGAGATTTACAGTGGTTCAGAAGGCACTCCAGTGGGATTCTATTGTGCCGGTATATGTTCTGGCCAAATCCAGTCAGCCGGATCAAATTTCCAGTTGTTTATCATGACCCGGGATACCTACCGGCCACAATGTAGTGGGCCGGCACAGGTCTAGGGCTGGTGGCAGTTGTTTGGCATCAGTTCTGAACCAATTCCAGTTGGCCGGGATGGATGACACCCTCCAGGCTATTTACAGTGGTTCAGAAGGCACTCCAGTGGGATTCTATTGGGCCGGTATATGTTCCGGCACAGTCTAGTCAGCCGGGCCAAATTCCCAATTGGTGACCGTAACCCGGGACACATACCGGCCTTATGCTAAGGGACCGGGACAGATGCCCAGCCTATGGTGGTTGATTGGCATGGATGCCCAGTTAAGGCCACTTGATGTTACCGGTTTAGATGATGGGCTAGTCTTTTGGCATCCCCTGGTGAATGCATGAGCCATACAAGTAGTGTCACATATATTTTGGCTGGGCTGGGAAGCTATTGTCTATGGGGCTGATATATCAGTGGCCCGTGTAATAAGGCTTGGCTGGACCTGCAGTGTTCTGTTTGGAACGGTGGGAGCATATATCAGTGTGCCGTGTGCATCGGCCTCAGCCCAAATTGGAGTGCCCATGTACTATGGAGGGGTTATAGTCCATTGTACCGTGACCTTGGAGTGGGCCCAGATATTGTGATCCCGTAGGACAGGCTGGACGAATACTCCAGTGTTTCATGGTGTACGGGAGGCCCACGATACGGTGTCCCGTCTGTCTCGAGTCAGCCCGTGTATTATGATCACCAATCCATGTGTTCTGGCACATATGCCACGGTCTCGTGCACAACAAGCAAGCCAATCTCCCAGTGTTCCGTCTGACTGGATTCGGCTCGAGTTGAAGTGTTCCACCAATTACGGGCCAGCCCTAGTCGGACTTTGGGAGAGGTATATGGCAAATAACTTGGCTTGGGATGGCATATAATATCCATAGAACCACCTTTACATGGACCCCCTATTGGATAAGTGTAGGTTATATGGAAGGTCCCACCGGACCTGCAGGCATCAACGAAGTCCGGACATTCTGAACTCTCATCCAATCCCCACGGGGTATCCCTATCCAGTTGTGTATGTTGTCCCTCATGTAGTAGGCAAAGCAACATCGGTTCCCACCCACAGAACTAACCCCATGTCGAAGAAGCCGGCCGGAAAATGCAACTACAGTGCCGGGGTTGTAAAGGAACTGAAGGCCAAGCGTGGGGATATCCAATACACAATCTTCATAATCGCCAACCGTGACCAGCATGTCATACCAATCGGACCGTGAGTGTGGGTCCCGGTGAAAGGGTGTGGTCCGGTTAGAGATTACGGAGACATTAGTAAAAACCGACGGCCAGTGCTGCAAGGCATCCTGCATATCTTGGTTATGCTGACTCGACCATGTGTCCAACGACTGCATGGCTTGCCTTCCAGCCTCATACAGGCCTGGGTGCATAATCGAAAGCGCACCGGAGAGGATGGCAGCCGGGAGGTAAGACCGCTGGGACCATTCACGACCGGCATCCATCCGTAGGTCAGCGGAAACTGACGGGGCAAAGTTCAGGGTCTGGATGCCACTTGAGAGACATACCCCTGAGGTAATATAGCCATACCATATGCCCCTGTTGGTGCCTGGCCGGGGAAAACTCCAGGCACCCCGGTGACTGTGAAGTGTGATTGAAATATTCAGCATTTTTCCGCCAGGAGCCACTTGTCATACTCTTGGACATTGCGTGGTGAAGGGGGTCCAGAGTGGCAAGCATGTGTGTCTGCAGGGATGCCTGAATAATATAGAGTGTAAAGGAAATGTTCGAACTGACTTGCAAATCATTGGTGATGGCGCCGGGAAGGTACCACAATGCAATGGTATCGCCGGTACCGAGGATTACCGTAGGTTCATCCACAAAGCCGGTCAGACTTGATGGATGCGCTGCCAGGTGGCCTGCCTCCCAGGTTTCATCAACCCCCAATTCCATAGCTGAAAGACGCTCAGAAAGCCGGATCAGATCGATGCCACTTTGCTCTGCAATACAATTTAGATTTGATTTTACATTCAGCCGGGACATCAGCTTACTTCTATTATTGTATGCCGCATGCATGCTGGCCACTATCTGATTCATAGCGACAATGCCATGTGTTGGAATCTGGAGTGGAGGATCTGGTTTGGGGGCATTCGGTCCCGGGAAGGTTTGACTGGAGAATTCCCGGCGCATATAGTGTGTAATATCCCGGGTGGCGCTGTGATTTATTGCCATTAAGATCGGAAGACGATATAGCGAGCACGGTGTTGATGACGGGTAATCTGGTAGCTGTAGTGTGTAGTATTGAACCGTGGCTATGTATGCCGGTGTTTTCCGGACCATAGTGAAGCTGCCATGGTTACACGGCTGTTGGTAAATTACCATTCAAGCCTTCAAAAACAGGTGCCACTATGGTGGCATAGTACCTCCGGCTTCCACAGATTATTCCAGCATGGTATGGGTACCAAGATAGAGGCGATAGATGGTGAGTTCTGCTATGGCTCCGGTGCTAGCTACACTTCCGACCACACCGGTTCCATTTCATGGTGTTCATGTTCCTTTATACACCATGCCAAAGCATTAGATGATGGACCGGGGCCTTTCAACCTAATTTTGTATTCCACAGCCATTGAGAAAACATGATGCAGCCTTTTCTAGCACAGGTCCGGCAGTCCCGGTAATGCATGGATACAATGTTCTACTACGGGTCTGGCACTAGCTACACTTCCTACCACGCCGGTCATATTTCAGCATGTGGACCTTTCATTATACACTGTCCACAAGCATTGGACGATAGCCTGGGGCCTTTCCAACTAATTGCCTATTCCACAGCCATTGAGAAAATGCAACACGGCCTTTCCCAGTACAGGTCCGGCAGTGCCGGTAATGCATAGATACACTACGATCGCATCATCAGCATTGTTCAGATTGATATCCAGCCACTTGGCTCATGATAACCGCTGCGCCGGGATAGGCCACTTGCTATTCTGGCCTCCCGGGATGTGATTATTGATGATCTCTTATCTTGCAGTTATCACATGTGTCAGCCACATTGCTATGTAATAACATTTTCACCCAATCCAACTCTACTCCGAATCACCATGGATGTCAGGACCGCTAATCTATCCTACCTCTCCATGATAATCCAATACATCGGTGTCCGATTTAGACGGTTCACATATGCTTTGCAGCAGGCCAACAACCCAAGCGATCGACTGCCAGATGACTGGTATCAGCAGGTTCAGGTGGAAACAGTGAGTTTGTCGAAATGGATGCTGGTTTGCTGTGTCACAGACTTTTCCACAGCATATATTGAAGCAGGCCCTGGCTACCTGCAACACATATGGGACAATCATGAAGGTCCCACATGTTGCCAATGAACTGCTTTGGTGCACGGCCGTACAAAATATGGGAGAGACCGCCCTGCTGGCACACATCATGGAGTTGAATGTGCTGCAGGTCAAAAGAGGAGAGGTGAGACGTATGATCCACACCGGTCCTATGCCACATACCTGGTGGACAAGGGACCCTACCCATCTGGATGGGTATGATCGTCGGTCATTGGAGGAAGTTTTGCAGGAGGCCAAGGAATTCTTTGTTGGGGTTGAGGTGCGCGGTGGTCATTTTTCGATCATTCCATTGAATCCATCTGTGCCATAGGAAGGAAAAGAGAGTCTCCCACTGCTGTGTGACATGGACCAGATGCCATCAGACAGCATCGGCCGGATGATTGAAAGCTGTGACGAGATGATCCATCAGGAGGAGGAGGAGATTCGCCGGCTCCATGGTGTGATGGAATTCTGCAGTGAACGGCTCACCCTTTTTGACAGCCTTGGACAAGTACAGGACCAGCTTGAGGACTTCCGAGTCAATTCAGTTACCCGGCCAGGAGCCAGCAATAAGTAGGGTGCTGTCCTCATTACACATCTCATTAGAATCTTGATATGTAATTTCCCTGGTTTCATACTATCTAGAGATATATGCACATTACTCTGCCAATTCCTATCTTGAAGTACATCCTAGTGTTCCTGCTAAATCCCGATACATCTGGGACTGCCTAGCCGAATAACATGCGAAACCGGTATTGCCCACTGCCAATGCCTCCATATGCCGGCCTCTCCAGAATTTCTCCTTGTGTAAGAAGAATTTCTGTGTCCACCCAGTCTCCAGTGTGAGTAACTCTAGCTCTTCTTCCCAGCGATCCCGTAGCGCTTTTGTACGCAGCCAGTTGACTCGATAAACTGTGATAATTCAGTCAGTATTTCACACAAGCCCAATTGATCTGCCTACATTCCGACATCCTGTCATTCATGGCAGAATCCCGGGGAAGGTCCACGGTCCAAAACCAGGCCAGAGTGTCGTCGCGATGACCTCTTGCATTTGGGTCTGCAATTGTGGCACTCACAGTCAGGTCTGCCCTATTCAATTCTTGGTATTTGCCAAGAATGTCCTCCCCAGCCCCCAGTGCAATAAGTTGCTTTCGGCACTGGCGATAGATGGCGGCATGCCTGCTGAACCATTGCCTCTGCATTGGATATCCGGCCCCATGCCCGGGTTGTCATTTTGTAGTTCCCTCCTTTCCGGACATCTGTACGAAATATCACGGCCTTGTCCACGAGGGCCAGACGCAATTCATGCAATGCATCATTTGCCTGGCCCTGTCTCAGATGTATTTCCTGTTCCACAAGACTGCCGAGGCCCATGTCATGGAAATACTGTGCTCCGATATATGATGGCAGTGGAACATCGCTGACCTCCTGGTGACCAGGACGATCAGGGAGGAACGGATCATCAGTTTCGTCATTACTGTCCCCGTCGAGTGGGGCTATACTTCTGGGCCTTTGCCTGGGGTCAACTTGCCAGTCATTTCCGATGAACTGGGCTGCTCCATGTACTAGTGCATCAATCTGTGATTGCAACCGGTCTTGCCGGCGCGAAATCGACAACCGGTCTGCCTCTGTTGCCCTGGCGTCCATATGTCATGTATCCATAGCAAGCACTATTTGAGCCTGCTCAGCCTTTAATGCCCGTGCAATCCAAGTAGCTGAACCGCGTGAGCTGCTGAATGAATGGTCCTTATGGATTAGGTCAATCTCAATGGCTTTCATGGTGGGTGCTACCATGATGTACGTAAGTTATGGGACAGATGATACAGTTGGCCCCCTTACCCTTCTCCAGCCGGACTTCATATATGTCCATGGCCTGCGGAGTATTCCGCCGGCATGACTGCGCCACAAGTTCTTGTTCCACCCATAACCGACGCAAGCCATCCGGTACCTTGCTATCCAACTCGTTGAATTTATCTTGGATTGTTGCTAATGACTGCTTGGCAACCTTGAACTTCCGTTTCAATGCCGATGCTATGTGCAAGTAATTAAGCGGTGGTCAACCAGGTACTGTGATGACATACGCATCCGTATCATTTTGAGGAAGTTACTATCATTCATTTGGAAGTCCAGCAACTCCTGACGATGTGCTGTCGCCATTCCCCAGGGCTGATGGTGAGACTATGTTGAGAGAAGACCAGAGGGTCTCCATGATTTCACCGTCCACCCGGCCGGCACCCGGAATAAAGTTTGGAGCATATCTGGCGAAGCACTCTGTCTGATGGCCATGGACATGCCATAGTCCAATGCTGGGCTGAATCTGTAATCCGGAAGGCAGAGAGAGATATCTATTTTCCTCAAGCCGGCGGGCCAAGTTCTTGCTATACTGACAATTGATGTCATAAAAGGTTATGACCGGTTGCCGGGGGTCCAATCCATGGTGCATGGCATGGACCAGAGCATAATCCATATTGACCTGCCTGCTATATTGTTAGTCATGACCAGGGACTATGAATTGGTGCGTACTGCTCTCCCTTCTGAAAGTCGACCATTGCATGAGGTACAAAACAGCCATGCCTCGCACAGGCACATCCACCAATCCCGGTCGATTCCAACTTATTCCTTTGTGCATTTGCTTGATTAACAGCCCTGGTGGTTATTGCAGTCAGATTTCTGCACGACGCAATCAGTCCGGTGCATTTGGAGATATCATGGCGCACCAACTTCTATTCTATTTACGGTCCCAGTCAAATATTCCTTGTATGGAGCTGATGTGACCATGAAGCCATTTCCATCCATGAGCCAGACCTCTTCGGCAGCATTCTTGGGCAGCATATGCTCGGCCTTGAAGTTGCCGTCCATCACAAAGGTCCTAGCAAACCGCCAGCTACACAAGTCAGGCTAACAATGCCTTTGAAACAATGAATAGAATACGGACTCAGAGAGAGCGATATCCTGATCCGGTACATTGATCCCTGGCTGGGGACAGGCAGGGCAGAAGAGGACAAGTTCACCGGCCTGGGGATCAGGCGACTGTTGATGGAATCCCTGCCATTTCAACAGCTTTAGGAGCCTCCACATTCTCGACACCCTGAGCAATTCCCTATACCTATTCTTCGACCAGCATGAGCGATGTGGCATATGGTAGGCCAGGGGTGATCGCACTCACCAGCACTAGGTGAGGAAACGCGCTTGAGGTGACTCTCTGAAGTTTGCTGTAATAGTTCATGGCGGAGGTTCCACATTCAACATTGTCCCTGATGAAGTCGTCCAGCACCTGGAAAGTGAAAGCCGTCCTTGGTGCCTTAGTCGTAGCCGGGAATAGGCCGGCCATGGTAAGCTGAAGATGTGAATCCTCAGACCCAGGGCAGTTGCAATACTGCACATTGCAAAAGTGCACGCCACCAGTGTCCACAACTGTCAGATAGTTTCTATCATCCGGTGGGTTGAGATGTGCCGGTCGTTGACTCTCCTCGATGTCCTCCCACTCATCATCTACATGGCTGGCAGCATCCTCCCAAGAACCTTCTCCTGCCGGGCATGGTGCTCCGGCATGGCCCAAGTGTAGCACCAAACCAACCTACGATATCAGTCATCACAGATGATGGGTTGAAACTGGAACTCACCAGCCGTAGAGTGAAGTCTTCAAAGAATCTTCCATTCCATTTTTGTACCCGATGGAACGGTCTGAGCTTGTGTTGCTCGATGCAACATGTTTTACAAGACAATGGGCGATGCACACAGTCCATGCATCTATATGGTGCCCCTTCTGCTTTACACACAAAACAAGCCATGACATCGGGTGGGGCCTCCATGTCCAGGAGCACAGACAGGTATCTACTCTTATAGGGCAGCCACTCTTCCAGATAACTGTTCTGTAATACGGTAAGGCACACATTGCCAGCACCGGGATGTTTGATAATGCACACCTGGCTTTTTGGAATTCTTGATGTCCTCGGTGGTGATGCATCATCCATGTAGCAATATAGGTCAGCATCATTACCCTGGACTAAATTGGGTTCCTGGATGCTCGAAGATCCTGCCCTAGTAGGTGATTCGTTGCTTTGGCCGGTTGCATATCTTGCCTTCTTTCTCGGAGTAAACTTGACCATCTTTTCTTTGGATCCCCTGGTTGTTTTCACTTTTTTCCAAGTGACATGGGTTACTGGGGTGGCTGCTGCAGCTCGGGCGATTCGTGACTTGCCCATGTCTAGTATCAAGTCCTTGCAGGATGTCTGCAGGCCTCAGCCATACATGCCTCATTGTGATGCCTGGCACGACTATGATTTGAGTTGGATCTCGGAATCAATGTCAGAAGATCCAATCGGGATCAAACTATACTTTATCTATATATAGTAGCAGACTGGATGATAGACGAATCGGCTTACCATGTTTGGCTACGGTACCGATCGACTGGAACAAGACTATACTAACAATGGGTATGTATCATGACCGGAACATTACTCGGCCCCTGGAACTTTATTCAAGAATGGGTGACGGTAACTATGAGGAACGGACTCCAAATTTTCTTTCAACAAAGGGTAACATTACCTGCAACTAACCAACCCCAACACCTTCTCCAACATTCAGAATGGCCAGCAGTGATCACAGTACTAATGGTGTTAATACCTCAGATGAGGAGGACTTTTCCTCCGATGAGGAATCTAGCTCGGATAGCACGGAGACAGCAAAATCTGCGCCGGGAAAGCTGAGACCGGATGAACTTCAAATCCTCCAAGACGGTCTAAAGGATTGGAAGGAAGCTGACACAAACAAAAGGGCCTCACTGATGGAGGGCATGCGGAACAAAATCAAGCAGCTGGATGCCAACAAGAGCCTCAAACAAAATGAATGGAATAGAAAATGGACAGTAAGCTTAACAGTATTGATGTGCTTGCAGTCGTGTTAAGTATATTTTACAGGCCATCAAGAACTGGATGTATAACAACAGTCGGTCCCGGGCACGGAAGGCCTTGGTCAAGTATGGCTCCAAATGGACGGCCCTAAAGGTGATCAAGCTGCAGCGTAAGAAGGATATCCAGCAAGTACTTGTGAAGGCCGGAATACAGCCTGGGACGTCGGCTATGATCAAACACTATCAACCGGCCGTTCAGAAGGTAGTCCAGTCATTGACCAAGGCTGAATTGGACCAGGCAGCACGTTTGGCGAAAGAGTGGAACGAGAGAAAGCCGCCACCCGAAGCCCAGGCAGAGTAAGCATCCAAGGTCTCCCATGGGCAATACTAACTTAAATGCAGGGCCGCAACAAGTAAGGGCCGAAAGTATGCAAAACAGTTTGCGTACGACATGTGGAAGCAGTGTGGGATGAGAGTGGTGATCATGTCGGCATGGAAGGATAAGGATGGCGAAGTGATGGTTGGAGTGTGAGTGCTTTCCTGACAGGCTTCACCATATCTGACCGGTGTAGGAATGACTTCAATGACGAGCTGGGCGATGGAGAGCTCTATTCGGATTGGGAAGACCTTCATGGAAAGTGGTCAGCCTACGCAAAGAAGGCCTTCGGGGCCAATGGTACGGACGATGGCAGCGGAGAGGATGAGGCCGGTCAAACCACAGTAAAAGCACGGAAAGGAAAAAAGCGGTCTCAATTCTCCCTGTCCACCAATGACGATGGCACGCCCGTTCTTCCGAATCTCTTGGACTTACGGACACCGGAATTGAAGGACATCATGAGGGTATTCGTAACCGGCCATTATCGTACGTGCCAATTTCCACGGGCGATGAGTTACTAACATCTAAACACAGGCTTGGCTTGTGGGAAGACGAATGCCAGTGTACCTTGGGCCGCAATAGCTGACAACCGGGCATCCTACGTGTCTTCCAAGTATCTTCCTCCCAATATACCATTCAAAGAGCCCACCAGGCTGACACATCATGAACTGATCGAAACCTTGGAGTTCTGGAAGGAGCGACAGCAGGAGCACCCAGAAGATGTCTTCCGGTTCCGAAGGTGGAGATCTCAGGATGGTTCTCTGGAGGAGCCGGTCTCCAAACACCAACGCCGGTCAGACAAAGCCAAAGGGAAGAGACCCTGGACGGAAGGTGAGGTCATGATCAATTTGGATATACATAACTGATGGCGCATTAAGTAAATTCTGATGATGGCTCCGACTACGGACATCACTCAGAGGAGGAACCAGCTCCTCCCACAAAACCTTCCACCAAACGGCAACGGATAGATGGTATGTCGGAGCTGGTCAGATTTTTTACTGGTAACCCTAACATGACCTTGGAATTGTGTGCTGTAGATCATCCCACTGGAACATCCAATGCACAGGAGGACAACAGACGGCGGAACCAGTCCACATCAGACCGGCGCAATACGGCTACTGCATACCCCAATCCAGCTGGTAAGTGGTATCCGGCAACAATGAATATTGCTGATAGAATTGTATCAGACAATCATGCCAATGATGGTGTCGATTCAACTGCAAGGAAGCCCAAGCCCAAGCCAAGAATCAGATCCAATGGTCGGTTTCCATGCACACTTGGTTAATCCTCTCATTACAGCATTCTACAGCAGCCCAGAATGATAAGACGGTCATATCACCTAATGATGGTAGGTATACATCCATAACACAATTACACACGCTTATCTATGTCAGGAGTTGATCCGGTGGGTAGGAATTCGAATGCCAGGCCTAGAGGCCGTGCGATGGACAGGGACGATAGACTGTTGGATCAAGCAGAAGCGGATGGTGTGGCTCGTCGCCCAGAGCGGAATCGTAGGCCCCCACGGCGGCCAGATGATAATTATCCTACTCCAACAATGAGGAGGCGAAGGTAGAATTGAGGCCGGTACCTAATGGTTTCCCATAGACTGGCGACAAACATATATAGTGCACAGTGCAAGAATTGCCGGTGAATTACTGGCCCCATAGCTACCATGTACCGTAACCCACTGTCACAATCCAATCACGGCCAATTTGTGCACTTCTCCAATTCCATTCAACATAATGTTCATTGAAATGAGTTAAATATACAAATTAAAGCTGGTCTGGTTTAAGACGGTAGCCTACAACTGCCGGCTCTTCCTCCACAAGAGTTGCTAACTGTTGCCGGAATCTGGTAAGCATGGCATGCCGCTCAACATGTGATCGCCACTCCCTGGTTGCATCCACCAGGGTATTCGCATAATACCTATATGCGGTGATCAGATTGGCATCGTGTGCGGCATTGATGTCTGGCTGACGCACCCCACTCCTAGCCACGATACCGGAGATCCGCCTTGACATTTGAACTGGTAGACATGTTTAGCTATGGTTGTGTAGGAACTTCTGGACTTACGCTCGGTTTGTGGAGTATCAACTCCCGGCTGTATGGCGAACTCCTGGGAGACTGCGAAAAGCTCTGAATGCGACAACGGGATTGGAACCGGCGATGGGGATCTAGCCGGTGGTATCGATGTGGAGCTGAATGATGCAGGAGCGTCTGAAAGGTCCATAGGTTGATGAGGACCAGGGGAAATTGCCGCCGGGCGATGTGAATGTTGTTGGGCTGGGAACCGGGATAGGATTGCGACGGGCTGGTGACACAGAGGCAGTCAAGGACCGAAATTGGGGCTCATGCAATAGGATGAGCGGTCGTGATGATTGGCCAGCTGCTTGAGTTGGGTAGATGTGAGCTGATGATCTTGTGGCAGCAGGCGACTGAAATGCCGGTTCTTGTAAAGGACTGACCGGTGGGGACTGAAATGGTGGGGGCGACCCCCAAGGCGGCTCGTGCAATGGAGTACCTGGGGAAACAGGCGGTGGTGATTTGTCCCATGCCGGCTCAAGTAATGGGGTGCTGTCAGAGAGGCGTGTTGATATGGAGTCCCAAGGAGGCTCGACCAATGGGCTGCTAGAGGAGGGAGACGGTGCAAATGACTCCCATGCTGGCTCTATCAAAGGTGATCTGGGCGAACCAGGGGACTGGAAGGAGGGTTCCGGTCTGGTTGTGCGTGTTGTTTGAGCTGGGGACAGCTCGAAAGGTGGCTCGCATAACGGGGATGATGGCGTGTCCGGAAGGTCATCTTCAGTAAGCATTTCCTGATCCTCATCGAGAGATGTGAGCCGCTGCATATCATGGCGTGACGGAATTACTGCACACAGTCATTAGAAGTAATGGTCCTTGGACCGGCTGACTTACGGAGTTTATCTGGACTGCCGGAACTGAATCTAACATTTCTGGGAGCCATATGAAAGTTCGAAACGTTGTAGGCGCCGTGGGGATTACACCGATGTTTGAGAATGATTTCGGTACCAGTGATAAGACTAGAACATGGCCGGCGCCGCCGGCAGGCACCTTGTTTACCACGCCGGAACCCAGTCACGACCGGTGGGTTTTGCCGTGCGGAGTCAATTGTCAGGCAGATGCGTGGATGTCGAAAAAAGCGTCTCATTTTGGGGCTGGAGTGACCTTATAAACAAGGTGATTGTATTACACAATATTTTTTCACGAGTCATCATGCAGGATGTGCAAGTGCATACATAATGTAAATGGGCACTTAGTGGAATGACTGTCAACTGCCATACAATACTCCCAGCAAAATATGTTCAATGGTTAAACCAGTACATTGAATATTGTAAATCACAGCATCACCGGAGTGAGCATTTGTATTGTGCTGATGTAAGCCTGTTGAATGGTGTATGCTAGCCGGCGAATTCACCACACCGCTCAAGCACCCACCACCTGCACACCCAGGGTTAAACAGCACTATGTCTACCGCCAACACCAGCACCTTCATCCCGGCACAATCGACTGACAACATCCAGCCGGTCATCACCGCTGAAAATGCCAAGCAGATGGTCGAGGAGGCTGCCAGGGTTACAATGCAGGAACTAAAAGGGCTTCGCGGCCGGGATGGTACACACTGGCGCAAAGCGGCTCAGCTTGTGTGGGCCCAGCTGGTAAGTGAAATTGCAGCCATGATATCCGTTCCTGACATCTATGTAGGGAATGGTCCGCACGGTTGTTCAACATCTACCCCCGGCATTCGAGATTCCTCCGCATCTTATTGCTATCGATATGCACATGGTTGACCCGGCAATAATCGTAGTGATGCAGACATGGCCCCCTTTCAACCAGATGATGACGGCACGAGAGGCCGATGTGAAGGATCATCCATGGTATCGCCTTCGTCACCAGCCTAAGTCTCACCCATATTACAAGGTGATGGAGGAGCTTACCGGGCCTTCATCGAGGGCCGAGCACCAGGCACAGCTGGTGGATAAGGGGAAGGGGAAAGAGTTGGGTACGGATGAGGCTCAAGGGACTCGGCTTCCAGGTGAGCACTGATTCTGACGATGGCAATTGGGTAGACCACTGACACGGGATCCGAACATGCACCCACAGACATTGCGGCTAAGACCACTGGAGTTGCGATGCAGAAGCCGGGAAATGAAGAGGATCAGAACCGGGAGAAGGCACGGGGCCGTAGCCAGTCAAGATGTGGCCGGCCAGCGGCCAAGCCTGTCGATGCCAGTGATCAGACCAGTAGAGGCCGGAGCCGGTCAAGGAGACCAACGAAGAAGGCGAAACCAGTCGACGAGGATGTGCAGGACCGGCGAGACATCAACAACCCTCCCAAGTCTTGGGAGGTAGTGCCAGAAGCTGAGCGGTGTGTGAGATGCCGGGACAGGAGTTGGCCCTGTACGGTGCTAGCTGGCAGGGCATGCTGGCAATGCCACTGTACGAAATACTCATGCAGCTTGTTCAAGGGGAGGGGAGACAAGTCCGAGATGCAGCGAAAAGCCTCCCGATCAAGGCCTCGCCGGCAACGATCCCCAGAAGACACCGCCGGCCTTTCCACCACTTCAACGCTTGCTGCGCCAGCTCCATCGACCGGTCGACGAGCCAAACGTCAAAGGGCACCAAGCCGAAATCAATCCGCCGGTCCATCCAAAATAACAAGCCGTCATTCGTCTCCTGGCCCACGGACTGGCCGCCCCAGTAAGTTGTTCACAGTCCTATATTTTTGGCTAATCGGTTGAACTAATATTTCTATTGAGTAGTGGAAATTATTACTCCGTCATGGCTATCCCGGTCACGGTCTCGTGCAAGAAGCGCTGCAACAGACCCACCCATCACTCCAGCGCCGACTACTACAACCGGTGCCGATGATCCGTGCCATTGTGACGAATATCGGGAAGAGGTTACCATCCTAAAGCGGGAGAATGCTGACATGAGGTGGGAGATAGAAGTAACCCGTACTGAGCTTGCCGCTCTCCATCGGGTGGTAGATGCCATCCGTAATCACCTATTCCCGGCCCCAGACGTGCTTAACCATCCTCTGGTCCCATTTCACGCTACCTCCAACCCTACACCGGTACCTCACATGCCGGTCATGGTCGAACTTGGCACTGCCACCGGTGTTGTAGAGGTTCAATCATCCCGAAGCGGCTCAAGACAGGAGTCCACTGAACCCCCCCCGGCTTCATTCGAGGGAGGTGCTGGCTTGGAAGTACCTCCTTCGAATGTCGAACCTGTGCATGGACCTGCTGGAGGTCCGGCAATCTCTATTACTCCGCCACCACCAGCAGTTGGATCAGCGCCCGAACAGGAAGGTAGGATGGAGGTCGACTAACATTAATGTACATGTCATTTCACAATCCATTCGTGTTTTTTTGTCTTTGTACTTGTACTTTGTTAGCTGGAGCAATATATTCTATATTGTCAAAATGCGATCTCCAGGAAGAAGTAGCTACTGCTGCTGGTAGTTGTTACTGTATGCTTCAGATACTGGAAAACCAATCTGGTACGGTGATGTCTGTACCAAGGCCGTGGTGTGACAAGTGCTAAGGGCCAATGGAGTCATGGTTCACCTAGATGATTGAATGATGACTGGCTGGCATAACTCAATTGCTTTTGCTGTATAGCATGATGGTGGCTTTCATGGTATTGTTCTGGCTTCCTGGAGGCCGTAAGGCATTGAATTCACAGTTTAAATGTACTGGGTAGTTGGCTAGTCTTCTGGACATTACCAGAGCCACCATTGTGGTAATACATGCATCTCTGGCATGGTACTGGTACCAGTACATACATACACTGTGGACCTGCTCCCGGGAGGTCAGGCAGGTCAGGCATGGCATGGTATGATTTCTGGGCGGGCCTCCATGCCATTGGTGCCGGGACAGCTTGACTGATGGCCTCATGGCATTGGTGGATGTGCCGGAACTCCTTACAATGGTGCTGTCACAGCCTGCATGATGGCCTCATGGAATTGGGGATGTGCCGGAACATATGGCATAGGTGCCGGCACGGCTTCCACGGTGTTGGTGTTGTGCCGGAACACATTACGATGGTGCCGGGATGGCTTGCATGATGGAGTCATGGAATTGGGGATATGCCGGAATACATGGAACCGGTGCCGGGCCGGCTTCCATGGCATTGGTGCTGTGCCAGAACACATTACAATGGCATGGGTTCCGGGACGGCTTCCACGGCATTGGTGTTGTGCCGGAACACATTACATTACAATGGTGCCGGAATGGCCTGCATGATGGCCCCATGGCATTGGGGATGTGCCGGCACTAATTGCAAAGGTTCCGGGATGGCGTGCATGATGGACCTATCACATTGGGGATATGCCGGAATACATAGAGCTGGTGCCGGGACGCCCTCCATGGCATTGGGGATGTGCCGGAACTCATTACAAAGGTGCCGGGATGGTTTGCATGATGGACCTATGGCATTGGGGATATGCCGGAATACATGGAACTGGTGCCGGTACACATTACAATGGTGCCAGAATGGCCTGCACGATAGGCCTCATGGTATTTGGGATGGCCGGAACATACGGCATTGGTTCCGGCACGGCTTCCATGGCATTGGTGTTGTGCTGGAACACATTCCAATGGTGCCGGGATGGCCTGCATGATGGCCCCATGGCATTGGGGATGTGCTGGAACACATGGACCTGGTGCCGGTGCCGGCTTACAATACATCGGTGCCGGGACAGCTTCCATGATGGCCCCAAGGCAGTGGCGATGTGCCGGAGCACGTGGCATTGTGCCGGTTCACATTCAATCAGTGCCGGCATGGACGGCTTCCATGGCATTAGTCCTGGGTTTGTGTTGGCCTGGATCACATTGCTTTGGTGCTGGGATGCGTTGGATGGCATTGGTATTGGGTCTGCCCACGTGGAATCGATCCCAGGACAGCCAGCATGGCATTGGTGTTGTGCCGGCCTGCATGGCATTGGTATTGGGCCTATTCCTATTGCATTGGTGTTGGCCCGGCTCGCATGGCATTCGTCCCAGGATGGCCTGCATGGCATTTGTGGTGGGCCGGCCCACGTGGCAGTGTTGCCGGGACGGCTAGCATGGCATTGGTGTTGGGCCGGCTTGCATGACAGTGCTGCCAGGGGTGAACTCAGGCGCTGAGCCCATCCATACCTTCTGGGGACACCCAACTCTGGGCTTACCTGGGACTACTCATATTGCAGTGGCTACACCCTAGTCCCACAGCTGGCTTGTACCCCATGATGACAATTCTAACCTCTGCGCGGCCATTCTCTATAGTGACTCCTACTTATGGGCTCAGCTGTATGCTACGGTGACACTCATTTATTGGCCCCCCCCCATAGTCCATGATGACACTTTCTCCCCAGCCTGCTTGTAACTGACAATGACAATTCAAACCACAGCTGCACCATTCCTCATGACAACATTTCCTCTCAGGCTCAGCTGTACTACATGGTGACACTCATCAGTTGGGCTCTCCCATACTACAAGGTGACAGTAGGTTCATGGCTCTCATGTAACTCACGTGCACAAGCCATACATGGGCTCAACTTCCGCTGGCCCGTCACCAACGGCCGATTGTCAGCCTCCGCTGACCGTCTCATACGGCCTAACCAGGTGCATGGGCTCGTCCCCCACCTGCTCGTACCAGACCAAACTTCATGTCCACCGCGCGCAAAGTGAAAAACATTGAGCGACAAAGTACCGACCTCTTCCTGGTCCGCAACCCTGACGAGGAAGGACGGGGAGATGAGCGTGTGGTGATCCACAGGGAACAGGTTAAGATGTACTTCGAGTACGACCGCTCACTTCGACGCAAACACGAGGTCGCCCTAGACACACCTGCGGGTTATCACCTGTTTAGGGAAGCGCACAGCCGCGAAGCAAAGTCTAAGGCGAGGTTTGCTTACTACGAAGTTGATGACAGCGGAAACATAGTTGTGGTGGCTGAGGGACCGTCCCCTACCAGAGAGGAGGTACTGGGGAACGACGCGGACCTACGCAGCAAAGAAGAGGCCACAGGTGGACAGACGCTCAGTAGCGTTCAGATGGATACCATCAATGCCCTCCTGTGGGATACCGCTGAGCGAGTCAAGAAGCAACAGCGGAGGGCTCACCAGGGTTACGTCGACCGCCGAGAGTGACGGGATAGTCGAAGGCGAGAAGCGGAGCCTTATGGTAATCCCCTCCCTCGCGACACTCATCTTCCTCGCATCTCCCGATCCTCGAGACCTAACCATAGATCACGCAAGTCAAACGCTAACGTCAATCCTCATACCCGCAACTCCTACGCACCTGAACAGCCGGTCGCTGGCCCCAGTACTTTCGTCGTCGACCACGCCATGACTGGGGATGAGGGTTACGAGGAGGACGTGGATGCTTTAGGGGAGGACGATGACGAGGTTAGCCCAGAACACGCGGCCAGCCACGAGGATGCACAGGGATTCGCCGTGGGAAAACTCCCGGGAAAGTCCGCGTAAGGAGGGCACTACCGAAAGTACGACTGGAGAGGGTACTTTGTACCCTGGAGGGGGGAATGTAGGGTTTCGGACCGACGCTTGACAGTATGTTCCCAAGAGATATTTGTTCACTTGACAGATCCAATTTGTTTCTCATTTGTCTCTTTTGATTTACTTGTCCCGTTCATCTATGTTGACGTTTCGTACCTGTTTGCTACAGTATAAAGAGACTCATACTACGTAGAGATAGAGGGACTTCCTTCCCTACATCAATACAGACCACAACGTCTGGATAATCGTGTAGCGTGTCTTAAGGAAAGTCTCTTGTGTCTACGTCGCAAGTGTTACTACTTCGCCTCGGAGTCACACCCCGCCATGCGAATGGCCCTCTCACTGTTCGCTCATTCCTCTCCCTTCATCAGTTTGAATTTGAGTTTATTTGGTCATCCGTTATCACCTTGGGGCACGTGACCAGCTTTTGAACTCATTCGCACTGGCCTGCGCAGGGTTTACATAATAACTAGAGCGTTCCTCAGACAAATCCGAGCTCACGCCCATGCATACCTCGAATGCCTTGTTTTTGGCTGGTACAAGTCGTTGATCTTGTATTCAAAGATAACCACCGGTGGACTCGTAAGTCATACATAGGTAAGCGTGTACTCAAAATCTAACAAGAACAAGACGCGCTGAGCACTGCCTCTCACGAGAGCGACTCCGTTACTCAGGTTTAAAAATAGCGACGGGGCATCCACTCGTCTGCGGGGCGCAGCCTGGTTGCCAAGCGTGCTTTGCGCGCTCTGGTGTCATTTAAATGTAATGATTCCGGAAGGTTTGCGGCTGGTACGAACACCTAGAGCCTTTCAGATTGGCGCGCATTGCCAAACTCACGCCTGTGTTCGTTCGACATATCGTGTAAATTGCCAAAAAATCTTCCGCCTCTCCATGCATTTCAGTAATCGGCCGTCTCACCGCATCACCGTAAATGAAGGTTCCCAAACTTGTGTAGCCACGCTGCCACTCTCGATCTCTCCCCCCGATTTTGTGATTGGGACAAGTCGGTTGATCCCGGATGCAAAGATAAACACCGCTGGGCTTGTAAGTCATCATGCAAGCATGCATACATATATACTCAACATTTGATGGCAAGATCCACAGCTAAGCACTGCCTGCCAAGGCGACTGACCGACTGCGTTACATACGTAGGTTTAAAAATAGCCACGGAGGCTACACTGGTCTACGGGGTCGCAGCGTGGTACGTGCACTTTACGCGGTTCGGTTTCACTAAATGTGATGATTCCTGACGGCTTGTGGTTACTAAGAGTGCAAATACCTGTCATAAAGACTTCGCATCGCCGTGCCAAAGACAGCGGGCCCATGTCACACGGCCTGTAAATGCCCGAGAAATCTTCCCTTCACTCATGCGCTTCGGTAATCAGTGCGGTGGCTGAAGTGCTGATAACCGAAAGGCATGCTAGTGGACGGGGGGGAAGCATCATCGTGAATGAGGCCTCCTCAATTGTCTACCCTGTCACTCTCAATGTTGCCTGGTTTTGTGATATTAGCCGTAAGATCAGAGAATTGTGCATGCTCGTGGCCTTCCTCATCCAAAGTTCACAATCCCAGGTACAGTAATCGACCGGTGTCTTCCTATTTTAGTTTTTCAGCTGGTACTATTTCAGGCCCATCCATCCCGTCGGGAACAGCTTTACATGGTTAGCGCCGGCCAACGCCTCCCTCGGACGGCAGTGGGGCCCCATCACTCATACTTAGTACTACTGCGGCCCAGCGCACAGGAGGATCCCCACTGATTACTCTTTCACAATAGGGACTCCTTACTCATGACACACCGGCTTTGTTTCAGATCTGATATGTGCATATGGTTCGCTCAAGCGAGTGAACAGCAATGACCACACACGCGAACGTGACCTTCATTCTTGACGTAGCCACACTGAATCTCCCGCGGCCATTTATGCCCGTCCGTTCCCGTGATCTCGATTCAGAAGGTGCCACGGTAGAAAAATGAAAATTTCCATGCGGGAGTTGCTATGGTATGTCATGTGTGCATGTATACTTACCGTACCCAAGGACCTATCGGCACGCGGGTGCTAATGGCGCTTCCGCAATTGTTGCCGACTGCCCGTAGCGTCATAGTCACACACAGCCTACTGATTGTGCGCACTGCATACCCGACCTGCCATTGATATTTAAAAGACAATGCAATGCTCTGCTTTTTCCAAAGCAAAAGCCCCTCCCCTGCCTTCTACATCTAGGATACTCGATACTACGCTGACCTTGTGACGTATTCCGAGATGCATTTCGTGAAGACTCTGCTTTACCTTGCTACCCTCCTCGGGTTTGTCATGGCCCAGACGATGCAGTTCCTGTCGCCAGCTGCTGGCGCCACTCTAGCCCCAGGCCAGAACTTCACTATCGAACTAAAAGTAGCGGTATGTAGCATATGTCTCCCAGTTCCTCCCGTCGGTGCTGAGCGTTGTCCATTGGCACACATGACAACAGGACTCTCTTACGAACTTCGACATCGGTGCCGTCGTGATCGGTCTGCAGTCCTGCTCCTCGACGTGCGCCCCCCCTAGTGAAGTTATGGGCACCATCCTGTACCAGGGTTCGTTCCCGTCCGGACAGATGACCGCCAACTTCTCCGTGATGGTGCCAAGTTCGTTCTCGAGCGGGACTGCGCTAATTGGTGCGATTAACTTGTATATGGTTGGGGTAAGTTTTTTTCTGTGACAATTTTTGGATCCCGTTATGTAGTGTGATTTTTTTAACTTACGTGTGTATGCTCTGTTACAGTTGGCGTTGCAGCCGTCATTCCAATTCTTCAACGAGACCGTGACCATCTCTTAGGGTGGCCTAACTTGTTCCTTAGCAGATACGGCGAGTGAAGAGAGAGGGATTATATTCACGCTCACATGGAATTCTTTCCACGAACTTGCTTGTCTTCGCTACGAACTCATCCTGGACATTAGTGATGGATATTAATGTATCTATATATGTTGTAAATAAATGTGCCAAGTGTCCGTGAAGTAAAGAATGCTATAAAAGTTGTGGTGGTACTAGGACCAAAGGCGACTGTCCGCAAACTAAAACAGAAGTCCAGGGGAAACGGCACATACTCATCTATGTTACATCAGCAAAAGCGCCCAGATCTAGCAAGGCCTTGCTAGGCCGTGCTAGGCTTACTCAGCCTAGTAGGGGCTGCTAGTCCGAGCAGCACCGAGCACGGTTGTTCTCTGCACAACCTAGGTACTGCTAGCCTTGCAACTTCTACTTGGCTGAGCAGTCTCTGGCCAGCCTTGCTAGCGTTCGCATGGTCCGACTGGCCTTGCTAGGCCTAGCTAGGCCTTACTGGTCTGACTGACCTTGCTAGGCCCTGTTCAGCTTGCTAGTTCTCGCTCACTTTACTACTGCTTTACTCGACCTTACTAGGACTGATTTTGATCACCAAATCACATATATTACACACATACTACACTACACAGTGAAAGCGTGCACGAGAACAACACAGCTGTGTGCAAGATGATGAATACCGAAGTATTGAGGTGAATGTGAAGTGTCCAGTGCACGTATGAAGAGGCAAATGGGTTCGCAAACGATAACGATGGCAATGGGATGAATGAAGAAAAGAACGGCTGTCAGAGTATGTGAGATGGATGGAACAGCACAAGAGAGAATAAATACCAAATGCAAAGGAGTCAGAAACCATTGGCGCGCTTCTTCCCAGCACGTCCGCGTGGCTTGCCAGCACAGGTAGTGGCCTTGGCTATTTCTAGTGTCGCGCTAGCTGGGGCCCGATCTTCAGTGTCAGTAATAAAAATGTCTTCGTCGGCCTTCTTGCGCTTTTTGAGCTTTGGCTTGGCCCGGCGAGGAACTGGAGCCACCAACTCCTCCGAGTCCTCTTCATCACTTGTAAGGGGAGAAGTGCCACGGTTCTCAGTCGTGATGGCACTGAAGTCGAAGCCGGCATTATCAGAGGACCCGGCGCTGCTGATTCCGTTGGAGCATGAAGCGTTGTTGTTGACATCGGAGCCGCCGCCTAAGGAGGACGATGGGTTGCTGCTGACAGTGGAGCCACGTGTTGCTCGGATGTGCACCACATCGTCATCCGAGTCGGGTTCAATGCGACGCTACAAGGCTTTCGAACCATTTCGCGAACGTTCCGGAAAAGCACGTCTACAAGAGATAGTAGATCACCTGTATGTAGTTATAAAAGAGACGTACGAGTTCCACCAGGCCAATGTCTCGCGTGTCCAATCATCTCGATCTTCGAACATATCGACAATATACCATGCCATTTCTGCTAAGTCGATGTTCCCAGTTGTGTTTGTCCATTTCTGTTCTGCGCTCAGAGTGAAATAAGCCTGGATTGGGAAGAGTGTCAAATCATAAGCATGTAGGCCTCCGGTAGTGACACTTACGATGACGTGAACATATGCAATGATATGTGGTGTGACCTCCGTAAGGCCCCATGCACGATTCTTTGCCTTCTTCGAAGCATTGCTGGTAACGACGCCCTTTGCTGCTGCAGACAGCCCGATGAAGAGGTGTACGTAGAACTGCAATGAAAATTGAGTTAGAATATCATGACGTCTGAATTAACTTACCCGCCAAGCGATGTGACCACGAAAGAGGCCATGGTGCCGGTTTTGCGGATCATACAAACCGTCTTCGTAGAAAAATGTCGGCCAATTCCATGTCGTGACATCAATGGCGCCAGTTTGAAGAGCAGTCATTGTGCTATGTGGCGTTCCTCAGTTTACGCAAGCAAAAGAAGAGTAAATGCGGACTTACCCTGCTGGATCCTTCTTGAACAAGTCAAGTTTCTTGCGTGGACAAAGAAGTTCCGCGAGCTGTGGATGATTGAAACCCCGGTCAGATTTGTCCTCACCCTTCAGCAACGGGGGATTAAGGGCAAAGGTCCCATGCATATCAAGGGGGATGTAGGCTAAACCGGCGTGTTTAACCGAACCAAGATCCATGGAGCGTTGGAGGCTCATTCCTGTAGTTATCTAGACATGAAAGTCAGCATACTGTTGAGTATATGCGCATAGATCATTACCTTACTGGCCACTTTCTCAAACTCACGTGTGTCCATGATCCTCAACTCCTCGTGCAGCCAAGGAACGTAGCGTAGCATCTGGTAGTAGATGATAAGGTATCGGTCGACCTCGCTACACTCCCTACAAGGTTGAGGTGTGTCAGTGCGTGCCGTTGTCAAGGCATCAACAAACACTTACAACGGAATCTCATCCCATTGGTTACGGGAATCCTTAAGTCCGACTCTGAGGGCTGTGAGAGGTGAAAAACCTGGGTTTATGAGACACGCCATTTTCTTTCCAGCAACTTCATATGCGGCATATGAATCATGCTGAGGCAGGTTGGCAAGTTTGTCCTTCAAGGTGCGCGTAGGGACTGGCAAGTCGCGTTGCGGCGCATCCACATTACGCGTCGACGCCAATAATTCAGATGGAGTAAGGAGCGCGGGATCTATGGGAACTGAAGCAGCGGGATCCATGGCAACGAAAGAAGATGGAGACAAGAAGGAGAGAGAAACACGAGGAAGGGTCTTTAAAAGAGTCAGGGGAATCCGATCAAAAACGTCCTAAAGGGGGCAATTAGTATGTTGAATGTTGAACGGCGAGCATGAAACGGCAGTGACTCACCACTATGGCAGATATCCCTTGCCTTGCCTGTGGCAAGATCGTCCGGGGCGATCGTGGACTGTCTATGCACACAAAACGATGGTGCCCGAATAAAGAATCTGCCGACAATAAGATGCTTCGTGAGTACAGGGAACGCATGGCAACACAACAAGCTGAGTCGGAGAGGCTCCAACGCCTCCAAGAGGAGGCAGAAGCCACCCGACGGCGTGAGGAAGAGGAGCGAGAGGCACGGCATGCACAACGACTGGCAGAATTTGCTGACCTTGGGGTAAAGTTAACATTGCAGAGACGAAAGGTATCTAGTACTCACAGAAACATTGCAGTTTGATGGGCCAGACTTAGGTGAAGACATTGAGCATCGACCTTCAGGTCTGCCCAAACGCCATCGCCGGCTACCACAACGTTATCGGGACGAGTTGCCTGTTGCGCCTGTCCCTGCACCGGTCGTCGATGACCTGCAGGATGGCCCTCCATACGATGCTGATGCGATGGACACAGCGGAAAATCAACCAGGAGAAAGTCCGCTCTCGCCTATATATCGCACTGACCCTAATGGATACGGCATGTTCCGCGAATATGAAGGTGGCTTCCCTATGTATGATCCAGAGAGCTCCATCCATATGGAGCAACTCTGTGACAGCCATAACTTGGAACGAGGTGATCGGGATGACATGTGGCATCCCCGAATTGGTAACTCGCTTAGATCTATTAATGAAAGTTACTTCAAGCCATTCCTGAATGCGACAGTTTGGCGGCTAATGGGGTGGTTCTACAATGGCGGTTCCAATCAGAAATCTATAGACGACCTCAATAATCTCGTGCACAATGTAATTCTCGCTGATGATTTCGATCACGCAGACCTGCAAGACTTCAACGCCACACAAGAATTAAAACGACTCGATGCATCCACTATCTTTGCCGAAGATAACTGGCATACGGCATCTATTACTATTCGGTTACCATGTGAAAAGGTGAAAGCACCCGAAGAGCGTGCCCCGGAATTTCGGGTCGAAGGGCTTCATTACCGCAAACTCACTGAGGTAATTAGGTCCGCATTTGCCGAGACCACTGCCGAGGAGTATAATGCCACGCCATACAAACTCTATTGGCAGCCAGATGACGACACGGCGGCCACCCCAGAACGTATATTTTCAGAAATCTACACAGCCGATGTCATGCTCGAAGAACATGAGGAGATTAAGGGACAGCGTCGCGATTGCAACTTGGAGACCGTAATTGCAGGCATAATGATTTGGTCGGACTCTACGCATCTTGCGAGTTTCGGAAATGCTGCGCTGTGGCCAATATACCTTTTCCTTGGGAACCAGTCCAAATATCTTCGTGCCAAACCAAATGCCTTTGCTGCTCATCACCTGGCATACATACCAAAGGTAATAATTAAATGATGTCATCGCCCTGAAGCCTATGTAATTGTCTCAGTTGCCAGACACGATCCAAGATTACTACAAGAAGACATTTGGTACTAGTGCGACAGCGGCGGTGCTCACACACTGCAAGCGAGAGCTGATGCAAGCAATATGGAACTTTTTACTCGATGACGACTTCCTTGATGCGTACGAACACGGAATGATAATAAAATTTCCCGATGGTGTATTGCGGCGGGTTTTTCCACGTATATTGACATACTCAGCTGACTATCCGGAAAAGTACGTTTATGGTTTCTGCAACGTGTCATTACTAAATGCCTTCCAGGACCCTTTTGGCGACCCTGAAATTCCTCGGCAGGTCACCTTGCCCACGTTGTCTGGTCCAAAAGGCCACTATTTTCAATCTCGGTGCAAAGAAGGATCGGCACAGTCGAAAGAAAACCAAACGAGTCGACGACGAGCGCCGCCGCTCTTCTATCGAAAGCGCACGCAAGGCCATCTTTGAGTTTGGACGCAGCGTGATCAGCGCTGCAGTCGAAAACATCTTGGGCATGTTCTCGTTTACTCCAACTCGGGTACGGTGTAATGTTAACAGATTGCATTTCACTGACATTTTTATTTGAAGAACGCATTCTCTGAAAAACTGTCAAGATTTGGTTTCAACTTCTTCAGATTATTTGTACCAGACTTCATGCACGAGTTCGAGCTTGGAGTGTGGAAGGCGATTCTGACGCACCTTATCTGGATTATCTACGAGGTGGGCGACAATTGCATTCAAGAGTTCAACAAACGGTAGTTATTCTACCTACTATTTTTCAATTGCTGACAATGACATATAGCTTTCGTTTGATGCCGACATTTGGGAGGGGCACGATACGAAGATTCAGTAATAATGTGTCGGATCTCACGAAACTCGCGGCACGGGACTTTGAAGATATCTTGCAGGTGAGCGAATCATCCACCGATCTGTTCCTGCTGCATTGACACTACCTTACTAGTGCATTATCCCTGTCATGGAAGGATTACTCCCAGAACCATTTAACAGCGTCGTCTTGAATCTATTATTCGAACTTGCTACGTGGCATGCATTCGGAAAACTTCGTATGCATACGGAGACAACCCTTTTCCACTTTGATAACAGCACAACTCGTTTAGGTAGCAGCATACGAAAGTTTTCGGATGAATGCTGCTCAGCGTTCAAGACATACGACCTCCCTCGTGAAACAGCCGCACGCGCTCGTCGCCAGGGTTCAAAGATCGCAAGAGCATCAGTGGCATCGTCTAACATTGGAAATACAGTATCTGGGGGGCGCAAGCAACGGTCTTTCAACCTGGCGACATACAAATTACACGCGTTAGGTGATTATGTCGACACCATCAGACTCTTTGGCACGACAGACAACTACTCGACACAAGTCGTAAGTCATAGAATTTATAATCAAACCCCGGTCCTGTTTAACTACAGTCTTAGGGTGAACTAGAGCACCGGCGCGTCAAACGGTTTTATTCAAGGACAAACAAGATTGCTTTTGCACGTGGAATTGCCCAGCATCAACACCGTGAACGGCTATTGCATATCATGCAGGGGAAACGCGCCCAATTCAAGTGCGAATCACTGCCAAAGTGTTCACTGGAAGTGCACTACCAAGTCGGGCAAAGTCGAAAAGATTACTACAACATCGCGCCATTCCTGTCAACGCACAAAAATGATCTTGCTCTTAAGGTGAGTATGATACATTTACTGTGTTGCCTAGTATAACATATCTTTCGGATCAGGACTTTCTTCCACGGCTCAAAGCTCACATCCTCGGACGACTACTTGGCAACGAAACAGTTGATGGTGAGGAACAAGAATTTACGCAGGTTCAACACAACGCCCTCATAATCATCAAGAACCGTCTCTACAGGCACAACGTGTTGCGCGTGAATTTCACTACATATGACCTTCGCCGAGACCAGGATTCGCTCAACCCACGTACACATGCCGATATCATGGTTCTATCCCATGAGACTGAGGAGAACCCCCATCCGTACTGGTACGCACGTATCATTGCAATCTTCCACCTCGAGGTCCGCTACAACGGACCTGAGCTCGACGATCGCTCTACCAGGCGTATCGATGTCCTGTGGGTACGTTGGTTCGCACGTGATAAAAACTTCAAGGCTGGGTGGTCCGTGAAGCGTCTTCCGCGGGTTGGCTTTTATCCGCAAGATGACCTCGCCAATGCATTTGGATTTATTGATCCGAACGACGTTGTGCGGGCTGTCCATCTCATCCCCGCTTATCATTTTGGACGCACAAAAGATCTCTTACCCCCCTCAACTGCTCGCCATAAATTGGAGAATGACGAAGATTGGGAGTGGTACTACGTAAACATGTAAGTGCTTGATATACATTTTCTATCCTATGTAACATGATTTAAAAGGTTTGTCGACCGTGACATGTTCATGCGATTCCGTGGTGGGGCAGTAGGACACAAGACGACTCATGAGGCCACGCGCTGCCTTCTTGATGACCGAGACAAGTTGGACAGAAGACCTTTTACCCTGGAATGTGAGCACGGCATAACAGAGGACACTGACAATGAGTTGATGGATGAGGACAAGGCACACAATCTCGGGGAAGGCGTTGACCAAGACAGTGGAAGTGATACTGCATCTGAGAGCGACCAATCAGTGCCTGGTGATCTACTTATACCCGACAATCTGGCTGACGAGATGGAGGAGTATGGATATGGCGACTTGGAACAGGTTATTGACGAAGAGGACGATGCAGTTGACTCCGGTTCAGATGATGAAGTCCAGGACTTCGATGACAACGAGTTCGATCAGAGAGATCATTAACAGTATCATCCTTCGTAGCCATCATCAAATTCACGACGTTTCATCGTTTGTTAATGCAAGAGTGTATCCAATACTAGTACAAGCGGGTGGCTAGTAATATACATTTGCAGCTAATCTATCCAAAGCGTCGGACGCTCTCGTCGCCTACCTAGGCCATGCAAGCCCCAGTTGTCACCTAGCTAGGTCATGCAAGCCCCGGTCGTCACCTAGCTAGGTCTCGCATGGTCACTTCATGCCCTAGCAAACGCCAGTAAGTTCGACTCCCCACCTTGGTGACACTTGCGAGGTCTAGCTAGGCCTAGCAGATATGTGTCAGCTCTTCCGAGGCCTAGCTAGCCGCGCCGGATTCTGCCGGGCTCTGCTAGGTCTGGGCGGTTTTGCTGATGTAATATTAAGCATGGAAGCACATAATGTATTCGACGTTGTACATTATGGTCCGATTGACATGCACCGGCAGGTATATTGGAAAGTGGGTGCCGGCTATGTTCACTGGCATTCGCATTTGTGTAGACCGAAAGAATGCAGATGCATTGATGAAATGGAGGAGCGAGCGAGCGTTGTCGGTAACTATCCCAGCAGCTCATCCGCAGCTGCTAGAAGTAGACCCCTCCCCCCAGCAACCCTACAGCCTCCAAGAGTGCCTAATCTCGCGTCTAGTTCATCATTAACCGACGACGTCATTGATGGATGGATTTGGCCAACGCGTTGTTCCGAAGGCGCTAAAAGCAACTAGTAAGTGGTCCCCACGATACCGGCTGCACGAGAGCGGACTGATGAGTCTGCTGACCCGTTCGTTCGGAACGGTGACCAGTGTGCTTGCATGCGGTCAGTTTATGTAAGATCAAAGACTGTGCACGAGGCTCGTAAGTACTGTCCATGCTCTTCCAAAGTTTACAATCGCGGGTGCAGTATAGTCACAGGCCAGTGTCCTCCGAGCTATTTTAACCTACTAGCTTTGAACCTTCTTCGGCACTTACTGTTTCAGGGCCCATCATCCCGTCAGAAACAGCTCCACATGGTTAACATGAACGCCTCCCCTCGGGCGATGGCAGTTACTTGGAGCCTCATCACTCAATACTAAATACTGCGGCCCTGCGCACCGGTTACTACCAGGGGATGTTCCCACCGACTACTATTTCACAATAGGGACGGACTCCTTACTCATGACGCATTGGCTTACTACTAGTCGAGCTGATGCCAGGCTCAGCACACGCGAACGTGACCTCCGGATCCATTTTTGACGCAATAGCCATCATATGTATTTTCCTGCCCCGGCCATCGTTAGCCGTGCGTCCCTGCGATCTCGATCGTGCCAGAAGGTGCTCGTGTGTATATACGGTGGAAAAAAATGAAATGAAAACTTTCATGCGGAGGTTGCTATGGTATGTTGTATGCAACGCACACACATATGTATTTACCGTTATAACCAAGGACCTATTGCCGGCAAAGCGGAAGGGCCCAGCTGATGTGACGGTTCCTTCCTCCGATTTGTTGCCGATTGCCACCTGCAAATCAGGTCACGGTCATATGGTATACAACCGGAGACCTGGCTGTGCACACTGCATACCTACCCCATGATATTTAAAAGAGAGAGTGCAACATGCTCCACTTTCTCCAAAGCACAAGAAAAAAAACGTCTCTCCACTTCCCCCTTCTCCATCTTACATCTAGTAGACTCATTCCCTTCCACACACTGATAATCAGACGCATTCCGAGATGCATTTTGTGAAGACTCTGCTTTACCTTGCTACCCTTCTTGGGTTTGTTATGGCCCAGAATATGCGAATCGTGTCACCACCCGCTGGGACTTCTCTGACCCCAGGCAAGAACGTCACTGTCGAACTACAGGCGGCGGTACGTGCTGTATATATATCATAGTCCCGGTTCGGGGTGCTAACTGTTGTTATCAATCGGCACAACAACAACAACAGGACTCTACTTCGAACATCGACTTCGTCACCGTCGTGATCGGGCTGCAGTCCTGCTCCTCGACGGGGTGCTACCCCCCCAACGAAGCTATGGGTATCGTCCTGTACCAGGGCCCGTTCACTCCTCCCGCTGGACAGTTGACCGCCAACATTTCTGTGATGGTGCCGAGTTCGTTCGCGAGCGGGACTGCGCAACTGGGTGTCATCAACTTCTATTTGATTGGGGTGAGTTATTCTTTGTGTCGCAATTTTGTGTGATCTGATTTTTTTTTGACGTGTGTGTGCTTTGTTATAGGCGGAGTTGGAGACAGGACTTCAATACACGAACGAGACCGTGACTGTCTCTTAGGGGGCCCACTTGGTACCTAGTAGCCATGGCGAGTGGAGAGGATGGGACACTTGCATTTGCACGGACTGTTGATATGTATATATTTACAAGCTTGTTTCGCTACTACGAATTCAACCTGGACATATTGGACATTATCGACATGTTCTATGAGTACGGTGTACCTAAATGTGCCAAGCGTCCCTGAGGGTGAAGGATGTACAAGAGTAATTGGTGGTGGTGGTAGCAACAAATGCGACCTTGTCCGCAACGTAAACGGCAACCATCCTAAGAGTATGTCAGCAAATTATGTATGTACTCAACGCTGTACATTATGGTCTGCAGATCAAAGATCGACATGCATCGGCAGGTATGGAAAACTGGGTACCCAATATGTCCACTGGTAATGCATTGATGAGAAAGAGGGAGCGAGCATGCTAAAGATGGTGGCGATGACCATCTAGCAGTTCATCAGGTAATTTTTGCTGCAAAGAGAGACTTCCTAGGACTGCAATCCTGCTGCCTTCATGAGTGGCTCGAGTGACTCGTCTTCGTCCTTGGCCGACGACGTCATTAATGGATTCGACTGATGTGGTTGTTCCGAAGGCGCGGAAGCAGTAGGCGGTCCCATAACGTCATTCACTATGCTGCCGAGTTCAATTTCTTGGCTGCTCGAGAGCGGATCGATGAGTCTGCTCCGCTCATTTGGGGGTGGCCAAACGTCTTCCCGGAACATAGAGCCAGATTCTGATCTGCGAGACTGGTGAAGCGTCAGTGTGGACGGTCCAGAGACCATTCCAGCTCCGGACATGCCCATCCCTGAACCGCCAGACCTGAGACTAGGCAAAGGACTGGGATGAGGACCTAATCCCGGGCTTCCAGGTGGAACGAACGAGTGCATGCTCAAGCTTCCATGTGGACTGCCTACGTCCCACGGAGTTTCGTAATCCCGATATCTGGAAGGCGGTGGGTGGGGGTCATCGTCCCAGTCTTCGCCAGCGAGCAACATTGCCCGCTTTTGAGCCTGAGTCCGGGTGTTCATGATAGCGTCGAGAATGCGTAGACGCTTGAAATGTTTCCGTCGCAGGAAGAAGATGACGGATACGATGATAATGAGGAGGACGGCACCGCCTGCTGCAGAGCCACCGATGATGGCGGCACGTTGGTCCGAGTTTGATGATGATTGGGAGGGGATCACGCTTGCGATGAGACTCTGTGTCTGAGGGTGTGGTTGAGTAGTGGGTACGGTGCATATAGGAGCGTATATGCGCACGACGTACAGTATAGGTTGAGCCACCTATGACGGTGACAAAGGATGAGGTGATGGTGGTCGGAATGCCAGGAGGCGTGGTGGAAGTAAAAGATTGTGGGTCAGTGGATGAAGTGCTCGAAGGGACGGGAGGTGTGGACGAGGATGTGGGGGTGCTCGACGGGGTGGTAGGTGTTGGTGAACTCGAAGTCGAAGTAGTGGTAGGTGCTGTCGTGGTTGGTTGTTCACTGGATGGCTGTTAGCTAGTGTCTGCGAAAAACGACATCTTGCGACTTGCCTGGTAGTGGGTGAGTCGGTAGAGGTCGTCACCGGGACGGGCACGGATATCGGTAGAAAGCTGGTTGACGGTGTCGCTATTGTGGAAGGCAGGGCTGAAGTGACCGCAGATACTATGCTGGTGGTTCCATCGGTCAGTATGGCCGTGTCCGTTACAGACTATCAGACGTGGACCGATCAGTTCGGTGACTTCTCAAAGAAAAAAGAAGACTGACCAGTGGGATACTGACTTGACGGAGACGCGTCATGCAGGGTGTCGGTCGTTGTCGTCGCTGTTCACCTCGATGTCCCCGCCGTGGGAGTTGCACGGTGGTAAAAACATCCGCGAGCGTGATTGGTGGACTGGCGACGCGTCAAAGTTCACAGGGGCACGTTCAAATCGGGAGGACATAGAGTGATACCCGTCCTCAACGACTGCTTGTATGCCATTCTCTGCCCATCCAGCTGGAAGGCTTTGGCATTCTATTCCAGTATATTCTATGCTATGGTAAGTCATCCAATACATCTCGACCCATTGAGTTCTGCAGCACTACATTGGATCACGGACCGTCGTTGCAAGCAGCGAGGTTTTTCGATGTGTCCTGGGCTGCCAGTTACTGCTCAAGCACCCGGCGGTAAGTTTGCTCTTGCCTGATACCGGTCGCCCGAGTTAGTTGGCCGCGGGCAAGACGCGACTATATCTACAACCTACACCGGCATGCAACGAGGTGAACAAGCGCTGGGCCCTAGGGCCCAACACGTGTGGGCCATGCTCACTGTTGCCACATTGTAGATCCCACTTAGCGCGCAACTCTCTTGCTCAGTGACCATCACCAAGAGCGACATCTTTACTTACAAGATAGCGTGTACCAACAACCAGCAATGGAACCATCGCCTAGTATGTTGCACGAATTCTCTAATCGGGCATCAGGATTCAGTATCAATCTCAACGGCCGAGTCAGTCGCACCTTGGAAAGGAATCCTTCGCGCGGAGGTACTGCTTGTGTATACCACGGTACATTGAAGCCAGAAGGTGCTGAAGTGGCAATCAAGACCTTCCTTTGCTCACTGTCAGGGAGCGAGGCCGATCTGAAGGTACTGGCAGGATTCCCGATGGTCGTCCTTACCCGGGCTGAGTCTTTCCCATTCTAGCGTCTATTTCGAGAGGTGCACACATGGTCGAAGCTGCGTCACGAGAACATTGTTCCCATGCTCGGAATTTCTACAGAATTTGACTCCACACTTTCGATAGTATCTGCATGGATGCCAATGGGAGACGCGCACACGTATGTCCAAAACGCAGAAAATGATCCGCGGCCCTTGGTGAGGGTATGTCTGCTACTTTCGGACCACTTGACATACTCGTGTAGCTTCGAGACATCGCAAACGGGCTGTACTATCTCCATAGTCATGAGTTGGGACCAGTGGTCCATGGAGATCTGAAGGGTGTAAGCATGCTTGGTTTACAACTGTTGTATCTGGCTCATCCTTTGGTAGCCAAATGTGCTGGTGTCCAGTGATCGCCGGGCGCTACTGAGTGACTTCGGTCTTTCCGCCCTAAATGAATCCACCTTCAGCATGACCACTGTGGCCATCCGCGGAGGCTCACGCCGTTGGATGGCCCCTGAACTTTTTAATGACTGTCCAGCATCCAAGGAAAGTGATATGTGGGCATATGGAATGACTATTCTGGTACGCATCTGGCTTGTTCCTCAGTCTGATGTTCATTGTATCGCTAGGAATTGTTCACCCGATCTAGACCTTTCCATGATTGTCGAAATGACGCAAGTGTCATGCGTAGGATAGTGGAGGGGAATCTGCCAGCTCGCCCTGCTGAGAAATCGACACAATTCCGCCTGTCGGATGCATGGTGGGAGATTTGCATATCATGCTGGAAAGAAGATCCTTCTTCCCGTTCTACCATAGAGCAGGTCAAAGCAGCCATCGTCTGTATCTATCACTTCCACAGAACTACGCATATTTTGACTGTATTTTGTAGCACCAAGCTGACCCTCCTTCAAGGCCCCTATCCCATGGCGATGGTATGTAAACCTAAACTATTGAGAATATAGAGGGGCTATTTTCTGACTCTTGACAGATTCCACCCATGGACCACGGGAGGAATCTGATCCTTCTTCCCCTCCTACCATAAAGCAGGTCAAAGCAGCCGTCGTCTGTATCTATCACCTCCACAGAGCTACGCATATTTTGACTGTATTTTGTAGCACCAAGCTGGCCCTCCTTCAAGGCCTCTACCCCCTGGCGATGGTATGTAAACTATTGAGAATATAGAGGGGCTATTTTCTGACTCTTGACAGATTCCGTCCACCAACAACCAGCAATGGAGCCATCGCCTATGTTGCACAAATTATCTAATCGGGCATCCAGATTCAGTATCAATCTCAACGGCCGAGTCAGTCGCACCTTGGAATGGTATCCTCTGCGTGGGGGTACTGCTTATGTATACCACGGTACATTGAAGCCGGAAGGTACTGAAGTGGCAATCAAGACCTTCCTTTGCACACTGTCAGGGAGCGAGGCCGATCTGAAGGTACTGGCAGGATCCCCGATGGTCGTCCTTACCCGGGCTGAGTCTTTCCCATTCTAGCGTCTATTTCGAGAGGTGCACACATGGTCGAAGCTGCGTCACGAGAACATTGTTCCCATGCTCGGAATTTCCACAGAATTCGACTCCACACTTTCGATAGTATCTGCATGGATGCCAATGGGAGACGCGCACACGTATGTCCAAAACGCAGAAAATGATCCGCGGCCCTTGGTGAGGGTATTTCTGCTACTTTCGGACCATTTGACATACTCGTGTAGCTTCGGGACATCGCAAACGGGCTGTACTATCTTCATAGTCATGAGTTGGGACCAGTGGTCCATGGAAATCTGAAGGGTGTAAGCATGCTTGGATTATAACTGTTGTATTTGGTTCATCCTTCGATAGCCAAATGTGCTGGTGTCCAGTGATCGCCGGGCGCTACTGAGTGACTTTGGTCTTTCCACCCTAAATGAATCCACCTTCAGCATGACCACTGTGGCCATCCGTGGAGGCTCACGCCGTTGGATGGCCCCTGAACTTTTTAATGACTGTCCAGCATCCAAGGAAAGTGATATGTGGGCGTATGGAATGACTATTCTGGTGCGCATCTGGCTTGTTCCTCTGTCTGATATTCATTGTGTCGCTAGGAATTGTTCACCCGATCTATACCTTTCCATGATTGTCGCCATGACGCAAGTTTCATGCGTAGGATAGTGGAGGGGAATCTGCCAGCCCGCCCTGCTGGGGAGTCGACACAGTTCCGTCTGTCGGATGCATGGTGGGAGATTTGCATGTCATGCTGGAAAAAAGATCCTTCTTCCCGTCCTACCATAAAGCAGGTCAAAGCAACCATCGTCTGTATCTATCACTTCCACGGAGCTATGCATATTTTGACTGTATTTTGTAGCACCAAGCTGACCCTCCTTCAAGGCCTCTACCCCCTGGCGATGGTATGTAAACTTATTGAGAATATAGAGGGGTTATTTTCTGACTCTTGACAGATTCCGCCCATGGACCACGGGGGGAGTCGGGGGCCATGGTCATGTTGCAACGCCAGAACCACGAAAAAGGAGGTTTCTTCGGTGGCTTCATGGATATGATGATGCGTCTGACTGGTTGGTATCGCTGGTCGAAAAAGACGACTGCCATTTCGCCGACAGATCACGTCGTATTGTAAGTGCGCTACCATCACCTTCCGAAGTTACATTGAGCACTTTGCCAGCATTGTAGGATCTTCTGGCTCAGGAAAAAGTCGGGTAATACCAGTTCGTACCGCACTCAATGCTATCGCTTATTTCGCATTCGTCTGCTGCCCGCTCCAGTTTATGGATATCCTCCTGCGAAACCCATCCGTTCATGTCGTTCGTGCCAACAGAGGCCAGAGACCTGCCACCACGGATGTTTATACAGAAAGGTGCCGTTTCGAAGGAATGCCGACCGACATTGTGCTTGTAGACATGCCATCTTTTCACGCTTATGAGGGCCCTGACGGGGAAGAAATCGTGAAAAAGTGGATGGACTCAAAGTGAGACATGTTATTTCGCTCCATCCGGTGAATAAACCTCTCTGGCCAGATACATGAACCAATGCAAAAGAGCTGGAATCCTATACATGCACAACATCGCATCGAACCCGCACGACTCAGCCTTAGGCGTCTCGATACATCTCGAGACTTTCAGGCGCACGCTTCCTCGAAATCTCACTATTAACACTGTTCACATCGTTCCAACTATACTTTTCGCGGCAAAGTTCACTGTCGAGAGGATTAATGCTTTAATGGCACGACTCCAAAGTCAGGCGGACGGTGTGGGTGCAACAATGTCTAAGATGCCGTTTGACGGAAGACCCGAGACGGCATGGGACGTTATGCAGGAGCTTCTGAATCGTTATGGACCGTGTTAGGAGGTGAAGCCCTCAGCTGGCGCAAAGTTGCTATCACACGAGTGTACATTGCCTTCTAAACCACAAATTAGTATTGCAGGAAGCTTTACAGTGCTATTCCTGGACGCCGTCAGGCCCAGGTCTGTAAACTCTGTCGTTTTCGATCGTACCGGACCAGCAACTCTGGTCATGCAGGCGTTGAGACTCTGTGTCTGGGGGTGTGGTTGAGTAGTGGCTACGGTGCATACAGTGTCAGAAAAGAGCGTATATGCACACGACACACAGTATAGGTTGAGCCACCTATGTCGGTGACAAAGGACAAGGTGATGGTGGTCGGAATGCCAGGAGGCGTAGTGGAGGTAAAAGACTGTGAGTCAGTGGATGAAGTGCTCGAAGTCAAAGTAGTGGTATGTGCTGTCGTGGTTGGTTGTGCACTAGATGGCTCCGCCGTGGGAGTTGCGCGGTCGTAAAAGCATCTTCGATATGATTGGTGGACTGGCGACGCGTCGAGGTCACGTTCAAATCGGATGACACTCATTGGACACGCGAATTATTCTTTTGAATGAGTCCGCAGCCAGTCTGTGGCGTTCGTGGCTGCATGACCCGCCAAAAAAATATGTAGCTACTAGTTTTACCGTCACTCGTCGTGTATCCCACCCGTCGCGACGTGTTCATCGAGGGAATGGCGTCGGTGCTGTCGCGGAGACTGTCCGGTGCGCTCTCCAAGTCATCCCAGCGAGAGCACTCGTGCCTCTCCTCCGTCCCACAGCTGCCTTCCTCCCCCTCACGGTCCCGCCGTCGTCGACAGAGCTGGGCATGGCTATGGCACGCGTTCACCCTCCCCCGTTTGCTGTCCTGCCTGGCCATGGCACTAGTCATCGTCTTCTTGATCATTCTATGCCAGGGGGTCCCTCCAACCTACGACCACGTCAGGTCGTTCGAATGGAGCCTCTCACAACACTCTGTCAGTGTAGACAGGACCCACGTTCGTTACCTCCGTTTCCCCGGACACCTGTGGGGACACGGCCTCAACAACGTGCTGCAAGAAGCGTGCGTATCAACTTCCCCTTCCCCCCTCCGCCCTCCGTTGTTCGCCGTTTTGGTACGCTGACCGCGTAGCATATATCTCCGTGTTCTGTCGTATCATAGACTGCTGATGTCGTACCTCGCATACGTCTCCAACGTTTCATTCGTTTTCGAAGATTACACCTGGTCACATACCCCATTACCCTGGACCATACACGGCTTCGCCTTGCGCCCAGCGCGTATACCCCTTAATGCCATTATATCCGGTCCGACAGCTGGTGGGCCGATGTCCCATAGTTCACAAGCCCCACTCGCAGTCAGTGCTGATTTCTATGAGCGTACATGCGGCGGTCCAGAGGCCAAACCATATGTGCTCAGTTCTGCCTCCGCCCCAAACGACGAAGATGGTACTACCATCATCGAGTGGTGGACGCAACAGCTTGTGTCTGTACAGGAGCGATGTATAGAAATAGACTCCACACCACACGACTTGTTTGATAGATTGTGAGTACTCCCTTCTTGTATGCGACGATAACAGCCACTCACCAGCAACACCCACGGTCGAAAAGCCTTTTCGGCGGACCTAGAATTTTATCTCTCTGGGAATCACTCACATCTTCGCCGGTTCTTTCTGAATTCGCTTGGTCCCCAATCGTCCAGTCCGCAGTAGCACGCAACTCTGCGCTCTTCCAACCTGATATTATCAAAAATACTTATGGCCCTTCATCATCTTTTCAGGGTCTTGTCGCAGTCCATCTGCGTCGTGGAGACTATAAACGCCACTGTCCTAACCTTGCCAAGTGGGGAGCCAGATACATGGGATTTAATCAACATCCCTCCTTACTCGACCGCTTCGACCCCTCTCCGTACGAAAATGACGACGCGCTGAAGGAAGGGTATTACCTTGCGCACTGTCTACCTACAACAAACCAGATCGTCTCCGTGTTGAGGACCGTGAGGCGAGAGTACCATTCCCAAGCCGAGCGAACGCTGAATCGGGTGTACATCCTATCGAACGAGCGGGCATGGGCGCTTGAAGAGGTCAAGCGCGCACTGAAAGACGATGGATGGGAGGACGTCGTGAGTACCGTGGATTTGGATTTAGATGCGGAACAATACCATGTGTCCATGGCGGTAGACATGGCTATCGCTGAAAAAGCCGAAGTATTCATCGGCAACGGGGTGAGTGTTTTCCATTCTGCTGCCGCTGCCGTAGCAACAGGTAGTAATGAGTTGTTCAAGTTTTCGAGTCTGTCCTCCAACGTGGTACTGCTGAGAATGGCCAAAGGGATGGACGTTACGAGTAATCGGTTCTTGTAATCTTGCAAAACTTGACTCTGTCGTTACAGCGCCAAAGGATTTCATTGTAGATTGTTGACAGTTGATGATGGCCTTTTATATTGTAGGTATGGTATGCCGTTATTGATACTTGACCGGACTGATAAGATAGAATTGGGTGTGTTATGTCGAAGTTGATCGAGATTACATAATAATGCCTTCAAAGCATTTTCCGATCGTGGAGAGATTCACTCATACCTTCACGTAACACCCGCTGGAACGAACAACGCTTCCACGGACGGACTCCAATGTGAGTGGGGAACAACAGTCCAGAGTAGTATTTACTTGTGATAGTCTACATGCAAAACCGCACTATGGATGTTTCAAGCTCCGACTATGTCTAAGTGGCTGACATGAAAGTCAGAGTTGACAACCGTTTTCGGCCTGGTGTGGTTTCCGCTATTTCCCCTAGTTGAAGCTGGTCTTCGAGGCGAAGGCGAGTCCCTCAGTCATTTTCCATGTCTATCCCACGTTTACCATCTCCCTTGTAGGCATTTCCAACTTCGCTGCACAGATAATGACGACGATGAGGGAGCACCCTGAACTCCTAGGTGGCGACTCCCTTCGCAGAGTGTCTCCCTCCGTCGCCTCGCATGCCACCGCTGTCTCCCCATACCATATCTCGGAGTGGGAGAGAGCCACGTACTACAACGGAATCTGTTATGACCATCCTGACCTCCTCTACCGCTCAGATCTCGCCGAAAATCCCGTCCCCATCCCCAAGGGCAGACACCGGCACCCCCCTACCAAGACTATCTATGGAGTCTTCAATACGTCGCTAAACGCCGTTTGGGACACTGCCGCTCCCCAGATCCGCGACCTCTTGAAAGCCCGAACGATTCGTTACTCAGCCATCCAGACAGCTCGCTTCCTCACCCATGACGAGGATGGGAAGGATACTCTCGGTCTTGTCGTCATTTGGATTGCGACTCATCCCAATACCACCACCGCTGAGAACGTGTGCGACGCTTCCCAAGCCATTCTCGCTCTTCTTGAGGACAACGGAGTCGAGGGTGTGGTAGTCGAATGGTACGAGGGAGTTGTAGAGAAGCTGTCAGGTCTACCCCTTCTGCGCGTCACTGGCAAAATCGACCCCACCTACTATGTCCGTAGTTTCCTGACTGCTGTACTTGGCATGCCCATTGCTGCTGCGAAGAGGGAGGCCATCGATGCTCAGGGGAGCGTTGTGCTGTTCTTCCATGAGAACAAGGACAACGATGGCAACCCTAGCGCCAAGGTCTTCGCCGTTACCAACTGCCACGTTCTCTGCAAGGACACCACCACCACGTACGAGTTCAAGGGTGCTGGCACACCTCGCCAGCACGTCCGACTTGCCGGATTTGGTCGTTTCTAGCGTGGCCTCGACGAGATCAAGGACTGCGTCAGTGGTCATGGAATTGATGCCGACCTTTTGACTAGGGAGATTGTGCAGTTGGAGGCAAAGCCGGAGAGCGATGACCAGGAGGTGGTGGCAGAGGACGAGGCGGAAGTGGAGGTTAAGTGGAATAAGTTGCCCGAAGCCTTCTACAACAAAGTCAAGAGCCAGTGGGGTGATATTACATGCCGAACCATTGGCCACGTCCATTGGGCTTCCAAGATCTCCATCGACGTCCAGGGTCGCAAGTACACCAAGGACAGTTGTACGTTCGAGGTTGATGCAGCGAGGTTCAGGGACCATTTCATGAGCAACGTCATCGACTTAGGTGCGTTTTGCCTTATCTTTCTCATAATTAGCTCGTCTAATAATAGCAACCTTCAGGAGCCAAGTTTAGTCCCTGGCAACTCACCAACATGTTATACCCTCAAAGTGGAGGTAGAACGGTGTTCAAGTTCCCCATCAATGGCCTGCTCAGGATCAACGGTTGGGTCCCGTGCGAGCTCCTGGCTCATCCCAACTATTTCGACAGCAACGGCGAGCCTTGCCTCATCGTCATGAAGGATGTAACACCACCGACCTCACGGTTGGAAGATTTGCTGGCCTCGTGGCCTACCTTTGTGATGAGCTTGGCGTCGAGTCCGTCGAACTCACCATCTACAACTACGACAGGAACTGGGATGGACGTTACGAGTAATCAGCCCTTGTAATCTTGCAAAACTTGACTCTGTCGTTATAGCGCCAAAGGATTTCATTGTAGATTGTTGACAGTTGATGAGGGCCTTTTATATTGTAGGTATGGTATGCCGTTATTGATACTTGACCGGACTGATAAGATACAATTGGACGTGTTGTTTCGAAATGAGAAACAAGATCAACTTACAGGGCCACACCTCGGGTTTACTGATCGAGATTACATAATAATGCCCAGAAAGCATTTTCCGATCGTGGAGAGGAGTCATCGATCGCAACACGTAACACCTGCTGGAACGAACAACGCTTCCAAGGACGGACTCCAATGTGAGTGGGGAACAGTCCCAAAAGATATCTCATGCCAAAAAACGTGCTCGTTGTAATAGTACACTTGGGTCGTCGTTCACTTACTCAAAGAAACCACTCATGTGCCAAAAGAACATCGCCTCCCCTTTCTTCGAATCCATGTATCGGTCCGTCAGCACAGCCGCGCGAACGAACAGCGATCCATCCAGAAGCTCAGCATCCTCGAGTTCCGTATCCTTGTGATAGCCCGCCGGTTTGGCTCCGAACAGAGTGCTATAGTGCGCGAACGCACGTTGGATCTTGGGTAGGTGATCGTCGGGGTGGACGATGGTAGACTGAATGATCGGAAGGAAAGGGTTGGAAATTGGTTTTTTGTCAGTGAAGGCAGGTTCGGTAGGGGTCGACGTCATGAAAGACTTGATGTTGAGCGCGGGCCGGCCCCGCGCAACCCACCATGTCAGAATCGTCTGTAAGTACGCTCGCAGCAGTAATTCCTGGGAACGAGGAGACAAGTTCGCAATCACGGAAGGCAGAAACAAGCTCGATGTCACAATGTGCATTCTTGCAAAAAAAATTGTCAGTCCCACGGCACGCCACTCTAAGGGAATTTGAATCTCACAGGAAGAATTCTGCTGCAAACCCTTTCTCCTCGTCATAACCACCAACAGCGTAAATTACCGAGGCTGTCCAAATCAACTCCTCCATCTTTCTCTCGACCTCCCCTGGCTTCGAGGTGTCGATGGTCCATTGGGCTGCATACTGACGGACGCGGACCCCATGTGTGCGAATGACCACCTGGGCACTGCTCCGCACACCGCCCACCTTGAGGTGATCATCTTTCAACATGCGAGCAATCACGTCGAAGGCGTGAGTGCTCCCCGCCCTTCCGAGAGATTTGTTATCCAATTTGAGGGAAGACAAGAGCTGCGTGGTTTCCTCTAGGTTACCCTGCTCCCCAGAGAAGAACGAAGGGGGATAGAAACCCTTCACACTTGGGTCCTCGACTGCACACAACGCCAAACCTATAAATCCAGTTTCGGTATCCGTTCATCCACGCCTACATAATGCGCACCTTCGACGATCATACCCTTCAATCCAAATTCCAGTCCATAACCAACATGGATCATTGAGTGCATGACATCTGAGGTAAGACGAGCCAATAACTCAGGATGGTTCGGTGCTCCCTCTTGATATTGGAACTTGTCCGCGAAGACGTACTCCTCTAAGACTCGGGGAGCGCCCTTTGCGTCGATCTCCTCATTGAAGAAAGCAGCATACCCTTTATAGTACCTAGAGCGTTAAGTAGCGCCATGGGCGAACATAAACTTCCAGAGAAAGGATGAGGGAACCTACTTTTCATCTCCCAGATGATCGACAAAGTTGGCTGCTGTTATAGCTTCGGGTGTGTCTATTGTGGGGCGTTGTTTCTTACAATCTAGGTCGTAGAACTTCCTAATCGACGTCCCACTTGCACCAAGAGCATACAACGCCAATGCTCTGTGATTAATATGGCTGTTCAAATAATTTAGCGATGTGCATATAATAATAATAGTTCCGATATATGAACTTGTGGAATTTACGGCGATTGACGAAAATGTGCCATCGCTTGTGATTTTCCTTCAAAACATCCCGTAGCGCGGCAACAGATCCGACACTAGTCCCCGGGAATCGCTGAGGAGACAACGAAGAAGGTGGAAGAGTCGGAACGGGGAAAAGCGAGTCGAGGTATCGTTCGTCGATTACGCTCCTGTTGTTGTTGGAAACCATTCTGAAATTTGTTTTCGGAAAGTGATGACGAGGAGGTAGTAATGCACGACGAGGTACAGTATTTATAAATGCATGCATCCGAGGGTTTTGATCGTACCTCGGCGGTCACGGGGGAGGCGGGGTTGTCGCTTGGCTACTCAGCACGATTTCATTTCATCACCAAGGAAAGAAACATATGTAATCGCTCGGCTTCTTCTACATACTTACATCCTTTGAACGGCGGGAACTATATTAGTGGCATTTAGTAAGGTTTACCACAGTCAGGGGGAAACCATGGCGGGGGCATGATCTGCTGAGGTGATCTTTTTTTTTTTTTTTTTTTTTTTTTTAAATTCTGAATTAACGTGCATGAGGGAGCATTTACCCTATGTTGCACTATTCTAACTAATTCGATGTCCTAGCATGGGCCACCTGTGGCCTACCAGTCCTTACCAGCAAGCAAATGCCCTAATGGCAGAGCCTGGGGCTCCCCATTAGTCCACTGTTCCTGCTGGCTGTTTTAGATGCTCTGCCTTGAGGTAAGGTAGGTTTATGACTTCGGCTAGCTGTTTGAGTCTATCTACACGTTTCTGGCGGCCATGAGGCCAACCTGTAGGGGTAATAACGTGTTCTTCTATGTCTGATTGTCTAGGGCTGTTGTGATGTTTTAACAGCGTGAGTGGGGGTGAGGGTTGCTGGTGGGGACATGTGAACAGTTTGTGGCATGTGGCCAGGAGAGAGAAGGGGTGATTTGGGTTGGGTGCATGGGATGAGCATGGGAGTGTCAGGGTGAGCAATTGTCAGGCAGTTGGGGGGGGGGGAGTGGGAAGTGAGCATTGGTAACTATGGTGGTTGAGGTGATCTTGTTATTTAGGCTGACACATCAAAAAGCATAACATGGGTCACTGAGGCATAACAAACACAGATGGCTAATGAAGGTATGAGTTTCTCAGTGTATGAAGTAGTCACTGTATTAGTACCTAATGAAGGTATGAGTTTCTACACTATGTCAGTACCAAGTAAACAAGTGGGAATCTAGCTATACTCACCTCAGTGTATGAAGTGGTCACTGAGGTGAAAAACAATGGTGTGGAAAATTTATAGTGTGGTAATTAGTAAGCATGTTGACATCAGAATTTAATTCCAAGGGTCAGGGAGAAATTCTGAGCCCTCTGGGTGAAACTCTGAGACACTACCATAATTCTGGATCACATTCTCGACACTCCCCCTCAATCAGAATGAAGTCTGAGTGCAGATGCAAAGTGTTTCACCTTGATGCTAGGTAGAGGTTTGGTAAGGGTATCAGCGACCATGTCATCAGTAGGACAATAAATTAAACAAAAGGAATGGTTTTCCACAGTGAAATGAATGAAATGGTATCATATATTGATGTGCTTGGTGTGAGCATGGTAGCTGCCATCCTATCATATACCAAGAGGCCCATGGTTCAGTCTTAGGTTCTGAACGCCAGGTCAATGCTGAATGCTGAAACAAAGTCTGTTCCTTACTATACTTTTCTAGTTAGCCTTTGTACCACCCTCGCTTGTGCTGAGGCAGTGTCTGTCTTTGGCTCTCCGATCCCTGCCTTCTTGTTTAACCTCTAGTTAGTTCCTTGCACAGCTATTTAGTCTTCACCAGTAACCCTGGTCTTTGGTATATATACTCTACATACATTGTACTTAGTTCCTCAGTCTGAATATCAACTTAGTTCACCCCAAGTTCCCAGCCTAAGCCCGAGTTGACTCTTGGCTTTCTCTGACTTCAACCTGGCTTGCACAAGGGTCTAGCACATGAGCTAAGACCAAGGGTTGTTGCACCTGGTGCTCAGCCTTCAGCCTTTGACCCCCATCCTAGTCATGAACTTAACAGTATATTCAGACTACCACTTGTGAAAGTCACTCACCACCCATGACCAGAACTCACACCCAAGCTCAAGCAGACTGTGCTTTAGAATCTGCCTCTGCCTTGAGACCAACCCAACCTGAAACCTCAGATGACCCTCACTGCCAGTTGGCCCTCAGTTCCCTTGCCAGTCACCACCAGACTTCTGTGGTCATGCAGCAGTTCCAAGGATTCTCAGCCCATCATTCTGGTACTACACTGGCTTCCAACAATCAAGGTACACCAACACCAGCCAGTCATCGACCTCCCACTCCCTTCAGCAACCCCAGAGGTGATGGTGACAATGACCTGGATGACTCTGACCATCACTCCAGTGATGATGACAATGACAACAATGATGATCCTTTCAGGCCTAACCCCAAGGAAGGTGAAAACGAGGAAACTGACCTGCAAACCATGAGGGTCTTAGATAGTCTCACCAGGGCCATACAGTCTCTTGCCCTGTCTTCCTGCAGAGACACTGAAGGAAGCTCAGGATTGGCCAAGGTCCAGGAGCCAGACACCTTTGATGGCACTGACCCAAAGAAGCTCTGACAGTTCCTTGTCCAGTGTGAGTTGACTTTCCAGAACAAACCCTGAACCTTCCGTGATGACCGCCGAAAGGTAACCTTTGCCCAATCCTACCTCAAGGGAATGGCACTTGAATGGTTTGAACTGGACCTTCTCCTCACTGGTGAACCTGAGTACTGACCCCTGTGGATGGATAGCTGGCACGAGTTTGTCATCAAACTCCAGTTGACCTTTGGCCGCCATGACCCAGTAGCAGAAGCCAAGAACCAGCTTGATCACCTAACCATGAAAGAAACCCACTGCATTAACAAGTACATGGTTGAGTTCAACAGGCTAGCTACCCAGGTCCAGGGTTACAGCAACAGGGCTCTTCACCATTTCTTCTATGCCAGTCTTCCCAACCAAATCAAAGACAAGATAAGCTGGGTAGGCAAACCCCACACCCTTGAAGACCTTCACCATCTAGCTCAGGACATAGATGCCTGCTACTGGGAATGACATGAGGAGGTCCAATGCCAGAACTGGTCTTCCAGTAACCAGAACTCATCAAAGACTGGCAATAGAGACTCAAACACTGACAAAGGGAAATCCTTGGCATCCAACACCTCCCAGCCCCCTGCTGCACCAAAGACTGGCAGTACCAATGCCAGATCTTCAAAGCCTGAGCCAGCCAGCAACAAACTCAGCAAGGATGGGAAGTTAACAGCTGCCAAGCAAAAGCGATGCTTCGACCTAAAGCTCTGTATGTTCTGTGGAGGGGAAGGTCACATAGCCAAGGAATGCCCCAAGAAGGTGGCCAAGGCTAGAGCAGCTGCAGCAGCTCTGGAAGCCACACCAGAGGCCTCCACCAAGGCAAAAAAATAGTTGGCAGTCCTCAGAACCTCACACACCCCAAGGACCACATTGACTCTGGTGGTGTGCTCTCAGAGGTTAAGCTCAATGTGTCCACTCTTTGCAACCCAAATAGTCTTATGCCTACCATTTCTCTAGCATCCTATGATGAGCTGGCATTCCCAGTACTCGTCGACTCTGGCTCTACACACTGTTTTATAGATACAAAATTTGCAAATAAAATCTCTGTTCCCCTTTACTCTGTCCCACCAGTCCAGCTTCAGCTGTTTGATGGCACATCCAACTCGGTCATCACCCAGGCAGCAGATCTCATCTTCATTTTTCCCTCTGGCAATGCAACCCCAGTCACCCTCTATGCAACCCTGCTGGACTCTGAGTGCAAGGCAGTCTTAGGATACAACTGGCTCACCCAACACAATCCATCGATTGACTGGGTCTCGAGCAGTATTAGATTCCAGATGCCTGTACAACAAGTGCCAGACCCCCTGACATCACCCCCTGACCCTGAGTCTTCGGCTTCCAGCCCAACCACCCTCAGCTCTAATGAGCATCTGACCCCGCAATTAGAGAAACCGGTTGCACCAGGCTTGACTTGCCCACCTATCACCTTCATCAATGCTGCAGCCTATGTCTGGGCATGTAAACTTGAAGGGTCTTCTCAGTTCAGCCTCCAGCTCCATCCCTTGGCTCTCACCTCCCTTCGGTCTTCAAAAGTAGAAGACACACTGAACCTTTCTGGCATTCCACTGGAGTACCATGAGTATGCTGATGTGTTCAGTAAATCCAAAGCCACTACCCTAGCACCCCACTGAGAACACGATCTCAAGATCAAGCTGGAAGGAGACTCATCACCACCCCTTGGCCCTATCTACTCCCTGTCACTGGTAGAGCTTGAAGCTCTCCAGGCCTTCCTAGACGAGCATCTGGCTACCAGTTTCATCCAACCGACCTCTTCCCCCCATGGAGCACCAGTCCTCTTTGTCAAGAAGAAGGATGGCTCCCTTCAGCTTTGTGTTGACTTCCAGGGCTTGAACAAAATCACTAAAAAGGACTGTTACCCACTACCCCTCATCACAGACCTCCTGGACTCGCCATCCCAGGCCAAGGTTTACACCAAAATCAACCTCAGACATGCATATCACCTAGTCTGGATTGCTGATGGTGATGAATGGAAAACTGCATTCTGCACTCGGTATGGGTCCTTTGAATGGCTTGTCATGCCTTTCGGTCTGTCCAACACCCTGGCAGCATTCCAATGCTGTGTCAACATAGTGTTCACCGACCTCCTAGACGTGTGTGTCATGGTCTACCTGGATGACATACTCATCTACTCCAACGACAAGAACTTGCACTGACAGCATGTTAAAGAGGTTCTGTGCCAACTCCAGAAACATGGCCTGTATGCCAAACCAGAAAAATGTGAGTTCCACTCTGAGTCGGTAGAATACCTAGGCTACTGCCTTTCACTGACCAGCCTCAGCATGTCTGGTGAAAAGATCAAAGCTGTCTGTGACTGGCCTGAACCCTGGAAGGTCAAGGACATTCAGTCCTTCCTAGGCTTCGCCAACTTCTACCAATGCTTCATCTACAACTACTTGGACATTGTCGTCCCCTTGACCTGCCTCACATGAAAAAACATACCCTGGAACTTCTCCAAGGAGTGCCGATTGGCCTTCAATATGCTCAAAGAAGCTTTCACCACCACTCCTATCCTTACTCACTTTGTTCCTGGTGCTCAACTCACAGTGGAGACTGATGCTTTGGACTATGCCATCACCAGCATACTGTCCATCACTGGTGAAGACAACCAATTTTGCCTGGTTGCCTTTTACTCCCGAACATTGTCTGTGCCAGAACTCAACTATGACACCCACAACAAGGAGTTGCTTGCTATCTTTGAGGCCTTCCAGGCCTGGAGACACTACTTGGAGGGTGCCCCTCTACCCATTGATGTGGTCACTGACCACAAGAACCTTGAATACTTCTCAACCTCTAAGGTACTCACACACTGGCAAGCCTGGTGGTCCGAGTACCTGTCACAGTTCAACCTCATCATCCATTTCTGCCTGGGTAAGCTCAGTGCCAAGCCTGATGCTCTCACTAGATGATGGGATGTCTACCCCAAAGAGGGGGATAGGGGCTATGCCCAGGCAAACCCCCACAACCTCTGACCAGTGTTCATGCAAGAACAGTTGGTCTCAGCTCTCTGCACCACATGCTTGGAGTACCCCATACTAAGTGCCAGCCTTCTAATGGATGTAGAGCAACTCCACAATGAAATACTCACTGCACTACCCTTGGACCCACTATCCCAACACCAACTCACAGACACCTCTGACCCTTGGTGGTCAGTCAACAGCACCGGTCTGCTATACCTTGATAACTGGATCTATGTACCAGATGCCAACGACCTTTGGCTCAAGGTCCTTCAGTATAAGCATGATCACCTGCTGTCAGGACACTTCAGCCAGAATCGAACATTGGAACTAATCAGGCGAGAGTACACCTGGCCCAGCATTCACACCTTTGTCAAAGAATATGTGAGGTCCTGCACTACATGTGTGAGAGCCAAAACACCCAGACACTGACCATATGGCACCCTGAAACAATTGCCAATACTGGAAAAGCCATGGAACTCCATCTCTATGGATTTCATTGAGAACCTACTAGCATCTGGTGGTCACACTGCTATCCTGGTGGTCATGGACCGACTGTCCAAGCAGGCTATATTCATACCCACCTATGACACTATCACCTCCCCTGAGCTTGCTTGACTCTTCCTACTCCATGTCTTCTCGAAACATGGTGTTCCGGCACATGTGACCTCTGACTGAGGCTCTGAATTTGTCTCACACTTCTTCCAGTCCTTGGGTAAGGCACTGGATATGTGCCTACACTTCACTTCTGGGTACCACCTGGAAGGAGATGGCCAGACCAAACAAGCAAACCAGACCTTGGAACAGTACCTCTGGGTATATTGCAACTACCAGCAGGACAACTGGGCTGAGTTTGCCTACAACAATGCCCCAAGTGCTACCACCAGTGTCTCCCCTTTCTTCGCCAACAAGGGTTACCACCCTAACCTCTCAGTCTTCCCTGAAAGGGACTTATCCTCAGCATGGGCTAGGGACTATGCTGTGGACCTAGACAAACTACACCAGTTCCTATGAGAAGAGATGGCACTAGCCCAAGCCAGATACCAAGGTCCGGCAGATGCAAAAAGGCTACTGGCGCCTGAGATCAACCTCAGCAACCAGATCTATGTCAAAGCCAAGTACTTCCAGACCACAAGACCATCACAGAAACTTGCAGACAAGAACCTAGGCCCCTACTCGGTGATAGCCCAGCCTGGCACCCACTCATTCACCCTCTGTCTCCCAGACTCCATGCGTGCAGTACACCCAGTGTTCCACATGTCACAACTAGAACCGGCACACCCAAATGTCATCCCAAACCGAACACAGCCACCACCACCACCAGTCGAGGTGGATGGCAAACCAGAATATGAGATCACTGAGATCCTTGACTCAAAGGTAGACTGATGACGAAAGTGCAAACTACAGTACTTGGTGCACTGGGCCAGCTATGAGGGCACCAATGAGGAAACATCCTGGCTACCAGCCACTGAGCTGGGCAGTGCTGAGGACCTACTCATGGCTTTCCATGCCAATTATCCTGGTAAACCTGGACCGACCTCTAGCTGAAACAACCATCTACACTTTCTCTTCTCTCCTCCTTCCTTGTAGTTACCTTCTCTTACTATAGCAGGATAGTTGACATGTTAAAAAAGAAAGATATATATACATGGTATTCACATTTACATCGGCATTCAGCTCAGGCTGGCACACTCACTCAGAATCTCCCTTGAACACCTCCCCCTCACTTGTCTGAAGCTCCTTGTCCTCCCCACTCTCTGACCCAGACCACCGACCCTTCATGTGCATGTCCTCAGGCTGGCGCATGATTCTCTCGTCCAACTCCACCCCCACTCCCTCACAATCCAACTGGAGGCTCTCGAGCTCCAGGGCTGCCATGTCCAAGTGCAGCTCTTCGCTGGACTTGGATGCTGGGGGGGTCGGACGAAGGACGAACTTGAACTCACCCAGCAAATCACCTAGCCGGCTGTTGAACTGGCACTGGGTCTCCCTCCTGGCTCGCATTTCCATGGTCTGATGGTCAATGGCAGCTGCAATCAGCTCAAAACCCTTGGTCACCACCACAACCAAAGGGTCAGAGGAGGCAGTAGTGGATGCTACCACTCCTGAGGGGCCAGCTTCTGACTCACCAGGCACCCCAGACCTGGTTCAAATGACTTTCCTCTTCTCCCTGGCCCTTGGCGATGTAGCGTCCTCCAGTGCTCACTTCTTCCCAGACTTCGCCCCAATCTCCTCAACCTCAGGCTCTACCCCCTCAGGCAGCTCACACCTGACCTTCATCTCAGTGCACTGATTGCATGTCCTCTTCTTGCACTTACTCTGTTGCATGCAACTGAAGGTGCATGACACCTGCCCCTTTTCACACTGTTTGCATGACACAGCACCTGCAGCACCAGTACCCTTGTCCTGCACCTTGCCCTTTGGCTCCCCTGCTTTCTGCTGTGCCCAGGCCTCCTGTTCCTGGCATTCAGCCTCCAACTGCTCCTGCTCTTTCCTCTTGGCCTCTAACTGCTCCCTTTCACGCCATTCGGCTTCCACCCACTCCCTCTCGCACTGCTCTGCCTCTAGTCACTCCCTCTTGAGCCTCTCTGCCTCAAGCCAGGCAGCCTCTTCCCTCACAGCCTTGCACTGCTTGCACTTGGCCATCTTAGCCCAAATGTCAGCTTCTTCATTGTTGCTGGTAATCTGGAGCTCGGGTGTGGTGGCCTTCTGGAGACCAGATGGGTCATTGGATTCATGTGGCAAGACTTGATGAGTAGAGGACATGATGGAGGGTCAGGGGAAAGTAGTCTTCGCTAAGACACACCTTTTTAACCCCAGGGAACATGTGTTCTACCAATGTGGTGACTGCCAACCTTGTGTACCTTAGGGCAGGTCTCAAGGGCTCAACCCTAAGGGGGGGGATACTGTCATATACTGAGAGGCCCATGGTTTGGTCTTAGGTTCTGAATGCCAGGTCAATGCCAAATGCCAAAACAAAGTCTGTTCCTTACTATACTTTTCTAGTTAGCCTTTGTACTGCCCTTGCTTGTGCCGAGGCAGTGTCTGTCTTCAGCTCTCTGATCCCTGCCTTCTCATTTAACCTCTAGTTAGTTCCTTGCACAGCTATTTAGTCTTCACCGGTAACCCTGGTCTTCAGTATATATACTCTACATACATTGTACTTAGTTCCTCAGTCTGAATATCAACTTAGTTCACCCCAGGTTCCCAGCCTAAGCCTGAGTTGACTCTCAGCTTTCACTCCTGATCCCCCTCAGCCTTCTCTGACTTCAACCTGGCTTGTGCAAGGGTCTAGTGCATGAGCTAAGACCAAGGGTTGTTGCACCCAGCGCTCAGCCTTTGGCCTTTGACCCCCATCCTAGTCACAAACTTAACACATCCTTGGTGAGTGCAATGGTGGATTGACTGTCGGAATATAGTGGAATGGGGTATTTGAGTGGTCAGAAAACTTCCCTGATGAGTTGTTGAAGCCACAGGCCCTCCTTGGCTGCATGAGTTGCTGCAACATACTCTGCTTCAGTGGTCGAGAGTGTTACAAGTTCTTGTTTCTGCAAAGCCCAACTGACAGCTCCACCATCTAGTAGGTAGGCATATCTGCTTATAGTGTGTCAATGCTCCTGCGAAGCTCTGTCTGCATTGGTATAGCCCTCAAGGCCTCATTCTGAATTTCCAAATGTCAAAGCAAGCACTTTTGTGCCTGAGATATACCTGTAGATTTGCTTCACAGCTTCCCAGTGAGTCACGTTGGGTGCATTGTTGAACTGTGGGACTGTGGAGACAGCAAATGCAATGTCAGGGCATGTTCCAATGGCAAGGTGCATGAGGGAGCCAACAGTGGCACAGTAGGGTATGTTTTTCATGTGTGCAGCCTCTTCAGCTGGCTGTGGAATTTCTCTGTGAGAGAGTTTTATGCTGGGGTCCATTGGAATTGTGGCTGGCTTGCAGTCAGTGAGGTTGTATTTCATTAGGATGGCCTCAATGTATGACTGCTGCAACAGGGATATGGTGTGGGCTTCTCTATTCCATGTCACCTTCATTCCAAGTAGCCAACTGATGGGCCCTAGGTTGGAGATTTTGAAATGAGTGCTGATCTCCTGTTTAAATGAGTGAATTAACAATGGGGAACTGCCTGTTACAGTGCAGTCATCGACATGGCTGGTGAGGATGAGAATTTCCAATCCTATGCAACCATAGAATACTCCCCAGTCTGTGTGTGCCCTGGTAAGCCCAAGGTCTGTGAGAGTTGCACACAGCATCTGGTACCACTGAAGCATGCCTTGTTTTGAGCCATATAATGCTACATTTAGCTTCCCAACTGGACAGGAAAAATTCCGCCCTACAGTGTAGCCCTCAGGGAGCTCCATGTAGATGTCTTCACCATCTCTGAGTTTGCCATTGAGGAATGCCAAGTGGAAATCAAATACATCGATATCCCAGTCATTGTGTGTGGCAATTGCTAGTATGGTGCGGAGAGATGCAAGTCTTGTGATGGGAGCATATGTTTCATTGTAGTCAATGCCCTGGATCTGAGAATAGCCCTTAGCAACTAGGTGGGCCTTGTACTTCTTGATTTCTCCAGCAGCATTGTGTTTGATCTTGAAGACCCATTTGCATCCTACAATGTTTGCACCTTTGGGGCACTCAACAACATCCCAGGTATGTGCTTCCTCTAGGCTCTTTACTTCCACATTTATGGTGTTTTGCCACTTCGGCCAGTCAGCTCGGGATTTTGCCTCATGGACTGTTGATGGGTCCAGCCCTTTGGCTTCAGCCATCCCTGCCACCATAGCATACACAATGTTGGTGTCATCTTCATTGGCAGCTAGTTCTTTGTCAAATACATAGGTAGCATTTTCTTGGGATTTTGGGCTGTTTGGGTTGCTATCGCTCTCTTGGAGTTCTTTTACAAAGTCAAGAGGGATGTGCCCATCATGAGTGCCTTCCCCTGCACATAGGCACCTCATGTAGTCTGATTTGAAGCATTGGTGAGTGGAACGATGAGGTTGAGGTGGAGGTGTTTTGAAATTCTCTCTGAGTGGGTCTGAAATGAGTCTCAGAATTTCTGAAGTTGCTTCAGTGGGTTGCTTGACTATCTGCAAGGCCTCAGAATTTCCCTGTGAAGCTGCGGAATTTCATTTTGAGGCTTCAGAATTTCCTCCTGAGGTGTTGGAATTCCCCTGCTCCCCCTTGAGCAGCACACCATGTGGTACAGACACATCTTGGTGCTCAAAAATGACACTTCTTTCAATTCCAATTGCTCGTGTGTCAGGCCAGTAGATGCAGTGGCCATCACTCTCAGGGTCAAAACCTACCCAGTGTCTGTCTTGGGCTTGCATGTCTAGTTTGGAGCCAGAGGTGTCATGGACCTTGACATGACATCCCCAGACTGGAATTTTTGAGAGGTCAGGTGGTCTTCAGTAGAGCATTTCATAGGGAGTTTTTGTGCCTAGACAACGAGTCAACAAGCAGTTTTTGAGCCAGGTCACGTGCATGATGGCCTCCCCCCAGAGGTTCTTGGGTAGGCCACTGGTGTGAATCATTGCATGTATGCACTCAACTAGTGTTCTGTTGAGTTGTTCTGCAACTCCATTGTGTTCAGGGGTATCATGGATGGTTATGCATTGTTCTGTGCCTTGGGATTTCAGATATTCCGAAAATTCTGCACTAAGATACTCTCCCCCACGATCCAAGTGAAGTCACTTGACTTTGGTGTCAAATTGTGTGTTCAGCCATGCTTTGTAGGATTTGTATGACTTGAAGGTCTTGGCCTTTGTCTTCTGCAGGAACAATGTGCTGCAAGAAGTGTGTGTATCAGCTTTTCCTTCTCCCTCCACCCTTTGTTGTTCGCTGTTTTGGTACGCTGACTGCGCAGCATATATCTCCATGTTCTGTCATATCATAGACTGCTGATGTCATACCTTGCATACATCTCCAACCTTTCATTCATTTTCAAAGATTACACCTGGTCACATACCCCATTACCCTGGACCATACACAGTTTTACCTTGTGCCCAGTGTGTATACCCCTTAATGCCATTATATCTGGTCCAACAGCTGGTGGATCAATGTCCCATGGCTCACAAGCCTTACTCGCAGTCAGTGCTGATTTCTATGAGTGTACATGTGGTGGTCCAGAAGCCAAACCATATGTGCTCACATCAGGAAATTAACAAAATTCTATTCACACTATTTTGGACTTCTTTGAGACTTTTGAGACTTGCTGGATGATTCGAACAATGTAAATAGCTCAAAGTGTTCAAAAAAGTGAGAAAAGTACACAAGTCACACAAGTTGTGTTTGAGAATATAATTCATGGTGTTACATAAAGGTATGCAAAGATGCTTCCAGCCAGTCCTCCCTCCTTTTGAGTGGTTTCGGGGCCATTATTCTCACAGTAAACGAGGGCTGTGGGGGTGCTCGAGAAATGTGGAATCCATGATGAGAAGAACATTGGCTTCAAAAGGAAAAGGGAGCAGAGATGACAGCAGTAATGGTGGGGTTGTGGGGGTGCTTGAGCAACACACAGTCCATGGAGAGAAATGTGTTGGCTTGAAGGGGAGACGGGAGCAGAGACAATGGCAGCAATGGTGGGGTTGTGGGAGTGCTCAAGAAATGTGGAGTCCATGGCGGGAATGGCATCAGTTTGAAGGGGAGACAGGAGCAGAGATGACAGTGGCAATGGTTCTATGTTTGTGGGGTAGTCATTACTATGTGATTGAACGTTAAAGCAAATTGCCTACAAGACATTGCAGGTACCATATACTGACTCAGAATAGCCAGACAAACAAAGAAAGAAAAAATGATACAATAAATTGAGTAACCATGCAAGAAGGGAGAAATGTGAATGGTGGGGGTGAGGGCAGTACTTCTGTTTCAATTTGCAACTCTAGGTCTCCAGTTTGTGTATGGCAAACACCATCAGTCACCTCGCAAATGGATAAGCCTTCAATGGTGGCGTGAGTCATGCCAGGTCTGTCGCTGCCATTTCTGACTCTACACCCTCCATTGCTGAATTCTTCATGGTCTATCATTTATTCGTTTTCATTGTGCATGTTAACAGACAATATCATGTACCATTCAACCTCACTGAGCCTCCAACTCTGGCACTGAGTCTCACCACCCTGTGTGACTGCTTGATCTTTGCATATTTCCGCATTCTTGTTGCATGTCTCATGGCTATTCACAGAGTCACATTAGGTATACAAATAAAAAAACACTGACACTGACAAATGGTTGTGGAATAGGGATTGGGTGGTATTCTGTACAAGAAGGTGAGCAATGAAATGTCAGGGGACAGGAAATGAACACCATACAAGGAAATGAGAGTGAGGTGAGTCCAATGACTCCACACACCATAACTTGCGGTTAGGATGCGATTTCGAACACATGATGGTCAGCAAATTTATTCACATAGTAATAGAGAAACTTGTCATATGATTCATTAGGCTTGATGCTCGCTGGGTCGATTTGGTGGTTCGCATATACAGGAATGAGATGAGCTGCACGATAGATAGTATCGATGTGGATGATAGTGATGTCTTGGGCATTGCACACATGAACTATCCACATTCCTGTGCAGGTATCTGGGCCATCTCCTATACAGTCAAACCAACGCACGATCACACAAGGATACTCTGTGTCTAGGTACTTAAAAGAAAAAAAAAACACAGGATGCGAGCGACATCCAGCCCAAGCATGCCCTCCACATGAGGATTAGTCACAATGAAAACACAGTCATAACAGGGGCCTTCGTTCCTCCATGTAGGGGAACAATGTATGTGTTCGCAATGCATGTCGTGGAGGCCACTCATGTCACTGGCGCATAGAATGTCAAGGATGCAGAGTTGTAGACATGGATACATCCATCATAAAAGGGACATTCATCCAAGGGGACATCTTCTGGATCATGGTCATCTTGCTGAAGCTGCGATTGAAGGAAGCAGCACAAGATATTGAGGAGATGGGGTATGTTGAGTTCGGTTGCTAGGTCCCTCGTATTCCTCGCACATGTCTGTTCTATGATTAACTGATTAGAATTCATACACATGAAGTTATGAGCAAAGGCATATGGTAGGTCCGGGTCAACGATACGTGGGCCTCAACTGACATAGGAGAGTCATCCATATCACCTGGGTCTTCTTCAAAACTTGCTGTGGGTTCATCAGCACCATCTTCGCAGTCCTGATTGTTTGACACATCGTGTCAGTCTCATTACTAGTTTCATTAGTATATTGTTCTAGAATACAGTCGGCGTCAAGAACAACATCTAAGAATGCTCGCACCTAGAGTCACAAGCACATGTGACAGGCAAGTCCCTCTCAACATGCCATGCCTTTTGAAGTCTGCACATGCCACAGCAAATTTGTCAAGTCTCTGGTTGATCACAAGCATCTGTCCAAGAGCCTGAAAGTGGTTAGTACACCAATAAGGCCACTTGACTGCTTTGATATGTTTGGACTCGGTAATCGATGAACAGAGCCCATTCGGTGTGCTGAACTGGCATATAAGATAGGGATAATGCTTCATAGCATGTTGCTGGGGTAATGAAAACATAGCAACTACTTGAGCATTCCAGAAGACTTCACAATACAAGTGGAAGCATGCGAGTGCATCCTTGATCACAGCAAGAGTTGGTTCAGTGATAACATTTCAGTGGATGAGGTAACAAAACTCGAGAAAGGCATGAAATGTGTGGACAACATCCTGTGGGACATAGCCTTCAATGGCTGCAATATATACCTGTAGAGGACCGGTCAATCGTCATATGGCATTTAAAAAGGATCGAAGAACCTTCATGAGGTCTTTGGAGTCATTGCCAGTCCATTGTTTAAAGTGTCAGCCTTGAGGGAAACATCACAGCCCAGTGAATGGGGCAATAGCTGCAATCCTGGAATTCAATGAGGTCAGTCAGTGTGTGATGACAGAGGTCAGGCAACACACCTTCAATCAATATCATCCAGTATTTTTTCTGTGGCACTCCTTCCATGAGTATGCATGAGATACCTTTCCACCCAGTCAACCAGATGATCTTTGAATCCACCCTTGATGAGTTGATGGAGAATGTCTGGCAAAAGCATTCTCTGGATGTCTGCATGTGGAAACCTGCTTGTAAATGGCTGTCCTCGATCAGTCATGAAAAAAGAAAGCAGTATATTGTACATACCACTATATCTCCATCAATGCCACACTCATCCCAAAGTGTCAGAGGGCCCAACTCCCTGATGATCAATTCAGTGTGCTCATGGTGATGCCAGAGTGCATCTTCATCAAGATTCTCCTGATGTGTGAGACATTTTGGACACCATTTATGCACAATGCACGACAAGAGGACCTGCTCTTCATAGTCAGCTATGTAAGCTGTGAGTGCATAGATGACACGTTGGTAGTACTGATCGCCAAATAGTACTGTTTCTGGAGCTGTCATCGCAGGACCAAGTGACCAAAGAACACGTGCCAGCAATGAATGAAAGAGCTGCTTCTTGAATTTACAGAACACTTGTGTATTAGCATGCTCCCTAGTCGCTATCAGGCTATCAGTGGTGGTACGAAGTAATAGAATTTGAAGTGCTTACTCTTTGGCATTGCAAGAAATCCAATGAGCACTACCACATCGCAGTGTGCATGATGAGTGGTGTTGTGCACATTTCCAATGGAAAGATAGAGCAGGTAGTAATCTGTTTGCCCAGTTGCAACAGAAACAGTGGTCTTGTCACTGCCAAGGATGATGGGAACCAATGTTGCTCTGCCTACCAATGGATTATCACTGATAATCTTGTCCTAGAAGTACAAGGTTAGTAGGACCTACATCGAGACAAACCTAGTACATACCGCTTCGTCCCAGGCCCAGTCGCCCAACATAAAATCCTCCCAATGCCTCTGGTCACTTGTGGCATTGAACTCCCAGTATGGTATGAAGTCCATTTTGTCCTTAATGTCAGCATGTCTGAGGAGGTTGTGGATAACTTGACGGGGGTCTCGATACCATACATCATAGATGTCAAACATCCAAGGGGCCTCAGGTTCATCCTGGCCATCTTGACCATCCTGACCACCTGGACTGCCCAGTTCGATCACTTCATCCTGCTCATCTGGTTCGTCCTGTCCATCCCACTTGCGCTTGTAAGTGATTTTGAAGTTTTCCCACTTGACTGTGCCAACAGACATGCTGTCTATTACACAATAGAGATCTGTGTGGTTGGTAAATAGTGGGTTGCCGCCTAACTCAAGCAATGATGCGGCCTAGATTTCAAGCAATGTGTTGATTTGGTTTGCTGGCATTTCTGCACATTTAAAAAGAAACTCAGCAAGTTCGAATTCTATTCGACTGCAGTACAGAGCCCAATCATCCAGCAATCCCTGTACATGAAGCAGCAGTGGAGCATCATCTGTTAGAAAATGGCCCTGGGAGTCACATCTTCATGCTGTAATAAAATGTATGAGTAGAGGCAGAATCATGTATACGTAGGCTTACTGTTAAGACCCACATGATAATTATGGTAAACCTTGTTGCCAGGACCAATGAAATTTACAATCATTCCATCCAGTTCTTGATCCAATGTTGTGCCATGGTTGAAGTCATGTGGACCACCATCATGATCTACAACATGTTCAGCTACTGGGGGTATGGCATTTAAACCGTGGTCCTGTTCGCAATAACCAGGAGACCTTCAAAAGTGGTTGAGCTTGCGCAGATGGCTGTGCTTGTGCTGAGTGAGCCCCAACTGGTTTTTGAACCAATGGTTGCAGCCTGGCAAGTTGCAAGGGAGACGGAGAGCACTGATTTTTGACTGTTGAGAGTTTTGGGTGCTGCCTCTGCACAGTGGCATTTCAATGCTAAACAAACACGTTTGGGGACCCTTGCGTGATTGGTAAACGATTAGAAACCTAAGTTAGGCGGAACTTTGCATATTTGTTTGCAAGGAACAAGACTCTATAGTGCATTTATTTGCAAGAAAATTTTCCTGCATAAAAATGACAAGTTCAAACTCACCTTGTGCTGTCTTTGTCTCACCCCACACACAACAAGTATTATGTCAGCTTCTTCTACTAATCATCTGTTGTAAGTTAGGTATTTAGCGCTGCTAGGGAGTGCTGGGGACTCCTAGGGCTTGACAGAATAGGGTCCAGTTCGACCCAGAGGGGTTCTGAGCTTGGAAGTGAGAAAAGATGGTGAAGGAGTGACTGGAGTTGGTCAGAAGGAATGGAGTGATGAAAAGAGTGGAGGATTGCGTCTAGGGTTGTCTAGGGGTGCCTCTGAGAGGGCTTGTCACAGTCTTTCGTTCGCAGTCTTTTTTTTTCGCTGTCTCGCAGTCTGGTTCTCTTTTTTTTTTGTTGTGTACTGTAGACCTACACTAGTGCGCAAAAAATGCTGACTAAGCTACCAAAAATGCGCCACAAAGGTAGGCTAAGTATCACTAATGTAAATCAAAGCAAAAACACAATAGAAAAGATAAAATAATTAAATCACCTCAGTAGGGAGTACTTATTCCCTACATCCAAGGGGGGCTTGAGATAATGACTGTCCTCAGTCAACAAAAAAGGGGGGGTCAAATGAAGGAACAGGTATCATATCAAAAATGAGTCCAGAAAATGAAAGGCATCAAGCTTTGAAACAGAAACAAGGAGACCATATCAAGAAAAAGGAAAAGTCCACATGACTCACTTCACCAACCCACAAGGGATGTGACCAGAACCAGGAAGGAAACTGGCACAGGCATCTGGACAGGGAGAAGGTTCAGCCAGAGGGGGGCTATGAACACAAACCGAGGGCAGAGGGGACAGGCGAGGTTGTTCAAAGTCAGTTCTTCGAACTTGAGTACGATTCGAAGCCAGGAGGAGGGGTCGAAGTGGAAATGGCTGAGCCACTGGGGCCTTAGAGCATGGGGAGAGATGGCAAGTAGAGGTCGAGGGGTGTTTGACGAACCTCGAGCCTGAATCAGCCACTTTGATTTGGGCACTTTGACTTCGAGCAGAATTCAGGGGACTGGTACAAACTCGATGAGGGGGAGAGAGTCCTGGAGGGGACCGAGGCGAAGCAGGGGAAGGTACCTGGGAACTCAAACCACCATGACCACAAGCCAGGGCCCAGAAGTCGAGCCGCTCCCTGAGAGTCTGCCCGAGAGCCTCTTGAGGGATCTCCTGACCTGTAGGTAGTACAACTCGGCCATGAACAATCCTACACCTGCCTGACACCAGATACGAAGTGCACATCCTGCACTGAGCTCGAACATGGCCTTCTCGACCACAGAAGAAACAGAAACTGAACCTCTCGAGGGCAGAAGGATGCTTCGAGGCTCCCTGACGAACAGGGGAGTCATTCAAGTGAGGGCTGAGTCAAGGGGGACTCTTCGAAGTCGAACTGGGCTGTGGGGAGGGCTGACTCGAGGCCGGATGAGAATTCGAGTCATTCGAAACCAACTCAAAGCGAAGTCGGATGCCACTTGGAGCCCCTTGCTGAGGGATGGGGACACACAGGCTCGAAACTGGTCGAGGGTGACCATTCAAAGTCGACTCGAAGCAGGGAGGGGGTCTACCTGATGTCAAAGGTTCATTTCGAAGAGGATGCTGATTATTCGAAGCCGAAGGGGGCTCGACTCGATGAGGGGTACTGTCCGAAGTCGACCCAAAGCGGGGAGGGGGTCTACTCGAGGTCAAGGGTTCACTTCGAAGAGGATGCCGGCTATTCGAAGCCAAAGGGGGCTCAATTCGATGAGGGGGGTCTGAACTTCACCACTTCCCTGTGCCATCACCAACCAACTGGTTCACCAGCACATACCTGGTGTGATGAACAACATCGATGAAGTGCCAGGAGAGGTCTGGGGCATGCTGGGGGAACCAGCAAAGGAGGCTGGTCATTACCTTCTTTGCGAGCTGTAATGAAAGGCCTCGAACAAAGAGCCTCGACTGTGCCTCAATGTCTAAAACACCCTGCTTTACGAGATGCAGGAACTGCTGCTGGAAACTTCGAAGATACTGCCCTAGGGATGAGAGCGAATCGAATTCGAAGGTACAAGCCTTCTCGAGAAAAGCAAAGAGCTCATCGAGGGGGTCGAGATCATCTCCTGGCTGCTCGAGCTCAGGGTACTGCTGGATGACCAGGCCTATGAATTGATCCCATTCACCATTACTAGGCTTGATGAAGTGCGACCAAAGCTTCGACAAGCTTGGAGGTGCAAACCAAAGCACAACTCGGATGGTTGCCCTATCTTCGAAGACTCCTCTTTCCTCACAGTACCTGACTACCTGCTCGAAGTAGTCTCGAAGGTCCTGCAGGTCTCCTGAGAACTCAGGCCTTGCCACCAAAGGGAAAACACTGCTGCACATAAGCACCAAGGACTTGAAGTGAGCTCAAAGGTCTATGATGCAATCCCAAAGGTCCCGATGACTCGGACAGTGAGTGTGAACAGTGAAAACGTGAGCTCGAAGTGGAAACACTCAAGTTGAAGAGCCAAAACACGAACTTGAGCACTCAAGGGGCACAGACTACCCAGACCAATCCCGAAGACTAGAATTCGACTTGTAACACTAAAACATGAATACTAGTGATGTAGATTTGAACCCGAAGCCCTGAAGGGGAAACCTATGGAGCAAAGACACAACCCTGAAAGACCGAGGGGTTCTCGAAGCAAGTTTGACAGGGACTCAAGCAGTTCAGAACAGTGCCAAAGGGGAGAACACAAGGATGGGTGACCGGGGGTGGTGGACTGCAGCACTAAGACACCAAAAATAAGCCAAAAACACTGCCAAGAGTAAGACTCTGGCAGCAGGAGGGGGGAGAGGGTGACCCTGGGGACAATGCGCCAAAAAGCGACCTGGTGCAACTTCGAATGGGCACAGGTAACTCCTATGGACTGAGAACGAGTGCTGGCGATGATAAACAGCTTAAGACAGCAGAAAAACGGTGCAAAAAGGCCTAGGGAGGGTTGAAGCGGCTCGAAGGGGCCTCGAACGCAAAAAACGCAGTTCGATGGCAACTGGAACAGTGCGAGATGGCCGAAACTGATGGGGAACGAGTGAGGGCAACTCAGAAGACCTTGTATGACCAAAAACGCGAAGAGAAACAGCTTCAAACAGCCAAAAATGCGAAGTAAAACCTGCCAAAAAGCGAAAATCCAGGCAGGAGGAGGAGGAAGGGATCCAAGCTAAGACAGAAGCCCCTCGCAGTGGGCTCCAGTTGTAAGTTATGTAGTTAATGATCCTAGGGACTGCAGGGGACTCCTAGGGCTTGATAGGAATGGGTATAGTTCGACCCAAAAGGGACTCTGAGCTTGGATTGGTGAAAAAGAGACAAATGAGTGACTGGAGTTGGTCAAAACGAATGGAGTGGGGAAATGAGCAAATAACAGCGTCTGGAGGTCGTCTGGGAGTGCCTCAGCGAGGGCTTGTCGCAGTCTCTCTTTCACAGTCTTGGATTTCGCTGTCTCCCGGTCTGGTCCTCTTTTTTTTTTTGTTGTGTACTGTAGACCTACACTAGTGCGCAAAAAATGCTGACTAAGCTACCAAAAATGCGCCACAAAGGTAGGCTAAGTATCACTAATGTAAATCAAAGCAAAAACACAATAGAAAAGATAAAATAATTAAATCACCTCAGTAGGGAGTACTTATTCCCTACACCATGACAAGAGAAAGCCCACCTGCATCCAGGGAGGATCGTTCTCGAAGCACAAACCAAACGGCATACCCCAGCCCAGAAGAAGGCCGATGACTTGCACATGCAGGAAGTTATCGATGCTCAGGCAACTGCTATCCAGCAGGTTCATGCCCGAGTCAGCGAGATGGAGACCACCATGGAGGCCAGGCAGGTTATCCAAGACACTGCCAAAGTGAAGCCAGTCAGACCGAGACAGGCACCTGCCAGTAGCAGGTCTACAAATACACCCATCCAACCTTGCATTGAAGGTAAGAACAATTATGTCAGTTGACCACAGACACTGATAACATGACACTAGATACTCACCAGAGAATCAGTCCTCCTGTTGTGATGGAGGCCAGACAGGCAATCCAAGTCGCTGCTAAAGCAAAGTCAGTCAGAGCAAGACAGGGGCCTGTCAGCCTTCAAGGAAAACCTGGAAGTGTGGCCATCCAACCTCATGTTGAAGGTGAGGACATTTTGATTATGTCATCTGATCACAGACACTGATAACTTATCAGAAGTTGCTGATATGGAAGATATGGAAGTCAATGCTCACCAAGTAACTGCTCCTGCTATTGCAGACTATACAAGCAACAAGCCACAGAGTGGGAGAACAGCTACCTGCATGTTGAGAAGGCAAGGTGCAGTCGCTGACCTTGATCTGCTGGCATGTGTGGCATTGACACATGGATCCAATGAAATCTCCCAGCAAACATATGCTCTTATTTTCCACTGTTTGATACCACAGATGCTGCTACTTACTGAGTCAACTTTGTTTTGGCTGAACCTCACCTGGAATGCCCTCAGTACCCTGAACGATCCAGGTATCAATTTGGACTGCCAGGTCCATCATTGGGTCAAGGACATCCCAACTGGGCCAACACCACATTCCAACAGATTATCAACCTCTGTCCCTTCCCTGACAAGCAGAGCTACTACCACCATCAACTCCAATGCAAACCTAGCATACCAGGTATGTGCTATGTTATCAAATAGGATCAGTCATCTTCAACATATTCGGTTAGGGAAAGATGCCTGCGCCAACCCATGACATGGACGAAGAGGAATTAGAAGACCAACCAGCTTTCCCTGTCAAGGCCATAGGTCATGACAAATTCAAGGTATGTCTCTTGATGCAAATCAACTGCTGTATTCTATATTGCTTCTAGGTGGTCGCAAGCATGGCTAACAATGTAGAGAGCAACAATGAATTCAATCCACTTATTTTTGAGGAGGTGCAGGCCAGCTCGAAGCACAAGCATTTGGATCGTGATGATGCCGACTATGTCACCTCATCTGAGGTTGAGGACTTCAATGATGAATACTTCAATGTTGAGGATTATAATTTGAACTCTTGTATGTTGCCTGCTGAGGAATTGCATGTCATGATGGTATGTTTTTAGTCTATTTGAACTGTACATTAATTCTTTTGGAATCACAGACCAATAATGGAGTGGACAAACCAAAGAAATCAAAGGTCAACAGGGATGTGGACCAAGAATCACGACAGACGAGCACCACAGAAGGTCAAGCGTCTTCAATGAGGACCACGGGCAAGGCCAGCAAGTGCCCTTGTTACTGAAACCAAGATCTGCCATCTGTGCTGATGGCAGGCAAGTTGTGGATGAAAGCCATCATACCCACTCTCCTTGTGTGGGCTGGAAGCTTAGCTGACCCTTGGACAATCTCAGATGATGAACTCATACAGTCACTGTGAATCATTATCCTAACCATTGCTCCAGATTTCAAGGACCTGAATGACATTCGTCCTGGGATGGTGATCTTTAATATTGTACTGTTAGTATTATTTACCTTGCTACTTGACTCATGCTTTCTTGGGCAGGCATGTCAATGACTCTGCCAGTGGTGCAGCAACTTTGGATCCATTGCAATTACTCTTATCACTCACTTCCTTGTCTCAGATCCAGAAATTGGCATGCCATCTCTTGCCCAGGCTCAGGAGCTCTGTTCCAAGCTGTTGGAAGGCTTCGCATTTTTATATGTAGACCAAGATTCTCACAAACCAGAGAACATTTTCTGGTCATACTTTGTATTATTCCTCCTTGGCCATGTGCATCTGCGACCCTGTGCTGATTCTCCTGATGTTCCAAAACTGAAGATTGGGGAACTGAAAAAAATTGGTGTCAAGGGCATGCTAGCCCTCTGCTGTGCAGTGGTATGTATTGCATTTTAGCCCTAGACAGTCAGCTAAATCATTTTCTTTAGTTGCACCATACCCTTTCCCTGTTCAAAACTGGTGAGCTGCAAATTGACATTAAGTACATGTCCTTCAGAAAGGCAGCCATCAAGATCCCCCTCAAGGTGAACAAGGTGACTGGGAAGGAATTGTCAGCTGTTTCAGCATTCTCCAAGCAGAATTGTGGCCCCCACACCAGGCAATATGCTATAGCCATCAATAAGCATGATAATGCCATGCTCCATGACATCATTGTGGGAGCAACTATCCTCATTCTGTGCAGTATGGATGCCGTATCAGAGGAAGGGAGCTTTCAACATGGGGAGGATGATGTCAACGATCTAATTGCCACTCTCTGTAAGTTATTTTGTTGTTTATGCACACTACTGACAAGTCATTGATAGGATCTCATCATTTGGACGTGATCTCATTCTCTCCCTCCCTCTGTCCCAAGTCACTTGTTGGCAATTACAGTCATTTAACTAATTGTGTTTGTTTTTGTGTTTCATCTTGAGTCACCTTTGTTTTGGATCACCATAGGGCTATGCTCATTTAATTTTTTGAGTCACACTTCATTTCAAATGCATTGCATTTTATTTCCTACCTGTGAGCTGAACAAAAGCAAAAAAATAGTGAAAATAAGTGCAAAGAAAGTTTCATTCGACAACAAGTTAAATAGTAGAAATAGTGGGTAAAATAGCACAAATAGTTGAAAAATAGCACAAAAAAAAAGTATGGATAGAAAACAAACCTACTAAAATGACTATTATGTCCTTTTTGACTATTTTGGTGTGAATAGTACATAAATAGTCTGAATAGTACAGAAAATAGTAATGTGTGAATTTGCTGATGTCAGTTCTGCGTCCGCCCAGACACATGGGATTTAATCAACATCCCTCCTTACTCGACCGCTTCGACCCCTCTCCGTACGAAAATGACGACGCGCTGAAGGAAGGGTATTACCTGGCGCACTGTCTACCTACAACAAACCAGATCGTCTCCGTGTTGAGGACCGTGAGGCGAGAGTACCATTCCCAAGCCGAGCGAACGCTGAATCGGGTGTATATCCTATCGAACGAGCGGGCATGGGCGCTTGAAGAGGTCAAGCGCGCACTGAAAGACGATGGATGGGAGGACGTCGTGAGTACCGTGGATTTGGATTTAGATGCGGAACAATACCATGTGTCCATGGCGGTAGACATGGCTATCGCTGAAAAAGCCGAAGTATTCATCGGCAACGGGGTGAGTGTTTTCCATTCTGCTGCCGCTGCCGTAGCAACAGGTAGTAATGAGTTGTTCAAGTTTTCGAGTCTGTCCTCCAACGTGGTACTGCTGAGAATGGCCAAAGGGATGGACGTTACGAGTAATCGGTTCTTGTAATCTTGCAAAACTTGACTCTGTCGTTACAGCGCCAAAGGATCTCATTGTAGATTGTTGACAGCCTTTTATATTGTAGGTATGGTATGCTGTTATTGATACTTGATCGGACTGATAAGATAGGTGTTATGTCGAAGTTGATCGAGATTACATAATAATGCCTTCAAAGCATTTTCCGATCGTGGAGAGATTCACTCATACCTACTAGAGTCATCGATCGCAACACGTAACACCCGTTGGAACGAACAACACTTCCACGGACGGACTCCAATGTGAGTGGGGAACAACAGTCCAGAACATATCTCATACAAAAAACATGCTCTTTGTAATAATACACTTGGGTCGTCATTCACTTACTCAAAGAAACCACTCATGTGCCAAAAGAACGTCGTCTCCCCTTTCTTCGAATCCATGTATTGGTCCGTCAGCACAGCCGCGCGAAGGAACAATGATCCATCTAGAAGCTCAGCATCCTCGAGTTCTGTATCCTTGTGATAGCCCGCCGGTTTGGCTCCGAACAGAGTGCTATAGTGCGCGAACGCACGTTGGATCTTGGGTAGGTGATCGTCAGGGTGGACGATGGTAGACTGAATGATCGGAAGGAAAGGGTTGGAAATTGGTTTTTTGTCAGTGGAGGCAGGTTCGGTAGGGGTCGACGTCATGAAAGACTTGATGTTGAGCGCGGGCCGGCCCCGCGCAACCCACCATGTCAGAATCGTCTGTAAGTACGCTCGCAGCAGTAATTCCTGGGAACGAGGAGACAAGTTCGCAATCACGGAAGGCAGAAACAAGCTCGATGTCACAATGTGCATTCTTGCAAAAAAAATTGTCAGTCCCACGGCACGCCACTCTAAGGGAATTTGAATCTCACAGGAAGAATTCTGCTGCAAACCCTTTCTCCTCGTCATAACCACCAACAGCGTAAATTACCGAAGCGGTCCAAACCAACTCCTCCATCTTTCTCTCGATCTCCCCTGACTTCGAGGTGTCCATGGTCCACTGGGCTGCATACTGACGGACGCGGGCTCCGTGTGACCTAGTGACCACCTGCGCACTGCTCGGTACACCGTCCACTTTGAGGTGATCATCTTTCAACATGCGATCAATCACGTCGAAGGCGTGAGTGTTTCCCGCCTTTCCGAGAGATTTGTTATCCAATTTGAGGGAAGACAAGAGCTGCGTCGTTTCCTCTAGGTTACCCGGCTCCCCGGAGAAGAAGGAAGAGGGATAGAAACCCTTCACATCTGGATCCTCGACTGCACACAGTGCCAAACCTACAAATCTGGTTTCGGTGTTGGCTCATCCATGGTTACATAATGCGCACCTTCGACGATCATCCCCTTCAAACCAAATTCCAGTCCGTAACCGAGATGGATCATCGAGTGCATGACACCCGAGGTCAGACGAGCCAACAACTCAGGGTGGTTGGGTGCTCCCTTTTGGTATTGGAACTTGTCCGAGAAGACATACTCCTCCAAGACTTGGGGAGCACCCTTGGCGTCGAGCTCCTCATTGAAGAAGGCAGAATATCCTTTATAGTACCTAGAGCAGTAAATAGCACCGTTGGCGAACATAAACTTCCAGAGAAAAGGATGAGGGAACCTACTTTTCGTCTCCCAGATGATCGACAAAGTTGGCTGCAGTTATAGCTTCGGGAGTCTCTATCGCGGGGCGTTGTTTCTTACAGTCTAGGTCGTAAAACTTCCTAATCGATGTGCCACTCGCACCAAGAGCGTACAACGCCAGCGCTCTGTGGTTAATATGGCTGTTCATATAATTTAGTGATGCGGATATAATAATATAGTTCCGATAATGACGAACTTGTGGAATTTACGATAATTGAAGTAGATGTGCCATCGCTTGTAATTGTCCTTCAAGACATCCCGTAGAGCAGCAACAGATTCGACGCTAGTCCCCGGGAATCGCTGAGGAGACAACGAAGAAGGTGGAAGAGTCGGAGCAGGGAACAACGAGTCGAGGTATCGTTCGTCGATTACGGTCCTGTTATTGTCGGAAACCATTCTGAAATTTGTTTTCGGAAAGTGATGGTGACGAGGTAGTAACGCATGACGAGGTACAGTATTTATAAATGTATGCATACGAGGTTTTTGATCGTACCTTGGGGGTCACGGGGGAGGCGGGGTTGTCGCTTGGCTACTCAGCACAATTTCATTTCATCACCATCGAAAGAACGTATGTAATCGCTCGGCTTGTTCTACATCCTCGAATGGCGGGAACTATATTAGTGGCGTTTAGTAAGGTTTACCGCAGTCAGCGGGCAACGTCAACCATGGCCACTGGTGGGGGCGTGACCGGCTGATGTGATCTTGTTATTTAGGCTGACACATCAAAAAGCGTAACACGGGTCGCTGAGGCGTGGGCGCACATGGCATCAGGCTCGAAGGGCAACGGATGACGCATGCGCTGAGTAAGAGCTTACAAGACCTAAATTTCCTGGAAATCAGAACGCTCTTTGGAAAGTCTCCAAGGTCATTGAACTATACCTTTGTCAGGACCTACCTGGCCTGAACGGTTGTAGACTCACCGAAGTGCTCAAAAGAGAGAGAGAGCGAATGACCGGGTGCCAAGTGGACATGACGATCACGTGCCAAGGTGCTGGTTGCGTTACTGATCAGTCACCACTTGATGTCGCACACTTTTGAGTCAGAGCGGACCCATTTCATCAAGAATTACGTCGAATCATCCACGGATGTCCTTCACTGGAATGGTGGAATCTAACAACGTACTTCATTTAAGATTGCCTCACACGAAAATATCAACAATACACGCCGATTTAAACCACTAACACTCCGGGTGTTGCCTCCCCCATGTAATTCGCTGCCAGCAAGGTTGCCCGAATGAACAGCGAACCATCAAGGAGTTCGGCACCTTCGAGTTCCGTACCTTTGTGGTAGCCTGCTGGCCTGTTGCCGTAGAGGGTGCCGAAATGCACGAAAGAATGTTGGATCTTGGATAAGTGGTCATTGGGGTGGAGGATGGATGATCGAATGATAGGCAAGAAGGGATTGGAATGTTCCTTCTGGAAGATGGAGCTGTCAATTCCCTCTGACGGTGGAACGATAAAGTGAGTGGATGTGGATGCCGCGAAGGATTCGATGTTCAGGGCTGGGCTACCATGCGCTACCCACCATGCCAACACCCTCACTAGGTATGCATGCAGGAGCAGCGCCTGGGAGCTCGGTGTCAAGGGTCCAATCAGAGAGGGCAAGAGCAGGCTTGAGGTGATTATATGCATCCTGACCACAGGTCAGCTAGCGGAACGATATAGTAGAGATTAATTCTTACAGGAAAAATTCGCTAGTGAATTCCCCCGCCTCGTCGAAACCTCCAATGGCGCACAGGGTGGAGGTCGACCAGATTAACTCCTCCACTTTTCTCTCGATTTCTCCATTCTTCGCCATGTCAATAGTTTACACGGATACGTTCTGTGTTCGTCCACTGCTTGCTTGAATTCTCCAGAGACCTGTACATTTTCAACTTCGAGGTTGCCGTCTCGGATCAAGTGCGCAATAATATCGAAGACATGCGTATCGACCTCAGTCGTCAGGTGCGTGTTTTTGATAAAGAACCGCGTAGGATAGGAGTCTTTTTCGTCTACGTCTTGAACCGCAGCTAGTACAAGGCCTAAGGATCCAACTTGAGTTTCTGTTCTCCATTCTATGTGTTTGCTCACCTTCAACTACCAAACCTTTCAGACCGAACCCCAGTCCATGACCTACATGGATGAGTGCATGCAGGAGGGATGCCGTGAAGCGAGACTGCATTTCCGGTTGAATGAAGGCTCACTCCTGGTTCTGAAACCTGTCGGCAAAGACGTACTTTTTAGGACTATAGACGTACCCTTCTCATCCGGTAGGTGACATAACCCTTACAAGGGCTTGCAGGATATGAGGTCAGTGGATGCAAAGCATCCAAAGGGCGGCACGACTTACCGTCTGTCCCCAAGGTGATCAACGAAGTTGGTAAGAGTAATAGCTTGAGGTGACTCGACTGCCGGCAGCTGTCTCTAGCTATCTTGTTTGTCTATTTCAGGCAAGTTGGCCACGTGACTTTTTATGTAAGAAAAAAAGCACCCAACTTCTGTTGACCATATCTCCCCATCAACCACTTGGAAATCAGTAAAAACAATGCCATTCGACTCGGAAAAAATCAGAGATTGCAACTAGGGATGACCGATTACTTACAGGTGACTTTTTTCAAATTGGTATTTTGGGCTGCCTTGGTATTTCATACTTGGGAAGTTACTGACTGCCAGCATGTTGAAGGCATGTGACAAGGGCAGAAAATTGCCCCCGAGATACAATGGGCCATCATACAATTGTCCAGGTGGCTCGAAAATGAAGAAATTGCTATGTGCCTTGACCTCTCCACCCACTCTGTCTGACACATAATTTCTCATTTTCATGTTCATGGGACCATCCCAAACTCAGAGAAGTCAGCTCAAACTGAACAGAAGAATAATTGGCATCTCCAGGATGTTGATGTTGAGGTATGTGCTATAATTTTCATGACCACTTGGCATGCTACATATGTCATACTGATATCATTGTAGTTTTTGCTTGGCACTATTTGGAAATCACCCAATCTCTACCTTGATGAACTCCAGGAAATGCTGGCAGTATTCTGTGGTGTTGAAGTTTCACATTCAACTGTTTGGTGAACCCTTCATAGATCAGGATTTATGATGAAAAAGGTATGAGTTGAGTTGTTTTCATGTCCATTGTCACGACTGTGTGTTTATCCTAAGTCCCCACTCACTCCACACCCTTTTCTGCCAGTCATTCATTGACTCCACACCAACTCTGCCTGCCCTCTGTTGTTTATGAACCATCTCCACTCCAACTGCTGTCAGACTTGTACTGCTCTCTTACCAGACTGCATGGACCATGCTCTGAGGGATCATGTGACTACCCTTCAGACTTCTCCCTGACAGCATGCAGTCAGGTACTCTGCAGTGTGTGCACTGCATGGTTCAGCACCTGGACTGTTTCCTTTGTGGGGTGTTCTGTGTTACCCATTCGTATGTCCTCCATCTTCCCTTCATTTGTTGTCTAGGAAGTTTTACTTGAAAATTTATGAGTCTCCATATGTCAGTTCCGATTCTGGTTACTGTACTGCTGTAGTAGTATAAAGGCCTGTACCATACTCTGCTGCTCTTTAGTACAAATATCAACTTAGTTCCTACTCCTTCTGTCTCTGACTTCTGCCTGTCAGAGTTACCTCTGACAATCTGTCTGGTCTCTTCCTCTGAAATACGAGGGCTGAGATCGTGCAAGGGGGTAGCGCACAAGCTAAACCCGACACCCTCACTCCACTCTGCCTTTACTTTGGTGGTCTTCCTTCCTGCCAACACTCCACTAGTCGGAGTTCTGTTCTTTTGTGTTGGACTTGCTTCTGGACCCCTCCCCAGACCTTGTCTAGCATCAGAGTTGGTCAGAGTAGGCCTGGCCTTGACATCCATACCATTGTGTGCTCACTTCTACAGATTACACATGTTGCAGCAGAACATTCTGCACAAAAGTGCCTTGAGTATATTGCTAGGATAGGGAAATATGAACCAGAACAATTGGTATTTGTTGATGAGAGTTCTGTTGACTGCCACACAACCTATCATGGGAGAGCATGGTCAATCAGAGGAATGAAAGCTCAGCACAAGGCATTTTTTGTGCATGGGCGATGGTAAGTCCTTATCCTGAGTTGTTGCGGTTCTTGCTGAGTGCATTGAAGCTTTTCTGTTCTCCCAGCACTTTCACTTGTTGATGGTATTCTGCACTGTGACATTGTCAAGGGATCTTTTTGTACAGAGACATTCATGTGCTTCATCAAAGGATTACTTAACAACATGCAACCCTATCCAGCACCAAATTCAGTGATTGTGATGGACAACTGCCAGATCCACAAGCATGCAGACATTCAGAACTTGATTGAAGCTAGGTAATTTCTAGTCATCATCATTTCATATATTTTACAAGCTGGTTGTTGAACAGTGGAATGTGATGTGAATACTTGCCACCATACTCTCCCGATCTCAACCCAATTGAACTTGCCTTTTTGGCTATGAAGTATCACCTCCACTGCAATGGAGATTTCATTTGAATGGCCATGACAGAGCTGTCAGACAAAGACATCTATACCACCCTACTCAAGGCTTTGTGTGTCATTACTCCAGAGGATTCATTTGGTTGGTACTCACATTGTGGTTACATTTGATAGACATATTTGCATCTTGTCCTTCCTGTAGTGAATGAGAATGTTGTAGTTGTGACTGGTAGCCTGTGAGATCATGTAAAGTGCTAGGCAACATGAGGCTTTGGAGACCACACAAATACATAAACTCTCTTGCTGCATCCATGCTACCAGTTGAACATTGGATTTGAAAATTGAACATTGAACATCCATGCCTCCAAAAAAGCATAGCAAGAATGCTCAGCCCATGACAGGTGCATTTCTGACTTGCATCACAGTGTCCCACTCACTCACACCTATGCTACAGAATCCACTGGACTAAAACCTGGGGCATGCTCTAACTGTTGAAAGTGCAAGATACATTGTAACATGTCTTCTGGAGCTGCTGCATACTCTGCATGCACAAAGAGTGGATCTGAGTGCATTCCTCAGGAAAGTCAAACTTGGACTCATAGCAACACCACTCCACCCATGGATGCTCAAGGGACCAGCAGGGCAAGTGAGGGCCAAGGACATGAAAAACCCAATAGTGCTGCTCCACAACCCACCACCATGGGTCCAACTGATAGCCGGGCCAGACACCAATGCCAGCTAGAGTCAATGGCACAAAAAAACAAGGCCAGCATCACACCAACATGCAACATCCCTTCATTGAATCCCATCCCTGAACTTGAGGACACATACAACCCTGGCACTGACTTTTTTCAATTAGATGTACCTACTACAACTGAGTTCATCAGCAGTATCACTGGCTACAACTTGGATATTGGGATGGAGACATATGAAAGTGGAAGTGTTGAAGAGATCAACATGGGTGTCTCAATGAACAGTACTGATGACTCCAATGATGGGGGAAATTCAACCTCAGGTTCAGAAGACCTTGACAGGTGCATTGCACAATATCTCTGCCAGCATTCTAAACCAACAGTTGGACATGCCCCTGGCAAACAGCAGCCTGGAAGACCCAAGGGCAGCTCAAAGATGGCAGTGGCTGAAGCAGTCACCACTGAGGAGCCTGAAACACACCATATGTTATTATTTTCTAAACCTATTGTATAACTCACTGACTTCACCCTAGCCTTCATGATCCAGTGTGTTGTTCACTGACCTGATGGATCAAATTCACCCTTTGAGGTGTCATCCAATATCTCACTCAATGATCTTCATCACACTGTCAAGAATGCATTCCAGAATTACAGTAGCCTCTTGGAGTTTTGCCCAGAGGGCTCGGAATTTCTCCTTGACCCTCAGAATTAAATTCTGATGTCAATGCACTTACTAATTACTGTACTATAAATTTTCTGCACTGTTGTTTTCCACCTCAGTGACTACTTTGTACACTGAGGTGAGTATAGCTAGATTCCTGCTCCTTTACTTGGTACTGATGTAGTGTAGAAACTCATACCTTTGTTAGGTACTAATATAGTGACTACTTTGTACACTGAGAAACTCATACCTTCATTAGGTTATGAGCCCCAGTCTTGCACTCTAATTCCAAAAGAGTTAATACACAGCAACACTACCCACTATGGCGAAAGACAATCATTCCTTACAAGTCCCAACCCTAAATGCAGACAGAAGCAACTGGCTGTATTACAAGGCTTGGGTTGAATGGGCCATCAGCTCGAAAGGGCTGATCAGACACCTGACTGGCTTGGATGCGAAACCAGAGGACCCTTCAGCAGGGAAAGACTCCTCCTGGAAGCCCACAGCCACGGAGCAAAAACTTGTTAACAAATACCCAGAAAAACTTCAGCAATGGGCTAAGGACGATGGATACATCAAGCAAGTGATTGCTGTGTCACTCCCAGAATCTCTGTTCCTTCGAGTCCTGAAGGAAGAGACTGCAAAGAGTGTGTGGGGTGTCCTCACTGATCTTTTCCAAAATTGCTCTTGTGTTGTTGTGATTGATCTGTGGAGAAAACTCCAAGAATCCTGCTGTGCAGAAAAAGGCAATGTCTGTGCTCACTTCGACAAGATGCGTGCACTGTGTGAACAACTTGCTGTGCTTGGACAGTCAATCACAGATGACAACTTCACAACCATCATCCTCAGTTCACTTCCTGCTTCTTATGATTCCAACCTTGCAGCTATGACATCTTCTGCCCTAGTAATGCAAAAGGACCTATCTCTAGACTTCATTATTAAAGTAATTTCTGATGAATATGATAGGTGCCAAACACAGATGAAAAGGGGCAACACTGGAAACTCCAGAAATTCTGAAGATGCAGCTTACTCAGCAAAGGATGGAAAGAGGCTGAACTGTGAAAACTGTGGAAAGAAAGGTCATATGAAAGACCAATGCTGGGAAGAGGGTGGCAGAAAAGCTGTGCAAGCACCCAAGTGGTTCCAGAACAAGGGGAAAGGAAAAAAGAAGGAGAAAGGCACCAGAAAAGTGGCCACTGTGGCCAGTGCATCAGCCAGCTCAAGTGTGCAGACCAGCGCTGACTTGGAACCTGATGGAGTTTGGCTAGCACACCCACAGGACAATGACTGGCTTACAGAAATTGCAGAGGAAGAAATTCTGAACCCCCAGGACATCATTAGTGACAAAGAAGACACATACACAAACAACTATGACCATGTTCTCCTTGCAGGTGAAAACCTAAATTCTGCAGAAGAGACCATCCTGTTTGACTCAGGCACTTCACGTCATATGTCCTCCTACTGTAGCAAATTCCTCGATTACAAGCCAATCATTCCTAAACCTATCACTGCTGCTGACAACCACACCTTCCATGCCATCGGAAAAGGCAACCTCGCAATCTCACTTCCAAACAGCACTGCACAAACCCACATTCGACTCAAGGACATGCTCTACACTCCCAAGATGGGAATCATGCTCATTTCTGTCAGCAAACTTGACATTGCTGGGTATTATTCCATGACAAGCATTGTCAAATTTTTGACACTCAGAAAAAGAAAGTAGCCAAAATTCTGATGCAGAAGGGCCTCTACTGCCTCAAACAAGCCCATTGTGCCTTTGCAGGCCTAGCTAAGGCCATAGAATCCTTAACCATGGAGGAGATTCACATCAGGCTTGGTCACATCACTCCCAAAGCCATCCAGCACATGCTCAGGGATGGTACAATCACTGGAATTAAGCTGGATGAGGTGCATTCCACCATGGGCACATGCAATTCATGTGAATATGCCAAAGCAACTCAGAAGCCCATTGGGAAGGAGCATGACCCACCCCACTGTGAACATCTAGGCGATGACATCCACACAGATCTCTGGGGACCTTCTCCAGTCCAAACCCCTGGCCATAGTCAATACTATGTGTCATTCACAGATGACCACACTCATTATACCACCCTATTCTTGCAGAAGATGAAGGCCAAGACCTTCAAGTCATACAAAGCCTATGAAGCATGGCTGAACATGCAGTTTGACACCAAAGTCAAGTGACTTTGCTTGGATCATGGGGGAGAATATCTTAGTGTGGAATTTTCAGAATATCTGAAATCCCGAGGCACAGAATGATGCATAACCGTCCATGATACCCCCAAACACAATGGAGTTGCAGAATGACTCAACAGAACACTTGTTGAGTGCATACATGTGATGATTCACACCAGCGGCCTACCCAAGAACCTCTGGGGGGAGGCCATCATGCATGCAACCTGGCTCAAAAACTGCTCATTGACTCGCTGTATAGGCACAAAAACTCCCTATGAAATGCTCTACCAAAGACCACCCAACCTCTCAAAAATTCTGGTCTGGGGATGTCATGTCAAGGCCCATGACACCTCTGGCTCCAAACTAGACATGTGAGCCTGAGACAGACACTGGGTAGGATTTGACCCTGAGAGTGATGGCCACTGCATCTACTGGCCTAACACATGAGCAATTGGAATTGAATGAAGTGTCATCTTCAAGTGCTGAGATGTGTCCATACCACATGGTGTGCTGCTCAAGGGGGAGCAGGGGAATTCTGACACCTCAGAACAAAATTCCACAGCTTCACAGGGAAATTCAGAGGCCTTGCAGATAGTCGAGTGACCCACTGAAGCAACTTCAGAAATTCTGAGACTCATTTCGGACCCACTTGGAGAAAATTTTGAAACACCTCCACCCCAACCTCATTGTTCCACTTGCCAGTGCTTCAAATCAGACTATATGAGGCACCTATGTGCAGGGGAAGGCACTCATGATGGGTGCATCCCTCTTGACTTCATAAAAGAACTCTGAGAGAGCAACAGCAACCCTAACAGCCCTAAATCTTGAGAGACTGCCACCTACATATTCAATGAAGAACTAGCTACTGATGAGGATGACACTAACATTGTGTATGCTATGGTGGCAGGGATGGCTGAAGGCGAAGGGCTGGACCCATTGACAGTACAGGAGGCAAAATCCTGAGCTGACTGGCTGAAGTGGCAAAGCACCATAAATGCAGAATGAAAGAGCCTAGAGGAAGCCCATACCTGGGATGTTGTTGAGTGCCCCAAAGGTGCAAACATTGTAGGATGCAAATGGGTCTTTAAGATCAAATGCAATGCCACCAGAGAAATTGAGAAGTACAAGGCCCACCTAGTTGCTAAGGGCTATTCTCAGATCCAGGGCATTGACTACGACAAAACATATGCTCCTGTCACAAGACTCACATCTCTCTGCACCATACTAGCAATCACCACATGCAATGACTGGGATATCAATGTATTCGATTTCCACTCAGCATTCCTCAATGGCAAACTCAGAGATGGCGAAGACATCTACATGGAGCTCCCTGAGGGCTACACTGTAGGGTGGAATTTTTCCCATCCAGTTGGGAAGTTAAATGTCATGTTATATGGCTTGAAGCAAGGTGCACTTTGGTGGTACCAGAAGCTGAGTGCTACCCTCACAGATCTTGGGCTCACCAGAGCACATGCAGACTGGGGAGTATTCTATGGTCACATAGGATCAGAAATCCTCATCCTTGCCAGCCATGTCGATGACTGCACTGTAACAGGCAGTTCCCCATCATTAATTCACTCATTCAAACAGGAGATAAGCACTTGTTTTAAAATCTCCAACCTAGGGCCCATCAGTTGGCTACTTGGAATGAAGGTGATGTGAAATAGAGAAGCCTGCACCATATCCCTGTTGCAACAGTCATACATTGAGGCCATCCTAATGAAATATAACCTCACTGACTGCAAGCCAGCCACAATTCCAATGGACCCTGGCATAAAACTCCCTTTCAGAGAAATTCCACAGCCAGCCAAAGAAGCTGCACACATGAAGAACATACCCTACTGTGCCACTGTTGGCTCCCTCATGCACCTTGCCATTGGAATGTGCCCTGACATTGCATTTTCTGTCTCTACAGTCACACAGTTCAACAATGCACCCAACATGACTCACTGGGAGGCCATGAAATGAATCTACAGGTATATCTCAGGCACAAAAGTGCTCACTTTGATGTTTGGAAATTCAGAATGAGGCCTCAAGGGCTATACTGATGCAGATGGAGCTTCTCAGGAGCATTGACGTGCTATAAGCAGATATGCCTACCTACTAGATGGTGGAGCTGTCAGTTGGGCTTCATGGAAACAAGAACTCATCACACTCTTGACTGCAGAAGCAGAGTACATTGCAGCAACCCATGCAGCCAAGGAGGGCCTATGGCTTTGATGACTCATCAGCAAGATTTTCCACCCACTCAAATATCCCATTCCATTATATTCTGACAGCCAATCCACCATCACACTCACCAAGGATGGCAGCTACCATGCTTGCACAAAGCACATTGACAGACAATACCATTTCATTTGTTTTGCTGTGGAAAACCATTCCTTTTGTTTAATTTATTGTCCTACTGATGACATGGTCACTGATACCCTCACCAAACCTTTACCTAGCATTAAGGTGAAACACTTCATGTCTGCACTCGGACTTCATTCCAATTGAGGGGGAGTGTCAAGAATGCATTCCAGAATTATGGTAGCCTCTTGGAGTGTCACCCAGAGGGCTTGGAATTTCTCCCTGACCCTCAGAATTAAATTCTGATGTCAACACACTTACTAATTACCATACTATAAATTTTCCACACTGTTGTTTTCCACCTCAGTGACTACTTCATACACTGAGGTGAGTATAGCTAGATTCCTGCTGTCACACACCAAAGGTGTTGTGGACATGGTTACAGCTGACTCTGCCTAACTTGTCGACGAGTTGTGCACAATGCCCATGCCATGCAGATGAAGACTAGAGGCCTCATGCATAGAAAGACTGCTGGACATTAACAGTCATCCTTCGCACAAGAATGAGTTGTCAGTGCTAAAGAGAAAAGAGGAAGCAAGTTAAGCATGCATTAAAGGTTTTTAGTGCCCATGTATGGCATTCCAGTTTTCATCATATCTCTGCCATTTCCAAAGATATTGACTCTGTTCTCACACTCGCTTGAAGTGCCCAGCCATGCAATTCTGCCTTCCAAATTTGGAGAGGATCCTCACACTCTATGCATTTCTACAGCACTCCATCCATCAGATGCTCATTTCGCTAAGTTCATCAATCATGGCCACCTCTTCATTGATCATCTCGCTTGTCTCATTTGCCAGAGACAGTGGCTATGTATATCTGCCAGGCATTCCCACCAGCTTCTGTCCTGAAGCCCCCTGGTTCATCCCATCATTGTCAGCCCTGTCTTGTCCCATGCAGCTTGGTCAGCATGTTCTCCTTGTCAGTATGACTTCCAGAAGGATGTTCTTTGGTCACCTCAGGTCTGTCACTCGGTTAGAAAGGTCTTATGTGGTCATTTCAGTCTCCCTGGTTGATGAAGCATATGGATTGTTCCTCCCTGCTCCCTGCACCATCTTTGTTCCAGTCTTGTCCATCATTCTTCCCACATTGTGACAGCTGCAGTATAATCTACTGTTCTCCAGCCTCCCTGATCGCATTCATGACAAGTATGACATGCATCTTGCCTTCTTACTGCAAGATCCAGCAGAAGACATTCCCCCTTCTCCTCCTCCTCCATCAGAGCCCCATTCATGAAGTTTTTGTTAACTTCACTGAGAGGATGGAAGGGTGGGAGATGCAATCACTTATGCTCCCATTGCCCCACAGACCCCCAATGCCCTGGCCCCCTTTGATGCCTGACTCATGCCCTTCAATTCTGGAATTAATACTTCCTTATCTGGAAACACCATCCATCTGTCATGCCATCTTTGGATCTAGAGATGTCTCTGCTGAGATCTGACTTGCATCACCACCCCCTAATGTGATATCAGTGCGCTTACTCGATTTCTGACTCCATTTGACTCATTCTGTGATATTTTGACTGTCCTTGACTTGTTTATTGCCAATACTTACCAATCCTCTTTGCTTGCTTACTTTTCATTTCTTGCTTACTCATCATGATTACTCAGTCCTTACTCATTACTTACCAAGTGTTTGTGCCTTGTTTGTCACAAGCTGTGCTCCCCCCACAGTATATAAACCCCCATGTACTTAGCTACCCACAAGTGAACCAGAAGCCATTCACTCAACAGTTCAGCTCAGCTCAGCATAACTCATCGTTGACAGTTGAGGCTCCATGAAGGGGTCTATCTGTCATCATTTGTATACTTGGAAGTTGAGGCTCTACAAAGGGGTCTATCTACCTCCATCATTTATCTGAAGCTTTATCCCCACTTAGTCAGCAGTCCTGCTTAGTCATCCCTCCACTCCTGCATAACTTGTCAACAACTTGTGCCAGGAGCACATTCTATCAAAGTCCATCGTTCTAGAAGTCCTTTCAGCTGAACACCTTCACTCTGTTCAGCATCCCTCATCCAGTCATCACTCGCTTGTCTACTCCTGCATAACTCGTCAATGACTTGCACCAGGAGCACCCTCTACTCAAAGTCCCCCCCCACATTTAGGTTTCTCTGCACTCCAGGTTCTGCAGAGGCACACCACCACTCACTCATACTTGTCTTTGGTGTTGGTTTTGGTTGGTTTTCACCACCTTTCCACACTTTGACTCACACTGCTCCTTTACTTGGTACTGACATAGTGTAGAAACTCATACCTTCATTAGGTACTAATATAGTGACTACTTCATACACTGAGAAACTCATACCTTCATTACACACCATCACTGAAAAATTAGAACATTTTCCCATGCATATTTTACTATGATATTGATTAGATTCTGATAAGGCCAAAGCTGGAGTAACTTCAATAAATTACCTTGCTTGCAAGGTTTCTACCAGGGTCATAAATGCATGGGAGCCAACTCACCACAGAAATTCTTTCCATTTCTGGTGTCCAACGCAGAACCATATTTCATAAGCACCCATCACACAACTACAACACTACACAAAGCATCCAACACACCACACACAACTGTGAGAACGTTATTGTGTTTTTCATCCAATGTACAACTGTGAGAGCTCAACTGTAAAGTTTATTGTACAGTAATTGATCCAAGATACAAATGTGAAAGCTGAATAGCAAAGTCCACTGTACTAGACCCTTGCAGAGATCTCCTCCCACCAATGCTTTGTGCGTAAATCTAGTCCATCTAGCCAATCATCTTCTGCCAGGAGTTCTGGAGAATGAGAGGCCTGGAATACTTTGTCGTCGAAACCATGCAAGAGTCAGATAGTATCCTGCCCAGAGCTTCTAGACAGTGCAACGTAGAGATTGAACAGACTGAGACCACCAGTGGGGGGTGTAGCAATATCCACAAGTATGCAAGGGATGGTCTGGCCTTGTGCTTGGTAATCTTAAATGCATATGCAGCGATCATCAGATACTGACAATGTTTGATGAGACATGTCACCATGTGGCCATCAGGTCCATTGCATTTGATTTGAATGGTTTTTTCCAGTGGTGTGATGGGTATCATGGCTTGATCGAGTCCAGGCAGTTTTGACATGCGAGTACGGTCCAGTTTGACCAGTATGTATGGAGGGGGTGTGTCAGTTCCACAAGAGGTCCACTGCTGTGAGGGATGGGTTCATCAGGATGGAGGATAATATGTACTATGGTGCCGCATGCACCATTGGTGATGTCAAGGTCTGTCTGCACATTTTGTGTGACCATCACCTTCATACCCACTGAGATATCCACCTTGTCAGGGAGATCACTCTTCTGTTGTTGTGTCTGTTCCCCTTTGCCACTTCATCTGGTGGCAAGAGCATATTGTTCAGCCAGCATGAGAGGTTGGCCTTTGATAGTGTCCATGGCTGTAGTCATAAACATGTAGCTGTTTCTTTTGTGGGTGTGATTGAGTACTGCAATCTCATTCCACAATTGTTGGACAGTGTGATGGGGCATAACAAGAGATGCATCGCACCATGGAGTTGTTGAGAAATCAGTGGGTGTGCAGGCAGGATTGGTGAGTACAAGGGATCACAACATCTCCATATGATGCGCTTGAACATGGCCATAGTGCAGGTGCTGGAGAAAGTCATGCCAGACAGTATCAGTGAGATGCATCTGCTCTTGGAGCATGACAACTGTTTCAAATTCTTCATATATGGCACACCCAAGCTTGGGAAGTGTACAATCACATTGGTTTGTAGTTGGGTAATACAGTGCCTCAGTGGTTCCGACTGCAACAGGTGGAAATTGATGGAAATCACCACACATTATAATGCTGATGCCACCAAATGAATGATCACTTGCACGCTGCCCTGCCACCATTTTCCCTATACCAATGTTGCATGATAACTGTGCCAGGAAAGTTTTGCCCAGCATTGACATCTCATCCACAATGAGGTACTGGTATGACCTCCAGAAATCCTGTAACTTTGCCCTTGCCTGAGCACTCAAAGGTTCAGATCTAGATCGTGACATCATCCCAATGGTGTGCATCATCTTTCTGTCAATGAGAGAGGTGGTGACTCCAGTATATGCTGCCTTGATGAGGATGTGGCATGCTCGTCGATGCATGAAGTACTGTGTGATAGATTGGATTACTTTCGACTTCCCTGTGCCACCCTCCCCATGAATGAGCATGTGCAGTGGGGGTGGATTGTGTCCACACAACCACTGGTCAACGTGCCAGGTGACTATATCATATGTGCGATGTTGGTCTGCTCTGAGCATCGGTGGGTCCAAAGCAGCTAACACAGTCTCTGCCACTTCTGTGCTGTCTGTGGGTGACAAGTTTTCTGGTAAGTCATGTGGATCCAGTGGGACAACACTGGGAGGAACATCAGATGGGGGAGGAAAAGAAGAGGCAGTATCTATCATTGCATTTTGTGACTGAACATCCCATGCCATGAGATCATTCCAGGTCAACAAATTCCACAAGTTGTCTTCATCTGCATGAGATATGCCAGACATTGATGCTTCCACACTGCTGATGTTGTGAATACACTCTCGATCCATCCATGTTGGCATGACATTGTCAGGAAAAACTTTGGTGATCTTCACAGCTTGTACAGCCAGACATCCATGTAGTTCTTCCTGCCATGGCATTTGCCCTGTGATAATAGCAGCTAATCCTTGTTCAGTGAGTTGCTGTTCACCCATGCCATGTGTGAATGCCCTGTCCTCCTCCAAAGGCTCCTTGCAATTTAAATTATCCATGAGATCATGGGCTGGGTCTTGTGCATACTGCACCTGCTGCTCCTGTGCTGATTTCTCACAGTGGTGAAAAGATTGCACCCCAGAGATGATGTGGTGTATTCGGGTGGGCCCTGATGCCAGGAACATGTTCAAGACATGTTCCCATGTCTTGTGAGATCCCTTGAGGTCAGTGCTGAGGTCCTGCCATGGTTTTAGTAGCATAAGCATTGAGGCACAGTAAAATGCATGACAATCAGGATCATCCTGTGTTGGGAAGTAGCACCCAATGAAGTTTGGCAGAGTGTGATGTCCCTCTGGACAAACAGCAGGTTCCTTCTGTTCGAATCTTGGGTGCATCAGTTGGTATTGTGTATGAGCATGCTGCAGACAGCCGCATTGTTGGACAGCCCCAGGCCCTGCAGCTTCAGTGCTTGAGGCGGTATTGGTGCTCCTGTGCAATCCCCTTTTGCACTTGTACATGTCCATAAAGAACTGCAGCACATTCATCTGCTCAAGATTGTTGCCATGGTAGATGTAATCTGTAACCTGACATTTTGGATACAGGAAGCCTTGGGAATCAGTGTCGAGTGTGATGACATCTTGAGCATCCTCCTGATGGACATCACATTCAGCACCAGTCCTGCAATCAAGGATGATAGAAGGTCCTACCTTGAACATCTCTTGGGTTTGCTGCAGTATCATGGCAGCTGCCTGGGCATTTGCATGCATCTCACTGAGACACTGACACCTCTGGAGTTAATGCACATGTCTGTCTATGAATGCGGAACAGACCCACCTCGCCTTTTCATCCATGGCCCATGTTGACAAGGTGGGATGTGTTGCTGATAATTTCCTCATGAAGCTTGACCAGTATATAGGTGTATAGTGGTGTGACCGGTAGGTGTCACCCCATCCCATCAAGTATGACATCACCATTGGTGTGGCTAGTTCTTGTTTGCAGTTGATTGTGTGTACCAAGCGGAAGAGGAGCAGCCATTGTTGATTGCAGAGGTCTTCCAAATAAGGTGTACACACATTGTGGTAGGTGAGACCCTTCGTTAGCATGGCTGAAAGATTGTAATGCTTGCCCTGTTTCTTTGTTTGATATGTGGTTATGTAAAAGGATAGATTCATCATTGCTCTCAAATTCATAAGCAGTTTCACATCGTTGTTACATCAAGCATTGATCGCTAATGCAGGAACCCATCCATTGAGGAAGGGGTGTAATTGTTTCATCCCCCAATCACCAAGATAAAGTCATCATCTGCTATAGGGAATGGAGCCCATTGCTTGCACACCAAGCCCCCCTTCTTGGTAGGAATCAGACACTGATGGATTTGGCAGGTGTGTAGCTGTTTTGCTCTAGCGATGCATAGTTCCAGCCATGCAACCTCTTCATTGTAGTGCTCTGCCTGTGGTTTAGGTGGATGACAGTATGCAACATCAACATTGTTTGGTATTGTCTTGATCAACTGGGCTGACTCCAAACCTGGAAGGTGTGCTCACATGTTTGCTCTGATGAATGAGCACACACATTCACAAAAGCTCTCTTCATGCAGGAGCTGCTCTATGTTGTCTGTAGGAGGTGAGTGTTTCAACCACAGTAACATGTGAAGATGAAGCGACCCCTGTCCTTGCGACTCAATGACTCCAAAGTAAGCCCTCATGAGGCTGAAGATTCCCTTTTGTGAGTGCATGCTATATGGAGTCACAGTAACACCAAAGAGGGTTTGTATGATAGTCTTGATCATGAAGTGAAAAAATTTGGCTGCCACATATGGGTTGCCTGCAATGTTCACAGCACGTTTCTCTTTTGATGGGCCAGTACTGGCAAGAAAGTTATCCATATTGATGTGTTCCCTGGCAAAGACCTGTGCAACAGGATTGTGAAGATCACATGGATTGATCATTATCCATAAACTAGGTGAGTTGAACATGATGGATGTCGCCCATATCTGACTTCATAGTTGGTAGCGACTATGATCAGATCCCTGTACCTGACCAGCAGTGGCATAAAGGTGCTGCTGCAGTAATTGGATTGCAGGATCACTTATACACCGGTGTTGTTCTTCCTCCCTGACTGCTTGCTGCATACTAGCCAACAAGATAGTGGATAAAAGATGTGCATCCCTGTCAAAACTCTTCTGCTGCATCTGTAATCTGGCAGATCCTAGTGCCTGCTGATGTTGTGCTATGGCAAAGGCCACAAATGCGAAGGTCACATGTCTCCAGAAGCAGCAATCATGGTACTCCAGAGCCCATCTGACATGCTCTCCAAAATCTATAGGGACTGGTTGTGTGCACTCTATGCCCCCTTCGCCATAGGGATACAAACATGGATACACCTTTTCAAAGAAATTTCACTCACTATCTGCAGGTTGCAGGATATGTGGTTTCTGCTGTGGCCATCCAAAATCTGAGACAGGTTTGCCTCTGTGCTTAACTGCATACTCACCTTCTTGACCCTCATCCCATAGATTGACAAGACCCCAAGTCATCAACTCTTTTGCACTCAGTGTGGAGAGATCAGTATCAATTGGCCCTGAGACTTGAAAAGGAACCACACATGGTGTGGCACCATCATCCATGGACTGTCTTGTAATGTCATTCATGTCCACTATGTGATACCTGCTGAGACCCATTGCAGGGGTATTGAGGAGAACTTGTACCTTCATTGTCATCCATTGGCACATATCCCTCCCCCTCCTCATCCACTATATGCATGTCTTCTGACTGTCATATGACACCACTTATCTCCAATGGCACATCGTCTATTGGCAATGCATCCAGCTGCTGGGAGGATACCTTGATATCACCATAATACTTCAGATTGTTCTCTTTCAACCACAGCAGCGCATCTCTAACAGTGTCACAATGCACACAAAAGGTACTCTGGAGCCAACCTTGTGGCAACTTCCCAGGGCCAATGTAGGTCACTGTAATCAAAGACACCAATGTCATTGATGGCTGTGGCATGAGGGTGCCACTGACCATTGATGCTATACCATCCATATCAAGTTCATATGTTGTAATGTTACCACGCATGGCACTCTGCAAGACAGAGAAATCTCGAACACCTCCACTGCATTTTGGGAACAATTTGAACACGTACACCTGTGGGTACAATAGTGCTATAAGAAGTTGCTCTGGGAATGTCAGCACATCCAAAACCCAGGGGGTTGGCCCAATCCACAACTGATTTGTGAGCGAGAAGTGGGGTGGCTTGTCACCAGGTCATCATAAGTCTTCAGAACATTGCTGGCATATGCTCACAGCAGGCAGCTGTAGGTCTCTGTGAACACCACATGCCTCCAAGAGCATACCTTCAATCAGAAAATGTTCCTTGTGCGATTGGTGGGGTTTAAGGCATTGCATGTTGGGTAGATCTGCAAGCTTGATGACCTTTAGCCCTTCAAGCTTGATGCTCTGTTCCCACACACAGATGGCACAGGTGCCAGTAGCCAATGCCTGATTGGATGTTGCTTGATAGAAATTTGTGTAGCACTGCTTGGCCTCATCCTGCATAGGCAGCTCAAGGTATCAGGTGGCATCATATTGGTCAGTGCCTACACCTGGTGTGACAGCCTCTTCTTCTAAATGTGCACTTTTCGAAGATGTCAATGCTTTTTCAGCCCTCTTTCATTTGTGAGCTCCTGGCCCCCAGTCATTCTCCTCCTTGGCATCTGACCATTGATGGGCTAGTGTGCACAATGACACTATCGATGCTGCAGGGGCATCCTGGAGCACTCACACGATCAGAAGTTCCTTTTTTTGTCACTCATTCCTTGCCAATGGCAATACTCCCTGCATTGGGGCCACTATGTCCTTCATCATTAGCAACATGAGTTGCAATCGTACATCTGTTTCTGCATCCATGATGCTGCAGGTACAGGATGGTGTGTGCTCGCACCTATTTGCAGGTGAGTTACCCCTGAATCTCATACATACTACAATATAGCTCCTGAGTTTAGAAACCTCCTGGGCTGACAGCAACCAGAAATACATCAAGCATGGCCGCATACCCTTGGTATCTGATGGTCTCACAAGTTTTATATTTGTATGTGGCTAACTGCTGGGGTTCGATCGGCTGATGCATTGGGGTGCCCCTCGAGTGACACATGTTATGTGCCCTACACCTTCAACCTCAAACTACAGTGTCACTGTTGCACTTGCCATCTTTGCCAAAGTCTTTCATCTGCTGATAGGTTGTGCCATCCTTGCTCATTCATCTGTGTCTGTGATTGATGACATTGTGTACATTTCAGCATGACCTCACTTGCTGGTGATGATATCAATACCTTGGATTATCAAGTTTGGGGGTTTCTGTTTGGCCCCATGTCAGGCCCCTGCCATTTGAATGTTCAGGTGTCTGGAATTGAGGATATCTTGATCTCTGGTACTCAATCCCTCTTCATGGTTGATGTCAATGTCACGATGACTGATGTGGATGTTGGGGGGAGGGTCTATGTCATATTTTTTGATCCAGCTTGTCATCTAATGGAGTGTCAAAGTGCATCCTATGTTTTCATCAGAGTGTGGCCTGTTCATTTGATGTCATATCCATGACTCTCGGACTTGGACTCAGTCCAGTCCAGACCCCTAGCCCCTGTCTCTGGTCAAGTCCAGTCCTAGTCCAGCCTAGAAAACCCAATCCCGGCCCTAGATAACTCAACTCCGGTCTAAATAACTTAAGTCCGGTGTTTTACCCCTATCTCCGGTCCATTTCGGCCTCCCGGCCTCACGCTGCTCCACCCTGGCCCTCCTAGGTCTATGTCCGGGTCACCCGGACATAACTCTGGTCTGTTTCCCTTTGTTTGTACTATATTTAGTCTAGCCTGTTCATCAGACTTTGCTTACTGTACAATCCTGTGACCAACCCCGGTTATGCCGGTCACCCGGACTTTGGCTATTAGCCTCTGCATAGCCACTGTGGCTATCCTCGTCTTGCTAATCATCTCACTAATAGCTTATTCACAAGTCCGGCTCTATGTTCATTATCCCGGACCGGCCTCATGTATTTAACCCCTGTACATACTTTGTAGCACCCTCAGTCAGAATATCAATTAAGTATTACCCTCAACTCCTGTACTACACCCCAAGACTACTCTATAGCTAAGGCCAAGCCTTAAGCTATCCCCGACCCCTGTCCTGGACCTCTCCCTGGCTTGCATAAGGGTACAGCACATAAGCTGAGACCAAGGGAGGTAGATCCAACCCCGGACCAGCTTCCCCTTGTGCGCACTCCAACACCGGTCGGTTTCCCACGCTACCGGCCTTGTTCCCGCGCTCCCGGTCTTAAGTCCGGTCCTCTGGACTTAGCCCCTAACCTCCGGCCTCAACTCCGGTCCAACCGGACTTGGCCCCTGTCTCTCGGCCTTGACTTTGGCCACTCGGACTTAACCCCTGTCACCCGGTCTTGAAGCCTGGTCACCCGAGGGTAAACCCGTACTTCACATTTGACACCATTGAACATTCGAGCAGAGGATGACTTGCAGAACATATTGCATGTCCTGTTGGTGTAGGTCTTTTGTAGCTCACTGTGGTGTCACCTCACTAATCTCCCTTTTCAGCCTGCCAAACCGCTTCCTGGCTGTTGGAGGAACAACTGCTCTCACAGAGTAGTGTTTGATGTCACATTTTATACAGTAATGACATCCATCCCAATAGACAATGTGTCCTACAGTGGGTTTCCTTTCTGTGGTGCTGGATGTCTTGAGTTCCTACTACGACTTTGTTCTCTTAGTGCGAAATTCACAGTGCTGCCTCACTATGACCTTAAAGCGAGTGTTTATAGTATGTCCATGCATAAATCACATGTCCTTCATGGCTAACCTGGTCCATTGCATAATTTCAGTCCATGCGTGCTGTGTGCCACTGCCACCTTCCACTATTCTCCTGCCACTGCTTTGCTTTCATCCACATCACCTTGTATTCCCCCTCAGAGGCACTCCACAAACCTTGAAGAACTTAAATACTGCCTGCAAGTGCCTTGGATCCTGGAATGTCAATGACAACAGTTTGCTTACGATGCATCCTCTACCACCCCCATCCATGGACTTACATAGCCACGGTCTGACTCACATACCTGCCCCCCCAACAACCAGTGCACATCATAGACCCCCAGCTGCCAGAAGAGGTCTTGCAGTGACTGTGTAACATGAGGTGCTCCCTGCCTTTGCACCCACATCCCTTTTCCATCAGTAAGCAAATGCACTCTCAACTTGCAAGTGTTGTTAGCATCATGGACTCACTTGCATGCAACATAGTGGAAGCCACACAAGGAGTACTTTGCCAGCATTTTTAAATGCCTGACCTTGAAATTTCCATAATACACTACACCTGGATTGACAATGGACAGGCCCCACAAGGTTAGTGCAGGATAGGCACAGAAAATATGGTCCATGCTTATGAAGTTCATCACTGCTGTACTGTGAAACTGAAATATCAGGGAGACCACCACTTCAGTGTTGGAAACTATGATGTCTATATGACGATTCCCCTTGGCCCAGGTGACCATGGATGCGATGGCAGATTGGGAGTAGATGGGAGTAGTCTTGTGCATCCTTAATATCTCATAGCATTGATGCTTCAACAGGATTCTGAGATGGGGGTAACAACATTCTGGGACATAAATATCAAGGTTGGTGGGTGTCCATTCCATTGTGTTCTCAGGCAGGAGGTAATGAAGTGCGGTGGATCCAGAGATGACTGTGTCACACATACACAGAATGTGTGGCAGCATATCAGGGTCTTTGAAGAATGGAGTGGCTATCTTGCACATGCGATAGTGCAGATAACCTCAAACCACATTCACATGCCATCTACTAGTGGCTGCAAATGTAACAATGACACACATGTTGCTATATGCCAAAATGGCCTGCACAAGTTCCAGGACATTAGCAATAATGGATGCCATGTCAATGAGGAGGTGTGTCTCCTGAACTGCATGTCATGTGTCTCTTTTATACTATGGCTATCTGTCAGGGGTTACCTTGTTGGGGTGGGGCACATTGTGCCCTGCAATGCCCATTGGCTGGGCATACACAGGTTCTATTTTGGCCAAAGTGGCCAGACAAGGGATGATCATGCTTGAACCTCAGGACATGAAGGCAAAGGTTGTTAGAGTCCAGTACATAGATTCTTCCATCTAGGTGGAGGAAGCCAGTGTCATCAACTGACCACTGGGAATCTGATGTATCTGAGGACCAGACTTGGGCAACTGGGTCAAAGGGTAGAGCTGAGAGGATATCATTATGAAGTTTCTCCCCATCCATCAGTGCAACAGCATGTAGGGCTGGGTACTCAAGGTAGGTGGCATGCAGGGAGGTGGCTAGTTGTTCCTGCATGAAGACCAGTCTGAGGTTCTGTGGGTTGACCTGGGCATAGTTGCTATCCCCCTCTTTGGGGTAGACATCCCATCATCTAGGTAGGGCATCAGGCTTAGCACCAAGTTTACCAGGTCTGAACTGGATAATCATATTGAATTGTGACAGAAACTCAGACCAGCACACTTGGCACTTGGTCAGTACCTTTGAGGTGGAGAAGTACTCCAGGTTCTTATGATTGGTGACAATGTCAACCAATATAGCAGATCCTTCCAGGTAATGCCACCATGTCTGAAATGCCTCAAAGATTGTGAGTAACTCCTTATCATGGGTGTCATAATTTAACTCCAGGGCTGTCAAGGTATGAGAATAGAATGTGACTGGCCAGATTTGACCATCACCACTGGTGATGGTCAAAATACCAGCAATTGCATAGTCAGATGCATCAGTCTCAGTGGTAATAGGGGCATCCAGGGAAAAATGAGTTAGGACTGGGGCAGAGGTGAAGGCCTGCTTGAGTTTGTTGAAAGACTGGTGGCACTCCTCAGAGAAGTTCCAGGGAGCACCTTTGCATGTCAACTGGGTTAGAGGTACCACTATGTCTGAATAGTTAAAAATGAACTGGTGATAAAAGTTGGCAAAGCCCAGGAAGGACTGAATGTCCTTTACCTTCCAGGGCTCAGGCCAGTCACAGATGGCTTTGACTTTTTCTGAGGACATGGTAAGGCTAGTTGGGGACAAGTGGTAGCCCAGATATTCCACAGAGTCCAAGTGGAACTCACACTTCTCCAGTTTAGCATATAGGCCATGCAACTGGAGCTGGTGAAGAACTTCCCAGACATGCTGCTTGTGTGAAGACTCATCTCTGGAGTAGATCAGGATGTCATTGAGGTAGACAATGATGCAGACATCTAGTATATCTGCAAAGATTGAGTTGACAAACCATTGGAAGGCAGCCAGGGCATTGGTAAGACTGAAAGGCATCACCAACCACTCATATGATCCATAGCATGTTCTGAAGGCTGTTTTCCACTCATCACTGGGTGCAATCCAGATGAGGTGGTATGCATGCCTTAGGTTGATTTTAGTGCATATTTTGGTGTGGCTAGGAGAGTTGAGGAGATCAGATATTAGTGGTAAGGGATACCAGTCCTTCTTGGTGAGTTTGTTAAGGCCCCAGAAGTCAACACATAACCAGAGTGAACCATCCTTCTTCTTTACAACGAGGACCAGTGCAATGTAGGGGGAAGAAGTGGGCCAGTGTCACACACCAAAGGTGTTGTGGACATGGTTACAGCTGACTCTGCCTAACTCATCAATGAGTTGCACACAATGCCCATGCATGAAGATGAAGACTAAAGCCCTCATGTGTAGAAGGACTGCTGGACGTGAGCAGTCATCAGTGCTAAAGAAAAAAGAGGAAGCAAGTTAAGCACACATTAAAGGTTTTTAGCACCCATGTATGGCATTCCAGTTTTCATCATATCTCCACCATTTCCAAAGATATTGACTCCATTCTCACACTTGCTTAAAGTGCTCAGCCATGCCATCCTGCCTTCCAAATTTGGTGAGGATCCTCACACCCTATGCATTTCTACAGCACTCCAACCATCAGATGCTCATTTTGCTAAGTCCATCAGATATGGCCACCTCTGCATTGATCATCTCACTTGTCCCCCCATACCAGTTTCCCATTCACAGAAATGCACTAGTTAATGGGTGATTGGTTTGTTCATGATAGGATGAATTCCAGATTGGACCTCCACATCATTCTCAGCTCTCACAGTACTGATTAGTCCCAGGACACATGGGGCTTTGGTTGGGAATCTGTGCAGGAGATGACTGCCAGCAGGTTTCTGAAGAGACAAATGGTGCCAATAGCATATTCTATTGATTATACTATAGTGTACACCAGCATTTGCTGAGGTTGCCCTGAGAGAATGTCCCTGATGAGCCAGAATGGTGATTTCTTGACTTGTGTTACAGTGAGGAGGTTTAGTGGTGCAAAATCACTGTTTGGCATTGTTTTTTTGTTGACAAATCTTTCAGTAGACCATGTGATACATTATGTAAGCATTGGTGAGCATCTCACCATGTTTTATATGTGTTCCCAAGGACTACATCCCCAGTACATCACAATGTTACATAATTGTCCCAATGAGCTCTCATTTTCATTTGGGTATTCTGTCATTATGTAATATGGCTCATTAGAGAGCCATGACCAGCTGCTTTGATCCATCCACCAACATCTTTGATTCAATAATGATAGTTCACTCACTACACCATGATTAATGACGCACTTGCAAACATTGGGACAATTTTGTGAGCCACTGTATCAGTTCACCAGTCACCCACACAGACCATGGCCTTGGTGCCTCCAGCAACCCAGTCCATTCCTGTCCCAGCTGCCCAGTCCCACTTAAACACATTCCCTGTACTTTGGACTGGCACAACCTTGTCATCCCCAGCAATCCAGTCTGTTTCCATCCCAGCTGCCCATTTCCATGCACCTGCCTTTGGTTTACAGCCAACTCTCATGCAGTTCAGGATACCACAAGTCATCCAGCCATCAGACATCAATATCTCCATCTTGACATCCCTCCCTTCTCATGTCAGACTGCAGAGGACTAGCACCCACCCCTCAGTCCCTCTTCACATCCCAAATGTGCCTGTCTTGTGCATCAATGGGACATGGATGCCAAAATCTGACTCCTGGAGAGACACAGTGCACCACTAGATGGAAGGCAAGCCATGGCTTGGCATTTACATTCCACTCAAGGACTGGCCACACCACCACTGCAATGGGAAGCATGGGCAGCAGTTCAATACAAAGCACCACCAGCAAGGTGTCATTGCGATGGAATTTCTCAATGAGTAAGCCACCTCCTGAGCTCCTCCTGGCAAACTCTGCCTCTGAGTCTCTGATGACATTTCCCCTCAGATTCCAAGGTGACAATGAAGCCTTTCCTTGAGGCTTATGGAAGTGCTGCCAGTCTAGGACACACAAGACTCCTCAAGGTGATCTTGGATGCTCACAAACAGCATCCCAGAGATGGGGAACACCATCATCACCTCACTGATGAAGTCCATGACATTCCTTCAATGGGGCAATCCAGCAATGATCAGCAGTGATGCATGTTGTACCCAGGTCAACATCATTTTGTCTCTTTCATCTCCTTAATACTTAAACTATATTGTTGTTGTGTTTGTTGTCTTCACATGCTGTACATATTACTGTCATACATGTTGTATGGCAATCTCATCATTTGCAACAGCATTTTTTTGGGTCTCTCTCAAAGTCTGCTAGGTACTTCACTGTAAGGGGACATGATCATCATTCCAATCCTCCAAAATCACACCACCATGGTCACACCACCATGGGGAACATTGTCAAGTGCAATCACCAACAATGTGCTGCTTATGAATGGTCTGACCATAGTACATACATGTAGAGATCATATTGTACAGCAAGGGATAAAAGCATTGCAATGTTTGTGAGGGGTGACTTGCTGCTGATGTAGCTCAGGCTATTCAGCACAGATAATCATGATACCTATACCGTTGGAAAGGGGTGACTCTAAGCTTTCCAGAGCACCAAGGTTAAGTCCAAACAAAGCAATACATGCTGAGATACACCCTATTCTTTTTGAAAAGTCCATTGCAATGCTTTTGTCCCTGACTGGTGAAATAGTGAAAAGTGACCTTTTGATGGGATTGAGGGCATGAAGGATGGGAAAATATGATTACATAATAAACCACATGATCTTCCAGATGATTTGTCAGCATGTAAACAATGACAGACATTGGACTTGTACCATTACCCCTCCCTCTTTTACCACAACTCATGAAATCATCTCTCTAGCTCACATGGTCATTTGCTCAAGGAATTCTTATCAAATACTGGTGGCCACCACAGTGCCATCACCATCAGTATAACATGCTCTCAGGACCATCAGTCCCTTAAAAAACCTGCTGTCAGTCATTCCCTGGACTGTTTCCCCCCCATGCCTGATGTGTTCTAGGACTAATCAGTACTTGGAAGGCTGAAAATGTTATGGAGGTCAATCTGGCACTCCAGAACATGATGGACAAACTAGCCCCCTCTCAACCAATGCATTTCTGGCACAGGAACACTGGTATGGAAGTTGGGGTGAGACAAAACCTCCTTGTGCTCTGAGCACCATAAGAGGGTTCACTAGATCTTGCTCTGATCTGAACTGTAGATGACTGGGGAAGGATTATTTGGTCATATGTGACCAAAGGCAATATTCAGGGCCAGATGGAAGCACAGGATTCTGCTCCATGGCAGTTCAGTAGCATATCCTTCTGATGACACCCAAGGGTAAAAAGGATTTTGTCTTGCCCTAACTTCCATACCAGTGTTCCTGTGCCAGAAATGCATTGGTTGAGAGGGGGCTAGTTTGTCCATCATGTTCTGGAGTGCCAGATTGACCTCCATAACATTTTCAGCCTTCCAAGTACTGATTAGCCCTAGAACACATCAGGCATGGGGGGGAAACAGTCCAGGGAATGACTGACAGCAGGTTTTTTAAGGGACTGATGGTCCTGAGAGCATGTTATACTGATGGTGATGGCACTGTGGTGGCCACCAGTATTTGATAAGAATTCCTTGAGCAAATGACCATGTGAGCTAGAGAGATGATTTCATGAGTTGTGGTAAAAGAGGGAGGGGTAATGGTACAAGTCCAATGTCTGTCATTGTTTACATGCTGACAAATCATCTGGAAGATCATGTGGTTTATTATGTAATCATATTTTCCCATCCTTCATGCCCTCAATCCCATCAAAAGGTCACTTTTCACTATTTCACCAGTCAGGGACAAAAGCATTGCAATGGACTTTTCAAAAAGAATAGGGTGTATCTCAGCATGTATTGCTTTGTTTGGACTTAACCTTGGTGCTCTGGAAAGCTTAGAGTCACCCCTTTCCAATGGTATAGGTATCACAATTATCTGTGCCAAATAGCCTGAGCTACATCAGCAGCAAGTCACACCTCACAAACATTGCAATGCTTTTGTCCCTCACTGCAGTACTTATGTACAGCATGTAGAGATCATATGTAACAAAATGGGTGATGTGTGTATACTCAGTACTCAAACCCAGTGCCTATGCATGAGGCACTCAGCTGTAGTGTCCCCACTACCTATGACACAGTGCAATCCTGTGGAAGCTTCCAAGCTGGGGAAATGGAGCCCAATTGGGCTCAATCATGCTATTGCCGATGGGATGCATCCACATACAGCATGCCCAGCCATGCCAACAATGCTGGCAAGGGGGCCAATGGGACCAAGGTGGCTGATGGTGGCTGAGGGGGACCTGATGGTGGTGACATCACAGGGTTTCCAGCCTCAGCAGTCACATGTGTGCACCCACCACAGTTGGCAAGGCTGCTTCACCACCACTGCAAATTTCTTGTGCTAAGTGTGTTTAGTCATATGGGTCTCATTGGAGGTTATCACTCAGGAAGAACTGGCCAGAAGATCTCTATTTGAGGGAGGCTCAGGGAATACACATGGTGTGCTAAAACTTAAACCCCATATTGACCAGCTCATCAGCTGCCACTAAAGTGTTGCAGGAGAACTGATGTGCTACTTCACAGAGGCTGCATCCCATCAGCATATGGTGCAACCCCTGCAGAAGTGTTTCATAGCAATTCTGCAGAGGCAGCTCCATCACCAACAATTAATCACTTCAGATGGACATTTTTTCTGTCATCACATCATGTTCACACCCACTCAGCTTCTTGTGAGGGAACTCACCCTGTCACAGCCAATCAATTGCCACTGATATAGTTTCCACCATTTTGAGGATGTAGAAGAAGTCAAGAGATTACATACATTCTTTCCATGATGATGAACTGAAATTGTGCTGAGTGGTCAGTGACAACCCCACCTTGTTACCCAAGGTACAATCAAAAACTCAGATGCATGCATTTAAATACTGTAGTTCATTGTGCATTACTACCTTGTCATCACTTTCCAAAAACAAATTTCAGAATGGCTTCTGACAACAGGACCAATGATACCTTGACTCACTGCCCCCTGTCCCAACTCTTCCACCTTCTTTGTAGTTGCTTCAGCAACTCCTGGGGACTAACATCAGATCTCTTGCTGCCCCACAGGATGTCTTGAAGGACAACCATGAGCAATGACACATTTTCTTCAACTAGAAGTCAATGGTCATTACCATCAATTAATGTTTACAGGTAGGACATGCAGAGAAAATAAAACATTACTCTTGGATGTTTTGTGTGAAAACATCCCAAATAATATGGTATCTCTTCTTTCAATTTTTTTCAACATGTTTTGTCATGAAGATTTGTGAAATGCTTGCAGTGTAATGTATTACAATCCTTTACATTACAGAGATGTCCCTATGCATGTGAAGTGCATGTAGCCAAAGCAGTGTTCATGATACCACCAGTGACATCATGGGGAAATGTAAGGAAACATTGTCATGACCATGCATTTATCCTAAGTCCTCACTCACTCCACACCCTTCTCCACCAGTTGTTCACTCACTCTGCACCAACTCCACCCACCCTCTGTCACTTGCAAACCTTCTCCACTCTGACTGCTGTCAGACTTGCACTGGTCTACCATCAGACCACATGGGCCATTCTCTGAGGGATCATGTGACCTCCCTTCAGACTTGCCCTTGACAGCACACAGTCAGGTACTCTGCAGTGTGCACACTGCATGGTCCAGCACCTGGACTGTTTCCTTTTTGGTTTTTTCTATGTTACCTGTCATATGTTTTCTGCCTTCCCTTCATTCATTGTCTAGGAAGTTTTTACTTGAAAATTTACCAGTCCCTGTATGTCAGTTCCAATTCCAATTACTGTACCTCCATAGTGGTATAAAAGCATGTATCATACTCCACTGTTCTTCAGTACAAATATCAACTTAGTTCCTACTCATTCTCTCTCTGTCTTCTGTCTGTCAGAGTTACCTCTGACTGTCCATCTGTTCTCTACCTCTGAAATACAAGGGCTGCAATCATGCAAGGGGGCAGCACACAAGCTAAACCCAATGCCCTCACTCCACTCCACCTCTGTCTCAGTGGACTTCATCCCTGCCAACACTCTGCCAGTTGGAGTTCTGTTCTTCTGTGTCAGACTTGCTTCTGTACCTCTCCCCAGACCTTGTCTAGCATCAGAGTTGGTCAGAGTAGGCCCAGACTTGACACACAGCATATACATAAGTAAAAGAAAGGTCCAGAAGCATGTAGAACCTTGTGTCAAGATTAGATGAGATAACTATGATAAGATAAGACAAGATGACAGGGGATGACAGACTCAGGAAGCTGATGATGCCCAAGTCAGATCATGGAGAATCACAGGTGCAATATCCACAAATCTTGTGCACTCAGCCCTCTTCATTGGCATCATCATGTGGGATCAGGACTAGTGCAAGTAGTGATTTCCAGCAACTGGCTACAGCAAGACTGTTGAGCTTTTCCAACACTGCCATCTCTATGGCTACATCAAACATTGAGAACAATGACCATACCACAAATTCAATGTGCTGATCTACCAGAATCAAGAGGAAATGGTACAAGAAATGAAAAAAGAGCTGTATATGATGAGGTGCTGGAGTGGTGTAAGCACATCACCTGGGTAAGGGTCATGACCAGGGAGATGACACAGGGCTCAAGATCTTTTGACAGTATGCAACAGCTTTCTGGGAAAAATGATTGCAGGTAGTGGGCACTGTGAGTTTGTAGATGCCAAAGAGGGGGCAGAGAGGTGGGACAGAATATTGGCTGGGGGCATGGTTACTAGATAAGGGATCCCCCTGGTGAATCATTATGCATGTGCCTAGCTGCAATATGTACTTCTCATTAGGTAGCACATCATGAAGTGTGATTGAAAGTGGGATGTGATAACATGTGGTATGTGATATCAGAGGACATCAGTGTAATTAGCAGGGTAAAATGATAATTGGAAATATATGGGGGATGAACTAGTATGTGGCAGTACAGCAGCAGGTATACCCAACATTGAAATACAATAAAACATCTTTCATTCATCAGAATGGAAACATTTGCACCACTCCTTGCCATGGACCATCTGACTCAAGTCCAACTCTGTGCAACAGCCTCTAGGAATGACTGCTACAGTCCACATTGAATAAAATGGACTCCTAAGTTTGAGGGGGATCCAAATTAGTAGTTGTCCCTTTGGGCCTCTGATCCAGCCATCATCATGTAACTCAACTGCTTTGCCCAGCTCAGCCTCCTGTTGCATGAACCCATCAATGAGTGGATCACTGTTATGCAGTGCATGTGAGGGGCCCAATGAAAAGCAAATAGGATATCTCTTGACATCTGCACTTCTCATTAAATGAAATAAGGATAGATAAAAGGTGGAGTCACATACCATCCACAGGAGGGAATGGTTGAAGTGCACTGGAGGGGTGGGATGCAATCAGTGTCAACTTGTCACTCTCCTAGACCCTCAGTGTTATCCAAAGAGCCTGAAATAATCCTCTTCCCATTAGGGGAGAATGCAACTGAAATGACACCAGAAGCATGGCCCTCAAGAGGGATGCCAATCTGTACACCTCCCTTGACATCCCACACCCTCACAGTCTTGTCCCTTGAGCCTGAGACAATCCTCCTCCCATCAGGGGAGAATGCAACTGATTGAACCCCCAAAGTATGGCCATGCAGTAGCTGCTGTCCAACTGGCCACCCTTTCAACCCTCCTACAGCAACTCCAGCCAGACCTGAGAATGTTGGCAAGAGCATTGCTGATAACAATGCATCTGGAGGCATAAATGGCAATGCTGAGATATAAATGTGTGGGGTGCTGTGCAATATCACACTGCCAAAGTTCTGAACCAACTTGATTCCATCTTCTACCAATGCCAATGTATCCTTGAAGCCATCTTGGCCCTTCATTGTGTTAGATGTCATCAAATACTGCACATGAAGTACTCACATGTAGCCATTTTGCAACAGTGGCAAGAGCATCCAAACCCTTTCCAACCACCCCCAGCAAGGTTATTATCTCCAGCCAGAACATAATTTTTTCACTTCCAACAAAAGCCTTCACTTGCAATGCAAGTTCCAAGTCAAATCCTGTCTTCTGTAGATGCTGTGCCCAGAATTGACTGGAGTAGCAGAGATGGTGTGGAATGTTGTTCTTGATTCTATCCAACAGATCTGCAACATCAGCATTGGCAAAGTAGGAGCTTTCCAATCCACAGATGGTGAATTGAATATTATCACAAAGAATCTGCAATGCAGCAAATGCTAGGTCTTTTGTATGTTGTGTGCTGGAGGTATCAATGAAGTAGATACCACTCCGTGAACAATCCATCAGGAAGTCATAGAAGGATGCATGAAGGGGCCACACAGCAGAGATGCCATCCACAATGCCACCCAGCACAAGAGACATGAACTTGAGGATGAGAAAAATGTCATCTTTGCATGTTGCTATTGTAAGCTGCTGGGGGAAATGACTATGGATAGTGTGGAATGAAAAAGTGAGTGGGCAGTGTCACACACCAAAGGTGTTGTGGACATGGTTACAGCTGACTCTGCCTAACTCATTGACAAGTTGCACACAATGCCCATGCCATGCAGATGAAGACTAAAGGCCTCATGCATAGAAAGACTGCTGGATGTTAACAGTCATCCTTTGCACAAGAATGAGTCATCAGTGTGAAAGAGAAAAGAGGAAGCAAGTTAAGCATGCATTAAAGGTTTTTAGTGCCCATGTATGGCATTCCAGTTTTCATCATATCTCCACCATTTCCAAAGATATCGACTCCATTCTCACACTCGCTTGAAGTGCTCAGCCACATGATTCTACCTTCCAAATTTGGAGAGGATCCTCACACCCTACGCATTTCTACAGCACTCCATCCATCAGACACTCATTTCACTAAGTCCATCAATCATGGCCACCTCTTCATCAATCATCTTGCTTGTCTCATTTGCCAGAGACAGTGGCTACATATACCTGCCAGGCATTCCCACCAGCTTCCGTCCTGAAGCCCCCTGGTTCATCCCATTGTTGTCAGCCCTGTCTCATCCCATGCAGCTTGGTCAGCATGTTCTCCATGTCAGTATGACTTCCAGAAGGACATTCTTTGGTCACCTCAGGTCTGTCACTCAGTTAGAAAGGTCTTATGTGGTCATTTCAGTCTCCCCAGTTGATGAAGCATATGGATTGTTCCTCCCTGCTCCCTGCACCATCTTTGTTCCGGTCTCGTCCATCATTCTTCCCACATTGTGACAGCTGCAGCATAATCTACTGTTCTCCAGCCTCCCAGATCGCATTCATGACAAGTATGATGTGCATCTTGCCTTCTTACTGCAAGATCCAGCAGAAGACATTCCCCCTTCTCCTCCTCCTCCATCAGAGCCCCATCCATGAAGTTTTTGTTAACTTTGCTGAGAGGATGGAAGGGTGGGAGACATGATCACTTATGCTCCCATTGCCCCACAGACCCCCAATGTCTTAGCCCTCTTTGACACCTGACTCATGCCCTTCAATTCTGGAATTAATACTTCCTTGTCTGGAAACACTGTCCATCTGTCATGCCATCTTTGGATCTAGAGATGTCTCTGCTGAGATCTGACTTGCATCACCACCCCCTAATGTGATATCAGTGCACTTACTCAGTTTCTGACTCCATTTGACTCACTCTGTGATATTTTGACTATCCTTGACTCATTCATTGCCAATACTTACCAATCTTCTTTGCTTGCTTACTTTTCATTTCTCACTTACTCATCATGATTACTCAGTCCTTACTCATTACTTACCAAGTGTTTGTGCCTTGTTTGTCACAAGCTGTGCTCCCCCCACAGTATATAAACCCCCATGTACTTAGCTACCCACAAGCAATCAGAAGCAATCCAGAAGTCACTCAGCAGTCAGTTCAGCTCTCTCAGGCACAACTCATTGTTGACAGTTGAGGCTCATTCAGAAGAGTCTATCTGTCTTCATCATATCATTGGTAGTTGAGGCTCCATGAAGGGGTCTATCTGCCTTCATCAGTATCATCAGTGCTTAGTCAGCAACTTTTGCTTAGTCATTCATCTTCTCCTGCATAACTCATCATTGACTTGCACTAGGAGCACATCCTATTGAAGCTCATCACTCTATTCAGCATCCCCCATCCAGTCATCACTCACTCATCTACTCCTGCATAACTCATTGATGACTTGTGCCAGGAGCCCTCTACTTGAAACCCCCCCCACACATTCAGGTTTTTCTGCACTCCAGGTTCCATGGAGGCACACCACCACTCACACTTTATTTGTCTTTGGTGTTGGATTTGTTTGGTTTATACCAGCTTTCTACACTTTGACTCACAGTGGAGGTGTGGAGCACCTCCCAGCCATGATGAGATAGGGACCTGTAAGACAAGTGTTAGCTGCAGGGTGGGTGGGGCACCTCACAATGTGTGGTGCACATCCCTTTAGGCCTCTGTCTCAGCACAGCAGCTTTGCAAGTCAAGCGAGGTGGAGATTCTGTGGGTCCTTTGGATCCATGGAATCCTGTGGTGCAGTGGGCAGGCAAAAAATGAGCAAAGTGGGGCCCACACTGTGGGCCAGATGCTGATGATGGTGGAGGGAAGGAAAGACAGAGCATGTCACAGCACAGCCACTCATGCAAAGACAAAATTCTATTACTAGTCATGCCTCCTACATACTAGAATCACTATCTTTGTGTGTCGCTATTGTAAGCTGCTGGGGGAAATGACTATGGATAGTGTGGAATGAAAAAGCGAGTGGGTGGAGGCATGGAGCGCCTCCCAGCTGTGATGAGATAGGGACCTGTAAGACAAGCATTAGCTGCATACCCCAGACATTAGGAGGGGCTTGCCCAATGCAACAAGCTGATGCTCGGCTCCCTGGATGTTAGGAGGGCAGTGGTACCAACTCACAGGTTGTGGGGTTTCAGTGTACGGGGGGCATGGTGATGCAGACCAACTCAGCAGCTGTCTCTGAGGGCATAGCTTGGATGTAGGGGGTGAGTATCTGATTGTGCTTCTGGAGGTAAAGTTGGAAGGTGTCACTCGCCCATCTTCCTTTGACCTTCATCACTTCGAAGGGGACTCCCCATAGTAAGTATTCCAGGGTTGCTCCTATCCTAAGTCCATGGCCATGTATGTGCTCATGTCCTGCTGCTTTGGTGAGTTTCTTCAGGTGCAAGATAAAAGCCCACTGTGTCAGGGGGCGGTGGCCTCTGTCCTTTTTGTAGGCGAAGAGAGGGCCATCCACAGGTGGGTTGTTGATTCTCAGGTGCTGGAGGTAAGCATCATGTGGGTCTGACAAGCCTGACTGTTTCGCCCAATTTACTTCCTCTCCATTGGGGTTCGACTTCATGCTCAGCAGGGAAAACACTGTGGTTTTCAGACCATTGTGATCTGTCTCTTCTCGAACCCTGGAGGGGGTGATATGCAGTGTGAGGTCGAAGGTGTCAAGACGCTTGAGCATGAACTCCCCTACTCTGGCTGCTGCATAGAAAGTGGTCATTAGGCACATGAACACTGCTGTATCTAGGGGGTCATCTTTCAGCAGGAGGTTGTGGATGTCACAAATCATTTGTGCTGTGATGGGCCTGCATAGCTTTTGCTTGGACGAGGGGGGGGCAAACTTCGAGGCCCCTTTGAGCATAGTCGCTATCTGGTCTTCATGCAGTATCCACAGTAGGCCATTGAGGGTGTGCCATGTGCACACACTGTATATGTAGCCTTGTATGGTTTTTCCTGAGTACGACCTGGCCAGCAAGGAGATGAAAGTCAATATTAAATTAGTGTCTGCTGGCACTTGCTCCTCCTCCATGATGTTTCTGCTATCACAGAAGATGTGGTATACGAGCAGACCTGCCCCATAAGATGCCCTGGTGCTCTCATTCCAGCCTCTGAGGGTACCCTCTCGCACCCTGTCTCTGAAGTCAGGTGGCATGTTCAATGATCGCACTATGCTGGGATGTGGTTGCCATTGCTCTAGTCTGTCTTTGGCTGGGCATGCTGGGCAAAGCTCTGATGGTTTCAGTGTTAAGTTTTTCGGGTATGGGAGTATGGTGGTGGGTTTTGGGTGGGTGCTTGGTTGTTGGGTGAGTGTCATGATCGGGATGATGCTGAAGTCAATGTTGGACTGGGAAATCCCTGGTGCACGGGTCGTCAAAATTGAAAATGAGGTGTGCGATGGGGGCTGGGATCTGGATGGGGGGCAGTACAAGTTCAGTGGGGGGATAGATGCCCCTGTACGGGCCATCTGCTGGGTTGGATTTGCTTGGTACATAGTCTGCGAAGACTCTGTGTGGGGGAGAGGCAAGGAGAGTGTGGATCCTTTGGAAGGTTTCATTCGTAGGCTTGTTGTTACTCCTACCTTTCCTCCAGGCCTTGATGACTCCGTTGTTGTCTCTGAATACCTGTAGAGGTTCAGGGGAGGGACTGATGAGGAGAAGGTGGCATATGAGGAGTTTGAATGCGATGCTCTCAGCCCAGCTGATGTCTCTCTCATCTCTCTTCCAGTTTGGGTGTAGCTTCCAAGCCCTCCATCTCTCTCCAATGGTGATCGCCAGACTGACACTGGAGCTGGCATCTGAAAAGGCTTGTAGGTCAATGGCAGTGTGGTGGATGGGGATGGGGATGGGGGGCAATGTTTGTAAGGCTGTTCACCACCAGAGTAGTTCTTGCTGTAGTCTGCATGGTTGCATGCAGGGCATGAAAGGTTTGTCTCCAAAAAAGGTTAGCATGGTTTGTAGTGATGTTAGATAAGCATTCCCTCCTGGGATCACTAGCACTGTGTGTGAGAGTCGGCCATGAAGCTTCTGTACTTCTTCTAGGTTGTGTGTTTTCTTACAAGACCACTCCTCTAAGGATGCCATGTGTTTATCCTTTTTGTTGTCTGTGAGCCCTACCGTTTTGTCCTCTAGATTCCAGACAAAGCCCATGAAAACTGGGGAGTGAGAGAAAGGCATATCCTTAGATAACTCCCAAGGGATACCAAGTTGGTCAGCAATGTTGTCGATGTCTTTGAATGAGTATGCATGTGCATTTCTGGATGATGGGTTGTCATCAGTCTCCTCAAATGGCTGTAGTGGGGAGCTGCAGTCCTCCACAAGCTCCTTGCAACTTCTGTCGGCTAGTTGTGAGCCCATGTACCAGAGTCATCCACCATCTACTCTCACACCTCCATTTTGAGTGACTAGTGTGGCTGTTTGTTTCCTGCTCATGTTGTATTCACTTATTCTAGATTTGGGTAGCCTTATGAATAGGTGATCATCGACCCATGCAATGACCAGGCCAATCCTGGCAGCTCTCATGATATCTAAGCCTGCATCTCTGACTCCGCCATAGATGCTTGCTGAGGGTCCATAACTGAAACACAGTGCCATGTCTACTGTGAAAGATGGCAGGTAGCTTTCAAGGCAGACTACTAATCCTGGCCACTGTGAAGGGTGTATGGGTATCGTTCTGTAGGCTTTGGCTATGTCTCTAGTTGCTCCTTGGCAGCCTGGGGGAAGTGATGCAATTAAAGTGCATGTTGTAAGGAAAGTTCCCCATGTGCAGGGGAACAGAGAGGAGTCAACCTGTGAATTGACTGAGGTGGCAGCCCCATGTTTAGTTACAATGGGGTAAGATAGATTCTGTATTAGATGAAACTTCCCCAGCTTTCTGGGTTTCAGTATGATACTCAAGGGGGAGGACTGGAAAGGACCTATGTACTGTTTGAGTAGCTGGGGGGGGAAAGGTCCCAGGTAGCATCCCTTGGTGAACTCCTTGTCAATTATCTCTCAGAATGCAGGGTGGTATTGGTCTATGGACAGATTGTTGGGGGGGGTGAATGTGCAGGGTATGTTTGGTACACAGACATGAAATCTGTAGACTAATTGGTGTACTAGCGATGGGTATTTTGAGGAAAGGTTGTAGCAGGTTAGTAAATTTTTCCAGGCTTGGGGATGGTATGGGGTATGAGTGATTCCATGTTGCTGTTCTTCAAACAGGTTGGTGGTGTGGGCAGTCTTGTGCGCCATGCTTATCATTGCCACACCCTGAGCACTCATGACAGTGTAGTTTGCTGGTGCATCCCTTGGGGCATAGGAAATCCCAGCATAGAATCTGTCTGCTCTTGTTGATGAGGTGTCCCTGTTGATCCCGAGTGCAGTATGCTGCAGTTGTCTTGTCCCAGCACATGGGTTCATTTCAAAAGGACTGGTCCTCATGCCATCCGAGGCACTTAGGGCAGACAATGTGGTTCTTGGTGTGAAAGTCATGACAGGGTCTTCTGTCTCTGCTTGGGGTTCATCTGGGGGATCTGGACTGTCTTTGTGGGGAGTGTGATCTTGGGCATCATGATCATGATCTCTGGTAGCATTGCCTGAGTCTCTGGCCTTGGCTGTACTTGGGGGATGGGGAGCGGGAGAATTTTTGTTTCTGGAAGCGTGTTGGTTGTCTTCCTCTCTCTATGGGGTCAGACTGGGAGTAGCAGTTGCTCTGGAGCTTTTGTAGCAAATGAGTAGTGGTGGCAGAGCATGTGTGTCATGCCACATAGCAGCATGGTGTAGGGGTTGTGTAGCAGTGGCAGTGTCATTGTGAGTGACATGGGGGGGGGGACAATGGCTGTGGGGCAGCAGCAGTGTCATGAGGTTCAGGATTTGGTGAGCCGAGAGGGGAGGGGAGGGATGCAATTGTCAGTATGGGCAGTTTGGGGCAGATACTTGTAGAAAGATCTGTAGGCTACCTCAGTAGTGAACAAACTACTGATGTATTAGATGTACCTGTAGGCTACTACAGGATGTCAGTATAGTAGAATACTTGTAATATAAACAGACTTACCCTCAGTAGTGAACAAACTACTGAGGGAATACTAGTAGAAAATACTACAAGTAGGTGCGCTATTTTAGCTTATGTAAGCAGCCAAAACATCGCACAGTGGTCAAGTACCACAGGGGCACTTTATGTTCCAACAATACTGGCCTGATCCAGTCCCAGCTGGACATCTTTGGTGTCTAGATCATGGCCAATGTCTGCAAGGAGGTCCTCATTTATGATTCTGATGTTGTAGGCCTGGTTGCATGCCACTTTGTCATGCCAGTCCTGCCTGACTTTAGATGCATAGTGTAGGAGGGCACATTCTCCTCGATCACCTCAGTCCCGAAGCCAGTGGTTGTCAATTTTATGGAAAAAGCAGTTGAATGCATCAACCAGTTGATGTCCCCATCCAGCATTCTCAATGCACATTAGGAAGTGGTTCTTGGCATACATGTAGTTGGCAAAGGTGAGGTTGTGATCCAGTCTGGCATTTCTGGATGCGGTGAGGGAGTTTGCAGTGCACAGGGTGACATTTCCCTCACCAGCCTGGGTGATTGCTAGGGTGTTGTTTTCTTTGAGGCATCTGACCATTCACACTGCCTCTTGCAGCCCTTCCCTGGTGAAATACCACATGTGGACAAACTTGAATGCCTCTATCTTTTTGATGGCATACTCTGCCGGTTGTGTCAGGAGGTTGGTGGATATGACAGTGTCAGGGTCAAAAGTGGGTGGGGTTGGGTCAGTTGTTCATTGGGGGGGTCTCTCGTTCCTGGCTGCTGGGGGCTGGACTGGGGGAAGGGGGGGATCTATGGGTGGGGGTGTGGGCCCATCTTCCTGCTGTGGCTGTCCATCCTGCTGGGCCTGGTCCTGGGCATTATCCTGCTCCCAGTGTTGCTCTAGCACTGCAATGGCTTCTTCTCTGGTCATATTTCCACTGGCCATCACAAGGTTTACTATGCCTTGGAGGGCTGGGAGGGCGAAATTCAGCTGGTTTGGTCTCTGGGGTTGGTTTCTGTCCATGTTCATGGCTCCAGGTGCAACTGGTCTGGGTGCACAGAGTGGTGCTTCCAATCAACAGAGGGGGGTGAGGACAAGGTTGATAGTGAGTTGAAAAGGAGTGGCTTCAGTTGGTGAAAAATGAGCAAAGTGGGGCCCACACTGTGGGCTGGATGCTGACAACAGTGGAGGGAAGGAAAGACAGAGCATGTCACAGCACAGCCACTCGCGCAAAGACAAAATTCTATTACTAGTCGTGCCTCCTACGTACTAGAATCACTATATTGGTCCTCCTTGTTTGGGAATTTTTCACGCATCGAATTTAAGGCTGCCATAGGAAGAGGTTCAAGCGTCATCACGACTTGCCGCATCACAGAGTGATACCATTCCAAGCCTTTCCCAGAATCAGGTATGCCCCCCTTCAGGATTTCAAAGTAAGTCAAGTCCAGAAGTGTTCTTCCTCCTTTTGACTCGAGAGCCATCAGATCGTCGTAGCGTTCTTTCGAAGTTTCCCCAGCTTTACCTGGCCTGATGAACTCGCAAGCCAGACGAGCCCACTCGAATAGACCATCGAATTTTTTGACGACATTCTGGACTTCTGTTGCTCCAATGCTGGGAAAATAGTCAAGTTCCTTGGAAACATATAGCCGGATGTCACATTCCATCAACTCCCGACGGACGTCATCCAATGAGGTTGCCTTCACGTGTAAAACATGCCTCATGACACGTTCGATGTCCAGTAATGGTCTGGACGTCAAAAGGATCTGGAAATTAGCTGGCAGATGCGCAGCTTCTGATGATTTCAGAAGGCTCAAGATTTCCCTCCTCGATGTCTCCGGCCCACTTTCATCCAAGGCATCGATTACCACAACCACATTCCCAACTATCTCACCATTAATCTTTGACAGCAGCTCCAAGATGAATCGTTTCCACTGCTGTAGCACATCGCATGTGGTCTTGAGAGAGTGGTTATTTGACACCACATTCGACAATGCTCGTTGAAATGCAGGATCACGATCCGCCAGATCACGGGCGATAGTAGTCAGAATCTTTTCCTCTCGTCGTTCAGCCTGCCTGTCACGAGCGAAGCAGAAACAGGTGCCAGTCACTTTCACATCCTCGATCCACGATGCAATTGTATGGGCAATGGCAGACTTTCCTCTTCCGGGCTGCCCATGGAGCCACAAGATACGAGGGGCATTGACATCACTTGTGGTGATCCAGTCGATGATACCCTTCAAAATTTCTGTCCTGGTACCGTCTAGGCATTTCTTGGTCGTATTCAGGCCCGCACCAGCTGCGTAAGCCATGCCTTCGAGTTCAGGTCTTCAAGCACGTGGGAAATGTTGATCCGGATGTCTTGTGTGGCACGATCTCGATATTGTTGCATCAGGTCACCCAGATTCTTGACGTGGCCATGGGCGACGGTCTGCGGGTGGGAAACAAGGCTGTCCCCGATTCTTACCACTGGCGATGTATTCCATCAGCACACTGAAGCGGACCAGAGGACCATGACCATAGAACCTACAGATGTTCTTCTTTTTGCAATATTCTATGGCGAACAGCGCTGCGGCACTCATCTCTTGTGAAATCCTCCATAATGTCTCGTTCATGCTATCCATATTCTCAATAATATCCTTTTCCATAAGAAATTCGTAGAGATCCTTTACGGTATTGAGGAGGCCGAACACCTCGTTGTCTAGGTCTGCTTGGTTGATGAGCAACTAATGAAGACTACATGAGCGAAGGATCCATGAGAGGGAAGGGGGAAGCACTTGAGAAGCATCGGCGAGAATCCCTAGCGCAAACTGGACATAAGGATGGACCTGTGCACTTATATCAGAGCATGCAGGCGACGGAAAGGTTAAAGCACCTACATTGGATGGAGTGGTAGCAAGGGAATTGAACAATTTGAGGGGCTGGAGAATTGCCTCGATACTTTGAACCCTCATCACCGCAGCATCGGCCTGCCCGACAAGACCAACAGCCGTTTTCAATACTTGGGGGATAGGTTTCATGTCAACCATTGCCTGTTGTGCAACATTGACTTGACTGCCAATTCTGTTGTCGGTTGTCTCTGCAGTGGGAGGCTCTGATCGAGTCTGGTTTGATCGATGGAAGAGGTGTTCCATCCTGGAGAACAGATTCCGAGGGGTATTCGCCGATGGTCCAGCCATCGAGGAGGCGTCGGCAGAGGGATAAGACGCTCCTTGTGACTTTTGGAGCAGAGATCAATATATACCATCGCGTGCAAGGTATAAGGCGCATACCGAGGGAAGGTCAGGTGCGGCCGAGCTGGGTCTTTCGGAGCTAAACAAACGATGTTTCTTCAACTGCTTGTGAGCCACTGAGAAATTCGTATTTTGTGTAAGGTTTGAAGGTTGGATTCGAGGTTGGAGGGTGTAAATCAAGTATGTAGTTTCAGACTCAGGTGTTGAAAGCGCCGACTTGCTGTGGAGATGTTGCAGGTGCCACTGCTGGAGGCCGGCCCACACACGGGCTAGACACGCCATCTTCAATATCGAATGCTTAATGACAAGAATTTCGACTCCTTCATGCTTGCGTTGAAGAGAACGTCGATGGTAAATCTACGAACGCTTTTGCTATGCAGTGGGAGCCATAGTACATCGCAGAATCAAAACATGGCTCGTGGACGAAGGCCCCAGTCATTGATCGAGTTCAGTTCAGCAGTAAGGATTCAGCTTTAGCTCGCGCATTTCACAATACACGAATTCCGCATTTCAACGAGCTTGCCCACTGCTTCAGTTAGGCACAGAGCAAAGCATGGGCCTTCTTGATTTGTTAACTGATTTCGAAAATTTCCACCAACGATGTCAACGACGAGATCATCGCCGCCACGTATTATTCCCTATCGATCCTATACCATTCCACCCATAACGTTGCTCTCCTCGCAGGTCGGTGGGCACGCAGCGCTGCAACAACAGAGGCAGGTTCGCCACTCCTCAAACTAGCCCTCCATCCCACACAATCGGCATTCTACCAGCTCGTTCGCGATGGCGTATCGCTATACATCAACGCCACGACAGTGGCGAGATAACGAGGATCGTTATAACAGTGTGCTACAGGGCAAACAAGTTGGACGCCGCGGATTCAGCGATGACGTTCAAAGTATTATACACTTTAAATTGCTTCCAGAGGTGAGAACGGGGCAGGGATTTTATGGCAGAAATTATACGTTCAATGTTTACTTATGGTTCGTTTCTAAAGGCAACCGGAGGTAAACCATGCATTAATCCACAGGATGATCATGTTCGCATCTCTTCTCCCTCTCAGCACCTTCACACACGCCTGGCATGCCGCCATCGCACAGGTGTCTTATTTGAACAATGTCTGCTCTCCCCGCGGATTTACTTGGGTGCCGCAAGGATTGGCTATCGAGGGCATTTCTCCTCTGGTCTCCCAGCCCCATGCGTTTTTGCTTGTCGCAGGCTGAACGGCTTTCGCTCCCTGCTACTACCCAATTCGCGGAAATCCGTTGATTGACTTTCCATTCCTGATGCCACTGGGTAAATGAATCCTACCGTGAAGCCGAAGCGGAACCTGCTTATGCTCAATCTTGACCGATGGGGCCTAGCCTGGTACCAAGGTAATATTATTCTCCAGTGTCTTCGCAGAGCAGACAATCTTTTATCGGGATTCAAGTAAGTCCTTTGTCAAAGTTTGCAAGGCTCTGCGAATGAACTGCCAGGTTAGACTGAGTCCAGCCTTTACTTCGTTAACGATGCCTTTTGCGTCAAATCCTAGGTGCCCTCACCAGAGTCCCTACATGTAACACCCAAGTCTGCTCACGTATGCTTTTGGGATGTTGATGACTGAGCTGTGTTCCACGGTGTTGGACTAGGTCCTGGCCCCTTGTCTGCCTCGTGCACCTAACATGTGATTTACGTAAATGCGCCAGCCATACCTATGTAGGCCACGTTCTCTCACATCACCGTTCACTTCAGCTGTTCCCGACCGTTTCCCCACAATCTGACCATGTTGGTGTCGCGAAGGTCCGTTGTCAACTTGTCCTTAATGGATTGGCGTGTTATGCCGTTGCGCGGTACCTTCCAAAACGGAAGGATACTTCATGCCAAGGGGCTTCATTTCTAAAAAATCATTATTACTCCTGTCTCAATGGACCAGTATGTTTCACCGGAGTGATTCGTTCTACCCTTTTGGCTGACATTCCACACGAAGATGAACTTAATCTCAAACCAACAACCTCATGTTATTTAGCCAAGTGCAGACTTCGTTGGAACAGTTGGAGAGCCTCGCGCGCGATGAGCTGGACTCAAGGCAAGCAACAGGATGACGGATCTAAATGTACAAAGTCCTCCCCTGCCTAACTAAGCATCATGTGGTTGTGTCCCCTCCTCTCCCTAGACCGCCACTTCAGGAGAACTGGGTGCGCTTTCTTTGTTGCCTATCAACTGACGGCATTCCACCGTAATAACGAGCATCGTTATCACGGCATGCTATATGGCACAGAAATTGGACACTGCGGATTCGGCAGTGAGGTTCAATGTAACGTGCACCCTAAATTTTTGCCAGAGGCGAGAACAAAGGCAGGGATTTTACGGTGAAAATCGCATGATCGACGTTTACTTACGGTTCATCTCTAAAGGCACCCCAGGATAAACCGCGCAACGATATACAGGAAGATCATGTTCGCGTCTCTTTTCTTTCTTCTCACCTCACAACGGAGACCAATGTATTGGAGTCGTAAAAATCGCAAAGATGGTGTGGGCAGTAGGATCGGGCCGGGCCATCTGCATCGCCAACCTATACCTCCTTACCCGACATTGGTTATTCTTATCCCAGCAGTCACTCTATACATTCGAGCAGATGCTGGTGGTGTCTACCTATTCACTCGCGGGGCAACATGAGAAATTCAATGGATGATCAAAATAGGGGAGAACGGCTTATACAGTTTCTACCGTGACGAGTGCAAGGACTCTGCCTCGCAAACCCACGAGGACGACGAAACTCGGAAGCATGGCTAATTTGCAGTCGAAGTGTCAGGTCCATGATGACGAAGTAGAACATCAAGTCGGCTGTCTGTAGACTTATGCGGGTATCATGGCATAGTCAGCCTTAGCGGAACATGCTGTCCGACGGCAGAACCACCGCGGTGAGCTGGTTAAGTATAGACATGCCCCATAGAAGATGGAAAACGATGGGAATAACTTATTATAAGTTTTACACGATATCACCATGCCAACCCATCGTGCTGCAGCACGTACTTACCACTGGTTGTTTATATGACTGCTTAGGGTACTCGCCGCGACTAGTGGTGGCATTGCACTATGTTCCAATGGCAAACTGCAGCCACAATTGGTGGTAGCTGTGTTCTTTCAGATTACTTCACGACAGATATACCCGAGGGGTGGTGCTTGTATAATATGCCACAAGTCACATTGGTCTCGAGAAGCTATGCATGAGTAACGATGAAAGTTGCTGTGCTGAACTGAACGTCCTAGCAGCATACTACATGAGCCTGTGGATTGAGCAGCTTCCAGTGGCAGATCGACAATGATACACAGGTTCACATACAGGGTACGAATCGTTGGCTCGTTGGCATATGTAACGTACAGTAACCTGCTAGAACAGTTTCCAGCGACGAAGTTACGATAAGACGCCTTGGAGTCTCTGAAGGTGTTCATGTGCTCACCACCTCGGCGCCGGACTGCTGCATGATAGATTGGACAGTGTCCTCCGACACTTGGCCCCATTTCGAGAGTTAACGATGCGTTTGTGCAGGTACTCTCTGGAATCTACACAGTGATAAAATACATGGACGTTCCAGGATGCGCCAAGAGCGCATAAAACACGGCCAAGTACAGCGTCTGGGCCTTTCATATAATGGAATGGACAATTCAACTTCGCAACAGATGCCTGTGTGAAGGATACTCTTCACTTTTTAACCTAGCCAGTTGTAACAGTCACAGCACCACCTGTACCTAGTTGTCACCATGCCCGGACATTCACAAACCCGGGATGCACCCGGTATGTCCTGCCCATTGTCAAAGAGTGTAGCAAGACTATGTGAACATACCATACAGACTCTAAGTCGATGACGTTGCCCATGAAATGGTCCCAGAACCTCGCTGCATCAACCTCGAACATACAAATGTCCTTGGTGTACTTGCGACCTTGGATGTCGATGGAGATCTTGGGAGCCCAATGGACGTGGCCAATGGTTCTGCATGTAATATCACCCCACTGGCTCTTGACTTCGTTGTAGAAGGCTTCGAGTACATGGATATCCTTCTTTAAATCGGCCAACTTATTCCGCTTAGCCTCCACTTCGGCCTTGTCCTCTGCTACCACCTCCTGGTCATCGCTCTCCGGCTTTGCCTCCAACTGCACAATCTCCCTAGCCAAAAGGTTGGTGTCAATTTCACAACCACTGACACAGTCCTTGATCTCGTCGAGGCCACACTCGAAACAACCAAATCTGGCATGGCAGTTGGTAACAGCGAAGACCTTGGCGCTAGGGTTGCCATCGTTGTCCTTGTTCTCATGGAAGAACAGCACAATGCTCCCCTGAGCACTGGCGGCCTCCCTCTCTGCAGCAGCGATGGGCATGCCAAGCACAGCAGTCAGGAAGCGATGGACATAGTGGGTGGGGTTGATTTTGCCAGTGATGCGCAGAAGGGGTAGACCTGACAGCTTCTCTACAAGTCCCTCGTACCATTCGACTACCATACCCTTGACTCCGCTGTCCTCAAGAGGAGCGAGAATGTCTTGGGAAGCATCGTGCGCATTCTTGGCGGTGGTGGTATTGGGATGAGTCACAATCCGAATGACGACGAGATCGAGAGTATCCTTCCCATCCTCATCATGGGTGAGGAAACGAGCTGTCTGGATGGCTGAGTAACAAATCATTCGAGCTTTCAAGAGGTTGTGGATCTGGGGGAAAATATGGTAGCACTTACTCGAAGCAGACATGTTTGATGTGTTTCTCGCGGGAGAGATGAGACGTCTTATGTGGGAAGTAAATAGGGGAAATAGCGGAAACCACACCAGGCCGAATTCAACGGTTGTCAACTGACTTTCATGTCAGCCACTTAGCACGAAAAATTTGCAGGTGGCGATGCTGTGGGAACTGGCTTAAAAGGAAATGTCGCCCTCAGGCGGGGGGGCAGGGAAGGGGGTCGAGCGTTTGGGTGGGCCCTGCCGGGCATCACACTGTCATGGCTCGGGAGGGTGCCAAGGAACTCCATTCACGTCCTACACACGTTTATCTATTCTCTTAGCTAACGAAAAGTGGGAAATTTGCATCAGGAACTGTCAAGAATGCAACCCGGAGTTACGGTAGTGTCTCGGAGTTTCACCCAGAGGGCTCAGAATTGTTCCCCGACCCTCGGAATTAAATTCCGATGTCAATGCACTTACTAATTACGGTACTATAAATTTTCCGCACCGTTCTTTTCCACCTCAGTGACTACTTCGTACACTGAGGTGAGTGTAGCTAGATTCCACTCGTTTACTTGGTACTGACGTAGTGTAGAAACTCATACCTTCGTTAGGTACTAATAAAGTGACTACTTCGTACACTGAGAAACTCATACCTTCGTTAGGTTATGAGCCCCTCTCTCGCGCTCTAATTCCGAAAGAGTCAATACGCAGCAACAATACCCACTATGGCAAAAGACGATCATTCCTTACAAGTCCCAACCCTAAATGCGGACGGAAGCAACTGGCTATACTACAAGGCTCGGGTTGAATGGGCCATCAGCTCGAAAGGGCTGATCGGACACCTGACTGGCTTGGATGCGAAACCAGAGGACCCTTCAGCAGGGAAAGATGCCTCCTGGAAGCCCACAGCCACGGAGCAAAAACTTGTCAGCGAATACCCAGAAAAACTTCGGCAATGGGCTAAGGACGACGGATACATCAAGCAAGTGATTGCTGTGTCGCTCCCAGAATCTCTATTCCTTTGAGTCCTGAAGGAAGAGACTGCAAAGAGTGTGTGGGGTGTCCTCACCAATCTTTTCCAAAACTGCTCTCGTGTCGTCGCAATTGATCTTCGGAGAAAACTCCAAGAATCCCGCTGTTCGGAAAAAGGCGATGTCCGCGCTCACTTCGACAAGATGCGTGCACTGCGCGAACAACTTGCTGCGCTTGGACAGTCAATCACAGACGATGACTTTGCAGCCATCATCCTCAGTTCACTTCCTGCTTCTTACGACTCCAACCTTGCAGCTATGACGTCTTCGGCCCTAGTCATGCAAAAGGACCTATCTCCGGACTTTATAGTCAAAGTAATTTCCGATGAATATGATAGGCGCCAAACGCAGACGAAAAGAGGCAACTCTGGAAACTCCGGAAATTCCGAAGATGCGGCTTACACAGCGAAGGATGGAAAGAAGTCCACCTGTGAAAATTGCGGAAAGAAAGGTCATACGAAAGACCAATGCTGGGAAGAGGGTGGCGGAAAAGCTGGGCAAGCGCCCAAGTGGTTCCAGAACAAGGGAAAAGGGAAAAAGAAGGAGAAAGGTACCGGAAAAGCGGCCACTGCGGCCAGTGCATCAGCCAGCTCGAGTGCGCAGACCAGCGCTGACTCGGAACCTGATGGAGTTTGGCTAGCACACCTGCAGGACGATGACTGGCTTACAGAAATTGCGGAGGAAGAAATTCCGAACCCCCAGGACATCGTTAACGACGAAGAAGATGCATATACGAACAACTACGACTGTGTTCTCCTTGCAGGCGAAAGCCTAAATTCCGCAGAAGAGACAATCCTGTTCGACTCAGGCGCTTCACGCCATATGTCCTCCTACCGCAGCAAATTCCTCGATTACAAGCCAATCGTACCCAAACCTATCACCGCTGCTGACAACCACACCTTCCATGCCATCGGGAAAGGCGATCTCGCAATCTCACTCCCAAACGGCAATACCCAGACCCATATTCGACTCAAAGACGTGCTCTATGCCCCCAAGATGGGAATTACACTCGTTTCCGTTAGCAAACTTGACATTGCTGGGTATGCGGCATTATTCCGAGACAAGCGTTGTCAAATTTTCGATGCTCGAAAAAGGAAAGTAGCTGAAATTCCGATGCAAAAAGGCCTCTACTGCCTTAAACGAGCTCGTCGTGCCTTCGCAGGCCTGGCCAAGGCCACAGAATCCTTAACCATGGAGGAGATTCACATAAGGCTTGGCCACATCGCTCCCGAAGCCATCCGGCGCATGCTCAAGGACGGCACGATTACCGGAATTAAACTGGACGAAGTGCATCCTACCATGGGCACGTGCAATTCATGTGAATATGCCAAAGCAACTCGGAAGCCCATTGGGAAGGAGCGCGACCCACCCTGCCGTGAACACCTAGGTGACGAGATCCACACAGATCTCTGGGGACCTTCTCCAGTCCAAACCCCTGGCCACAGCCAATACTACGTGTCATTCACGGATGACCACACCCACTACACCAAGCTGTACCTCCAAAAGACGAAAGCTGAGACCTTCACATCGTACAAGGCCTATGAAGCATGGCTGAACACACAGTTCGACACCAAAGTCAAGCGGCTTCGCTCAGATCGTGGGGGAGAATACCTTAGTGCGGAATTTTCGGAATATCTGAAATCCCGAGGCACAGAACGACGCGTAACTGTCCGCGATACCCCTGAACACAACGGAGTTGCAGAACGACTCAACAGAACGCTCGTTGAGCGCGTACGTGCGATGATTCACGCCAGTGGCCTACCCAAGAACCTCTGGGGGGAGGCCATTATGCATGCGACCTGGCTCAAAAACCGCTCGTCAACTCGCCGTCTAGGCACGAAAACTCCCTACGAAATGCTCTACCAAAGACCACCTGATCTCTCAAAAATTCCGGTCTGGGGATGCCGTGTCAAGGTCCATGACACCTCTGGCTCCAAACTAGACATGCGAGCCCGAGACGGACACTGGGTAGGTTTTGACCCTGAGAGCGATGGCCACCGTATCTACTGGCCTGACACACGAGCAATCGGAATTGAAAGAAGTGTCATTTTCGAGCACCGGGATGTGTCTGTACCACATGGTGTGCCGCTCGAGGGGGAGCAGGGGAATTCCGACACCTCAGAAAGAAATTCCGAAGCCTCAAAACGAAATTCCGAAACCTCAGAACGGAACTCCGCAGCTTCACAGGGAAATTCCGAGGCCCCGCAGATGGTCAAGCGACCCACCGAAGCAACTTCGGAAATTCCGAGACTAATTCCGGACCCACTCGGAGACAATTTCGAAACACCTCCACCTCAACCTCGTCGTTCCACTCGCCAGCGCTTCGAATCAGACTATATGAGGCGCCTACGTGCAGGGGAAGGCACTCGTGATGGGCGCATCCCTCTCGACTTCGTAAAAGAACTCCGAGAGAGCGATAGCAACCCAAACAGCCCGAAATCCCGAGAAAACGCTACCTACGTATTCGACGAAGAGCTAGCTGCCGATGAAGATGACACTAACATCGTGTATGCTATGGTGGCAGGGATGGCTGAAGCCGAAGGGCTAGACCCATCAACAGTCCGTGAGGCGAAATCCCGAGCTGACTGGCCAAAGTGGCAAAATGCCATAAATGCGGAATTAAACAGCCTAGAGGAAGCGCATACCTGGGATGTCGTTGAGTGCCCCAAGGGTGCAAATGTCATAGGATGCAAATGGGTCTTCAAGATCAAATGCAACACTGCCGGAGAAATCGAGAAGTACAAGGCCCGCCTAGTCGCTAAGGGATATTCTCAGATCCAGGGCGTTGACTACGACGAAACATATGCCCCCGTCGCAAGACTCGCATCTCTCCGCACCATACTAGCAATTGCTGCACGCAATGACTGGGATATTGATGTATTCGATTTCCACTCGGCATTCCTCAATGGCAAACTTGGAGATGGCGAAGACATTTACATGGAGCTCCCTGAGGGCTACGCTATAGGGCGGAATTTTTCCCGTCCAGTTGGGAAGCTAAACGTAGCATTATACAGCTCGAAACAAGGCACGCTTCGGTGGTACCAGAAGCTATGTGCTACTCTTGCAGATCTTGGGCTCACCAGGGCACACGCAGACTGGGGAGTGTTCTATGGTCGCATAGGATCGGAAATTCTCATCCTCGCCAGCCACGTCGATGACTGCACTGTAACAGGCAGTTCCCCATCGTTAATTCACTCGTTTAAACAGGAGATCAGCACTCGTTTTAAAATCTCCGACCTAGGGCCCATCAGTTGGCTACTTGGGATGAAGGTGACACGGAACAGAGAAGCCCACACCATATCCCTGTCGCAGCAGTCCTACATTGAGGCCATCCTGACGAAATACAACCTCGCTGACTGCAAACCTGCCGCAATTCCGATGGACCCCGGAATAAAACTCTCTCGCGGAGAAATTCCGCAGCCAGCCGAAGAAGCTGCACGCATGAAAAACGTACCCTACCGTGCTGCTGTAGGCTCCCTCATGCACCTTGCTGTTGGAACACGCCCAGATATCGCATTTGCTGTCTCCACAGTCACTCAGTTCAACAACGCACCCAACATGACTCACTGGGAAGCCATGAAACGAATCTACAGGTATATCTCAGGCACAAAAGCGCTCGCTTTAACGTTCGGAAATTCAGAACGAGGCCTCGAGGGCTATACCGATGCAGATGGAGCTTCACAGGAGCATCGACGCGCTATAAGCGGATATGCCTACCTACTAGATGGTGGAGCTATCAGTTGGGCTTCACGGAAACAGGAACTCGTAATGCTCTCCACTGCTGAAGCAGAGTACGTCGCAGTGACTCACGCAGCCAAAGAGGGCCTGTGGCTTCGACGACTCATCGGAGAAGTTTTCCGACTGCTCACACACCCTATCCTGCTGTATTCTGACAGTCAATCCGCCATCGCACTTACCAAAGATGGCAGCTATCACGCTCGCACAAAGCACATCGACATACGATACCATTTCATTCGTTTTGCTGTGGAAAACAATTCCTTTCGTTTAATTTATTGTCCTACTGATGACATGGTCGCCGATACCCTTACCAAGCCTCTACCTAGCATCAAGGCGAAACACTTCGCGTCTGCACTCGGACTTCGTTCCGATTGAGGGGGAGTGTCGAGAATGCAACCCGGAGTTACGGTAGCGTCTCAGAGTTTCGCCCAGAGGGCTCGGAATTGTTCCCCGACCCTCGGAATTAAATTCCGATGTCAATGCGCTTACTAATTACGGTACTATAAATTTTCCGCACCGTTCTTTTCCACCTCAGTGACTACTTCGTACACTGAGGTGAGTATAGCTAGATTCCACTCATTTACTTGGTACTGACGTAGTGTAGAAACTCATACCTTCGTTAGGTACTAATAAAGTGACTACTTCATACACTGAGAAACTCATACCTTTGTTAGGAACAGGTTGTAAAGTGCAAAATCCATTGTAAAGTGTGCTAAGTCACTTAGGGCTTGAACGGTAGTGGAATTTCCACTTCCTTATGCAAAACATATACAAACCAACTCTGTGCAGAGTTCAGCGGACTTCTAAGTTGATAATCATGGACTATCTGTGACTGTGGTGTTTACTGATCAGGTGATGAATCACAGCTACCACGTATGCATAATATGATATGCCACCTCGATGAACCGACCTTTATCACAGGCTAGACCATTCTGTGTCCCCAACCCGCTGCTCACATTGACTTCGCAGTAAGATGGAAGGTAGGGGTTCTGGGTCAAAAGGAAAGGCTCTGTCAATCGGTTCAAGCTCTGAGCCTCAGCCAAAGTTGCAAGCTGTATGGCCCCATACAGATGTCGAGATGCTTCTTGATTTTGTGGAGGAAATCTGACCCAAGGCAGGTGATCATATGGTCTTTCAACTAGGGCACTTCAACAATTTGGTATCTCGGTTACCTGTCCAAGCCAATGGCTACCATAAAACTGCGAAAAGCTGTTATGACAAGTGGGAAAGTGTGCATTTATTGATTTATCCTTGCGTTCGGTATCACTCATCTCATACAAAGCTGAAATGGGATTACTATGCAGCTTTAGCTGTTGCAAGGGGATTGGGGCTCGCATATTCAGCAGCAAGAGGTGCTGATGTCATAACTGAGGCAGGGCAGCTCATGATGGATGATGTCGTTGAGGTATGTCTGAGATTTTTTCCTGGCATGGTGCAAAAATCCTTGACCTTCCCCTAGAATCAGCCAGATACTGCCCAATACCGAAACACGGGCTTCAAATGCTTTGATCATATGCAAGACCTTGCCCTTCCTGACAAGGCGAGGGGCACCAATGCACACCATGCCACCGGTGCCTGACCCCCCACCCAAAGGTCCCAGGCTTCTACTTCCACATCATCCGATTTTCCCAGCTCCATCGCACACCCTGTCATATCGCCTCAGCTCGCATCTATGCAGCTCCCCACACCACCATCATTCCCACAGCCTGCTGTGCAGCATCAGCTACCATTCACACATCCTCATACGCAGTATCAGCTACCACCTGTGCAACCCACTGCACAGTTTACCTTTGTGCAGGATCAATCTGGGTTCCCTAATCAACATCAAATCACACAGACTCCCTGGAGTGTTCAGCCCGCTGTAAACGTTCAAGGTACACCTGTACCACAGGGTATTTCACAGGCCCTGTCCGGTGTGCCACCTGTGTCCCTGCCTGGCCCGACGGTTTCCCCTTCATCCATTCCTACATCACCACCATCCTCTGCAATGACATCAGTAAGCACTTCCATCAATCTGTCATCTAGTTTGTCATCTCACGGCAAGAAGCGCAAAAGCGATGCCACTGCCAGGCTCGACACCACATCCACAGCGGCTTCCCTGGGAAGTTCCAGTGGTTCTCGGAAGCGGCGCTTGCAGATGGCTGGCCTTGAAGATGCGGTGCGGGATCTAATGTCCGGTGTGCAAGACAGTACCTCCAAGACGCTTGCCGCTCTCAACAATCCCAAGGGCTGAAGTCTTGACGAAGCATGTGCATTGATGTTTGAGCTTGAGAAGAACCTTTCAGAGCAGAACCTAGTCCACTTGCAAATGTTGTTTGAAGAGAAATCCTCCTATGTCACGGGTTACAAGAATGCCACTGCTCAGTCGGCAACATACCAAATGTTGTGGGTTAAGATGAGGCTCGAGGCTGCTGGCTATGAGGTTCCAGAATATGCGAATTTGGGGGGGAAATAAGTAGTTTGTTTGTACTTGTGCGTCTATACAGCAATCACCACTGTTTTAAAATTGCCATGCAAGCGTGAAAATTGAGAGCAGATAAGACATGGATGAAATTTGAGGGCAATGTAGTGATACATGGATAATATGCAAAGCTAGCTACTGAACTACTGAATCAACCCCTTCTTGCGAGCTCAGCATGATAATCTTCCCACATTTGTGCTGCAATCGTGTCATGCACGGCATTCATCTGACTATGCGACCCAGCGTTCAACAGAGTATCTTGCAAGCTTCTGACGTCCGTTTCTTCAGATGTTAAAAGTGGCCTGTCGTCTTCATCGAATTCATCAGGGTCTGGCATGTCAATGTCATCAGGATCATGGAGGTGGATGATATTGTGAACACAGCATGCTGCCGCAGGCAAGCAGGACTGGATTGCCATGTCATATTTGGGTGGGAGAACGAGGGTTCGAAAACGTCACTTTATAACTCCGAAGTTATGCTCGATGTCGTTTCAGAGCATGGCATGGTGAAGGTTGAAAAGCTCTTTGCCATCCCTCGGCCTGTAGGGAATGAATGAGAATCAAACGCACATAAAAATTTAGTGGTACTTACCGTAGATTGGCTCACCCCCACTCAGCCAAATGATAGCATTGGCCATGGTATGGTACAAGTAGCTGTGGAGTCGACGGATACCCTGCATCAGCAAGGTAATACCGCCCATCAGGAATAGCAAAGTCCCACAAGTGGGCATTGTGGTAGACCGTGGCATCAGCAGCCGACCCTTCCCAGCCTCCAAGAACGTATGTGATGATACCATTGAATGAACATGCGATGAGACAGTTTTGAGATAAGAAACCCTTGCAGTTGCGCATAAGGTCTCGTTCACTTGCAGATGGCACACATGCGATGTGTGTACCATCGGGGGCACCTATGGCGTCTTTGAAGCATGGATAAAATTTGGGATTGGTGGCAATACGACTGGGGACTGGTGAATTGGCTCTGGGAAGGTGAACGTATGTGGTATAAATGCGACCCTCGGAGAATGCATGGAGCATTCATTTAAAATACCTGGGTAGAGTTTAGCAGAATTTCAATCCAAACGACAGTGCACTCACCGTGATATTGTATCCATCGAGCATTGGAATCACTCACTGATGTGCCGAGCCAATAAGCCTGTCACCATTGTGTACAGGAAAATCGCCAGCTGCTCCTCTAACATGACATTCTTTGAATCTTGGAGATCCCCTTCACGAAGGATAGATATCAGCCTGAGGAAGATATGTTTGTGGACGCCAAGCTCAGTTCTGATCTGCTTGGGGTGCCCATTAAGCAACTCATTTAGCCATCCCTGTCCTGAAAGAGCAGATGTATGGTAAGGTTCTGGGGTAGCACTTCGAAGTGTTGAGACTGCAGCCTGGTATAGACCCAGTGTAGCGGCGACCACTGCATAGTTCCGAATCTGCTGCAAGACTAGCACCCTCCAAGTGATATCAGATGAAGTATCAGAATCTTCATCCTCCTTGTCCAAATTGTTCTTGTCCCTCGCAGCAATAAAGCAATTCTCGACCATAGCGATGGTCTCGATGGCGTAGTGGCATATGAGGTCAATTGCCATGTGACCACAGCCGAGTATCAACTTAGAAGTCCGCTGAACTCCGCACAGAGTTGGTTTGTATATGTTTTGCATAAGGAAGCAGAAATTCCGCTACTGTTCAGGCCCTTAGCACTGGGAAATTTGCAGCCAGATAAGCAAATTTTCCCAGGCAGGAGGGCAGCCCGTGCCAACTTTTTTGCGAGTGTGTGTTCGCACATGAGCCCCAAGTGTAAGTGCTACGCAAAGGTCGTGGTCACGTGACCTCTTCCTGCCCCTGAACACCACTCATCTAGCAAATTTGGGCGGGTCTCTTCGCAAAATAGCCATTTATTTCGTGCATGATTACATGGCCTATATACAGTGTCTTTCAGTAGAATTGATTGAGTACCGACGAACAGGCAAGGGTTGTGCACAGCCCGCAAGTCGCCCGACCCTCACTTTCTCGCACGCGCGCCCTCCGCTTAGTCAGCAGGCTACCCGTGCATTTGCAGTGGCTGTGGGCACAGCCACCTGCAAAATTTTCGGAATGAACTGACTCGTAATTCTCCTTTCTTTTGCTGTGTTGTGTATGATTTGTGGGGCACGTGACTCATGTCAGCCACCCCTGTCCATTGGTACGACCTGCCTCCTCACCCTTCTCCCCACCACCTATAGCCTGCCCCCATCTCCTATATTTTCCTTTTGCCCAAGAAATGCCACCAATCCGACGACATAGCCTTATTCCACGACTTCGACAAGGTGAAGCGCTCGAACCTTCCACACCCTCGCAGGATCTCGAAACATATGAACCAGATGTGGATTGCACGGGAGATATGATGCATGTGTCAGGATCATTTGTCGGTAAGTTTTGACAAATAGTGCAGTAGAGGGGTTGGCTTACTGTGACTGTGGCCCAGTCACAGATCCAGCTAAAAGTCAGCCAGCGTTATACGTTATTACAGAACCACACAATGAAAACATGGGGAAACTTCAGGAGGATTCCAATGCACGTGAGTCGTTACTTATTGTCCTCACCTGGCTTGAATTGACAGGGGCGTTCCAGGGGCACTTCGGTCATTACAGAACCAATTCGACAACTTCAGAATGCAGAATTTTCGAAATATCAATGACTGCAAGAGCAAGGTTGATCGTTTGGATCGAAAGATCAGCAAGCTCAAGAGCAAGGTTGCTCGTTTGGATCGAAAGATCAGTGACCTCAAGCGCAAGGCTGCTCATTTAGATCACAAAAACATCAGGCTCTGGGCAGAGCTTTCTGCTTCTGACCGCAAAATGACAAGCCTGTGGGACGAGGTTCAAGACCTCAAACTGGTAAGTAATCCTTCGCTCGCATGTGCCATGTTTGGTGGTTGACATCTCTCAGGTTACGCCGTCTCTAATGCTGGTGCAGCAGCGCAAGCTGCTAGAATCTGCAAAAAACGAAATCACGAATCTCACCGGCAAGGTTTGGCGTCGAGCGATGTCACAGGCAATCCTACGTGATATTTACGAGGACCTGCAGCGCAAACTCCCGCGCTACCATTTGTCAAAGGATGCGCTCGATTTCCTTGCCAACAGGAATACCATTCAAAAGGAAGGTAATCCGGCAGCTCGCAATGCCACAGTGGGCGACATCCGGATGGCCCTCACAATGGACCCACACTTCTCCGCTGATGACCACACGAGAGAAATACTTAAGAATTTATTTGAATTTGTCTTCGAGCAACCACTGCATCAGCACGTTGCGAATTGATCCAATATTTTTCCTTTGTGTAATTGAACTATTCCATTTGTTTGAGAAATGATGTCATTGGTAGGCTAGTAATTCCGCATTGCTCAGATTGCTGTGTGTTCATCAACCATAGGGTCCTCTACATCACTTATGAAGGGCATGACCAGAGGTGATACCATGGTGAGGCCGTGGAGATCGTTTTCGAGCTTGTCAACTAAACTCTGGAGGTCGCTTCCGAAGTCCCTCTCTGAATTTCCACTGGGAGCGTCCTCTGCGCCAGCGGCCAACCCCTCCAAAACACTCACCATGGTCCCCATGCAGAGCGGAGCACATTTCATGACAAGACCCTCAGCACCATTCCTCAGCTTGCCATTGAGATCCCTCTTCGTGTTGCCGTTGATAGTGCCCTCTACTTCACTTGTCAATCCCATGAGGAGATGATCTTTCTCGATGTTACAGATACCGCGGTGTGGCACACTAAGTCCCCCTTGTAGGTGTTCCCAACTTCGCTGTACAGACAATGATGACAATGAGGGAGCACCCCGAACTCCTAAGCGGCGAGTCACTTAGCGGTGTGTCTCCCTCCATCACCTCGCATGCTACCACTGTCTCTCCATACGATATCTCGAAGTGAGAGAGAGCCACATACTACAACGGAATCTCTTACAACCATCCTGACCTCCTCTACCGCTCGGATCTCATCGAAATCCCCATCCCCACCCCCAAGGGCAGACACTGGCACCCCCAAACAGTGTTGAGCTGCGTATTGAAGGCTTCAATATGCCACTCAACACCGTTTGGGACACTGTTGCTCCCCAAGTCCGCGACCTCTTGAAAGCTCGGACGATTCGTTACTCAGCCATCCAGACAGGTCATTTCCTCACCCATGACAAGGATGGGAAGGATGCTCTTGGTCCCGTCGTCTTTTAGATTGCGACTCATCCCAATACCACCACCGAGAACGCACACAACACTTCCCAAGACATTCTCGCTCTTCTTGAGGACAATGGAGTCAAGGGTGTGGTAGTCGAGTGGTACGAGGGAGTTGTAGAGAAGCTGTCAGGTCTACCCCTTCTGCACGTCACCAGCAAAATAGACCCCACCCACTACGTCTGTTGCTTCCTGACCACCGTGCTTGGCATGCCCATTGCTTCTGCGGAGAGGGAGGCCACCGACACTCATGGCGGCGTTGCGCTGTTCTTCCGTGAGAACGAAGATGACGATGGCGACCCTAGCGCCAAGGTCTTCGCCGTTACCAACTGCCACATTCTCCGCAAGGACACCATCATCACGTACGAGTTCAAGGGCGCTGGCGCACCTCGCCAGCACGTTCGACTTGCTGGTTTTCATCGTTTCCAGCATGGCCTCGACGAAATCAAGGATTGCATCAGTGGCTGTGGATTTAACGCCGACCTTTTGGCTAGGGAGATTGTGCAGTTGGAGGCGAAGCCGGAGAGCGATGACCAGGAGCTGGTGGCAGAGGACAAGGCAGAAGTGGAGGCTAAGCGGAATAAATTGGCCAAACTCAAGAAGGATATCGGCGTACTCGAAGCCTTCTACAACGAAGTCAAGAGCCAGCGGGGTGATATTACATGCCGAACCATCGGCCACGTCCATTGGGCTCCCAAGATCTCCGTCGATGTCCTGGGTTGCAAGTACACCAAGGACATTTGTGCGTTCGAGGTTGATGCAGCAAGGTTCGGGGACCACTTCATGGGCAACGTCGTCGACTTAGGTGCGTTTTGCCTCATCTTTTGCATAATTACTTCCTCTAATAAAAGCAACCTTCAGGAGTCGAGTTTAGTCCCTGGCAAATTACCAACATGTTCTACCCTCAAAGTGGAGGTAGAACGGTGTTCAAGTTCCCCATCAACGGTCTGCTCAGGATCAACGGTTGGGTCCCACGCGAGCTCCTGGCTCATCCCGACTGTTTCGACAACAATGGCGAGCCTTGCCTCATCGTCATGAAGGACGGTAACACCACCGACCTCACGGTTGGACGATTCGCTGGCCTCGAGGCCTACCTTTGCGATGAGCTTGGCGTCGAGTCCATCGAACTCGCCATCTACAACTACGACAGGAACTCCGGCCCGTTCTTCCCCAAGGGCGACTCCGGCTCGCTCATCTTCGGTGGCGAGGGTCATATGGTTGGTATTCCACCCTCTTGGATGGGGAAAGATAGGAGCAACCATGTCACCTATGCCACCCCCGCCTGGTAGGCCATCGAGTGACTCAAACACCAGTGCATATAATAATATAGTTCCGATATAGGAACTTGTGGAATTTACGGTAATTGAAGAAAATATATCATCGCTTCTGATTGTCCTTCAAGACATCCTATAGGGCGGCAACAGATCTGACGCTAGTCCCCGGGAGTTGCTGAGGAGACTACGAAGAAGGTGAAAGAGTCAGGACTGGGAACAGCGAGTCAGGGTATCGTTCGTCGATTACGGTCCTGTTGTTGTCGGAAGCCATTCTGAAATTTGTTTTCGAAAAGTGATGACGAGGTAGTAACGGACGACGAAGTACAGCATTTAAATGCATGCATCCGAGGTTTTGATCATACCTTGGGTCACGAGGCGGGGTTGTCGCTGACCACTCAGTACAATTTCAGTTCATCACCATGGAAAGAACGTTTGTAATATCCCAGCTTCTCCTACATCCTCAAATGGCGGAAACTATAGTAGTGGCGTTTAGTAAGTTTACCGCAGTCAACGGGCAACCACGGCCATGAGCGTGACTGGCGAGCACTCTGCTGAGATGATCTTTTTATATAGGCTTACGCCTCAAAATTGTAACATGGATCGCTGAGGCGCAATGAATGCAGATGGCCTCAGGCTCGAAGGGAAATGGAGGATGCAAGCGCTGAGTAAGAGCTTAAACTTGGATTTCGTGGAAATCAGAAAGTTCTTTGGAAAATCTCTGAGGATATCGAACACGACCTACCTGACCTGAACGGTCGCAGACTTCCACTGACCTGAGGAAAGATGCACAGTAAATCGCCGACGGAAGTGCTCGAGAGAGTGAGGTGGACTTGACTATCATGTGCCAAGATGCTGGCTGTGCCACTGATCGCTAACTACTTTTGAGTCAGAGCGGACCCACTCCATCACGCATTACATAGAATCATCCGCGGAGGCCGTTCACTAGAATAGGGAATCTAGCAGCATGTTGCGTTCAGATTGTCTCACACGAAAATACACGTCGATTTATCACCAGAAGAAGCCACTAATACTCCAAGTGTTTGCCTCCCCCATGCACTTCGCTGTCAGTAAGGCTGCCCGAACGAACAACGAACCATCGAGGAGTTCGGCACCTTCGAGTTCCGTACCTTTGTGGTAGCCTGCTGGCCTGTTGCCATAGAGAGTGCTGAAGTGCGCGAAAGAACGTTGGATCTTGGGCAAGTGGTTGTTGGGGTGGAGGATGAATGATTGAATGATAGGCAAGAAGGGATTGGAATGCTCCTTCTGGAAGACAGAGCCGTCGCTTTCCTCGGACAGTGGAACCGTCATGAATAGGTTGGCAAATGAAGCAACACCTCTGTATGTTGCCAATCGGTGCATTACACTTAGGAATCATCAAACACACCTTCACAGGCTTCATTTATACTCCAGCGCTCTCACAGGCGTTGTGTGGTGACATGCTGCTGACAGTACAGAGGGGCATGGCTCATTAACTCGACTGGCCTAGGCTGCTTCTGGGTCTGGGAGGATTATTGTCACGATGGGTGTCCGCAAACTGGAATTGCTGACCTAACACAGTCTTTGCGGCAGCCGCCGTTGTCCGGAAGCGCGAATGGCAGACACCAGCATCCAACCCATGTGTGCGCTATGAATGCAGCCCAGTTGGATTTCCCCCATTCGTGAAACAGTTGTGCGTTTATTATACGTGATAATCGATTATCGACCATTCTCTGGCGCCATCGAACAGGTACATGCCAATAAGCCCTAGCAAGATTGGTGCGCATCCACCTCTCCCAGTCCCCTGCCATTAGCCTCCTTCCCAGAGGGTGGCATTTCGGTAAAGCATCCGAGACTGCGGTGCGTGCCACCTGGTGAACAATTGACTATCTTGCCATATGATCCTCAACGTGGACAAGGCATTCTAGGGCATTCTCCGAATCTGCGTCCGCCGTCCACCCAGAAGTCACCCTTATCAGGTAGGTCTAATTCGCCGTCCCTGATGTCGCAAAATGCCGCCTGTGACCGAGCGACGACCACGGTGGACGAGGACAATGCAAGTTCACGAACACCACTGGCGACGCTTTGGCTTGTCAAAGCTTCCGCAGGATGATAATAGATAAATACGAGGACATATCTTCCTCCCGCATTGCGAACCTCCACTAGCAGATCTGTGTATATTCACCGTCGCACTCCACTGGAAGGAACCTGCTGCATCTTCTTAATATTTGTTGTATCGATCGAGCGGCGCCGACTTTTTGCCCTTTACATTAATTCCTTGAGGTTGGTAACTGACTTGCACATCCCTTGCTCCTGTTGATGGAGACTCGATCCTCCAACTAGGATTCTTTACCTTATGTTCACCCGAGCTCTACCTGCTATCGGCCCCCCTTGTCGGCGGATTGTATCCCGCTTTCAACTTGTACCGCAACTCAAGTGCGCGAAAATAAGCGGAGAGGCCAAGAGATTTCTGCTCTTCTTGCTCCGCCCTTCCTGGAACCGCGATTCATTCCGTCTTCGACGTAAGGGTTCCGTCACGACACTGACGGAAACTTTCACCTCAAGTTCGTGCGAGACGGATACTCTCGCCAGCGATGGTGGGGAATCATCATCTGATCTAGCCCGCCGTAAGGTGAGAAGACGACTTCGCCTCTATTAACACTTTTTTAATCGCTCCAAACAGACGGTCCGCTTCGACGACGAACCAGCCATCTTCTTTCGGAAATCACGCATAACGACGCCAAAAGGGTCGCCAACCAAGTCACCAGAACGACCGTGTCTTGTGCGCGTAAGTGCAAAGTTTTTTATTACTATCACGTCAAGTAACGTTTTATGCGTAGAGGTTCAGCGAACTATCAACTCCCACGTCTGACGACGCAAGTGACGGTGATTCACAGTCAATCTATGAAGACTGCATGTGCGACTTTGACCGTCAGATTGTCCAACGTCTTCGCCCAAAGGACTCTCGCTCATCCTTTTTCTACGAAACGGAGTCTGGCGCCGTCGAATTTGATGAGCAAGGGTATGGATATTACTGTCTTACCAAGTATCTGGACAAACAAAGGGCAGAGACGATGGGTCCTCAAACGATCACGTTCGAACATCCCGCGTTACTACCATGGCCCAGTCGTAACTTCGCTCCTGAAACACCCCAACCACTAACATGTGTACCACCATCTTCCCTGCAGCTTGTCATTTCCCAACCCCGATCTCGGTTTCAACGCTTGCAGCAGTGCATCGTGGACGAGATCGAAAACGCCGTTGCCATTCTGTGTATTGGGGTCATCGTTTACACGTGTATATTTGTCTTCTTTTTGTATCGTGTCTTCACTGGTGGGCTTCTGCGATCACACTGACGGGACTTTGGAGCGACATCATTGGGTTCACACTATTTCACTCTACTCACTCTTTATTGGGATCTATTTTTGTGGGATTGTAGTAGTAAATGTATCAGTATACCCGAAGTACGCCGGTGTAACCATATCATCAGATAAGGTCAATAGTAAATCGAATTTGCCAATCCGTTGGCGTCACGTGTTGCCACGGGTCATCTCCTGCTGGCTATGATCTCAGTACCCACACACAACTCTCGCGATCCATGGTGGACGGACAACCGTCTCCGACCGATGGCTCATCGCGTGGCCGAGGACGTGGAAGGGGTAAGTCTCGTGGTGGGTTAGGCAAATATCTCCGTGCCAGGGGTCGTGGTCGCGGATACGGGCGCCCAGCGGAATTCTCGAAGCGCCTCGTACTAGAGGGCGAAATGGAAGTAGAGCTGGACCCTGAAGAAGCGGAGGAACAACGTCGCAGGTACGGGAAGAGGCAGCTTGAATCCAATGCAGATCGGTATGTCGAACCCGAACCGGAACTTGGATCAGACGGTAGGGATGGACAATCGTGCTTGGAGTCCAGGGTTTAGCTGATGCATATTTTCTTTGGAAGGGGAGGAGATCAGGGAGCCAGAGGTGGATCTGTCTGCTTTTCTGGAGAAGCAAAAAATATCAGAGGATACAGCGACATCCTCTACCACTCTGCCCGATGACGACGACGTTGACCACGATTTTGATCACATAAGATTGGGAACGCAGACACGTACACGGTCCAAGAAGGGAAATGTTCATACAATTGCATGGGATGACCAGTTAGAGAAATTGCAGCGAGAGAAAGATGCCGCAGATGCTGCCAGAGGTCTGGTCTTCACTCGTAGACTGCGTCTGTTAAATTTACAGGCGATGTCGTTGGCTAGATCTCAAGGAAAGATTCCGGGCGAAGTCCGGTAAGTTGCGAGAGAAGCCCGTATCTTTCGACCCGCGCAAACATGGTAGGTCCGCTACTACTGACATTCTTTGGGGGTTGAAACAAGTTCGTCCTCTACTCCTTGCGCAGACAATACTATTGTTGCCCCACCTCTCCCAACGGAACGAGCACCGAAGGCACCGAAAGAGGAAATGCAGGATTTTTTGGATGAACTACTTGGCTAGCACGATACTAGTCGTTTTCCAACACGACATTCCCCAATATTCCCTTGTCTCTGCGTGGCTCTCTCCTTGGAGGTAGGTGGGATATAACAATTATCAGGAAGCCCTGGGAGCTCTTTGCATCGTCAGCCATATAAATTCTATGCAGACAATTTTCACCTCGTTTGTTGGAATGGGATCGGGGTGCTGGTTTTGCCTTCAGTGCCGCGAAATGAGTACTGCTCGAGGTACGCGTGCAACATCCGTTCCGCGTACAGGCTGTACATGAAAGTGGGAGATGACTAGTAAGCAGCGACGCATCTTCAGAAAGTCAAGGCTCAGAAGAGGTAGACGACGAGCTTGGAAGTCGTGGAACGCTTTGATCAATGACCTCCGTCAGCGCAACTGATCTCCAGAACGCCGCGCAGTTGTTGGTCGCTTTGAGCGAGAGGTACTTCACATTTATCATGGTCACTACACTAACGATACATGGTCATGGAAATGTGATAGAGTATAACTGGTAAGTAGGATTGTACATCAAAGTGATAGCCCTGCAACTCGTTAATGAGTTGTTACCCTCAAGGCTCAGAAGGACGAAGACAAACAATAAAGATGACAGAAATAAGGAATTAATCAATAAATAAACAGCTGAGGAAAGCTGTCCCGGCAGGGAGGCTGGTTGGACGGTCGTCAATATATGGAACATGTATGTGTCAGTGCTATCCAGAAAGCTACGTACCTCATGTGCACTGTGGTGTGGTGCGACTATGCGATGACACAAAAAAAGCCAGTGATTGTGCCATGATTGTACTCCTGGTCAGTTGGTATGGATGAAGTTTCTGTGGATTGCTGCAGCGGAGGTTCTTCGACGAGCAAAAGTGATTCAACGCTGGTAAACGAGTCCATTGGAGCGACCGAGCGAGAAAATAGTGCGCGCAGGCGTGTGATTTAGCTAACACCGTGGACAGAGGAAAACTGGAATGTTATAACACTACGCTAAGCTGGTTAAGCCTTACTTTATAATCTAGACAGACTTCCCAAATGCCATTATTCGCCGGTTCGATACTTCATTGTCTGGGCATAATCAAGCGTTCAACGTTCGCGATGCTATTGTCACATGTTTCCCGCACAATTTGAACTCCGCAGGCACAGTCACGTGGTCCGTCCGATTTTGCTGGACAATGGCGGACGCGAAGTATTGTTCTCATATGTGATCTGAACAATGGCGGTCGACAACGTATAAGAATCCTGAAGTATGAGTATGGCCCACATTTACACCTGCGCACTCATCTTCCGGACTCCGTGAAAATTGTTGCGAGTTTTACAAATGGACGCCTTCATCTCAATCCTTGATATTACCAGCGACGCTGTAGGAGACGACCCAATACATGCTGACGAAGAATACTTTGGATGGGAGCGGGGTGGCTTTGCGCGGAATTTCCACGTCGCCGCGACGCAATCCGCCGACGCCGTCGTCGACGCACCTTTCCCCGTTGATCAGGAAATAAATGCCGGATTCACTGGCATTGGCGGCTTTTGTATCATCTGTTGAATATTTCATTCTCCCGCTAGGTACGTGTGCATATGTCTACCTTCCTTGAATTTGGGGCTAATATGTCGAGATAGTCTTAACATGTCTGTTATAACTATTTATTCAGTCAACTATTATCGCTGTCCGGACAAGCATTCGTTTATCTTTACGGGCTGTGCTCCCTGTTGAGGCCATTGGAGTTTCATAGTTTGTATTCTAGATCACTTCCGTGTACAACGGTCACCCGCCATGTATGCATGCCGACGATTCTACTCATAAAATGTTCACTGAACTGGCAATAGGAATTATTTTGGGTTTACGTCGTTGCGCAGTAAAATAGGATACGAATACAGGGTATGGTTTATACGGAGGATCGTGGTGGTCGGAACGCAGAGGGAATGCCGCCGCGGGGGGGACAGAGCGAGATATTATGCCTGTTCTTCGCGTCGTGACTGTCGAGACACCTGCATAGGTCGATCGGATAGTGCGCGCCTGCGCACACTGGTTAGTGTCGTACCCTTAGCTACAGCGCAATCTAAAGCCTGGGTATCTGAATATGAGGGCCATCGTATCCGTCGAGCCTCTTCAGTCCATTTCATTCCGGTTCCCAGGTACTGGAAGCCTTGTAAGCTCTCATTTTCTCGACTCATTCGAGTTTGCTAGTTCAGCAGTTCCTTGACGGACTGCTCCGGCTATTCCGTTCAACTCAACTGCTCCTTGATTATGCACAAGCCATTCTAACCTATTCTTTTATTTACATAAACACATATACCCGCACCCACTGCTCCCGCTGACGGGCGTTCCTCATGAGTAGGCAACGCCAAAGCTCTGCAAGACCCCCCAGTGCCTTCTTCGGTGCAAACTTGATCAAGGGTCGATCACAGCGCAGCCATCTGATTAGGATTGAGCCACGGGCGAGGATATAGATACATATTAAGTAGTAAACAAGACAGATCTATGCGTGATGGTAAAGGAACGACGTAATGAGTTATCAAAGGGAACGGAATAGAACCCTGCGTTGGCCAAACATGAAACAGACGATAGAATACAAGTGATTCAGACAGCAAGACCAATAGGATGCGTGGTTTTAGAAGGAATGCCTGGAAAGGAGGCCTCCGATGGCGTGAAATCTAGGCAGACACTTTCCGTTTCGTCACTCAACTTCGCAATCGAGTCTGGGAAGCTCAGACGATCCTTCTCCTTAGCGATGTAAACAGGTAATGAATGATCGGAGGCCACCATAACCGGCCGTGCAGTTGCTTGTGATCTGTAGGATACTTGAGATACGCCAAAATCTGCTTGGAAAGTCCAAAGCTCATACCTAGAAGGCGCCAATGCACCAGGGTGGAATCCAAGAAACTTCACAACAGCTCCAAACGCAGCTCGATAATTCTTGCGCGCCTCAGCAGCAAATCCAAAGAATGCGAAGAAGATGAAAGCGCATGCGACGACCAACCACCGCGTAAGTTGCACCGCAACCACGAACAGGTAATCTTGGGTCCACAGAACAGAGGGGTATTGACCCACGAGAGAAAAGTCATAGTGGGTGTTCTCCCAGCTAATCCACGGCTCGACTGGGGCCGCAGAAGCATTGACCCAGATCATGAATGACGCCAGAGGAATAGTACAACAGAGCTCAGTAGAGGAAAGTGCCATTAATCTGAAGTAACGGCTGGCGGTGAGGGTGGTATTCGAGGACAAGAAATGGCTAAGCTGAGCACGCCTTTGATAAAAGGCACGCAAAGATAGTCCTGTAGAAATTAGCCTAATCGAAGCCATCGCATGTGAAACAGCCTACCACAGTATACAGCAGAAATGAGACCAACAATAATTGGCCAGATGTCGGTAAGCAAGAATGCCACGATTGTATTATATATGAAAGGGTAGCATCCAACATCCTCATAGATGTCAAATCGATGACCTTGATTGACGTATTCTGTACTCCATTTAGTCCATGCACCCTCCGCATCATGAGGATACTCACGCAACGCGACAAATATCGCGGGGAACAACACGCATATGAGCGTGTCAATGAGCACTGCACGACGTTTCTGGAGGACAAGATGAACATGGGGATAAAAAAACGAATATGCTGATATACCTCAGCACGTGTAACCGTTACTGCTTGCACTTTCGCAATTTTGTACAGTCGACGATTTATGCAAAGAGAAGCCGCGGGTATACCGACCGAGGAACCCAGCATTATGCGGATAGCTGAACGTATTTTAATGAATGGGAGCAAGAAGGAATAAGCCAACTCACATATGTCGCACCAGACCGGAGCCCAGTTTATCACATTCCCGTGCCAGACAATGGAGTTGATAAACTGGTTGAGACAAGCGAGAGCAGTCCATATCATGTAGTAGCATGTTCCAGCATTCCATGCTTGCAAATGCCAAGGAAGTGGTAAAATGGAGGCTAGCAGCCCAAGGAACGCGAAAACTGGGAATGTGGGATAATCCAAGCCAGACATAACAAGTGTCGTCGGTGTGAGAGAGAAGGGAAACACTCCTTGGATAGGTGACGAGGCGCATTTTGATTGTCCTGAAGAACAAAGCAAATACGCTAGACAATGGTAAGCGAAACGTTGACTGCCACGGCCCACAATGGGCATCGGAGAGTGGACCGCCAACAAGCGGAGTTCGAAACCGACTATGATGCTGGACTGCGAACCAAGTACATATAAAACCGAATGGCTGCAAGGTAAAGCCAAGTTTTTCTGCACCGACATCAGCTGCGTTCAACCAGTCTCTGCGCCGACGTCATGGACCTATTCGCAACTTTCACTATCTTTGACACAGCTGATATCCCCGAACATCCACTGCGTGCTGATATTTTGCAATGTTCTCCGCCATACGAAGAGACCCCCCCAGTCGATTCGGACAGTCTAGTTGGCTACTACAGTAGCTTTTGCACTATTGCTTAAGCGCTCGAGGGTGACGATGATATGGCTCTCAGGCGGGTCTTCAGTATGCGTTGGGTGTCCCCAGTTAGCTGACTTTGACTTTCCTACAGATCTAGTGGCGGCTTCCATAAATTTGGAAACTTTCGAATTTCATGCTTAATTACCACCACGTTATTTATTTCTTATTCGCTTATTTGCTCTGTATCCTTAGTATCTTAACTCTGTAGTCACATCCTGAGTTCTGCGGCTCATTTTCTCCTTCAGAGTTGGGTGTTTCAGCGGCAACACGTAGAGCTGCTAGCTGGGCTCTGCCTGCGTGCGTGCCGTTTTTCAAATGTCGTCCTTCGGTCAATCGTCCCCCCATGATGGTATATGTAGTAGTCTTCACTTTCGATAGCCTGCATAGTTGGATATCCCCATTGGCTTTGGCTCGATTTGCCTTCCACCTATCTAGTTGCCGCGCAATGCACTAAGTTGGGTGTGACCTACATGAAATTAATGATCATTTTGAAGGTCCACCTCCCTGCAGAACGCTCGATTTATGGTGAACAATATGCAGGGCACTACTCTGGTGCAAACGCGCTGCCACCCCAACACTAGCAAAATCCGTAAATTCACTTCCACACACTAATTTGTCTTATAGACTCATCCTCATCCCCAAGTCGAAGTAAATCTCACTCTCACAGTTGTCGTCAACGCTGCAACGTTCACATCGATGGCTTGGACTGAGATGAAATAGAGCTCTGCCTGCAACTGCACAACGAATAGACTGTCAGTACCACACCGTATCCGTAACTTCGAAGTTCCTCAGTCAGTAGGACAGGGAACGGTGAAATCACGGTCACGACCGGGCAGTGACAGGTTCAAATCATCTATTCGCTTCCTGATCAAGTTGTGTATCGGGCCCTTCTGAAATTGGACGTCAATAGATGGATCACAAACTCCGCGTCAGCAAATTTGGAATGCAGACTACCCATGCGCTCTTGAGGATTTAAATATTTAACCTCAGATTCAAAGTCATACCAAACTCGACTTGTCACGAGTCACACATGTGACATAAGGTCATGTTTATGTAATGAGGGACAAAGGAGCTACCTCCATCCAACTCCGCCCATTGTTTCTTACCGACAACTTGCGGAACCATAAAGATGCCCGGTAGCCTCTACTCTTACAACTCCTCTCATTCCCCCCCCAGCCGGTGCTCTTCATCTCTGGGAAGTATATCGCCATGAACATTAATCCCACGTACCCGCTATTCCCAGTTTTTGCCTTCCTGGGTTTCATCGCTGTGCTTATTCCTCTGCCGTGGCATCTACAAGCGTGGAACTCTGGTACTTGCATGTACATTACTTGGACAGCATTGGCTTGCTTGTTGCACTTCGTGAATTCCGTCGTTTGGCGCAACAGTGTATTGAATGTCGCGCCGGTATGGTGTGATATATGTATGTCGTTCTACTCTCCTTCTGTCACCGTCCGCTGATTTCTCCTCCACATAGCAACCAAACTGTTCATTGGTGCCAGTGTTGGAATACCAGCTGCTGGGCTGTGCATTAGCCGAAGGCTATACAAAATAGCTGTCATACAGTCCGTCACTGTGACTCGCCAAGATGTAGGTTTCAGTTCAACGCAAAGTATTGGCTCTGAACGACAATCTGCAGAAGCGCCGCGCTGTTATGGTTGATCTTGGTATCACTATCGGGATACCAGTTACGGTTATGGCGTTGCGTAAGCCGGTCCTGCATTACTTGCACGATAGAGTTTTGACATTCCCTGACAGATTATGTTGTACAAGGTATGTGATAGGGTGTGATGCTAAATACTGGTGTTTATCATGTATAGGTCATCGCTTTGATATCCTGGAGGATGTTGGATGCTGGCCGTCGATCTATAACACCCTTCCTGCATATTTTATCGTTTTTATGTGGCCCACGCTCCTGGGTTCCATATCGTTCATGTTTTCAGGTATGTCTGACCTTTCTTTCACCTTTATGCATGTTCATTTGTGTTTATTGATTAGCTTTGACCTTGCGAGCGTTCTATAGGCGCCGATTGGAATTCAATCAGCTAATTACATCGAATACCTCAATGAACGTCGGCCAGTACATTCGTTTGATGGCTTTAGCCTGTACCGAAATGTCGTCCACCATTCCTATAAGCATCGCCACTCTTTGCATCTCAAATGAAGCTGTCCCAATTCAACCATGGATATCTTGGGATAACACTCATTACAACTTTTCGCACGTTGGTCTTTACCCCGCTGTTATCTGGCAAAGTAATCAGGGTTACGTTGCTTCTGTGGAAATGTCTCGGTGGTTATTTCCTGCATGCGGGCTACTATTCTTTGCCCTATTCGGCTTTGCCGCTGAGGCACGTAAACGCTATTGTGCCATCCTCCTGTCGATTGTCAGGTTCTTTGGTTACAAGCCAACTTCTCAGTCCGCCCGACGTCCGGCACCAAGGTAAGCTTCCGTCTTACATCCGGCAACGCAACATTTACGTCTAGTACTAGGTGGAAGTGGAGTCTTCACAAGTCCGTGGATGAGGTTACATCTGATTCGTTACCCGTCTATGTCGCCTCGTTTCCTTCTGACGTTAAGCGAGAATCATCTTTTGGATCCTCTTCGAAGGGCTATTCAAATCGACCGGACTTCGGGAAGACGATCAATTGTTCGCCACTTACGCTACCTCGATATTCCGGAGAGAAAGAGGTCTCACCCACGGCTACCGACTTTTCCGAGTTTGATTGCAACACGAGGCAAAGTGATATCGGAACGAAATGCTCATCTTCACATCCTGGCTCCGTGAGCCTCAGTGATGTCTCTACCTCCCACCATCCGTTCACACTGCCGAGTGTCTTCCCAGTTGGCATTAACGATGCTCGGATGTCGCACTGCCTTGACGCGAGTATTGCTGTCTCTGTCGAAACGCAGTATGCAATTGCACTTTAACGACGCCACGACTAATCCTTGCCTTGCACTAGGCGGTAGTCGGAGGAAGGTGCTACCCGCGACGTCCGATACTGTATTTCTACATGCATTCACTGACATCCCACTCATTGAACTTGTATGGCAAAAGTGCTATATGCCCTTTCGATTTCCTAGCAAACACTTTTACTCTTGTATTTGTTACATGCTGCCGTACTAGACTCTCAATATCACTGTAATTTTATACCCTCTGCATCAACAAAGCTTCGGGGGGTGAAGTGTAGGTCGCTCAGTGTGCGAAGACACCGCATGTTGCTGGGTAACTTGTAAATCACTCACATTCGTAGCGGCACCACAGGCAGTCGCTGACTAATGCTCTACATGCGCGATCAGACTCGGCGAACAAATTTAGTGAGCGAACTCAGTGGGATGTTGTGTATTCTAAAGGCAATGTGAAGACGTGCCAAACTTACAGGAGAAGTGCAATCAATGTATTGTCTTCAGGCTTCATCCTGGGTGATGACATCCGTTTTGAATGACTTGCTTTATTAAACCTTCGACTGCGGTTGAGTCCAATGTACCGTGCTTGGTTGATCTCAGCAGAAGGGAATTGTGCAAGTTCGCCATCTCCAATTCGCTCCCGCTGAACTACAACTGGTGACTGTTCTTCAGACCGCACTGCAGAACTCTACCTCTAAGCGTAGCCTGGAAGGCCTTGAGCGGATGTAGTTAGATGCACCGTGGGGTACAAATATCAAGATGCACTTGTGATGAGCAGACACGATCCTGGACTTAATGGAAATTCCCTAGAGACCCACCACATTCCAGTCTATAACTCCAGCTTCCCCATCTGCCACCGATTGTGAATAAGACGACTGCACTATTCACTGTCCGTCCTCCTGAAAGCTTGCTACCCACTCAGAGAGCTATCAACCGGCCTATCGCAGGATTCAAACATTTACAGTCTACAGGTCAGAGAAAAGGAGTACCGCAAACGTACCACGAACGGTGGCAACATTAATTACTTGCTGCTTCATAAGGACCGTGTAAAACCACCGATCCGTTTGTGCCGTCGAGAAAATGAGGGGAACTCTTCTAACGGAAAAATACGAAACACGTCCTTTTGTCGGGGCTGTTTGCAAGCAGGGACATTGCGCACCTCTAAGATGCGCTATGGACAGCATAACCAGCCATTATTGTGTTTGGCATTATTACATAATGACTTAAGGGCGCAGTTGTAGGTATTGACTATTATTTATACCCGAGCTCTCCTATCACCTATGGACAATGGAGCATCAAGTGATCAAACCGGCGAACAATGGGGCCATTGAGGTTCGTGCGGAATATAAAGTGTAACCTGGTCAGTTAATAGGGTATACCATAACATATCCCAGCTTTCCACTATTCACGGCGTTAGCTGAAGCACTCTCTTGCTCGGTCTTTCCAATGGACTCGTTTACCACTGACTTCGAGTCACTTTTGCTCGCGGAAGAGCCTCCGCTGCCGCCATCCATGGAAACTTCATCCATACCGACTGATCAGGAATACAACAGTGGTCTCACCGGCTTCTTATGCGTCATTGCGTAACTTTCCAATTGATATTGGGCCACAGTGGACAATGAGGTGCGTATCTTTCTGGATAGACTAATATGTGTTCCCTATACTCACATCTATCTATTCAGCACCCCATTGGCTCTCCCTCGGCCATTTATTTATTACTTTTTTTATTTCCATCGCTTTTATCGATGACTTCGTTCGTTCATTCTGAGGGCAATGATAATGAATTGCGGAATTTTCACCTCTGGTGTACAGGCATACTTGCTGGTTACTTTCCATACTTCTGTATCGCTAGTGTGGTTACTGTTATCTGTTACTTAGTTCTTTGTGCTGGATTTCACTGTCGGTGGGATTTCCAGCTCCGACTATGACATTGAAGTAGAGTTCTAACTCCGAATCGCTCGATCATGTTTCCCTGAGGATGATGAAGGGGATTTTTCTGCGGCAAAGATCTCCCTTGTCCCGGGAATTCAAGGGCATCAAAGAAGGGTATACGAACGTCATGGGGCACGTCAGCGACGCAACTCTTCAAAAGGTTACACGCCCTGATTACAAGATTTCTTCCCAGTCCCAGGAAGAATCTAGCCCCGACACTCAGAGCGAGGATGATCCAGAGAGCGATACCGACATAGGAACAGCGGTATCGGAAGAGGCAGAAACTATATCCGCACGCCGTACCTTTTTCTCTCAGCGACCTTCGCCGGATGTGAGGGAGAAAAACGTGGAACATAGGATGAAAGCATGGTACGAATTCGACCTCGCCATTACGGTTGCCCTAGTCTCGCCTGTAGGAAACTGGTTGACTGGCGGTGACCACGTGAAAAACGTGGTACTTCTCCTTCTGCTTGTCTTTTACTTGCACCAAATAATCGAGGGTAAGTGGCGTTGTCACATCTTAAAAACGACCTCGTACCAACGAGCAATGTAGTGCCCTGGAATCTGTATCAATTATCGAGGCCACGGCGTCGATCATACCCTTCGAGCGAAGATGCATCCACCGAAGACCGGTACACCCGCATCGCTTCTTCTGAATTGCGTGCTTTCGAGCTATTTTACCTTGCGTTAACCATCTTGTCACCATGTCTCGGTGCGCTGCTACTGCGCTTCATCTGCGACTCCCTTTCAGCTTCCATATCCTGGTTCAGCATTACACTCTTCGTCCTTGCTACCGGCCTACGACCCTGGAATCATCTTGTGTCACGCCTCCGGCAAAGAGTTACCGATCTGCATGATTTAGTCCACTATCCTCCCTCGGAGATGGAGAAAGCGCAGGAACATTTAAAACTTCTAACTGAAAAGGTCGCATTGCTAGAAACACAACTCCGGGAGTCGCAGGCGCGGGTGGAGGCCGTCTCGAATGAGATTTACGCGAACGTGGAGGAAACTTACGAAGGTATGGAAAGAGGTGTACGGAGACAAGAGAAAAAGTTAGAAGCCGCAAAGAACGCTCATGAAACAAGGCTGTGTAGGCTGGAGAAGGACGTCGAGTCACTACTGGAAAGGAGGGAAATCCGCGCAGATCCTGTGTCACCTACTTTGCTTTCTTCACTGGAGGAACAGCTGAAGATACTCAAACCGTACTGGGCGGCTGGAAACACGCGACCCACGAGTCCGTCGCGGTTGCGATCCTGTCAGAAATCTGGTTTATGTCGTTCTCCGCCTATCTCACTTGAGACCATACCCGAACGTGCCGCCTTTCAGCCTACCATACATGTCGCCCCGTCTCCGTTCCACATTTTGGGCTTGAAGTTATTCTTTGGTATTGGCGACCTCATTACTCTCCCTTTGCGTTACCTGATTGCTTATCTTCTTTCCGGGGAAGTCTACAGCTTCCGTGGCTCTCCTCCGTTTCTGTGATTGTCCTTCGTGAGCAACCTTTTCGCTCTTGTAGTACTTGTTCGTCTTGAGAATTTGTTGTTGGCCTTTATATGTCACACCTTATGACTTCCTCGATGTATCACCAACATGATATCTCAGTTTCTCGGGCTGTATTTCGTTTTCTGCTCATGATACCGCATCATTTATTCTGGAGATATTTTATTTCCGCGTATTGTTGGGTCGTTTTGCATACCAGTATGTCGTCTTTGCATTTTTCTCACCGAGTCATCTTCTGATCGCTGCACCGCCCGCAGGTATAACTTACTTATTTTTGGGCTTACTAGCTTCCATAAATTGCACTGCCAGTGCTTGGGAATTTAGCTGGTTGCTTGAGCATGAGCTTGAAACTTTCACACTACCATTTCCGGTGACTACCTTCATTCTTGCTCCTTTTGGGACTGTTACATCGTGGATGATTGACTACTGACATCCGACCCTTGTGATTTTCGTGGCTGTGAGCGTATCAGTGTTTCGAAGGCAGTTGTGTTGGTATGTTCCTTGTATTTTTGGCTCCACGACTTCGCATGCTCTCGGGTTTATTCCATTTAAAAATGGACTGCGGTTGTCCGAGTCCCTCCCGACTTCTTGGATACCTTCGTTCGTTCTCCGTTCTCCCGACGCTCCTATCATGCCTGTAGTACAGGTTTTATTGTCGGCCTTCTCTTTTCTCCTTTCTGCGCTCGTTCTTACACCTTTGACTTGCTACTTTCGCGCTTCCAATATTGCCGCGATGGCCGTTGGAGGATGGCTGTCGGTCGTCAATGTTATATACGCCGTGGATGCCCTGATCTGGGCCACCGACGCCAACATCAAGGTCCCCCTGTGGTGCGACATATGTACGTCTCTGCTTAGGCTGCAGTCTCGGTGTAAATGCACGTACTGACGTGTTTAAATGTAAGCGTCGAGCTTCATCACAGCTTCGCATTTTGCGCTGCCTGCAGCATACCTTTGTATCTGTATCCATTTAGAGCGTTTGGCGTCCTTCAGTCAAACATCAGCGTTTGTATCAAAACGACAACGTATTTTGTTGGAATGTATCATATGTTTCGCTCTTCCGTTCGTCTATACTGCCATTCGTGCGTAGATCAGGTTTCTCTTACTTTTATATGTGACGACGACAAAGATGGACTCACGTATCGAGATCTAGATCTGCTGGTTCAACCTCGTCGTTTTGACCTGTACGAGGGGTTTGGCTGTCGACCGGCGACTTATCCATCTCTTCCATCTATCTTTGTAGTCTGGGTACCTCCGATATTTCTTGCGATCGGAGCTGTTGGATATGCAGGTAAGTTTGCATTGATTGTCCGCTCTGCTCGTCCACATGCCAGATTCGTAGCGGCCGCTTGGTGGCATTTCCTGGTGCACGGCGTCCAGTTCTCTCGACATAATGGGAAATCGTCAGCATCCTCTCTCACTTGCAACATGTATGTTCGTCTTGTTGGCATGGCCGTTACGCAGGTTTTGCTTTCAATCTCGGCGGACACGTTGGGGATGTGGTACATCCTCTCACCTGGGCTGCTCCCCATATCGCAGATATCCAGAAACTTCGACGAGGTCTTAATCTGGCATTCTGGGGCGATTACGGAAACAGTTAGAACAGTCTTATTAGTGGAATGGATCGGTGTCATGGTCCAGTCCGCGCTGTTCTTTGGACTGTTTGCGTTTCGGAAAGATTTCATCAAAGACGGTGTTGACCGAATGCGAGCCATCCCTGAGACAATCAGGAGATGGGTATTACGGATGCGCGGCCAAGGAAAGATGGGTCACAGATTCTTGATGGGTTCCAGTGTTTGGTGTGTGTCGAGTTCCATGGTTAGCGACGTCTGGATCCTTAAGTATCAACAGCACATCTGCACCCGTATTGCCAGTGACAATCCTCGACTTCACTATGGCTACCACCAAGCCGAGTACCGAGACTCACCTCGGTCACTCCGTCGTTGAGGTTGAGAAGTTGTCATCATCCGAATTGACGCTGCAGAGTCCATCGCGGCCTCCATCATTCGATGTCGGCCAATTAGGTAGTGATGTCGTCGTCGTCGTCGACAGTGCTGAACTGCTTGATCCGACATTGCTTCCTCTCAAATCACCTTCCATTTTCTCAACGATCCCTTCGTCGCATAATTCACTGGACTCCGGTTTCGATCCCCATCAGGTCGTCTTCCCCCATCTGGAAGACTGGCCTAAGCCGCCTGTAACGACATCCGCCGCTCCGAGGTCTCGTAAGGCATTGAGCATGACATGCATGTCAAAAGGAAATGAGGTAAGGAACATTCCAAGGTCCCGCAGCATGTGCCCATCTTCGACTAGATCGAGGAAATATACATACCGGCAGAACAGCTTACAGATTCCCGGAACGAGAACTGCTGATAAGCCGGAAGCGGTTTCAGATGACATGACTGATACTTCAGAGCGACCGCTGGTTTTAGATTAAGTTTGCCTTCCGGGATGGGTTTTCCTTGACTTTACATACATACGTTCATTTCTGTTTTGCGCTCGTTTGCCTATGTAGCCTTAGTGTCGTCGTCGTCGTCGTCTTCAGTGTAGCAGTACATACTACTCTTTCAAAATTGCCATTCGTTTTGCCCCGTACCTAGATGCGAATTTGCCTGACAGTCGCTGACGGATGTCAATTGTCATACACCCACTACCAAATATGGCAATCAGTCTTATTGTCTGCATGTTCACGGCGACGCCTATTGTCTTCAACTCGAGTCCTCTCAGCTTCATAAAGTGGCACCAACAAACCATGAGACGTTCTGTTTCCAACTCTCACCATTCGAACCTGCCAGTGGTTTCTGCGTCGTCATCGCACTCAAGGTTTCCATCGCTGCGGACGACGGGCAACGACGACGATTATGTGCCACCTGACCAATGACCTGCTCGGTGGCAACATTGTATTCGAGTGGAATCGCTAGACATTGGCAGGTTGTGTATTTGCAAAGTTCTCACTCGTCGGTATCTGCTGGTACGGAGTTCCATCCCCTATTGGAACAAGGACCAGTGCTGAACCTCATGATTCCTTGGCTATCCTAGTTCCCCCCAGCCTGTGATATTCAACAGTCGGCTGTTCCGGAACTCAGCTAGGCCTGTGTTGCTTAGGTATCCTTGTCTTTCCGAAGTCCGTTCCCTCCCCCCCACTTAACTGCTTCCGCGGACTGGTCCGTGAAGGCGGCGATTCTAATTGGATAACATTCGTGTGGGAAAAAATATGTTTCTAACGGGTAAGCGCTCTCACTTCCTTCCGCTCAACTCTCCCAGTCAATACTAGTGTCTATTTCCCTCGGGGATACCGATAGTGCCATCTCTTGAATCACACGACTTCGCAGGAACCGAACCATATCGGAAGCCCAAAGCTTGGAAGGTTTATTGACGCCTGTAATCAGTGGCGGCTTTTAGGGCCTTTTCCGTGTACAAGCGAACTACCCGATATGGAAGTCAGCTTGTGCATCGAAAAGGTAAATGTCATACTATCATGGGCAGAGTTGACGCGGCGGGACAGCGTACTAATGGTAAATTCATCCCTTCGTCCCATCACCTTCGTGATAATACAAGGGGATGCCCAAATTCGCTCACAAGGTGGAGCTAGACGCTTTAATAGCTAGATGGTCAGTCGTGTCTGCGAGTGCCTCGTACTTAGCTCTCGACACCCCCCCGCTTGTGGACGCTCTAAACTGTCCTCTCTTGTCCCTCCCTCGAGTCGGATCACTAGTGCTACGACACTTGGTGGTATAGCCTTTCTGCGCGAATCCTCCAACTAGTCTCCCCCCTCCCCTATTTTTTCTGTGCAACTGCGTTGTAAAGAAGAATGGGCGCTCCTAATTGGTTTTTCTCTGCGTGCGCTTTCATCGGATTCGTACTTTGTACCATTCCACTTCCATGGCATCTTGAGGGTGCGTGTTCTCACCGTTTTCTTTTCTTTTCGTTTCTTTTTTTTTTCTTGCTGCGACTCACACGTGTACTTGCTTGTAGCTTGGAATACTGGAACATGTCTGTACATGATATGGGTAGCCTTAGGGTGCCTGATCCAGTTCATCAATTCGGTGGTTTGGAATTCGAGTGTTATCGACAAGGCTCCCGTCTGGTGCGATATCAGTCAGTCCTCTCACTTCCTCCCGTGTCTGGCCGCGGCTCAACGGAAAATTAAATTAGCCTCCAAGTTTATGATCGGATGTGCAGTAGCCCTTCCCGCGGCGTCCCTCTGCATTAATCGACGCCTATACTATATCGTGTCGGTCGACTCGGTGACCAGGACTCGCGCAGAGAAACGGCGCGATGTTTTGGTGGACCTTTCTATTGGTCTCGGTATCCCCATTTTGGAAATGATTCTTCGTGAGTTGTTTGCCTGTGACAAGAGACATCGCAGGAAGGCTGATGATGGCGTGTAGATTACATCGTTCAGGGTCACCGATTCAACATATTCGAGGAAATCGGATGCTATCCGACTACGTATAATACACCTCCGGCATATGCACTCGTCTTTTGCTGGCCCGTCGCTATCGGCGTCGTATCCGCTGTCTACTGCAGTACGTTTTTTTTCTTTTCTTGTAGCCATTGTAGTATGGCGTTCCGTCGCAGGCAACTCACGGACACCATTTATAGTATGTACCATTCGAGAGCTGGCTCTTCGCAGAGCCCAATTCAAGGAACTTTTATCTGCAAACCGGAACATGAGCTCTAGCCGATACTTCCGTCTCATGGGTCTTGCAGGGATCGAAGTTCTCGGCACGATCCCCATCGGTGCCTACACCATCTACCTCAACGTGACAGTCGAACCCATCCAGCCATGGATCAGTTGGGCGAACACGCACTACGACTTTTCTCGCGTAGCTCAATATCCGTCTGTTGTCTGGCAAGCAGAGTCATCGATGGCTGTATCTCTTCAAATGAGTCGATGGTTGTACGTTGCTTGTGCGTTCGTCTTTTTCGGCTTCTTCGGGTTTGCGGATGAGGCGAGGAGGAATTATCGACTTGCGTATACCTCGATCGCGAAGAAGGTCGGGATCTCGACTGGCATGCTATCCAGCGGTACTTGGGGAACTGGGTACGTTTTCATTTCGATTGAATCAGTTTTTAAATGTGACGTTGGCGTCTTACATATTTTTTTGCTTTTTTTTTTTTTTCCACGTCAGATCGAAGCAAGACATGTCGTACAATGGACGTTCGGGGATGCCCGTTTTCATTACTCAACGCACCGATACCAAACGGGATTCTTTGGCTTCCTTCTCTACCAACCTCTCTATCGGCGATTATGGGAACACGATGAGGAGCTCTGACGACAAGAAGCCACCTTATTCTGCGACGACGTCGGGGGGATCGATCTCAAAGGAGTCGCTTCCCCCCACTACTGCTGCTGCTACTGCTCTTGGTACAGCAGACGTTCCTGCGGATTTCAATGATATCACGCTGCCATCGTTTCCTGAGTCAATTCTCGACTTGGATGCGCCGCCTAGACATATTCCCGACGCTCCCTCGTCGCTGCGAACTTCATTGGATGTCTAACTCCGCTCTTCACATATTTCCCCTCTAACTGCTCATGAAACATCATCTAACATCATCCCCCCAAAAAATTTCTTTTGGTTCCATACCGTTGACTAGCTCATGTTTGAACTGTATTGATAGATCACACCCACTCATCACTCCTTACCTACTCCGTCTCCCTCCCCTTTATAGTGGATACCCAATTCTTCCAGGACCCGACAGCGACGACATATCACTATCGCTATGTATATTTTGGGGTTTTTCCCCTCACTTTTTTCTCATCTCGTTTTCTTCGTTTGAATACTTACTACAACTGTAGCCCTATCTAGCTAGGAGATGTCGCGGATAGTGATTGGTGTTAAATGGGACTTATCGACCTTGGATCGAAGAGTTAAATTGTGGCTGCTCGGGTGAATTATGTAATGTAATCGGGTGATTTCTATGTAAGTAGCGCACGTGCAGAATGGAGGAGGATGGAGGACCGCGTGATCCGAGGCAATGACCAGCGGTAAATGCGGAAGATAAGATCGTTCATTTCTGATTAGTTTTGCGATCTTTTCCATTGAGGAGTACATTCCATTCCAATCTTAAAAGGTACACCTGAGGCCAGGAGGTGAACGCTTTGTACTTGGATCTGACCCCTGACAATGGTACCTACCTGTATGCTGATGCATTGCAACGATTCCGCAGTTCGTCGCCAGGAACATCGCGAACGGTAATTGGTGAGAGGAATCCATTCCATACAAAGCAATCCACGGCAAGATACAAACTGATGAAAGACATTACAGGAAATACGGGTACACACCAGAAAAGTTACAAGGCTGATACGATGTCAAACGAGCGTCCGAATACCTATATAGAAGTGTACGTATATAAACTCGAGGCAACGGTGCTGTAGAGAGAGGTCGGTTATGGTAACCCACGATCGAGAGTGAGTTAGCACACGCACCATAGTAACTACTAGGAGCTGCTGAGCCAAGCCTTGAGCTGCTTTACCAGTTTCTTCGCGACGGCTTCCAGTTTCTCGTTTGGAACTCGCGGAACTTCTAGGATGGTCCGTTTCCTCCCGGATGACGTCAACGTCAGCCCCACCTTTCTTGGAGAAAAGGCGACGGAGAGAGCAGAAAACGGGATGGATGTCCGATTCTGCTGTGACCTGCGAGATCCGTTACTCATGCTGTTGAGAGAGGTGTTTGAAGAAGAGCCGATTGCACTCGTGGAGGTGATGTGTACGACGCCTTCGCGCATGCCATAGTGGCGGACGAGGTCCTCGAGACGGCTGCGAGGCTGCATAAGGTCGAATAAATCCTTGAAGAGTTCGTCTCTGCCAAGGTGGAGCTCGGATGCATCCGTGAAGAGATCCTCCTTGGTCTTGATTGCGATGAAGATATCTAACACGCGTGTCTCGCGCTGGACGGTATCGAATGGGGCAGAGGAAGTGGTAGCGCATGACATGGGGAATGGATCTGAGGAGTAAGGAGGGCGAACGAGAGAGGAATAGGCTGGGAGGTACGTGGATCTAAGGATGTGCATACACGCTGTAAATTGACTCGTAATCAATGAGTGGACAATTAGGCGGAATGTGGTCATACCGATGTAGAAAGCATGGTTGACGAGTCTGAGGTGATACGCTAGCCAGTACAGTGTCTTGCGCTGTCTCTCGGAGTTGGGTGTGTGTGGGAATGTCATGTAGATGATCTGGAGGAGTACATTCGGAGGCAGACTGCCGAGGCTCTGTCTGCTCGCCCGGCCCGTCGGGAACGGAGGCGGGCCAGACGAGGGCGACGCGTAGTAGGGCGGGGGTGGGACGGTCTTCTCGTCGATGAGGACCATCGTGGTGCTAACAGCCAAGGGAGCGCAGTTAATCACGTGCGCACTCTCCCTTTCCTCCCTGCACAGCAAGCGACAACCCGACGGAGCCTCGTATCTCTTGTATTGGACTACACCACCCATCATACCACGATTCGCATGAACAGCAAGACCAGAAGAGCGGGCGATTATGAATAAGACCATACATTATTTAGTCGTAGCTCTTAGTGTCATGTCGTTCTGAATAACTTCGCACCGCCACTACAGCTGCGTTGCTTATAGACGTCTCAGATCTCAGACTCGCTGCGGGCACAACATGCTTTCAGAAACCAATCGAGACCCTGGTAAGAACATATGAGGTTGAACAATCCTGCACTGTGTCCGAAGCATTGAAGACGAGATGAAGGATGTGGTAGGCGGTCTCGCTGGGAAATGTGTGGGTGGAACTCTTGTCCGTTCTCACAGGTCCTGACAGCTCAGATATCTAACGAATGGGGTGGTCCAAATCACCATCGAACCTGCTAGCTATCAAAGCGTCAACGAGTAGACCTCCATCTTCCCACCATCGTAACGCCGTTTGCATTGCCTCTTACATCTGGAGCCTTCACATCACGTCCACTTTTGGGACAAATCAATCATCTGAGCGACCTTCCCCAGTCGCAGAAGTATATACCCCGATCATAACCTCCAGCACGAATGCTATGCATCATGTAGCGTCTATCTCGTGGGGCGGGGAGATCGAGTCCTGTACACAGATCATCTTGGACCTGCCGTTTGCTGATGGCACTAGCAAACAGAAACACCGAAAAGGCTAGACTTGTGACGAAACTCTTCACCGACTGGTGCTGTCACTGCTTCCCCGACGGAATCAATCTACCCCCTTCCTGACGATGCTCGAACCCTACAATCTCTCTTTACAGCACTCGAAACATAGGGGAGGGCATCCGCGTTGTTTCTATCTGATCGTCTGCTTATTCCCAAAGTTCGAACATAGCAAGTTCAACTGGCGAGGATGCCGTCAGTGTCTCTATGCATCACGTATTTTTATACCGCTCACTTTTCCTTCCCATTTGCAGGAGAACATGTCTGGTGCATCGAGTACCTCCTCACAAAGTGGCCTTTGAACGACGGCGCACCATCACAGGGCAGGAGGAGAGAGCCGGGTTTTCACATTTGGAACGGCACTGGGTGAGCACAGCAAGTGACGCAACACGTATGTATACCAATCTAAGCAATTGCGGCACGCCTAACGATCTTCCGATCATACCTAGCTGTGTGCAGCCTTGGTGTTCACTCTGTCATGCCCGTTTCTGCATATGCCACACATACGCATGCTTCCAAGTCCTTGAGATGCGCGCGGTGGGCAACCTTAGGAATATGTTTAGAATTCACGTCTGCGTTCAAGAGATATGCACATGGCGCGAGTTTGAAACTGTCATAGAAGCATCTTCAGGGATAGAACTGCGACGTCATACAGAGCAGGTCTGAGCGTAACCTGGGAGACCCGTTTCCCCCTCATTTCATACGCACGAAGCAGGTTGTGAAGACCTGTGGACTCGCTCAATTCGACGGAGTTGGCACGTGGATTGTATAAGCAGTACAATGGGGATGCTGAACAAGGATGCTTCGTGCGAAGGGGGAACGACTGTTCCGCGGCTTTGAATTTCGCCAACAAGAGTTCTGCCACGACGAAATCAGCGACAGATCATGATGACACGAAGTTTTATTGGTTGTCATGGTAGCACCTGTGGGTTCTTGACATTATCTGTGGCGTGCTCAGGGTCAAGGCGTGACTCGTGCGCCCGTACCTAGCCCCCCGCCCTCTATCCCCCCGAGGCGTTCACCAACCGTTGGGCTACTGGTGAGCCCATCCCCATCTCCAATCCGCACAACTTGCTTAACTAGGAGCACAGTCGAGCCCCCTCTCGCTTCTGCAGCCAATCAGCGCTTTTCGCGTCCATCGGTGAAGTTGCTATCGGTCCGTTGTTACGTTACATGCATTGACCTCCCATGTAGTGTTGTTTACGCTGTGTTCTCACTGACACCCAAGATTGCCTCCTTTATACTCTGCCTTTAACTGTGGGTTCGTTCATGCCGTTTTAGTTTGCCTTGCTGATTTGGGTAGCGTTCTGCGTATATCCTCTCAGTGTACCGGCATTCGATGGACTCTACAGATAATGTTTCCCGCAAGCGAGCCAAGTTGAGACATCATCCTCCAGGTCATTGTGGTCGGGATATTGCCCTCTTCGCACTGGCATGGGCCCTCTCTGAGAGATACAAAAAAGGACAGGAAATCGACGACTTGAACGAGGCAATCACTTTGCACAGAGCTGCTTTGGAACTCAGACCAGTTGGGAACGACGAACGGGCTTGGTCGCTCAGCAATGTTGCGTACTGTCTTTCGAAGAGATATGATAAGCTGGGAGCGGTCGACGACTTAGAAGAAGCCATCACCCTTGGACGTGAAGCACTAGAGCTCTGTTCACCTGGACATCCCGGTCGTGGTATATCTTGCTACAGTCTCGCTCACTTCCTCAGAAAGAGGTTCCAGAAGCAGGCTAATTCGCGTGACCTGGATGAAGAGATTGAGCTGTACCGTGCAGCTTTGGAAGTGTTTCCCCATGGACATAATCAACGGCCTTCGTCGCTCCATAACCTCGCTCGCTGTTTTTCAGATAGATATAAGATAGAATCCGCGATGCTTGGCCATGCAACAGTAGTGCTCCGTCCATCTGGGCACCCTGATCGTGGCGAAACTGATCTGGACGAGGCTATTGCATGTGAGCAAGAAGCGCTGCAGCTACTCACATCCGGAGATCCTTGCTACGAAGAATATCGGCGCTGCCTTATAGCCTACCTCCAAATAAAGACCAGGTCACAGGTCACTACGCTACCCTCCAATTCCTCACCTGCTGCCAACTTCGACATTAAGCAAGTCATCCGTGATGTTGCATTTGAAACACTCAAAGCCATACCGCCCAGGCTGCTACACACAGTTACTGGCTTCCTATGCAACCGGGACGCACAGATATCGCACTTTATGCACAGTCAAGAGTACGATCAACTACTGTCTTCGTGCGCAACGTGCGATCCGAGTCAACAAATGAAACTCATCCGTGCTGAAGTCTCCAAATACTTTCGGTTCGTCACGCTTTCTCACCGCTGGGGGGAAGGCGAGCCATTACTGCGCGACATCGAGGACAAGAATGTATATTGTATGTCAGCCAAGGATGGCTTGGGAAAGCTCCAGGCCTTCTGTGCTGTTGCTTGCGAACAGGGTTACTTGTGGGCATGGAGTGACACGTGCTGCATAGACAAAGGCAGCAGCGCCGAGTTGCAAGAAGCGATAGGATCAATGTTTGCGTGGTATCGACGCTCTGCCCTGGCCATTGTCTACCTTTCTGACGTTCCCGATACTGGATCGTTTGGGAGCAGCGAATGGTTCAGGCGTGGATGGACTCTCCAAGAACTACTGGCTCCCCGACGTATACTTTTCTATACCCGAAACTGGTCGCTTTACAAGAACCGCACGTCTTCAAACCATAAAGCCGATGCCGCTATGCTAGAAGAGCTGGAGGGGGCAACTGGAATAGAGTCCTGGTTCCTCACTAACTTTTCTCCGGGTATGAATGATGCACGTTCGAGGCTGCAGTGGGCATCGTTGCGTCGTACCACCCGGCCTGAGGATATCGCCTATTCACTTTTTGGGGTCTTTAATATCCACCTGCCCATTCTGTATGGCGAATCTGCTGAGAATGCGCTTGGCCGTCTCCTGGTCGAAGTCATGGGGCAGTCTGGTGACATATCGATCCTGGACTGGACAGGAAAGGCATCGCCATTTAATAGTTGTTTTCCTGCCCACATCACTTCATACCAAAAGCCGCCATTGTCTCCGCTCCGACCTGGTGCAGAAGAAGATACGACAACAAGACTTCCATCGAGGACACGCGAGGAGTCCGTGTCGTTGTCGTCCACATCACTACAGATGCTGTACTGCTCACTCGCTAATTCACCCCTTCCACGATTTCTCAGTCGCCGCCTTACACTGTCATGTATCGCTTATGCTGTTACAGCGATTCGGCGGAGAAGGTCTGGACGGAGTTACGGTTACAAAATCCGGGCATCTGGTCTGAGACCACTTGAGACTGCACTGCCAAGTGAGCTAGAAGACGAGGTGGTTTCGCAAAGTACTCTGTTACTTGTACGCCCTTGGCACTCAAAGCTGCTCGATCCACCCACTGAGTTGATATATGGTACGCCTGAAGAGCAGCTACTGCTCACATTGGGGAGACCGTTTACTGCTCTTTTATTGATTGAACTACCCCACAACGAGTACAAAAGGATTGCATCTTCTACCCCCATCATCGCCCAGCCTTTAGACTCGACCAGTATCTTGCAAAGCGACGTTAGGACATTGGAGATTGTGTAGGTAGTCAGCGTTATGACATTTACAGCTGTCTTCGTCATGATGTGGGCAGGCAACTACCCGAGCTGCACGCCTCGAGGTGCATACTTTGGAATCACAATCCACATGTAGTCGCAAATTTGTTTGGCAATAAATGCTACAGGTATGTGGATGAGTCTCAGATATGACGTGTAGCCAACAGTATTTGCAAGGACAGTGCGAAGATTGGCTTTGGTCTCAGCTTGTTCAATACGCATGGGCTTGCCCTAACAGGCCGTAATTACATAGGATCATGCATGCTCTCACCGGCGTTTATTAGGAGCGAGATTAGGGGCCAAACCCCTCCACCTCAATGGGAGCCACACCCACCGCCCTTGCTCTAGACTACCGCCAAGTGCTGAACACCATGCCCCAATTCGCCTACCTGTTAATTCAGCAGACAACACATGACACATACGAGATCCGTCGGATTCAACTAACAGACCACCTCACGGACACCGCCAATGTTGGGGTACTCCTTGATCACGCTTTTGCAGCTGTCACTCAACGCTTGGATTCACCTTGGCAGGTCAAAATTATGGCCTATAAGGTACATAAACCTGCACTTCTGGTGCCTCCCACGTCTCACTTTATTCAGCTGTTGGATCCCATCCTTGGTTGGGATTGCAAGTCGCATCAGGATATTAAGGACGTACTTGGCAAGATAGACAAGCAATTTTTCCTCGACAAGGTTTATCGCCTGAGTCCCAGTGTCCCATTATCGGAGCTCCAGGCGGACTTTCACCTGTTGCAAGTTCTCGTTTTTTTCAGTTTGTCTGAGAAGCAACTCCAGCGTAAGTCAATGTCCCATGTAACCCCGCCGAACCGCAGTATTTTTCCTTGTGTCATGTAGTCAACGACGTCGATTTCGTCAAGACTTGGATGATCAATCGACCTACCATGGGTGTTCCTCTGGTTGAAGAGCTTAAAAACTTGGTCCAGAAGCCGCTAGCTGAAGGGGAGAAGATCCCCATCCCATTGCGCCTTTTTGCAAGTCTCCTTTCCATCAGTGTCGAGGATCGGTGTAGTCAGGATGATCTCAGCACGTTATTCACGCTTGGCGAATTTCCCTTCCACCTCGTGCTTGTCCTTGCTGCGGTTCGCGATCCTGCCCCTGAAAGTCACACGCAGTATGATTTCATTTCCTTTTTGGACAAAAATATTTGTCACATCCTTGAACTCCTGGAGCCGAGTGGCCGAATGATCCGTAACAGCTATGAAGAGCCGATGCAAATGATCTTCCCCACCTTCAACTTCATGGTCAATGGCTTATGCCTGTTTCAGGGAGAGGAAAAAGGTCCCGACACTATGAAGGACCCTTGGGAGGAACTCATCAACAAATTGACATGGACGTACCGCCCTGCTCCTTACACCTTTGGTGAGCATTCTATGTACATTGAGTTATGTACTTACTTGACCGCCATCACAGGCTATTATTGCTATGGCTCTCGTATGACGCTCACGGCCATCACTGCACCCAAAAGCAATGAAGAGAAGCCAGGTCTCGAGGATATAGTCACCATTGACCTGAGGAGGAGAAAGGATCGCATTGCAAACATCTGCCACCTCATCAACCTCTCGGCACTTCTCCACCCGCTGGCTAGCCTCATGGCACCTCCTACCTCCCACTGATATCAATCCTCGACTACAGAAGAAGCAGTATTGTGAATTGTGTGCAACAGATGTTCTTAGGCTTCTGTACGGATTAGGTTGAATCACTTTGTTCTTTTCTCTCCAATTTGACATTGGAAAGTCTCCATGCGAGAGTCTTCTTTCAACATGAGCTGTTCGAGACAAACTTACAGCTGTTCACAAAAATAATGGCAGCACGACTTTTTTCTGAAAGATTCATATGTATTGTTTCCCAAGTAGGAATGTAGCATTCATAGTGCGACGCCACTAGGTAGTTCGTCACTGGACCTGGTTATAATGCCCAATCCACTGATCAACGAAGTTGGTGAACAGTTGGCATTTTCAGGGAAAACCTCTGCCCTCTCCTGCGCATTCTCAACCTGCTGGCAGCTAACATCACTTGTCCTGCTGATCTCGCTCTCACTCCCTACATCCTGGATACAGACCCCACGCTACAGATCAAATTGTCAGTGCTACTCAAACTCCCCCAACGTTTGACCTCCTTTTCCCAAGTGGCAACCAGACCTTTAACCTTTCCCCTCCTCTGGATGCATATGCAAGCGAGGTTGCGATAATGTCACCTGAAATTCGGAGACCAAGTTTGAGCGGTGTAAGGTGAGAGGAGGAGTTTTTGGATTTTCAATATCTACGGTCATATTGGGAGAAGATATTGATATTCCAGTGACGAGATAGAATTCCTGTAAAGTAGTCCATGGAGCGTAGATGAACCCATAGCATTCATTGCATCAGACGAGTCTATCCATATACACCTTCGTGGTGAGTCGGCATGAAGAATATGAGAGTTGTCCGATATGGAAGATTTCTGAGCACCGGAGAGGGATGTGCTAAAAGACCACACTTGAGCGAAAGAAGGGGTCTGAGTAACACTCGTACGTACCCAGCGAGGTACCTATCAGTAAGCCGGAGCCAATGTCTCCTGGTGAAATCGCATTCCCGAACTCAGATCCACCGATTTCATTCAGACTGAGGCAGATGATTATCAATCAGAGTAGCGTTGCTGACAGTGCTCGTGCAAGGACTCATTGATCCAGATGGAATGGTTGCATTACCATTGATGCGTTGCAACCTCGTCTGCGCATCTGTCGTGCCTGTCAGATGATAGCACAAGAAGGAAACCCGCTCCGGAACGTCTCTTTCATCCAAGCTGTCGACGAGTGGGCGTGGCGACGTGGGAGACGTTACAATACCTGGTGTTCGTCGTCAGCGCTCGGCGTCCTGCGTCCCAAGGTGACATCAGGAACACAACTAACGATGTCCAATAGCCACGTCTGTGTGGGCTGTGGGCATGAAATTAACACTGGTTCAATAGTTACTACTGGGATCACACGTACCGTCTGGGATCCGGGGGGACTGTGGACACTGGAGATGCCTTGGGCGTCAACCTTATGTAATGTTGCCAATACTTCGAAGTCATCACAGTAGCAAATCCTCGAGTCCCTGATACCGTCAAGAAAGCGGTTGATGCATCCTTAGACTTGCTCTGTTACTGGTGTTTCTGTCATTTATACACAGTCAACAACAGTGAAACGACGTCATGCTGAAGAGGAATGGAGGCTCTGGCAGAGCTACGGAGTTCGAAACCTTTCTGTCTTGGATACGATGACTTGAAGTGTCCATGTCAACGCATAAGCCTGCGCTCTGGCCTCGCGGCGCTTCGCTGCCATCAGATCAGTGGGGCTCCCTCGTCCCCAACGAAATATATTAGTCCTCACAATATGAAGTTCCAAGTTGTTTCCGCTGCCCCTCTCCGCGTACGGCCATACCACTTTCCGACATGTCTACCGTTACTTATGAAACTGCGCTGCTGTTTTGGAGAATAATTGCCCAAATATTCTTCAGGGAAGTATGTCCAAGAGGTGCCTTCAATATCCCTCGAGATGGACCTGTCATATTTGCCGTTGCACCCCACCACAACCGAGTATGTATGGCTCTTTGCTATCCTGTATAGACTGACGTTGTACACCCAGTTCCTTGACGGCGTCCTCCTGAGTCTAGAGGTGTACCGAGAAACACGCCGTCGCATTCAGTACTTGACTGCTGCCAAGAGCCTGAAACGTAAAGTAGTTGGTTTCCTTGCCCGACAAACGGACAATTGCAGTGCGTTTCCAGACCTTCAGCGGCCATATGCATTCCGACTATTGCATAGTACCCGTGGTTCGAGCTATAGACGAGGCCAAATCTGGAACTGGGTTGGTTTACCTTTCACCCAATGACTCCTGCCAAGTGCTTGGAGAGGGTACCCGTTTCAAGTCAGAATTCTCTCCTAGGATGCAAATTATGTTGTCCAACTCCGTTAACCCGGTCGTTGCGGAAGTCCTCGAGGTGATTTCAGACTCCGAATTGCGCCTTAAGAAGGAATTCGGAAGTGAAGCAAGCAAGGGAACCGCTGGTGTACGAGAGAAGTTGACGGAAACCGAGGCAGAAGGGAAAGGGGGCTTTCCGTTCAAAATTTTGCCTTACATTGACCAACAAGAGATGTATCGTGGGGTCTACCAACGACTGAAGGAAGGCGGTTGCATCGGAATTTTTCCTGAAGGTTTTGAACGTGTTATATGCGCTCCGTTCCTACTTGACGATGCGTTGCAGGTGGCAGCCACGACAGACCTGACCTGCTTCCTCTGAAAGCGGGTGTGTCCTTAATGGCACTTGGGGCGATAGCGAATGATCCAGGTGTGAAAGTTAAGATCGTGCCCGTTGGTCTGTACTATTTCCACACCCATCGATTCCGATCGCGAGCCGTCGTGGAATTTGGAAGTGTGCTGGATGTACCAGAAGAGTTGGTGGAGATGTTCAAGCAAGGCGGATCAAGCAAGCGTGAAGCAGTTGCAAAGCTTCTGGATCTCATCCACGACGGTCTGAAGACTGTGACAGTAAGGGCACCTGATTATGACACTCTTATGGTGCGGTGCTTAGTCGTTAGTGTCAATTCTCCGCTTACCTCCGTAGCGTAGTTAATACAAGCAGCCCGGCGCCTTTACAATACCCCAGAGCGGTACCCTACGTTGGGACAGGTGGCCGAGCTTAACCGCCGTTTCTTGGAAGGTTACGCCCATTTCAAGGATGAACCACGCATACAAAAACTGAAAGCTGATGTATTGAAATACAATCGACTTCTTCGGGATCTTGGATTGCGAGACCATCAGGTAGGACAACATCTCGCGCTCTGGGTAGTTCAGCGGAACTGAAGACCATGACAAGGTACCGCAGGCGCGGAAAGCGACTTGGAAAACCTTGAGTCATCTGTTGTATCGTCTGGCCCCCCTAACGGTTTGGGCAGTTCTCGCCTTGTCTGGAACGATATTGAACGGTCCTGTGATTGTTCTGGTCTTCGTGATTTCTAGACGGAAGGCCAAAGGTACGAAAAGGACGAACGTGGATAGATGTAATAACTGACTTGGCGATACCAGAGGCACTCGCAGCTTCCGTCATCAAAGTCGCAGATCGAGATCTGTCTGCGACCTGGAAAGTCCTGATCTGTCTTGGTACGGCTCCCCTCTTGTACACGCTTTACGCAGTCCTCGCAGTAGCAATCGCTGTGAACGTTCAGTCTCCTCTAAGTGTACGGCTATGCGCGCCCTTCCTCATCGCCTTTGCGCTACTTGTTATGAACTATGCAGCTCTTAAGTTTGGTGAGGCTGGGATGGACATTTTCAAGTAAGTGCATGTCGCTCTGACTTTCAAGTTTGGGCTCATCTCCATCTTTATAGGTCGCTTAGGCCACTTATCCTTGCCCTCGGTCCTCGGCATCAACGAGATCTTGGCAAAGTAAAGGAAATGAGGATGCGACTCTCAAACGAGGTCGTGGACGTTATCAACGAATTTGGACCCAAGCTTTACGATGATTTCGACAAGGTGAGTTTTGCCTTTACGTCACTGGTATCCACTCGTCAAACGTAGGAGAGAGTTCTGCATTTTAGTTCCAGCCAGTGCTCCTACTTCAACTGGAAATGATGACTCAGGAGTTTGCTGCAAGAAGAGCAGTGTCGACCAGGTAGGTGCACAGGGGAACCTTCTTATCCGTCCAATGGTAGGATCATACCGTCTCCACGAACATCGGATCTGACTCGCACTTTCCAGACTTGGATGGACGAGAGATTATTTGGACGGAGTTGTGCCGCGAAACGCGGCACCAGTGCATGGAGAGGAAGTACAGGGTCTCAAACTCCTGACGAATCAGAAGAGGGGGACCATTGGGATTATGACCACGTCATCAATTTCGTTCCTGCTCATAAAGACGCGTTCCGGGGGAAACCTCGTAGCCGGCAGGGTTCCTACGCTGACATACAAAGGCTTCGAACGGAATCTGCCAATCGGACAAATGTATCCGTAACATCTTCCGGAGCTCAGATTTCGGAGAGTCAATCGATGCACGTACGATCGCGCAAGCCCAAGGAAAGTCTCTGATCTCGTACAAGGTTTCGAGGGAATGACGAAAGGCTTGAATAAGGAGACTGTCGAGATATCTCGGGCATAGGGCCGTGGATGATGTGATGTGCGCGTCATCAGTGCATGCTGGTCAGCCAGGTTACCCTTGAGTAGTACAGAGACAACCGGGGGCTTGTAGGGGGTCCAACACCTTCATATTAATATACATGTACGCGTCGAATGGGAGCAGAAAGCCACACTCCACAATTCGACCTGTAAGGTTTTGCATGAAGCAGCATGAGCAACGAATGAGATGCTATGCATAGCATAGCAATATGACTCTGACAAAACGGAGTCAATCTGATTGCAAAGGGAAAGACGAGCTTGGGGTAAAACGAGGGGTGTGTGTGACTGTGAACTGGTCCTGATCTGTCTGGTTGCTCGGTTGATATTTGATACCACGACTCCGAAGCTCTGCTTCTACATCTTCCGGAACTCTCCCTTTGACTTTGACAGCATACATCTCGCTTTTCGACACCAAAGAAAATCAAGTTGTCAACAACGCTAGGAAGTAAACCAAAAGGCAAACAAGACTCACCCGTTCACTGACATCGCGCTACCACACTCGACTCAGGATCAATGACGAAGAGGTAATTCCATCAAACTCGATGGTGGTGCAAACGGAGATGCTGTCCTCAGACCCCTTCATCGGTTTCACGGAGGGGGACATAAAAAATAGGATGTTTGAGGTTTCGTGAACAGGAAGATACAACAAACATGCACTTATAAGATTTCTTTGCAGGTTAAACATCCAATTTTGTTAGTCTGTTGAACGTTGGATATTGGGGCATAGTAGGCATGCTCAGAGATTTTTATATTTGCCTTGCGAAGGAATTGAGGCTATGATCATGGAGGTCAACGTCGCCCAACCTTCACATAATCACATAAGCACATGCGTAAGTGCAAGGAGATAGGCGCCCTAGGCCTCTTGCTGCGAGTCGATACCACGAGACGAGCCTCATACTGATCCAACCCACACCTTAACCTCTGCGTTCTGAAGTACACAGAATCACATCCTACGTTCACATGGCTCCTGGTCGTATCAAAAAGTGGTTCCAGCCGCTTGGCAGTGATTCTCATCGTGCTCGCCAAAGCGACCCAAGTGATTTAGCTCTTGCTGCAACTAAAGCTGCGGCTACAGGTATGATATTGTTCTAGCCTACGAGATATGACACACTCCATGTGGGGACACAGAACCTAGTGATCTTGTTGGTGATGCAGCGAGTCCGATTCCTACTCACATTGAAGCTACTCCGCAGGGTATTATTGTTGCTCTTCGTGAAATCCGATCTTTCTAATGACGAGTGACAGCAGCTACGTCTTCTGGGCCTGCTTACCGCCTCGATCCTGAAATGGCACAAGAATACATGAAAAACATTAAGCGCTTTCGAGTTCTGGTCATGGGCAGAGCGAATGCTGGTAAAACCACCATTCTTCAAAGAGTATGCAACTCTACAGAAAAGCCAGAGATCTTTGATGGGGAAGGAAACAAGGTACGGTCCTATGAGGTTGGTGAAACCTAGTTAACAATTTCAGATCGAGGGTGCTGTCGTGCAAGGCACTTTGACAGTGAGATACTATATTGACATGTGGAAGTTGATTATTGATGCTGAGTGCTCTCAGCGTGGCTACCATAATATTGAGCATGAGCTCATGTTTCAGAGTAACCCAGGTTTTGTGTTCCATGACTCCTGTGGGTTCGAAGCGGGTTCCACCCAACAGTTTGACCAGATGAGGAACTTTGTGGTTGACCGTGGAGCCACAACAAAGGTGAATGAATGCATCCATGCCATCTGGTAAGGAATACAGTGTGAGTAAATACAGGCTAAGATAACAGAGGAATGTAGGTTTTGCATCCCCATGACAGACTACCACAGGACAGTAACTGCAGCAGAGCAGAAATTCTTCAATGAGTGTGACACAGGACATGGTAAATTCTTTTGCTCAGCTAAGTGCCATGTAACTGAGAATCTGGCTAGTTCCTGTGATATTAGTGCTGACAAAGGTGGATACCTTGAATCTTGATGCAATTGGTGAACTTGAAGATGAAGGTTGGAAGATAGAAGAAGCACAGGGAAAGATTGCAGAAAAGGAAAGGGAACTGTTAGAAAAGTGGCTTGGATACATCAAACATAGGCTTGGCAGGTGCAAGTTTCCACCAAGAGGATATGTGTCACTTCAGAGTGGGTAATTCATCACTCAGAGATAGTGTTACTAGATATTTTGGCAGAGATGCATCAAGAGAGTGCAGACTGCAGTGCTTTGATGCAGTGCACAGCAAATGTATTGAATGAGGAAGGTTTACAAAGGTTGCTTATATCAACACAACAGTCAAGTATTGCACTGTGTATTCAATATGCTGTGCAGAAGTAAGTAAACAAGTGTGTTTTGGCACAGCTACTGATTGTCTGAAGGACATTGAGAAAAAGAATGGAGTTGGGTTTTGTGGGAAGATTGCAGGTGGCTGCAAAAGACCTTGAATATGATCTGCTGGCATGGTTTCCCAGTGGTGTGGTGAGTGACCAAATTCTTCTGACATATGGAGTCAATGATGCTCCCATTGTATGTTCCCTTGCATATATTAACAGGTGGTGAGTAATTATCAGCATGTTCATGCTGACTTTAGTAACTGGGCTCATTTATGCTCCTGGTGTGGGTGACATGGCAGCATGTGAGTGATTTGATGACATGTTTGCCTGAATGTCTGTTCAATGGCCTTGTTTGTGCTCTTGATGTTGGTGACAGCAGGTAAGTAATTGATGGCATGTTTAGTTGGATGTCTGCTCAATAGCCTCACTTGAACTTTTGCTGTTGGTGGCATGACAGTGGGTGAGTGATTTCATGGTGTGTTTAGCTGGATGTCTGTTCAATGGCCTCAATTGCACTATTGATGTTGGTGGCATAACAGTATGTGAGTGATTTGATGGCATGTGTAGTTGGATGTCTGCTCAATGGCCTCACTTTCACTCTTGATGTTGGTGGCATGACAGACTGTGAGTGATTTGATGGTATGTTTAGCTGGATGTCTGTTGAATGTTGCACTCTTGATGTTGGTGGCATGACAGGAAGTGAGTGATGTCATGGCATGGTTAGCTGGATGTCTGCTCAATGGCCTCACTTGCACTCTTGATGTTGGTGGCATGACAGCTGGTGAGTGATTTGATGGCATGTTTAGCTGGGTGTCTGCTCAATGGCCTCACTTGCACTCTTGATGTTGGTGGCATGACAGCTGGTGAGTGATTTGATGGCATGTTTAACTGGGTGTCTGCTCAATGGCCTCACTTGCACTCTTGATGTTGGTGGCATGACAGCTGGTGAGTGATTTGATGGCATGTTTAGCTGGATGTCTGTTCAATGGCCTCACTTGCACTCTTGATGTTGGTGGCATGACAGGATGTGAGTGATTTGATGGCATGTTTAGCTGGATGTCTGCTCAATGGCCTCACTTGCACTCTTGATGTTGGTGGCATGACAGGATGTGAGTGATTTGATGGCATGTTTAGCTGGATGTCTGTTCAATGGCCTCACTTGCACTCTTGATGTTTGTGGCATGACAGGCTGTGAGTGATTTGATGGCATGTTCAGCTGGATGTCTGCTCAATGGCCTCATTTGCATTCTTGGTGTTGGTGGCATGACAGCAGATGAGTGATTTTGTGGCATGTCTAGCTGGATGTCTGTTCAATGGCCTCACTTGCACTCTTGATGTTGGTGGCATGACAGGCTGTGAGTGATTTGATGGCATGTTTAGCTAGATGTCTGCTCAATGGCCTCACTTGCACTCTTAATGTTGGTGGCATGACAGAATGTGAGTGATTGGATGGCATGTTTAGCTGGATGTCTGCTCAATGGCCTCACTTGCACTCTTGATGTTGGTGGCATGACAGCAGGTGAGTGATGGCATGTTTAGCTGGATGTCTGCTCAATGGCCTCACTTGCATTCTTGATGTTGGTGGCATGACAGTGGGTGAGTGATTTGATGGCATGGGTAGCTGGATGTCTGCTCAATGGCCTCACTTGCATTCTTGATGTTGGTGGCATGACAGATGGTGAGTGATTTCATGGTATGTTCAGCTGGATGTCTACTCAGTGGCCATGTTGATGGGTTGCAGAATGTATGTGATTTTTGTCCAATGTTGAATCTTTCTTGATTTCCTTGACTTCCATCCTTTGGGTTCCATTTGGCTTGTAGCTTGTAAGTGGTTCTACCATGTTGGCCCTTGTGTTTGCTAAATTTCTTGCATTCCCTAAACTCCTTATATGGCAGAATGTGAGTGACTGCAAGGTTGTTTGAGTGCATAAGCTGATTATGATTCTGTGGTGCTATTGGTGTAACCTCTTCTTTGGTAGGAGGTGTGTAGCCATACAGCTCCTATCACAAGCTACATTTCTCATCCACCTATTCTGTGACCATATTTGTCACACATCTGCTATTAACTTCTTAGCTTGTAAGCATTAGCTTCCTACCTCCCCTTGTCAAGGCAAACATTAAAAATAACAGTCAAAATTTGAAGTCAATCCTGACATCCAAATGCCAGCTCTGGCCAAGGATGTCACTTTGTTGGGGAAGTTCTCAACTCTCCAGTCAATGGCTGCACATGCCATTGGTAAGTGTTTCCCATTCCCTAAACAAGATATACTTACTGTCCTAGGATGCTTGCTTGTTGCTGAACATTCTTACTTTTTAATGCAGCATGGGCACCATCTTTGGCAGGAGGTTTTGTTATTGGCTGTGGAGGAATACAACAGCTCCAATATGCAAACTACCATTTCAGAAGCTGTCAAGGCAGCTTTGCATGACCATAATGGGGATATGCATGGTTTATGTGAAGCTATTATCAAAATCATCATCCAGTACTGCATGTGTAAGTGGATATTTTCACTATTTTTGGAGTTTTTGTTCTGAGATGTTTCCAGCAAACAAACTGTTGATGAAGCCAGAAGGCAAATAAAGTCTGTACATGGTCCCAACATTAAGAATAGCATGTCTGGGTATGGGACTATTGCTTATCACCAATTTGTAAGGCATGTTCAATATTCAATCTCTCCTGTAACATGCCTAGCATCAGTGTGATGTTGGTGCTTGTCACACACAAATAGATATATCTGCCATTTCTTCACTGATTTGAATGGTTGGAGTTGAGAACACTTGTGTTCAATTTCATTCCTGCTTATGAAGACATGTTCCAGGGGAAATCCCCAGCCAGAAGAGTTTCTGTGCTGACATACAAAGGCTTTGGACAGTATCTATCAATCAGGCAAATGTATTTGTAACATCCTTTGGAGCTCAGATTTCAGGCAGTCAATTGATGCATGTATTAATCACACAATCCCAAGGAAAGCCTCTCTGACCTTGTGCAAGGTTTTGAGGGAATGTCAAAAGGCTTGAAAGAAGAGATTGGTGAGATATATTGTGCATAGGGCTGTGGATAATGTGGTGTACACATCTTCATCAATACATATGTACACATTAAGTGGGAGCAGAAGGCTACACTCCACAATTTGACCTGTAAGGTTAGAAAAGGCTGGGGTAAAATGAGGGTGTGTATAACTGCAAACTAATCCTGAACTGTGTGGATGCCCAGTCAATATTTGATACCACAACTCTCAAGATCTGATTCTACAACTTCTGGAACATGATCTTTGACTTTGACAGTGAACATACATTTCACTTTTGACACCAAAGAAAATCAAATCTTCAACAACCCTAGGAGCAAACCAAAAGGGAAACAAGACTCACCTATCCAATGCCATCATGCTTCCCAACTCAAGTCAGGACTGATGATGGAGGTAGATAATTTTTTTGCACAACTCTAAGATAAACATTGTATGCAAGTGACAAGTCCAGGATGACCAGGTTCAAGACTGGACTGGAGACCAGTGAGAGCACTGTAAGGAATCTGCATTCCCTAGATGCATAAGCCCCTATCATCAACCTTCTGTGACTGTTGTTATGTCTCCAGACTTCCCACATTCACTGCAGTTCACACACTGCCTTCCTGCCTTCTTCACTACCTTCCCACACCCTTGCTCCCTCTTTTGCACTGCTATACCTGCAGCTGCTGTGTTCCAGTCACTTCCTTTCCTTCAGACTCTTTTCTTTTACCATGATCTCTGTTCCCTTAATGCTAGTAGTATACCCTCAGCCCCTGTTGTGGCCTGACCTGTGTGTATGTGCTGTCATACAGCTTTCTTTTACTTGTACCTTGTCTTACCTAGGTTCCAGGTTTGCCCAGACTATAAAGCCCTGTACTTAGGTACAGAATGATGCCTTTTGGCACTCAGAAGGTCACTGCAAGTTTTTGTTTTCACATTGTCTATGCTGCCTGCCTCACAAACTGCTGTGCATGAACTACATATACTGCTCACCATGCTTGCATTGCCAGTACTACACTGCAGAACATGCTGCACATGCCCTGAAACACTACCATTACAAAGTGCTGAGTCCCACCTTCTAGTTTTGACATTCCAGGATCCCTTGGGATGAGCAACTTGTTCCCTTCATTTTATTGCTGTTATCTAAACTAACAAGCTTGTGTTATACAGCTACTTGGATTTTCCTTACAACTGGAGCCCACCATGAGGGATTCTTCTGTCACTTCCAGAAGGTCACTCAGGCACACTGCTGAATGCACCAAACTAGAAAATTTATGCCTTCACTTCCACAACCTGAACCTGTCAGAAGACTCTGACTTTTTCTGCCCTGTTTCACCCATAACACCAGATCACATGCAATTACCTGCTGACATCCCATGGGTACTACCTGCAATCACCCCTCCTGATATTTCAGCAGATCAAATATCCATCAGATCAGATCGGCTAGATCTCACTTCCCTGATTTTCCTGGAGGCATTATCCACTCAACTCCCCAAAGACCTGAAACCCTACCATCTGTCAAGTCTGGGGTGTCTGGGTTCAAGACCAGACCAGAGACCAAAGCAGGCATGAGGCCAAAGGGTCAGGGATCAGAAGGGGAGCAGAAGGCAGAGGGTGGACTGGTTGGACTTAGTGACTGTAGACACAGCACTATTCCCTTGTGTGGGTCACAGTCTGAGTCTAAGGCTGAGGTGGGGATATCAGAGGAGACTTATGGTGGCTCAAAAAAGTGTCCCAATGTTTGGTGATTTTGGATGGATTTGAGATTTATGAGAGAACCAGTAGGAATCAGTTCAAACTCCTGCAGGACCAAAAGTAGCACTAACTGTTGCCTTGACAACAAAGGTTTTTTCATGTAGTTTGGTTGCCATGGCACTGATATATAACCATTTTAAAATGACATGTCAATGGGACACTTTTTTTGAGCATGATGTTGTCAGTCATTATTTAGTAAATAACATAAGGATTTGACAGCTTCTGAAGGATGTTTTGCTTCAATCTTGCCTGATTTTGTAATGTACATAATCCTGAGCCATAAAAAAGGCTTGGTGCCCACTCAAATAACCCTGCTCCACCTTGAAATGCATTTTTGCCTCTGCTGGAGCAAGTATCCATCTTCTTTCTGAATCTGGCCTTTCTGCTCACCAAAAATCCTCTAAAACTGGTTTGAGAAGCTCTACTGTGGCCAGGGTCATCAAAGAGTTCCAGCTAGATAAGGAAAACCTCAAAATGGGACATCCTTGCCAGCTTTCTTCTACTAGCAGAAGGAGAATAGCCTCTAGTGTGACCTCTGGAAGAACTGAAAATGCCATCCAGGCCACCCATATAATAAGAGTGGCCCTTTCCTCTCATGTCTCTGCCCAAACTGTTTGCAGTGTGCTCAATTCTACATCCCTGAAGGCTATTGTCAAGCAGGAGAAGCCACTCCTGTCTGGCAAGCACAGGCAACAGGGACTTTCCTTTGCTCTTAAGCACAAAAACTGGACTAGGGAGGACTAGACTAGGGTCATCTGGTCAGTTGAACCCAAGATCAATAGTATTGGGCCAGATGGAAGGAAATATGTGTGGAAAATGGTAGGGCAGCCTTTGCAGGATAATTCTCCTGCTTGACTACAGCTGTCAGGGATGTAGAATTGAGCACACTGCAAACAGTTTGGGCAGAGACATGAGAGGAAAGGGCCACTCTTATTATATGGGTGGCCTGGATGGCATTTTCAGTTCTTCCAGAGGTCACACTAGAGGCTATTCTCCTTCTGCTAGTAGAAGAAAGCTGGCAAGGATGTCCCATTTTGAGGTTTTCCTTATCTAGCTGGAACTCTTTGATGACCCTGGCCACAGTAGAGCTTCTCAAACCAGTTTTAGAGGATTTTTGGTGAGCAGAAAGGCCAGATTCAGAAAGAAGATGGATACTTGCTCCAGCAGAGGCAAAAATGCATTTCAAGGTGGAGCAGGGTTATTTGAGTGGGCACCAAGCCTTTTTTATGGCTCAGGATTATGTACATTACAAAATCAGGCAAGATTGAAGCAAAACATCCTTCAGAAGCTGTCAAATCCTTATGTTATTTACTAAATAATGACTGACAACATCATGCTCAAAAAAAGTGTCCCATTGACATGTCATTTTAAAATGGTTATATATCAGTGCCATGGCAACCAAACTACATGAAAAAACCTTTGTTGTCAAGGCAACAGTTAGTGCTACTTTTGGTCCTGCAGGAGTTTGAACTGATTCCTACTGGTTCTCTCATAAATCTCAAATCCATCCAAAATCACCAAACATTGGGACACTTTTTTGAGCCACTGTATTTGATTTCAGACTGGAGAGGTACAGGCCAAGTAACCACAGGTTTATTTACTAGAGACAAACTATAGTACAGAGACTGGTAATGCCAGTCTCATAAAGATTGCTAACATGATTGGTAAGAATAGTATTAGTAAGGTATGACAAAGACAACTGGAGACCAGGACAGAGACAAGGGCAGACCAGGGATGAAGCTGGGTTGGGCTCAACTGAAATGACATGCACTGCAAAGCAGTGATAACTGCACTAGACCAACTGGAGGTAAAGGTTTGGTGAGGCCAAGGCCAGATTGAAGTGAGAGCAAGGCTGAGTCTGGCTGGGGTCAAGGCACAGCTATGACAGTATCCCCCTCTTAGGGGTCAAACCCATGAGACCCCTGCAAGAGTGGTAGGCTAAGTCTGAACTTCAGCTGAGTTTGAAAATTTTGATACTTGTGGCTCACCTAGCCCTTTCCATCTTTCTTCTGCATTCTACACATCATGTCTGATTTGAGGCTGATCACTGTGACCAACAATGATGAAAGCTGGGTCCTCATTGACTGGACCCAGGTGTTGGACAAGGTGATATGCTACAACACCAATGACGAGGAAGAGATGATGAAGGTGAAGGTAAAAGGTGGCTGAACAAGCCCAGCAGGAAGAGCAGGCTCAGCTGGTGGCTGAGAGGCAGGAAAGGGAGCAGGTCAAGGCCAAAAGAGCACAGGGAGAGAGGGCTGAGGCCAAGTGAGTGGAGCAGGAGGCTGAGGAGAAGAGGAGGAGAGGTGTGAGGCTGAGTGCAAGCACAAGGCCAAGGCTGGGAAGGGCAATGAGGCCAGGGCTGAGACTGGAAGTAGTGAGGCTGGCAGTGAAATTAAGAAGGTGGTAATGGACCCCAGGTGAGTACCTCTATAAATTGGCACATGTTTCTTTTAACCTCTTTTCCAGTTGTACTCACTGTGCCCAGGCCAAGGTTGTCTGTGAATTCCTTGTGGATGGCAACAAGAAGTGTATCACCTGCATGTGATGCAACCTTTCAAAAGGGAAGTGCCAGTGGCCCAGGGACAAGAAGGATGCTGAGGTCAGTCCCAAGGCCAGTGGGAAGGTTGATAAGAGCAAGAAGCAGAAAATTGATGAAGAGAATGCCAAGGCTGGGCCCAGCAAGAAGAAATGGGCCAAGTCAAAACTGATTGAAGTGTTGGACATCAATGAGTACAAGGTTGCTGAGGGGAGGTTGAGGGAGGCTGGCATGGGGGGTAGTTTGGGCTTGAAGGGGAAGCTCAACTGACTGATTGAAGCTGCAGGGCTGATTGCCAACAATCTGGCCAGCCTTTATGAACTTCACAAGACCATGATTGTGAACTCAGGCCAGATTGCTGACCACCTAGAGGCAATTCTCAATGAGTCCTATGGCTTCAGGATGGCAGTCACCCCTTCAGACTCAGGCTCATCTGAGCTTGGTGCTGATGAGCTGCAGGAGGAGGCTGAATGGTTGCAGGCTGAGGGCAAGGGTGAGGAAGAGGCCAAGGCTGAGTAGTGTACATAGTGTAGTGGCTTCATTTTTCTTCCTTGCCAATGTCAGACATGTCCAGTGTCTGGTGTCAGTCTTAGATAGTAAAGTAAGAAAATCAAGAGAAGAAAGGAAAAGAAACAAGGTAAGTAAGAGATCAGAGGGAAACTAAATACTGAGAGAAAATGGAAAAGGAACTGAGGCCAGTTGAGACTGGTTCTCATTGGAAGGGGCTAGGTTTACTGGGGTAGTGGGAGTGGAACTCTTGTACAAGTTTAGAGGCATTGTCTAGCTCTGTAGCAAGTACCCATGTAGTTTCTTCCTTGGTCCCTTTGTAGCTGGTCCACCAGACTAGGTATTGGAGCCAACACAGGTGATGCTGGTTGACCTTGGAGTTGAGGATATCAGCTACCTCAAACTCCAGTTTGCCATCAACCTTGACTGGTGGGGGTGGTGGTTGCATCTGGTTCAGGATGGTGTTAGGGATGGTCAGCTTGAGTTGGGAGACATGGAAGACTGGATGTACTGTGCACATTGAGTCTGGTAGGCACAGGGTGAAAGAGTGAGTACTGGCCTGAGCTATGACTGGGTATGGACTGAGATTCTTCTCCAAGAGCTTCTTGGAAGGCCAGGTTGACCAGAAGTACCTGACTTTGACACATACCTGGTCACAAACCTTGAAGTCTGGAGCTGGGATGCATTTGGCATTGGCCAGTCCTTGGTAGTGCTGTTATGTGAGGGTCATCTCATCACAGAGGTACTGATGCAGTGAGTCTAGATCAACTGCATAATCACAAGCCTGAGCAGAGGTGAGATCATGCTCTGGGTACACCAAGATGTTGGGGTGGTAACCCTTATTAGTGAAGAAAGGTGAAACACTGGTAGTAGTGCTAGGGGCATTGTTATATGCAAACTCAGCCAGGGGTAAGATGTCAGCCCAGTTGTCCTGCTGATAATTGCAGTAGACTCAGAGATACTGCTCTAGTGTCTGGTTAGTCCTCTTGGTCTGGCCATTGCCTTCAGGGTGGTAGCCCAAGGTGAAGTGTAAGTGCATGTCCAGGGCCTTACTGAGTGACTGGAAGAAGTGTGAGATGAACTCTGAGCCTCAGTCTGAGGTTACACGGGCCAGCACTCCATGCTTGGAAAGACATGGAGTAGAAACAACCTGGTGAGTTGTGGGGCTGTGACAGTGTCATAGGTTGGGATGAAGATGGCCTGCTTGGAAAGCCAGTCAACTACTATGAGGACAGCCATGAAGCTGGATGAGACCAGAAGTTGCTTGATGAAATCTGTTGATATGGAATTCCACAGTTTCCCTGGCACCAGAAGTTGCTTGGGGAGGCCATAAGGCCAGTGGTGGGGAACCTTAGCCCAACCACAGGCCATGCAAGACTGGACATAGTCCTTGACAAATGTCCTGAGGCCAGGCCAAGTATATTCATGCTGGATGAGCTCTAGGGTTCAGTTTTGGCCAAAGTGGCTGGACAGAGGATGGTCATGCTTAAGCTGCAAGACCCTAAGGCAAAGGTCATTTCAGTCCAGCATGTAGATCCTTCTGTCAAGCTGAAGGAAACCAGTGTCATCAACAGACCACTGGAGATCTGACATGTTGGACAGATGGATCTGTGAGACCAGGTTGTCCAGTAGAGCTGTTAGGATATCATTATGGAGCTTCTTGATATCCATAAGTGCAACTGCTTGTAAGACTGTGTACTCAAGGTAGGTAGTGCACAGGGAGACCACCAGCTGCCCTTGGATGAAAACCATCTCAGGTTTTGTGGGTTCACTCAAGCATAGCTGCTATCCCCCTCTTTGGGGTAGACATCCCATTGTCTAGTTAGGGTGTTGGGCTTAGCCCCAAGCTTACCAGGCACTTCAGTCAACCCCCTTTGGAGACCTATTAGGTCTACATATTTCTACAGATGTATATACCTATGAGGTCTTGACAGGTCAGGTATCCCCAACCACTGGTGGGGAAAGTTTTTTCTCCAGCACCATGCCTGGAGATTCTCCAGGCCCCCTAGGGATTTCTTGTGGGATAGTGCTGGAGAAATGGATTTCTCCACAATTAATATATTTTCCCCAAATATGTCAGAGTGACTAGGGTCCAGATGGGCCTTTCTCTAGCTGGAATAGGGTCTCCATTGGACTTTCTCCATGCCAACAAGGACCCAAATGAGAGTTTCCCCAGCTGAAATAGGACCTCCATTGGACTTTCTCCATGCCCAAAAGGACACAAATGAGGGTTTCTCCAGCTGAAATAGGACCTCTGTGGGACTTTCTCCATGCAAAAATAGACCATAATGAGAGATTCCCTGGCTGAAATAGGGCATTAATGGGCCTTTCTCCATGCCAAAAAAAGACCCAAATGGTGTTTTCTCCAGCTGAAATAGGGCCTCCATGGGACTTTCCCCATACCAAAAAGGACCCAGATGGTGCATGCTCCAGCTGAAATAGGGCCTCCATGGGACTTTCTCCACACCAAATGGTGCTTTCTCCAGCTGAAATAGGGTCTCCAAGGGACTTTCCCCATACCAAAAAGGACCCAAATGAGGCTGTCACCAAATGGGCTGGGAGAATCTCCTAGCAGTTATGGGGAATCTCCAACAAAGTGTGGAGAATGTCCAAGTGGGTTGGGAGATTATCCAAGCAGCTGTGGGGAATCTCCAAGCAAGTGTGGAGAATCTCCAAGTGAGTTGGGAGAATCTCCATGCAGGTGTGGGGAATCTCCATGCAAGTGTGGAGAATCTCCAAGTGGGTTGGGATAATCTCCAAGCAGGTGGGGGGAATCTCCATGTAAGTGTGGGGAATCTCTAAGGAGGTGTGGGGAATCTCCATGCAAGTGTGGAGTGTCAAGTTCAGGCCTACTCCAACCAACTCCAATGCTAGACAAGATCTGGGGAGAGGTATGGAAGCAAGTCTGACACAGAAGAACAGAACTCCAACTGGCAGAGTGTCAGCAGGGATGAAGTCTGCTGAGACAGAGGCAGAGTGGAATGAGGGTGTTGGGTTTAGCTTGTGCACTGTAGGGAATAAGTGCTCCCTACTAAGGAGAATTAATTATTTTATCTTTTCTACTGTGTTTTTTTGGCTTTGATTTACATTAGTGACACTTAGCCTACCTGTGTGGCGCATTTTTGGTAGCTTGGTCAGCAATTTTTGTGCACTAGTGTAGGTCTACAGTACACAAAAGAGAGAGAACCAGACAGCAAGACAGCGACAATTAAAAGACTGTGAATAAAAGACTGCAACAAGCCCTCATTGAGGTACTCCCAGATGTCCTCTAGACACAGTTATCCACTCCTTTCATCACTCCATTCCTTTTGACCAACTCCAATCCACTCCTTCACCTCTTTTTCACTGATCCAAGCTCAGAGTCCCTTTGGGTCAAACTAGAGCCATTTCTATCAAGCCCTAGGAGTCCCCTGCACACCCCAGCTTCACTTAATACCTAACTTACAACTGGAGCCCACCACAAGGGGCTCTGTTTAGCTTGGATCCCTTCCTCCTCCTGCCTGGATTTCGCTTTTTGGCAGGTTTTACTTCATGTTTTTGGCCCTCTGGAGTTGTAGGTCATTGCCTGTGTTCATTTTTCACTCCTATCCAGCCATTTTGAGCTGCTCAAACCCCCCATCAAATTGCTTTTAGGTGTTTTGCCTTCAAAAGTCCCCTCAAGTCATGTTTCACCCTCTTGAAGTCATTTTTCCAGCGCATTTTCAGACTCCTAGCATGCCATTTCATTGCCTTCAATTGCCTATCTGCCAGTACATCAGGAAATTAACACATTACTATTTTTGACCTTTTTGTGACTTTTTTTGACTTTTTTGTGACTATTGTGACTATTTGTGACTTTTTGGGAAGGAACCTACTATCTGTACTTTTTTTTTGACCATATACAGCATTTTGAAGAATGAAAAGAGAACAGAATCTATTGAGACAACTAAGTGATGATATATCTAAGCCAAGAAGACTAGAAAATGTCTGAAAATTCAGAGATATTGAGCCATCAGTGTGATGCACACTGTCTGAGAGAAAAATCACAATATCTCTTTGGAACCTCCATCAATTTGAATGTATGTGGTATCTACTGAAAGCTATGAATTAGGTGGTTTGAACAAGACCACAATCAGCAAGATCAGTGCAGCCATGCCTGCAGGACATGGGTAATGATAGTAGATTCCTTCCCAAAAAGTCACATTAGTCACAGAAAGTCAAAAATAGTAAAGTGTTATTTTCCTGATGTGGGCTCCCTGACCAGCTGTTTGCAGCACTTCTTGCCACATTTGTGTGCCTTTTCCCCCCAGAGTCCTCTCCAGTCACTTTTTTGGCTGTTTGTTATGCCAGTGACTTGTATCACATCACAAATCGAGTGCAATGAAGCACAAGCACATGACTGTGTGAGAAGTGATGCATAATTTAACTTCACTAGTGACAGGACACTAGTCTTGGCCAGCTGAAGTTGTACTGTCAAGTCCTCTTGGGTACAGTGAGCAGAGCTAAGGCAGGTTGCAAAGTAGATTTTGAATGAGGAGCTGGTACAATACATGCAGGTTTATATACATATGTAGAGTACCTGCAGAACAAACATTCAAAAGCATTTGAATGTACACCCATGTCCCAAGTAAGGCAGGAGTGAGTCATAGGTAACCAGGGTGAACATATGATGAAAGGAGGGTAACTGCATATGTATGACATACAGGGGTGAACATGTACTGGGGGTACATGTGTCATGTGACCATGGGGATCAGGGCCACCAGCAGATCATGGAAGGAAGGGGAACAGATGCAATGTCTGGCTATAGTACAACATGGGGTAAACAGGGGAAGGACATAAAAGGAAGAATACAGAATGCAAGTCTAAGACTTGCAAGTAACAGAACATCATCACTCGAGAGGGTGATGAAGGTGTGAATGATACCATACAGAGTCTACAAAAAGGAAAGAATGTGAGCACAGCATAACACTGTTCAAAGCAGTTTCTCTCCACATTTTTGGTTGTACTAGGTCTTCTGCATCACCTTCACTTGTTCCCCATCATTTTCAGCTGTCTTGTGCCATTCCAGTCACTGTCAGGAATGCTTGGCTCTTGAAGAAGATAGATGGCCTGCAGTTCAAACTGAGCTTTAGTGATTGTCCAGTGATCTTTGTCATCCTTTTGGTGGTACTGTTGGAGGTGGGTTTCGATTAGGACAAGTGCACATTTTTCGAGGTATGAAATATCCAGTTTTTGCATTGTACTCTTGCTTTTGAGGACCTCCCATGCATCAAAGATGCTGTTGAAAAGTGTGGGCTAAATCTGTGGTCAATGAATGCTAAATAGAAAGTGAATAAGGACAAACAGTGCTGCCCAACCATGGACTTTGCCAGTGGACTGCCCAGATGAGGCTGGGGTCAAATGCATTTATTGCTGTGAAATGGTTTGTGGTGGTTAGGAACTGAGGCTGAGGGTGAAAGTCATACATAGAGTGGGTGTGGACAACTTTGATAGCAATTGGTTTGCATACTGTCCAAGAGTTGAAGAGAGTGGAAGGATGGTGATTGGGCATTGATTGTCAGGAGCACCATTTTTTATAAACCATGTGTTCATGACATGGCCTGGGACCCATATATTGATAGGCTCATTTGTCTTTGGATTGTAAATGACTTTGCTGCAGTCTTTGAACATGTCCATGGTGCCCCATGTTGCAGTTGGTAGGAGATGACCAAGTGCAAATGTGTTAGCTTCAGTGTTGGAATACATGGAGAGAGTCTGGATGTGCCTTGTGGTGGAAAGGTAGTTGGATATGGTCTGCACAGAGAAAGGACTGTACTTTACTTTAGAAGTCACTCCAGACAAGCAGAGGTGCATTGGGCTCAAGTTCAGATGAGACAGCAGTAGGTATTATGCAACCTACAGTGGCAGGCACAGTAGATGATTCAGCTTGGTTGTTGCCAGTGGGTTGGAGTGAGGAGACATCAGTTGAAACTGATGTGTCAGTGATAGGGAGGGTATCTGTAGATGGTATGGAGGTTGGCACATGATCACAAGCTGTTGGTGTGGAGGCCAATGGCACTTGCTGTTGAACAGGTAGTTTGTTGCTCATTGATGATGTAGCATGCTGTGGGGAAGGGGCTGTTCACATGCATTTTGAAGGGGGAACATCTTTAGACTGAGGTGCATCTCATTTGGGTGGCATTGGGAAGGGCACTGACATGGTGGGATGTGGTTGGCAGGCAAGAAAAGGTGCACTGGATGTTCATAGAAATGTTGGGGATGGCAGAAATGCCAATGGAATGTGTGGGGGTCATTGTGATGCAAGAGGGGATTTTCCAGAGTCAGTGATCCAGAGTTAGTGATAGGGGAGGAGCAATTTGCAGGAGAGAGTGACACACAGATTCTTGGTGATAAAAATAGGATCATGTTATGAGGTGTAGGTGTACATTTCAATTAGGAGTCTATTCTATGACACATGTGTAAATAAGCAAAGGTTGATGACATCTCATGTCATCTTCTCCTCAGAAATGGGGCTGGAAAGATTAGACTGTCAAATTTCTGGAGTGTATAGGTTTGGGTGGGAATGATGACATACATTTCTTACATGGCAGTTGTACACAGCATGGACATGGTGGAATGATGGTGACCTGGTTGTGGAGGTGAGGTGGTAGTTGTTTCATGCATACTTCAATCCAACAGTAAAGCAGGGGAAAGTTCTTGGGTGATCCTGTTGGCACACATGCGTCTTACTTCAGGTGCCTGTGTCCTAGCAGATGGTGCTCCTGGAGGCTAATGGAGACAGAGATGAGTGTGATGTTGGAAGGGACAAGACTGGTTATGAGCCTGTACAGTACATGCTGCTTGCAGATGCAGGATTTGCTTGCATGTCAAGAAAATGTGTAAGTGAGATTTCCCTGCATGTGTACAAATCATGATGAGATCAAATTTAGCATTGACTTTGACAAAGTCTCCACAGGACAGTAATATCTTGTGAATTGGCAATATTGATCCAGCATTGTTTCTTTCCAGTATCTCAACAGGCCCATTCCACTCCCACAGATAGTCCAGGAGCTTGGGAATGTGTGGGTTCTGAGTGTCCATATTATGCACTGAAGTAGTGTTCTGAGTGGAGGGTTGTTGTAATTTGATGGGTCACTAGTGAATGGGAATGGGCATAGGAGAACAATGACCAAGGTTTTGGAGGGATGTACAATACCTTTGTAAACACTTTTCTCTGAAAGTGTAGGTGATGACAGAACTGAACAGAAGGCAGGGGGAGTTTGAGAATGCGACTGGCAAAGGATGTGGTGAGGTTCAAATGATCTAGTTGATTATGCCATGCAATGGTGTTTCCAGCACTGCACAATGACAGGCTTTGTACAGTGTACATGGCCCTTGTACAATCACTGCAAATGGTTCATACCTGAGGCAAGGAGGGAATATACAAAACAGACCTGTCCCAATTTCCAAAATCTGTCCAGGAACCCATGGATCCAGACAGACACAGGGTACAAGATGCTGAATGGTTCTGAATAGGCAGGGTCTTGTAAACAAGCATGTGTGAACATCTTTGGTCTGTAGAGCTTGGGTCACAAGCTACAGTAGCCCATTCAATCATATGGCCAAGCAAAGTTGGGAAACATTCCCATTGCTGGAGTTGTCAATGAGTGCATGGCTGTGGATGATTGGTTGTAGATCTTCTCTCCAGAGATCCACACCCAGTGGGTGACCAGCAGATGGTAGAAAAGACATGTGGAAAGGAAAGAAAGATGTGGCAGGTATATGGTGACTGGGGCACAGATTTTAAATGATGGGTGAGAGAACAACAATCAATTTGGTAATAGGTGAAATAGCTGTGGTCTAGGTGTGATTAGCCAAGGATGAAGTAGATGAGAACTTCACTGTGGTATCAGGACCATACTTGAGGTAGGCTGCAGCTGTAGCAGCATCGAGATTGGCCAGGCAATCCAATTCATTCCAGAGATCATGCTGCAGATGACCTAGATTTCATTGTGGAGAGAACAATTGTAAAATAGTGAGTCTGGATAAAGAACATGCACAAGACAACATGACATATGCATGTTGCACTCCCCTTGCACTGGCCAAATCAATGATCACCTTGTCAAGGGTTGATCCTTGTGCCTTGTAGTCAGTGAATGCCCAACCAGGGATCATGGGAACTTGATGCCAAGTGATTTGGAACCTACCCACATAGTCAGAGAAATAAGGAAATGTACAGGGTTGAGGGAAGACAGCAACAATGTGAGGTTCCTCTCCAGGCAATTGAAGGGTAGACACAGGGACAGTAACATACACACAGTGGATTACCTGCTTTCCATGTACTGTAGAACAAACAATGTCCTGCACAACTCCACATGCACCATTTACAACTTTCCCAGTGACACAGAGATTTTCCATAATAAGAACAGGCATTCCAGGGAGCAGAGGCAGTTGTCCAAGATAATCTTTGGATTCCTTTGGTCACAATAATGCCAGATGTTTGTCTTCCTTGCTGGTGATGCATTGACCATCACAAAAGTGTTCAGCATAACAATACTCAAATGATTGATTGGTACTGCAAGCAAACAACTTTGCCATTTCTTCATTCCAACAATCACACAGGCAGCACTCCCCAAAGACAATCAGAGCATCAGAGAACTGCAAGAAGTCTTGTTTAGGGTTTTTATATAATTCTGTAAGTTGTCTCTGTTGTAGATAATGCAAATCAGAAGTTGAACTGTTGCTCAAAGTATTTGCAGAACCCAATTTTATGCAACCAAGCATCTCAATGAACATTGGGTCCACTCTGGCATGTTCATTTTGAACCAGTTGGACTATGTGAGTCAAAGATCTCCACAGAAATGCCCCAAACAGTTGTCATTGAGATTTGACAGTTTCAAAGGTACATCTTGCCAAGTTGTTTACCACTGCATGTGAATACAATGCAGTACCATTCACTGGACAGAGCTGGGCCATATCACCTGCAAAGATGACATTGATGCCTCCAAAAGGCAAGTCCTTCTTGGCAGGGTTGCCTGCTTTTGCAAGACTGATACAATTTGCAATGTTGGAAAGGAGTTCTGCAGAAACCATCGAAACCTTGTCCAAAACTAAATATGAGACATCACACCAAATCTCTTGCAATTCATCCATGTCCACATTCTGCTCGCCATTCCCTCATTGCTGTTGCCTTTTGCCTTTCCCCAAGGAGCATGAATTCATGAGTGTCAGTGCATGAATCATAAAAGCATCTACAAGACATGCAGCACTACCAGTTGGTGTGCTCAACAGAATTTCCTGTGAATGACCCATTTGTGCAAATGCATCCACAATCACACAAATGATGTGGCTCTTCCCCAAGCCTCTGATACCAGTAATGAACATCAACATTTGTTCCAGCTCACCATGTAGCATGTGTTTAACCACAATCATGAAAGTGCACCTCTGTTCAGGATTCACTTCTGAAGACCACTTCTCAATCATGTCCAACATGAAGGTATGCACAGAAATATTATCAGCAATAGCATCTGCTGAGCACTGCTTGTTCTGCACAGACATCACAGAAAGGTTCAGCACATCCCATCTTTTGGTCATTCATGCTCATTTTCAAGTCCTCAAGGAGTCATCAATATTATTTCCATCCTCTTCAGAATGTTGTTCAGGTCATTTGTGTTTTCACTGCACATTCATGTACATGTTATGTAGTTTAATCCGATCTTCCCTACCAGGACTAATTTTGATAACAAGACCCTCTATTTCATCTGAATGCACACTCAAATGCTCATGACAGTGAAGTTGATGAGACATTGTGATGATGTCCTGTTCATCCTGAGGTAACACAAAATTTCCATGATTATTTGAGACATCATCATCTAATGCCTGTACATCAAACTCCATCACACAGTCCAGAGCTGAATCCAGAATAAGAACTTCTTTCAACATGTCAACATCATATTCACTGGGGTTTCGTATTTGGAAACCCTTTCTATTATAGTCTCCTCATATGACATCCTTGGCATCCTTGCATTCGAGCTCAATTAAAAAGTTTGAGATCATTCAAGATGCAGCATCATGGAAATTGTAAGCATCAAATGCTTCAGTCCAACATGAATAACCCTGTAATAATTCATAAGGGTCTCACCATGCAAGGAATAGAAGCAACATGGCACAACAAAATTCCTCCATGTGACTATCCAGCCTCTGTGGCAGAGGAGTGGAATCACCAAGGAGAACAGGAACCACAAAGCTATTACAAACACAGAGCTCATGTGTCCCAAATTGTGGGTGACTCTCATTAGCAAATGGTGCTCAAAATCAGTGCAAATACACTGGGCATTCTGAGGTGGTGAACTTGGTTCTTTGCATATCATAGTTGTAAGCTGTTTAGACAAAGGGGGAAGCTGAGACTGTCTGGTGTGTAGAAGCGATTTGGGTGGGGGCGCAAAGTGCCTCCCGGCCATGGAGGGAGGTGATCTGTGAGACGAGCGTTAGCTGTGGGGGTGGGTGGGGTCCCTTGTGATGTTCAGTGTGCATCTCCTGCGACCACTGTCCTGACATGGCAGCTGGTGTGAGTCAAGCAAGGGTAATTTGGAAGGTTCTTGGGACCTGGAGAATTGGTGGTGCAGTGGGTGGGTGAAAAGGAACAAGGTGAGGCCTGCACTGTGGGCTGAATTCTGACGATAGTGGGGAGAGAGAGAAGGTGCGAGGCAGCACAGCCACTCGCGCAAAGACACTATTCTATTACTCATCGTATCTCCTATGTACTAGAATTTCTAATCTTCTGCATGCTTGGTGCATTGGTCACACACTACTTCCCTGCCACTAGAAGATCATCTCACTTTCTGCATTTATTCCAAGAATTGCCACAAAGTCATGCTATTGAAAGGAGGGATGGTAGGTCACATTAAATAATCTAGGGTTTCAGATGACACAGACAGAGAGCCTTGAGAGGTATGTGCCATACATGTAGATCCATAAACATTTCCTGGGCAATCAGGGGTACACTCTCCCTCACAGTTGCAATCACCATCAACATGGTGCTTGTGCACAATAGCAATATCCACAAATTCATGGAAGTGTATGGTGCAAAACTCATGTGCTATATAACAATCACCACCACCAATCAAATAACTCATAATTTGTTGGTGTGAGATCTCATGCCTACCCATCATAGCATTAACAGTCTTCATCAGTAAGTTTCACTCACACATGGAAGCTGAAGACTCAACATTGTCCATGAAATGCTTCCAGTGGCTGTCTATGGCAGTGCAAATTGCCCAAAGCCCAACATGGACTTGCAAATCATTCTTCATGATATAATCACTTACATAGTAAGTCAATGCTTTTGCTGCAGCTCCCAACCCAATAAATTTAATGTCCATGTTACACTGCAAAAGAAACAGTGTAATGTCATTATAGTTATTTATATGCAGGTGAAGTTGTTGGAGAAGAATAGACTGCATTTCTGGATCAAGATAGGTCTGTGTGTGCATGGTTCCATCAATTCACATTTGACAATTTTCATCCCTGGGCTCCTCACCTGGCCAAAGATGTTTGAAGCAAGTTGGCATATGCTCATGCCAATTGCATTCAATTGCTAGGCCTCACATGAAGTTGGCAAATGCTTCCAAGAGTCTTTCCTTGCCAAGCTCAGCAATCTGAGGAGACTGTTGTAAATGAGGATCCAATTCATCATCTTGCCAGACTGGTTCGGCAGGCTCTGTCTCAGTAGGATTGATACCATCCAGAGACATTCCAGAAAGCTCACATTTTATCAGATCCTCTAACCAGCCAAAAAGTGAGGCACTGAAGTCTTTGTCCTCACACATCATGGACTGCAACCACTCTGGATTCAGATGGCCTTCCACCCACAACAACATATGGCAGTGAAGTGTCCCCCTTCCCTGGGCCTCCACTGTTCCATAATATCTGGAACACTTGCCAAACAAACCAACCCCTCTATTATATTTGAGCATGATGTCTATGAAACCATGTATAACAATATCAAATGCCTTAACCACAGCAGCAGGATGAGAAGCAACAAAGACTGCATGTTCGTATGCACTCATTTCCTGCCACTGAGCTGTGCTCACACCTCTGTAATGAGCTACAAGGACACTCATCACATCATGTGGATTCAATGTTAGAAAGAATGCTGGAGTGCCTAACTGTCAAGTAAGAGAGTGGATTTTGTTTCAATGGCACAACTTATACCCATCACTCCCTGGCAGAGAATGACAAATCACATTCAATTCTTGAAAAAGATGCAGAGCACCTCTCTCACCAGTAGAGTGCATGGATGCCTTTGGATCTTGTTCCAATTTTTCAGCCAGCAAAATCATATTTGATTTGGCATCTTGGACATCATTCACAAGGGTATGATGCCAGACAGATGGTATGCAAAAAGCAGTATTCTCACTTACTGCCTGTTTTTGCAAGATATTCCAACATATGAATGGAAAAGTCACATCCTGCATGAAGGGTGAATCCACTTGCCATAACAAATTTCGAAGCTATGGCTGGAACAAAATTTGCTGATCAGGCCATCATGCAGGATGATTAAAGCCCCCAATCCCCCAAGGATCCAAGTGGGGAAAGACCATGGTCAAAAAGCCAGGTGAGTTCTCATTCAACAACTCCAAACCTGAACAGCTCACTATAAACTTTTTGTGACTTAGGGCATGGGCCAGTGCAGTTGCCTTCATGGCCTGCCACAAACACTCAGAATGATCACCATCAGTGTATGCAACAGACTCCATGACAAGATCAGTCACCAATGCAGACCAATCTACACTACCATTGGCATCTGCAAGTCCATCCTCATTGCAAAGGTGAGTGATCTCAATCCCCCATAACACACTGGTGTCCTCCTTGCTGGTCACCAATGATGTTAAATTCTCCTCACTAAACATAATTCCCTTCTTCATATACCATTTGTTATTTGATATTAACCATTCAATTATAGACTTCACTCTGCTTTTGATAACAAGCACAGGTGGGAATTTATGCAAGGCTTCTGCAGTTGGACAGAATGCCCCACCTGCAAAAACCATGCAAACTGCCCCACAGAGATTGCTCCACATTGGAGGGAGGATGTCTGACAACCCAGTCAGTTCTTGAGGTAGAAGTGTGACATTACCTCTATTGAAATGCTGACTCGCTTCCTCAGGAACATGACCCCCTTGAATACTTTTTGTCTGATAATGATGTGTAATGACAGTTGCCCAAGAGGCAGCAACTAACATCAATTCCAATGGACTTGCACACTGAATACTTTCCTGAACCTTGAGTGGCAACTCTGCATCTCTGTGATATTGAAAATTTGCCATGGGGAGCTCACCATCAATGACTTCTGACATGATGTGCACACTCAGATTTGCACAATGTCCTGCAAGCAATACAACCCATGGGGGCAAAGAATTGCACTGCTGTATTTTCCTATATCATATGATCGAGGATGACAAGCCTCCAGTAACCAATCATTCTTCAGCACAGAAAGCATATCTGACATTGGAAAAATATCAACTAAGTCTCCACTTTGAGTTGTTTGTGCACACACAGCACAAACATCCTCTGTAAGAGACTGTGGCAATATCCTGTTCTGCCATTCACGAATGATATCAATTTTGTCATCCAAAGATCATATAGGAGGATACTTCAGCAACTCCTCTACACCACCAATTGTTATTGGTTGTCATTGAGCATGCACCTCACTTTGCTGCATATCCCTAACCTTTGCAAGGTTACTCTCTAAGGAAATTGCTGGCTCCAGAGCAGGTGCTGCAAATGACTCATGACATGGCCTTCTTAGTTGGTGGAACACATACACCAGCAAAGGACAGGAAACTGTACAATGATGATTGCATAGCACATCAACACACATCACTCAAAGCAAGTTACTATGCAGAACCAAATTATGATGACTGGCAATAGCCCTAAGTTGCTTCAATGACAAGTACAGATACTGTTCAACAAGCTTGCAAATGGAGCCTGCACAACACACCAGCATGGAGCCCTTCAGATCTGCTGACCTGGCACAAAAATCATCATACACAGTAACACACTTGAATGTGTACTCCCACTGCAGGAACTCATAAGAGATTGCAGAACCATCACTGACTCCAGTAACATCAATATACAAGTGGCACATGCCACTGTCCATGAGATATGGATATGCACAATCTCCCATGTGCCTCCATGTAGTTTGCTGGATGCTAGACATAATGTACATCAACAAAATCCCCATTGTGAATCAAATTAACCCCAGAGTTCCCACCCCCAACATGTGACTGGCAGTATGGCCTGGCATGATCAACCCTGACAAAGAGTTTACAGACCTGGGCCTAACAGCATCCAGGAATGCATTATGCAAATATTTGCCATTTTCCCTGCAAGCCACTGTGGCTACACCCATAAGTCCATGCAATATGACATTTGTGCCTTACTAGCTTATGCATTATGAGCAAGTGTACTGTATTTGGTCAACCTCCAGCAGCTCTCTGTTTACTTTGAATACCATTCAGTAACTACAGTTGACTCCCTCCTAACCCATACCCTGTATAACCCATACTCCCTGAGAACCCATAGCTTTTTGGATTTCCCAAGTTGGTTTGCAGGGATTTCACATATATAACCCATAACCCATAACCCATAGGGATAGTCAGATAATGCCAAGATAATGCCAAATAAGGAAATGTTATTATATAATTATCTATTTTTGCCAGGCCCATCAAGCCTTTGAGGCAATGGACAAAGACATCTATGAGACAGTGATGGACATGAAGAAGATGTGGGAAGAGCTGGCAAAAAGCGGTGATGTGGATGATGAGTCAGATGCACCAATGTGCAATGAGGCCCTTCAAGCCACACTGCTATTACACAAATATACAAAAGCCTTGGACAATCCCTTTGCCCGCAAGCTGGAGACAATGTTAGGTTCATTTGGATGGAGGACATGCACAGGAAAGATACTAAATTAATTTCTTATTTTCCCTTGAAAGAGTAGTCGAACAATATCTACTACCCTATTACTAGGTAAACATATGCAGAGGTATATTCTTTTCTTGCTCAAAACCAACCTCTTACAGAACCCATACTCCCTGAAAACCCATACCTCCCAGACTGTCCTGATGGCCATGGGTTAAGAGGGAGTCTACTGTAGCATGAATGTTCACTGACTGGCAGAACACTGCGGTAGAATAATCTGTAATTCTCAGGTAGACTTACAGATTATTCTACCACACCTGGATTTTTGCCAGCTGCAAGTTGTCATCTCCTTCAATGAGATTGAGAATTGGGATGGACATACTGTAGGTCAATACCCCATGTAACCCTGCCTTTCCACAGTATTTTTCTGTGTGTCATGTACAGTACACTTGCTCATAATGTATAGCAGTTGTGAAGCCAAATCCTTATACAATTTGACAAGTATACAGTACAGAGCATGTGACAAATTGTGACATTGTGTGATGCTACTTCCTAACAAGGTAGTGGTCCAGCATTGTTTGCATTGCATTCTTCATCACCTCTCGAGACAGTGTACCATGGAATTTACAGAGCAACCATGCCAAATCCAGCATGGAATTTGCATCACTCACCACCACACAAGCTGTCTTGAGTGTTTGGCACATGCTAATGAGGTCAGTATAACTCGGAATTGGTGGCATTTGCTGATCTTCTTCATCATCAGATTCAATCTCCACAATCTCTCCCTGCTTGATAGCAAGTTCATTCTCCACCACTGCAACAATTTCTGCATCTCCACCCTCAAAGGCATACTGAGACTCGCCAACCTCCCTCTCCTCCTTGGGGTTGAGGATTTCATCGACTGTTGGTGGTGGCCCAATGATCCTATTGTGTGACTTCAAGATCAGCATGGAATCAGCAAGTGCCGCTTCAAGAGTGATGAGTTGTGGTGTGACGAGACCTAAACAACAGGGTTTGTTGTAGGCTCGCATCAAGAACCAACAGAAAGGAGAAGAGAGAAAGAGAGGAAGATGGCTTAGAAGCAGGTGACTTTAGGACTCGAAGACCCAAATGAACTAGCTTAGAGCTAGTTGGGCAATTGAGCGACGGTACTTATACTAAGGTACATGAGGTAACAGCAAGGCATACACGAGGTCCATGACATCATAGTGATGTCATAATGATATCACAGTGGAGCGGAACGTACTAGAAGGAGAAAGCAAGGCAGAGGCGAGGTGAGGTCTAGGTCGGAGTCTGGACCAAATCCGAGAGATAAGATAAGACAAAAAGATTAGATAAGATGAAAAGAAAAGAGAAGAAAAGGGAAAAGGGTACATATCGTAACACTATCCCCTCCTTAGAAATCGACTTCCAGGTGATTGAAGGTAGGGACAGTGTCGGTAAAGTTTTCTAGGGGCTGGAAGAGAGAGGAGAAGAGGGAGGAGTCCATTCTGCAGAGCTTTCGAGGGGCAGAGGGATTGCGATGGTGGAAATCCCTGACAGCACCAGGGGCAGATTTCAAAGCGGTGTGAGGAATCCACATTCCCTGGACGCATAAGCCCCTATCATTAACTGTTCCATGACTACTGTTACGTCCGCTCCCCTCTCGCGTTCGCCATTGTTCACGTGCTACCTTCCCATGCCCTCGCTCCTTCTCACGCAATGCTATACCCGCGGCTGCTGTGCTCCGGTTGTTGTTTTTCCTCGGACTCTTTCTCTTATCACGGCCTCTATTCCTTTAGTGCTTGTAGTATACCCTCGGCCTCTGTTTTGGCCTGTCTTCTGTGTACGCGCTGTCGCGCGGCTTTCCTTTACTGTACCCTGTCTTACTTAGGTTCCGGGTTTGTCCGGACTATAAAGCCCTGTACTTAGGTACAGAATGGGACCTTTTGGCACTCGGAAGGTCACCACGAGTTTCCTTTACACTTTGTCTACACTGCACGTCTCGCATTCCGCCGCGCACAAACTACGTATACCGCTCGCATCGCCAGCACTATCCCACGGACCACACCGCGCACGTCACGAACCACTACTGCTACAAAGCGCCGGGTCTCACCTTCTAGTCTCGACAGTCCAGAATCCCTTGGGACGAGCAATTCGTTCCCTTCATTTTTTATTGTTGTCGTCTAAGCCATCTAGCTCGTATTATACAGCTACTTGGACGTTTCCTACAGTGGACTCAGGTTCCCAGGTGCAATCCTCGTCATGATACCCCTTCCAATGGACGAGGTATTCAAGCCTGTTTCTTTTTAGGCGAGAATCAGCAACATAGTCCACCTCAAACTCCTCATCGCCTTCATGTCCCACCACCGGTCCTGGGCGAGTGACAGTTTGGCCCTCCAGAGGTCCCCTGTACGGCTTCACCCGAGAGACATTAACGACCGGATGGATCTTGAGTGTTTTGGGAAGTTTCAACTCTACCGCATTGGGTTTAAGTGAAACGACCTTGTAGGGGCCAATCCATCGTTCAGTGAGTTTTTGGGAGGGACGACCTGAGAGAGAGATCCGGGAGGTCTCCAGCCAAACCATATCGCCAACTGAGTAGGGGGGAGCGTCGGAGCGAGACGTGTCTGCAGAGGCCTTCATCCATTCAGCAGCTTTCTCCAAGGCCTTTCTTGTGTCCTCCAAAACCTTAGCAAGGTCAATGGCATGGTCCGTGGCTGCCTCTGCCTTGGAGAGGAAGGGCTCTACACCCATCCTGGGGGTGTAAGAGCGAGTGACCGAGAAGGGGCTCCTGCCAGTGGACTCCTGTCGTTTGTTATTGTAGGAGAACTGGGCGACCTTGAGCCAAGAAGGCCAGGAACCCTGCCTGTCGTTGACAAAGAGGCGGAGATACTGCTGCAGGTCTTGGTTAAGACGCTCCGTTTGACCATCTGTTTGGGGGTGGAAGGCAGTGGAGAGTTTGGGTTTGATCCCAAGCATTTTGCAGAGGTCAGCGGTGAACGCGCTGGCAAACTGGGGGCCACGATCAGAGATAACGGAGGAGGGTAAACCATGCTGAGTCCACACGTGATCCCGGAAGAGCTCTGCTGTCTGAAGCGAGGAAACCTCCTTGGTAGTGGGGGCAAAGACCACCTCCTTCGAAAACCTGTCCACCACCACCATGACATTGTCAAAGCCCTGTGCCTCTGGTAACTCCATGAAGTCAACCGAGATGTCAGTCCAGGGGCATTCTGGGATGGGATTTGGAAGGAGCTTTCCTGTGGGAGGGGTTCTAGAACTTTTAGCCATTTGGCAGCGGTGACACACCGAGACATAGTCTCTAACGGTGGTGGTCATTCCAGGCCAAACATAGTTGCAAGAGACAAGTTCCAGAGTCTTCTTCCATCCAGGATGTCCTGCAAGCGGAGTGTCATGGTGTTTCTTGAGGCAGTGGACCCTGACGGCGGGTGGGACATAAACCTTTCCTTGGCAGACATACAGCCCCTCCTTAAGGACAGATCCCTCTGGTTGCGGTGTTACCGAGGAGGCAGACTTCAGGGCAAGAACGAGATCAACATCCTCCCCTACCATCAAGGTAGCTGCTACCCTGGAGGGGTCAAGCATCGTGACTCCCTGATTATCTGTTCCCTTCTCAGGTTCATGATCCTCTCTCCTAGAGAGGGCATCCGCTTTGGCCATTGAAGATCCAGGCTTGTACACCAGTTTGTAGTTGAAATGGGAGAGATATTGGGCCCATCATGCCTGGCGGCGATCCAAGTTTTGTGCCTTCATGAAATACTGGAGGTTAGCGTGGTCAGTCCAGATCTCAAACTGATAGGGGGTAGCCTCGAGGTAATGTCGCCATGTCCCCAGAGCATGAATTATGGCCAGCATCTCTTTATCAAAGACCTGGTAGTTTTGTTCAGGGGGGGACATGGAGTGGGAATAAAAGGCGACGGGTCGCCAGAGATCATCCTCACATTTCACGGAGAGGATGGCACTGGTGGCAAAATCCGAGGCATCGGTTTCCAGGCGGAACTCTCTGTCCTGATCTGGGAAGGCGAGGACAGGGGCAGTAGTGAAGGCGACCTTCAAAGCATCGAAGGCCTGTTGTTCTCGTTGACCCCAAGTCCAGAGTTGGTCTTTTCTTGTGAGGTCATTGAGCGGACAAGCGATCTGTGCGAAGTCCTTGATGAAGCGGCGATAGAAGTTCGCTAGTCCTAAGAAGGCTCGTACCGAGCGGACCTTTGTAGGGACTGGCCATTCGGTAATGGCTTTCACCTTGCTTTCATCCATGCTGACTCCTTCGGTTCCAACCACCATGCCTAAGAACTCTACCTCCTTTTGCTTAAAGAAGCACTTCTCCGGTTTGACAAAGAGGTCGTTCTCCTCCAACCTCCTCAACACCTCTAGGATGATCCTGTCATGCTCTTTTTCATCATCCATTTTCGTGAAGATCATCAAATCGTCGATATAGACCACAAGGACGTCCTCCATGTCACCGAAGATGTCGTTCATCATGTTTTGGAAGGTAGATGGCAAGTTGCAGAGGCCAAAGTACATGACCAGTGGTTCGTAGGCGCCCTTATGAGTAACAAAGGCGGCTTTCCATTCATCTCCTTCCTTGACACGAACGTTGTTGTACCCCCATCAGAGGTCCATCTTGGTGAAGAGTTTACAGCCCTTCAGTTTATCGATGAGTTGGGAAATGAGGGGGAGAGGGTACGTGTTCCTGACAGTGTGCTCATTCAGGTACCGGTAATCCTGAACCATGCGTTTCTTCCCATCTTTCTTTGGAACGAAGAACACCGGAGAGGTCTGTGGTGACTTCGAGGGGCGGATGTATCCTTTACGCAGCTGGTCTTCAAGGAAGTCCGACACTTCCTTCTGTTCCTCTACAGAGAGCGGAATGAGACGACCGTGTTTGGGAGCGAAGGTTTCCTTGAGGTCGATGGCATGATCCCATGGTTTACAGAGTGGCATTCTTTCTGACTCCTCTTTTGAGAAAACCTTCAGGTACTGACGGTATTCCTTTGGGATGAGCTCCTCAGTAGTACCAGTTCGGATTCTAGTGGAACGAAGTTTCGGGTAGAGGTACTCCATATTCTGTGCCTCTTGTTCCTCGGCTAACCTTTCTGCTCTTGTCCTTGGGGCGAGATCGTGGCACTCATGGGGGCAACAGGACAGCTTTACTTGTTTGGTTTCCCAACACACTTCCGGATTGTGTTTTCGTAACCAGGTGTAACCAAGTATGAGAGGGTGTGTTCCAAGCGTAGTGACCTGAGCCCAGACAGACTCTCGGTGGCCCTGATAATTCATAACAAGAGAGGCGACGTGGGTGATGTTGCCTGCTACGTTAGGGGTTCCATCGACGTTAAGGACGGCAATGGGTCGACCAAGCTTAATCAGTGGAACGTCATTTTCATCGGCCCACTTCTTGTCCAGAAAGGTATTGTTGGCTCCTGAGTCCACCAACGCTTTTACATCCCATTTCTTTTCTCGTCCTTCCAACACTACTTCCAACTCCAACTCGGCTTTTGGATCTGCTGTTCTTATTTTCGGGGTTTCTTTTGTTTTCTGGGTAGGCGTGTTTTTATTTTTATCGCAAGAGGAATTAAGCACCAGTAGTTTTACATCTGTGGCCGCGCCCACTGGGGTCGCCTCTTCAGATGGTACAGTAGTCTCTGAGTTAAATATATCCTGCTTGGTAGAGAAATCGTCAACACCTAAGACAGAGAACTTATTGTAAACGTAGCCAGTGGAGACCCGATCCTCTACTGGCCGAACTCTTTTCCCTGGCTCTTCATCTCACTGACCTGTTTGTCGTAGAAGAAGGCCTGCATTTCTTCAAACGACATTTGGCGGAGGGCAATCTCCTGTGCCTCCTGTGTCACCTCCCGTATACTGGGTCTGGCGGGACCCTTCCCTTTGGCACAGGGACAATCACACTTGTGGTGATTTCCCTGACAATCGAAGCACTTGATGTGGGAAGGGACGGGGCGAGGAGGGAAGCGAGCAGCGCCAATTTCCATAGGGGCACCATGGCCAGGCTGGGTACCGGTAGGAGTAAAGCGAGGGGGGTATGAGGGACGGCCGTAGGAGGAATGGGGAGTGGGTTCATCAGGATAGTGGTTATAGAGGAGTTTAAAGCAATCCCTAGCGAGGGCAGCTTCACAAAACGCGACCGTCATCTGAAGGTAATTGCCTTGCGTATATCCCCTCCTTAGGGCCTCTTTCACAATGGCGGGGTGGACAGCATTTTCCAGCAAGAAGCCGGCGGTCTCATCAGTGACACGTCCCTGTACCTTTAGGGACTCAAACTTTGCATAGAACTCTTCATAGCGGGAGTTCCCTTGGCACATAGTATGCATCTGAGCTTTGGCCCACTCTACATCAGTTTGAGGGGCAAAGAACCTGTTGATGTCCTCGATCATCTCAGCTGTATCGGGCCACACTCCAGTGACGATGGCGAGGGAGAACTTGGCCTGGGCGAACCTTCCTGCCACAGGACCTGTCATGCGGGACCATACCGTGGTGCATTTATCTTGGGCAGTCGGCAGGGCGGTCCTATTCTGCGCGACCCATACCTTCATTTTCACCCACCATTCTGAAAACTTGGCACGATCACCAGCATACTGACCCGGGTCGGCCATCACCTCTATCCTTCTCTGGATAACATCTGCAGGGAGGGCATTCCATTGATTACGCTGATCTTCAATAGTCACGATCGTTCCTTGAGCATTTCTTAGCTCGTTGCTTAATCTGTAATTTTCGTCTTGAAGAGCGTTGAGGGTGTTGCGGAGCTCGGTAAGCTGGTCCTGGATGCCTTCCATAGCGATCTGGATGTTTTAACGTTTGACAGGGGCAGAGGTTGTAACGGGGTTGCTGTGGTTCAGCAGGGAGCGAGCAGGGGAAGACGGATTCGACGGAGAAAGGGTAGGAAGGGGGCGGAGGAAGGGAGTAGAGGTTGTGATCGAAGAGCGGAGTGAGTGAACGACGCTCAGGGATGTATGGGACAAAGAGGTTTGGGTCAGGTTCAGAGGCTGGGGGACTTGGTGAGTACACCCACGAGCCTTCGCGAAGGAAACGAGGAATGGTGACAGTGGTGCGAGGGTACAACGATAAGAAGCTAGTTCAAGTGTGACAAGACCTAAACAACAGGGTTTGTTGTAGGCTCACACCAAGAACCAACAGAAAGGAGAAGAGAGAAAGAGAGGAAGATGGCTTAGAAGCAGGTGACTTTAGGACTCGAAGACCCAAATGAACTAGCTTAGAGCTAGTTGGGCAATTGAGCGACGGTACTTATACTAAGGTACATGAGGTAATGGCGAGGCATACACGAGGTCCGTGACATCATAGTGATGTCATAATGATATCACAGTGGAGCAGAATGTACTAGAAGGAGAAAGCAAGGCAGAGGCAAGGCGAGGTCTAGGTCAGAGTCCGGACCAAATCCGAGAGATAAGATAAGACGAAAAGATTAGATAAGATGAAAAGAAAAGAGAAGAAAAGGGAAAAGGGTACGTATCATAACATGTGGTGGGCGTTTCTTTGCTGGAATCTTGATAGTGAGTCCTGTGCGGTGAAGGGTAGCACTTGCAAGCCTCTGAACTGCCTCTGCAGCTTGCACGACATCTCCTTCTGCTTCCATGACAGCATTGAGTGTGGGTTGCCAGTGTTCATACACAAATTGATCCTTGAGCAGTTCCTGAAGGCATTTTTCAGCAGCTGGAAGAGTCATATCTGGGTCCTGGGCAAACTGGCACATAATGCTCCAAGCCTCAGGGTCTGCATGGGCTGGATGGGAGGTTGGTGCTGTGTCCCCCTGGATTCCACAGTGCACCCAGCAATGTTGAATGGTAAGTGGTGTAACTGCATCCCAGGCTTCCTTTGCCATTAACATAGCTTCCCAGAGTGGTATCTTGTAGATGTTTCTTTCCTTGGCCTCGTCAAGGTCAATTGCTCATTTGCAGAAGGCTTGCCTGTAGTGTGCCTTGAAACAGCGAATTATTCCAGCATCATTGGGTTGCACGTGTGATGTAAGATTTGGAGAAAAGAATTTGAGTTGGACATGATGCAGCTCATAGGGGATTGAGTGACCACCAAAGTTGTCAAGGCAGAGGCATACATGGTGCTTTTCACTGCCCATCTTTTGGTCAAACAACTTTACCCACCTGGAACTGAGGTCAGTACGAGCATTAGGGATTATCATGTGCTCACTCCTCAAACAGTTCTGCCATCATCCATGCCTTCTTATTGCTGCAGTAATAAAATCCATACTTTTGTGGTAACTTGCCTGTGAAACATCTTGGTTTCTTTGACCATCCAATGCAGAACAGTGGCATTTTTTCACTTCCATCTGCATTTGTGGCAATTCCAATTGTAATTCAAAACTTTTCTTTTTTCTTTCCACTCATTTGCTTCATTGCAAGTCCACGATCAGGTGGGGTGCTGCCAATTGTCAGGGGTTTGTGAGTGACCATCAAAAGTAACACTTCAAATGCTCACAATGCAAAGAAGCTTGTCTCATCAAAATTCCACCGGTCCTTTGGGGGGAATGTTGCAAGAATCTTCTGTATGCATGTCCTCTCTGCTGTTGAGAGTGCAATCCGGAGTTACGGTAGTGTCTTGGAGTTTCGCCCAGAGGGCTCAGAATTGTTCCCCAACCCTCGGAATTAAATTCCAATGTCAATGCGCTTACTAATTACAGTACTATAAATTTTCCACACCATTCTTTTCCACCTCAGTGACTACTTCATACACTGAGGTGAGTATAGCTAGATTCCCGCTCATTTACTTGGTACTGATGTAGTGTAGAAACTCATACCTTCGTTAGGTACTAATATAGTGACTACTTCGTACACTGAGAAACTCATACCTTCATTAGGTTATGAGCCCCACTCTCGTGCTCTAATTCCGAAAGAGTTAATACGCAGCAACAATACCCACTATGGCAAAAGACGATCATTCCTTACAAGTCCCAACCCTAAATGCAGATGGAAGCAACTGGCTATACTACAAGGCTCAGGTTGAATGGGCCGTCAGCTCGAAAGGGCTGATTGGACACCTGACCGGCTTGGATGCGAAACCAGAGGACCCTTCAGCAGGGAAAGATGCCTCCTGGAAGCCCACAGCCATGGAGCAAAAACTTGTCAGTGAATACCCAGAAAAACTGTGGCAATGGGCTAAGGACGACGGATACGTCAAGCAAGTGATTGCTGTGTCGCTCCCGGAATCTCTGTTCCTTCAAGTCCTGAAGGAAGAGACTGCGAAGAGTGTGTGGGGTGTCCTCACCAATCTTTTCCAAAACCACTCTCGTGTCATCACAATCGACCTTCGGAGAAAACTCCAAGAATCCCGCTGTTCGGAAAAAGGCGATGTCTGCGCTCACTTCAACAAGATGCATGCACTGCGTGAACAACTTGCCGCGCTTGGACAGTCAATCACAGACGACGACTTTGCAGCCATCATCCTCAGTTCACTTCCCGCTTCTTATGACTCCAACCTTGCAGCTATGACATCTTCAGCCCTAGTCATGCAAAAGGACCTATCTCCGGACTTCATAATCAAAGTAATTTCCGATGAATATGATAGGTGCCAAACACAGACAAAGAGAGGCAACTCTGGAAACTCCGGAAATTCCGAAGATGCGGCTTACTCAGCGAAGGATGGAAAGAAGTCCACCTGTGAAAACTGCAGAAAGAAAGGTCATACAAAAGACCAATGCTGGGAAGAGGGTGGCGGAAAAGCTGGGCAAGTGCCCAAGTGGTTCCAGAACAAGGGGAAAGGGAAAAAGAAGGAGAAAGGTACCAGAAAAGCAGCCACTGCGGCCAGTGCATCAGCCAGCTCGAGTGCACAGACCAGCGCTGACTCGGAACCTGATGGAGTTTGGCTAGCACACCCGCAGGACGATGACTGGCTTACGGAAATTGCAGAGGAAGAAATTCTGAAACCCCAGGACATTGTTAATGATGAAGAAGATGCATATACGAACAACTACAACCATGTTCTCCTCACAGGCGAAAGCCTAAATTCCACAGAAGAGACAATCCTGTTCGACTCTGGCGCTTCACGTCATATGTCCTCCTACTGCAGCAAATTCCTTGACTACAAGCCAATCATACCCAAACCTATCACTGCTGCCGACAACCACACCTTCCATGCCATCAGGAAAGGCGACCTTGCAATTTCACTCCCAAACAGCACTACCCAGACCCATATTCGACTCAAGGACATGCTCTATGCCCCCAAGATGGGAATTACACTCGTTTCCATTAGCAAACTTGACATCGCTGGGTATGCGGCATTATTCCGAGACAAGCGTTGTCAAATCTTCAATGCTCGGAAAAAGAAAGTAGCTGAAATTCCAATGCAAAAAGGCCTCTACTGTCTCAAACGAGCTCGTCATGCCTTCGCAGGCCTAGCCAAGGCCATGGAATCCTTAACCATGGAGGAGATTCACATAAGGCTTGGCCACATCGCTCCCAAAGCCATCCAGCGCATGCTCAAGGATGGCACGATTACTGGAATTAAACTGGACGAAGCACATCCTACCATGGGTGCATGCAATTCATGTGAATATGCCAAAGCAACTCAGAAGCCCATTGGGAAGGAGCGCGACCCACCCTGCCATGAACACCTAGGTGACGAGGTCCACACAGATCTCTGGGGACCTTCTCCGGTCCAAACCCCTGGCCACAGTCAATACTACATCTCATTCATGGACGACCACACCCACTACACCAAGCTGTACCTCCAAAAGATGAAAGCCGAGACCTTCACATCATACAAGGCCTATGAAGCATGGCTGAACACACAGTTCAACACCAAAGTCAAGCGACTTCACTCAGATTGAGGGGGAGAATACCTTAGTGCGGAATTTTCGGAATATCTGAAATCCCGAGGCACAGAACGATGCATAACCGTCCATGATACCCCTGAACACAACGGAGTTGCAGAACGACTCAACAGAACACTTGTTGAGCATGTATGTGCGATGATTCATGCCAGCGGCCTACCCAAGAACCTCTGGGGGGAGGCCATTATGCATGCGACCTGGCTCAAAAACCACTCGTCAACTCGCCATCTAGGCACGAAAACTCCCTATGAAATGCTCTACCAAAGACCACCCGATCTCTCAAAAATTCCAGTCTGGGGATGTCGTGTCAAGGTCCATGACACCTCTGGCTCCAAACTAGACATGCGAGCCTGAGATGGACACTGGGTAGGTTTTGACCCTGAGAGCAATGGCCACCATATCTACTGGCCTGACACACGAGCAATCGGAATTGAAAGAAGTGTCATTTTTGAGTGCCAAGATGTGTCTGTACCACATGGTGTGCCACTCAAGGGGGAGCAGGGGAATTCTGACACCTCAGAAAGAAATTCCGAAGCCTCAAAACGAAATTCCAAAACCTCAGAACGGAACTCCGCAGCTTCACAGGGAAATTCCGAGGCCCCACAGATGGTCGAGCGACCCACCGAAGCAACTTCAGGAATTCCAAGACTAATTCCAGACCCACTCAGAGACAATTTCGAAACACCTCCACCTCAACCTCGTCGTTCCACTCGCCAGCACTTCAAATCAGACTATATGAGGCGCCTACGTGCAGGGGAAGGCACTCGTGATGGGCGCATCCCTCTTGACTTCGTAAAAGAACTCCAAGAGAGTGATAGCAACCCAAACAGCCCGAAATCCTGAGAAAACGCTACCTATGTATTTGACGAAGAACTAGCTGCCGATGAAGATGACACTAACATCATGTATGCTATGGTGGCAGGGATGGCTGAAGCCGAAGGGCTAGACCCATCAACAGTCTGTGAGGCAAAATCCCAAGCTGACTGGCCGAAGTGGCAAAATGCCATAAATGCGGAATTAAACAGCCTAGAGGAAGTGCATACCTGGGATGTCATTGAGTGCCCCAAAGGTGCAAATGTTGTAGGATGCAAATGGGTCTTCAAGATCAAACACAACGCTGCCGGAGAAATTGAGAAGTACAAGGCCTGCCTAGTCACTAAGGGCTATTCTCAGATCCAGGGTATTGACTATGATGAAACATATGCTCCCATCGCAAGACTCACATCTCTCTGCACCATACTAGCAGTTGCTGCACGCAATGACTGGGATATCGATGTATTCGATTTCCACTCGGCATTCCTCAATGGCAAACTCAGAGATGGCGAAGACATCTACATGGAGCTCCCTGAGGGCTATGCTGTAGGGCGGAATTTTTCCTGTCCAGTTGGGAAGCTAAACATAGCATTATATGGCTCAAAACAAGGTGCACTTCAGTGGTACCAGAAGCTATGCGCTACTCTTGCAGGTCTTGGGCTCACCAGAGCACACGCAGACTGGGGAGTGTTCTATGGTCGCATAGGATCGGAAATCCTCATCCTTGCCAGCCACGTCGATGACTGCACTGTAACAGGCAGTTCCCCATCATTAATTCGCTCATTTAAACAGGAGATTGGCACTCGTTTTAAAATCTCCGACCTAGGGCCCATCAGTTGGCTCCTTGGGATGAAGGTGACATGGAACAGAGAAGCCCGCACCATATCCCTGTCGCAGCAGTCATACATCGAGGCCATCCTAACAAAATACAACCTCACTGACTGCAAACCTGCTGCAATTCCGATGGACCCTGGAATAAAACTCTCTCGCGGAGAAATTCCACAGCCAGCTGAAGAAGCTGCACACATGAAAAACGTACCCTACCATGCTGCTGTTGGCTCCCTCATGCACCTCACCATTGGAACACGCCCTGACATTGCATTTGCTGTCTCCACAGTCATGCAGTTCAACAATGCACCCAACATGACTCACTGGGAGGCCGTGAAACGAATCTACAGGTATATCTCAGGCACAAAAGCGCTCGCTTTAATGTTTGGAAATTCAGAACGAGGCCTCGAGGGCTATACCGATGCAGATGGAGCTTCGCAGGAGCATCAACGTGCTATAAGCAGATATGCCTACCTACTGGATGGTGGAGCTATCAGTTGGGCTTCACAGAAACAAGAACTTGTAACGCTCTCCACCGCTGAAGTGGAGTACATCGCAGCGACTCACGCAGCCAAAGAGGGCCTGCGGCTTCGATGACTCATCAGAGAAGTTTTCCGACCACTCAAACACCCTATCCCACTGTATTCTGACAGTCAATCTGCCATCACACTTACCAAAGATGGCAGCTATCACGCTTGCACAAAGCACATCGACATACAATACCATTTCATTCGTTTTGCTGTGGAAAACAATTCCTTTCGTTTAATTTATTGTCCTACTGACGACATGGTCGCCGATACCCTTACCAAGCCTCTACCTAGCATCAAGGCAAAACACTTCACATCTGCACTCAGACTTCATTCCAATTGAGGGGGAGTGTCGAGAGTGCAATCCAGAGTTACGGTAGCATCTCGGAGTTTCGCCCAGAGGGCTCGGAATTGTTCCCCGACCCTCAGAATTAAATTCCAATGTCAATGTGCTTACTAATTACAGTACTATAAATTTTCCACACTGTTCTTTTCCACCTCAGTGACTACTTCATACACTGAGGTGAGTATAGCTAGATTCCCGCTCGTTTACTTGGTACTGACATAGTGTAGAAACTCATACCTTCGTTAGGTACTAAAATAGTGACTACTTCATACACTGAGAAACTCATACCTTCGTTATCTGCCTCAACTGCACTTGGATCAACTGATCCAGCTTCACCATGCTGCTGATACTCCTTGAGCTTGTATGCTTTACAGAAAGGTGCAATCCACCCATCACCATGGAGACATTTTCCCTCTGGAATATGAAAGGTTTCTTCAAACTGCTTCCATTTCTCCTGCAGCATTGGTCCATTGACAACTTCTCCCTTCTCCTCCATGTGTTGGACCCATAGGACAAGTGCCCTTTCCACCTCTGGACTTGTGACTGTCTGTGGTCACTTTCTTGAAAGTGCATCTGGGTGACTGTGTACCCATGCCTCTAGCTTCTCCCTCTCCTTTAGCTTTCAGGAGAGAGTGGCCTGTGTGAACTTTAGTATGCCCTCTGGCCATGAGTTAAAGTGTGTGACAACCCAGTCCTGGGGCAAGTCTGGGTGCTCATCAACATATGCAAAGACAGTCAGCCAATCATGAAGTGTCAGGTTTTGAAGTTTTGCAGACTCCACAGAGAGGGCTGATGTTGCAGGAGCATCCTTCTTCCACTCTGTCCTGGGCTTCTGACTGTAGGGTGCTGTCCTAGGCCGTGGTTTATGCACCCCAATCCCACCTTGCATGCTGGACTTGTAGCAAGGTCATTTTTTTCTCTTCTGTACTCTATTCATGCTAGTGCAGCAGGGTGGAAAAGTCTTGACATGAAAGGCTCCTGTCATCACTGCCACAACTCGGTGCTTCATCCAGGCCAAAAACTTATCTCATACTGTATAAAGGCAGTTCCATCATTATACAGTATACAATATGGAAAAAAAAATGTATATTCCCTGTGTGCCACAATGGGAACTGCCCAAACCTCATACATTATTAGATTTATACATAAGTACAGTATACATTATGAGCAAGTGTACTGTAGTTGATGACATCCATCTCGTCAAGACTTGGATGACCAATCGATCTACCATGAGTGTTCCTCTGGTTGAAGAGCTCAAATGCTTGGTCCAGAAGCCGCTAGCTGAAGGGGAGAAGATGCCCATCTCAGTGCGCCATCCGTGTCGTCTTTTGCCCACTTCAACTCGACAGAAAAGGCCCTCAAGACAGTCGAAATAGAGTTGCAATTCGCCACAAGCCTCTCCGACTGAATACCAGGGCGATGCCATGCATCCATTACAGGTCCTCGCTCACCCTCATCCACGTAATTTGTTTCTCTGTCAGGCCGAGATCGGCTTATTGTATGACTTACCACATCCTTCATCTGTCGCAACTCAACTGATCACCCTACGACTGGGATATCATCGTATGTACCCCCCCTCCATCCATGGCAATGTCTTGAAAAGCTTTCAGGAGATAAATGTTTCCCGCGTCAAATCTACTATACTGTTTCAAGCGAGAGAGTGCCCAAGGTGGATCAGGAGATCGACGTATGGGTGCCGGTCGAACCAGGCTTTGCCTCAAAGTCAGTATGTCTATGCCGTTTGTCGACGGGGGTTTCCCTCTCACTGAAACCGCCGGTCTCTGTTCGACCTTCCTCTAAGAGCAATACTCACGACAGACACGGAAGTAAGCGTAGCTCCCAAAAATGCCTCAACGTGCAAAGGCTGTCGCACGCCAGGTATCTAGACAAGACGAATCAATGCAATCAAAATCGTCAGAGACTGTTCTGCACTTAATGTCGTCGCGATATTTCATCCCCAGACCAGGAATACACCGGGACCGTACCGCCGGCTTAGATCCATCCATTCACCTTTTCCGTCCTAGCTGGTACAAAATGGCCCTCCGAGGATCAACACGAAAATGGGTTTGTAAAACTATTTTATTGCTACACGCCCTCACCATTGATCCACTCGATGCGCCCTGAGACAATGCGAAGCTACCGCAAGGATCGCTAGAACGACATGCTCGGCAACGAGCCAGTGGAATTCGTAGCGGGTCAGTACGTGTTCGTCGGCTGCTCACAGGAAGTGCTGTAGAGTCGCGCGTTCTTCCCAAACGGGTTGCAGGGAGTAAGTGACCGGCATTAATTGGATCCAGTGAGTTGTCCCCATGACGACGTAAGAATGAAGCTAACTTCCAAAAGTGAGGGCCGCTGGAGAGCAACAGTTGACCTCGGATCTCTTCAAAAAGACTCGACAGCTGAAAGAGAAAATCACACTGTGAATTGCACTTTACCTCATCGTCTCCTTTCCACCGACTTCATCAGACCCTCGGGGACTATCAAGGAAGCCACTAACCAATTACTTGCCAACTTTATCATAAATTCCCCAGACAAGGTTGTTCTCGGGCTTAAACCGGCTTGATAGTCGAGGTCAAAGCGATTCAGTCGGAAAAGTATCCTCGATCCTGGTGATTGGCAGACATGTCAAACATCCGCAACGCCTCCTCACTCTCACTCGCCTATGTCATCTTTGTGAGGCCGAGATCGGTTTGTTACACGACTTACCCTGCGCTTCGTCCGTCGCAACTGAAACCATCATCCCAGATGACTGAGGCATCGTCGTATGTGCCCTCATTAGGTCTATCAGTGTTTTGAAGATTGTCTTCTCAATGAAACTGCCAGTCTCTCTCCATCCCTCCACTAAGAGCGATGTTGTGGTACTCATGGCAGACACGAAAGTGAGGGAAGCGCTCAAGACGCATCAACATGGAATGGCAGTCACACGCGAAGTACCTTCAAAAGGCGAATCAAAGCAATCAAAACTGCCAGAGACGGTTCTGCGTTTATTGCCGTCACGTTTACTCGAGGACGTTTCGCCCCCAGACAAGGAATACACTAGGACTGTGCAACGATGAGGTAGGCTATACAGCGCTCTGCGAGCAGAGCATTTGAGTTGCGTGGCCGCAGTACATCGGAGGTGAGTGCTACTGCGGTGGCATGAAGTGCTAGTGGTGTCGACTGAACGATCAGGTGACACCATCGATGGAAGATTTTACCAAACCACAGCTAGGTTCGACCTGAATGCGCTGAAGGTGCGCCGCTTTCAAAGTCGGACTTCAAGTGGGCATGTATTGGGGGTACGTCTTGCTTTTTGACTCCTGTATGTGTGCGTTTTTTTCCACAACGCTTTTGCAGGACTCAAAAAAGCGAAACGTATCCTTCGCGAGAAGGTGAAATGGCCGACAAGATACGCGCCTTCGTTCAAGCAAGCACCACTACCGGGAATTCTCCTGAACGCACATCCAGCCTGTGGCAAGGCGCATCTGCCGCTTCCAAAGAAGCCGACTTAATTTTGTCAGTATCAAAGGTCTCGAGTCACCAAATGAGTATATCGGTACGCGCGACAAGTCGGTACACCTGCTTGTATCGGGTGTTGGTACGTTCTCACGTGAGTTTACAGGTTCGGGATGTAATTGATAGTGTCTGCGGCAACAAGGTGAGAGGTTTCCTTGCGTCCACGCGAAGGAAATTCAGTGGGCAATTAGTCATCCGGATCTCATCCATGCTGCGATCCGGTTGTTTGGACAAGTCCGTGTTGTGCGACATTCCCGATTGCAACATGTACAATATGCAATCTTATAAGTCACATTAGCGATATCGCGAAAGTGACGCGGAGGGGTTTTCCAACGCAGATCATCAAGCGCTCGTGTACAATGCTCATTCTCGAGTTGTACATGCCGTAATCGATGCATCGCTGACCCTAAGGTCTGGTTGGGTGGATCAGGCGAGCAGAAGGCGCTACCACTGCGCGGACGACTTTCAGATGCACGAAAAGGTAAGTTGGACAGACGATTCGGATATGAGCCTAGTTGTTGACATGTGCAACATTGTTTACACCTTCAGCAGTTTAGGGCTTGTTGTGGACAAGGGGAAAGCTACTGTCAAAGCTGAAAAGGTCGGTCAAGCTCCCTCATCGTAGAACTATTGCAAGCGATTATCTTGCTCATGCGGTTTCGGCAAAATCACACGGTACGAAATTACTCGGGAGGACTTCTCGGAGGTGCTTAAGTCGGCTCGTCCGTCTGTTCCCCGCCCTGAGATGGACACGTTGAGGTTCCGCCGCATGTGAGTATCGTTTTTCCCTATTTGGTTGAATGTGGGGTATAATAACGGAGGTAACCCAGATATGAGACCATCGCGTCTAATCACAGTCGGAAGTTGAACAAAAAGTTGTTCCCATCACCTGCTAGTAATACTTCAGGCGAAGGTAGTGGCGTCGGCACACGGGTGACGCTGGGGTGATTGATCGATGATGGCAAGGCATTGTTCAACGCGACAGTTCTGACCTGTGTATGTACTAATGAATTCGGAAATTTGACAACGCGGAATTCCGTCTACTGTTCTGGTAGACGCCTATCATCTCTACATGATACAATGCCAGTTTTGAAAAAGGTTGATAAGATATCGATATGTATCTTCGGTGGACGCCTGCCCACGATGCAGCCGCAATGCGTACACGAGGCTGTATGTACAGTGATAGCCGGCACATCGTTCCTCAATGCTGCAGGTGTGGGCGGTGCCAACTCTTTCTGGGGTCTTCCAAACTGGGACCCCGGGAGGCGGTGTTCAAGGGTTTATTAACAACCAACACGAACACAACCTCAGTGCACGGTATACCGACTCGTCTAATTTTTTTTTGGTTTTATTTTTTCCACAAAGTAGTGCGGCCATGGGTAAATCGTCCAAGAAACATGCAAAACATACAGCTAAAGCGGCTACTACACAATGTGCGTTGTTTTTTTCTTTGTTTTGTTTTCATGTTTTCTTTCTTGGTGGCTGTCAGCCCGCCACGGTGCGGTGAATGTATTGATGATTGATCTTATAACTACTTATTAGTGAGGACACGTATGATGACGAGGTCGAAAGGCCGGGTCAGTACCCACGTTTACTTGGATCGCATCTCAGTTGTGGCTCACGTTTCCCCTTCCCACATATACAACTACGTATCATACAATACGCACACACCGCACCCACACAACACGTACTTAACGGGGATGAACACAAACACAGGCACCTTCTGATCCTGAACAGAATACCCAGCAACTGACGGGACAACTCCGTTCGTTGGGGTTATACGCCGCGCCCACGCTTGGAGATGGCAACTGCCTTTTTCGCGCGTTAAGCGATCAATTGTACGGGTCTCCGTCCCACCATATGCAGCTTCGCCGCGATATCTGCGATTGGATCGAACATCATCGACAGCGGTACGAACCGTTCTGTGAGGATGAGAGAGGGTTGAATGTACATTTGGAGTGTATGAGACAGCAAGGTATGATATTGTCCCCCGCCCTTCTCCGCCCCCACCACCTTCTCTCCACACGTTTTTGATATACAAATATTGGGGCCATGTGTATGTAGGGACGTATGGCGGCCATCTCGAACTATCGGCTTTTGCACATTTTGCAAGGCGGAATGTCAAGGTGATCCAGCCAGGACTGGTTTACGTGATCGAATGGAACGCAGGGGCCGGCGACGAAGCCGATACGTCGGCACGCGGATTGGTGGGTGCGGACGAAGCCAGCGATGCACGAGAGAAGAGACGACTACGGAGGCAACAGAAACGAGGAGAAACGTGCGGAGAGGCTGTGCAAGAAGAGTCACCAGAAGATACACTTTACGTGGCGTAGGTGTCGTGTGTACTGGGTGGCGTCTACTAAGCGCCTCCTCTTCCGATTATGCAGGTATCACGATTGGGAACATTTTTCGTCGGTGCGGAATTTGCGAGGGCCACATGCAGGTCTTCCGCATGTATGCGAGTTGTCTGAAGATGTTGCACCGCGTTCGCCGCTGTCGACCCCTACCAAGAGAAAACCGACCTCGCGAGTCACATCGAAGCCGGCGACCAAAGCGAGTGTCTCGAAAAGTGTTAAGAGAAGCAGCGTGAAGGTGAAGGCGAAAGAAGTTACTGTGCCGGCTAGCCCTGCACTGATACCACTGCCTAATTCTCGTTCGCCGTCTCCGGATGCTTCAGATTGTTTGACGCAGGCCGAGGCAGATCCGACACCGCCGATTCCTGTAGCCGTGCACCCCGAGCTGATGCCTCCAGGCTCCGCGCCACTTCGAGTTCATCGTTCGCCCAAGCGATCGTTCGATGAATCATCTGGATCGTCTCTCTCCGACGTCGTTGCAAAACGCACGCGGAGCTCACTCTCAAGAGCAGACGACTACAAACGCCATGACGCTACCGAAGTGGAGGACCCGGCGGAAGAGTCGACCCCTGAGCTGTCTGCTCCTGGTTCGTCGAATTCTTCGCCATTATCTTCACCAGCGTCTTCTCCCCGACCTACGACACCGTCCCCTCCAGAACCCGTGGAGAAACGGATCACGCGAAGAGAACGCAAAGCGCTCGGACTTCCCAAGCCGAGGTCGGCATTGATGGCGAAGAAGGCATCTGCAACGGGTGCGGGAGTGATCGTCATTCCTGGTGGGCGGTACAGCAAGAAAAGTGGAGGAAATAGTAAATCTGTGATGATGGTGCGCGTGATGGGGGATGACGAAGAGGGGAGCGTACAAGATGAGGAGTGGCAACGGAACGGGACGGGTCGATTGGACATTCGCGGGTTCCGAGAACTCAGGATATAGCTCACCACCGACTACCCTCTCCCTCTCTTTCACGACCTTTCACGATCCCTGTCACGATCCCCCCCTCCCTCATCACCCCATGGACCCCTCATCAATCACCCATTCAGATCTCATTGGCATGCGGATACTATTCCAATATACCCGCAAATGTTTGGCATACATATATATCATCATCATAACCCATCTGGTATGTGGTGCACAACTTATCCATGACGGGTGTAACGGGGCTTTTCATTTCTTTTTGACAAGTGTTTCATTTCATATGTATACTATATTTTTTTCTGTAGTGTTCCGCATCCTCCTGTTGCATCTACTATTTGGACGGTATGTATCGCACGGTAGAGTTGTATTGTGTATGGGATACAGGAATCAAGTGACGAGTAGTCAGGAGCTTGATTACATGTTAGGGGTTCTACCAGTGATCCAACCTGCAGGTCGCATTATACTTCACTGGAACGGAATGATTATCGACCCGCCGTCCATCAAGATAAGCTTGTGGATCGCAACCCTGTAGAGTCTGGTCGGGAGCTGAGCGATCTCCACCCCCTCCCCTGTTCACGAGCATCGACCGTCATGCCTCTTTCCTCCATCCGCAACACTCTTGACGATGCCACTCACAAGAAGCTGGACAAAAGAGTGAATAAGACTATTTTGGAGGTTTGGGGCGAAAATCCCTTCGGAACATTCGGTTTTGTGACCCTTCTTCAACTCATTGCAAAGTGCTCGCATGGCATTCTGGATCCCAAGTACCAATCAATTAGCGCAGCAGCGGTACTTGTGAGGCATCCCGAGCTGGGCGCTATGCTTCATGCCGCTTAGGAGCGCCGATCTTACTGCGATATTCGAAACTTAGGTCAGCATGATCTCCTTCGTTTTCTGCGCTAACTCGTTCTCCAGAAATTCTTCAAGCACCTAAATCGTTGGCTACGTACGCGGACATGCTACGAGGTTCTTACAGTTTCTACTCTATGTCCGTTGGCTTACTAGTCATAACCCTCCAGGGGTCTGTCTGTCGAAATGATGAATGTATTGCATAAGGCATTCATCTCCCAATATCGCGGGAAGGCTGCGGATGCCTTTGGCGAATACCTAGCGAGGAATGACAAAAAATTCTGTGATAGAACTGCGCGTGGCCCTCTCAAGTACTATGGAAAATTCAGTTCTATCGTACAAGGCTGTGGAACCGGCAAGTCACGCCAGCTGTTTGAAGTGCGTCATTTGTCATCCTTTCTATGTATTAACATCTAGTTTACCCGATTCAGCTTCGGACGAAGGGCGTTTTAATTCTTTATACGAACATCCGACCATCTGATGATATAACTGGCTTTCTGGCTCGGGATGATGTACCAGCTGCTGTATTGGTGGAGAGTGATGATGTCGATTATGGTGCCATGATCGGTGCCACATATTCTTTGCGGCTATTTTCGATGTCGTCTGTGAATATGCGTCCGCTAGGTTAGCCTCCGGGAGCTCGAAAGATGCTGTGCTCGAAGAGTGGGATGGGTCGATCTGCGATTTGCGACTTGCGTTCTGACGATCGCAAGCAATTCTTCGAGACACTTCATACCACATACATGATAGCACCACAAGGTGTGACCTCTGATACATTTATCAATTTCTCTCACTGGGTACCTATGAATGAGCATATCTCTGTCCCAGAGAATGGTGACGACCAGTTACTGTAGGCCTTATTGGCATTAATATTCTCTTGTCTCGAGAGTTGATGACATACACGGTGCGGATGAGTGGACGCTACGTCACTGTGACAGCAACCAACCGCTCGCAGGTAAAATGATCCCCATTTACTTTAAGAATTGCCTTTGGAAAACTGATCACTCTGGTTTTTCTCAGATCTTCATATTGGATCGGGTCGGGAGCAGTTCCCACCGGAATGACCTAGATAACATCACTCGCGATCATGACTCCATCAATTGCAACTCATCTCTACCGTGGGTTTCCATCTTGGTCAACTTGGGCTTGAAGGAATCTGCTGTGGAACTAAAGTTCCCCGGCAAGAAGTCCCACGGAGCCGAGTCTGGGAATCCATGCCTTCGCATTTACGCCGCTGCAATTAACAGCCAGACTTGCCCATTCTTATCTGAATCCAAACAGCTCCTGTCGACACTTCAGAACATCATAGCCCACGAGGACTTTCTCGGTCTGCAGCTCACGCAGATTCTGCAGAAACAAGTACAGTATGGAGATTCTTGTACAAATGTCATGGAGTGGGAGGCCTCTGTGAAGGTTTTGCATAACTCAGAGGGTAAGGAGGAAAAAGGAAAGACTAGTGATGGCTTACAGACTCGGGGGAAGAAACGAAAGGTGTCGTGATGCAATTACTCGAGGATATAGGTGGCGTTGTACGATGGGCATAAGATATGGGACGTGCTAGAGTCGACACCAACGTCAATATGGATGTCCTTCCTCAAGGTAGTTATGACCTAACCTGCCATAGGTATCCGTTTGCGAGCCTATTGCAACCGACTGTTGATGCCGGCTACCAGACACTTCAGAAGGCTCGCGAGGCCGGATGACTGCGTTGCTTGAGGATGTCACTCTCCGGAAGACCTCCTTCATCTAAGCTGTCGACAGGTGGGTGTAGCGACGTGGAAGACGTTACGATACCATTCTTCCTCAGCGTTCTACGTCCTGGAGTAAATAGTGATGTCCAGAAGTCACGTGTTTGTAGGCTGCGAGTACGGCTCAGCACTGGTTCAACAACTACTAGTCATCACACGTACCGTCTGGGTGACGTCTTTCAGGTAGAAGGTGAGATGCGTTGCGGCAGGACCGAAGGGCGGACGGATACCCTCAGTCTTAACGTCGCGCGTTTACGTAGATGAGGTACTTACATTGTGGCCCCCGATGAAGAACGAGAGAAACGTCGTGCTGCCGTGCCCCTCGTTCGCGTGTTGGCTATTCCGTTCATGTGATGATTAGCTCGTCGCTACCTCCCTCGACAGGTACGTTGACATGTCTATGCAATTTTGACACGGGTTATCATGTGCGACACCTAACACAGGAAAAACGGACGGATTCCACTGGAAATAGATGTGCCCAACCTTCATGTGACAATATTTGGCTCATAAGTGCGGGGAATGTGATCACCATGAACAGGTCAAGAATCCAGTCGGATTACAACGCCGTCACTCGCACTCGTCATACTAATATTCACTTCTAGTTCCCATCGCAGTATGTTTATTCAGTAGAGATCCGGGCGCAGTTTGATTTGACACACGTAGTGGCATGACCCATCAAAAATGATCACGGCTTAGCAGTGCACCGGGACTGATACCTACTGGAGAGGGCCGGCGAAATTCCAGCTAGGCGGTTGTGACAACAGACGAAGTTGGTCCACCACCGTGCTTTCTACGCCTCTTCCTCTTGCGCGTAGCAGTCAACTGTTCGTCATTTTCTTCCCGCTTTCTCTTTTCCCCAATGGAAAGGTCACTTGCAGATGGAGGCGCAGTGCTATCGCTTTTCCGAGGTACCCTCACACTGACCGGCCGCGTCACCTTCTTCTTCATACTAAGAGGATTTGGTCCCTTGGGTCCCTTTTTCTTCCGTGGAGGATCGCTTGGCTGCTGAGGTAGTTTTACCAATTCGGCAGCCGCTGGGCCGAGAGCTTCTTGTTCTTTCTGGATAAAGAATTGAAAATCTACGAACGCCTTTATGCGAATTAGCACTCACTTGTTGTTTTACCCTGAGGGTTTCTTCGCTAGGTGGTTCGAGGATCATCACTGACCGGTTGATGTGAATAATCGGAACGCCAGGTATAAGACGAAGTTTGGCGCGAAGGGGCTGCGACTGCGTGGCTACCACATAGCGATGCCTATTGCTATCCCCTACGAAGATTGTCAGAAAGAAGGGCATGCTCAGAAGATGGTATCCGACCAACTACACTTGCCAGGCAATCATCCCCGGGGATGGCTTCTCTGTGGTTACACTTTCGACGTTCAAAAGCTTTTGCAAGGTCTACGGCCGATTGCTGAGACTTCCCCTGGAGATAAAGCTCGTGTATACAGCATTGCGTGATCACTAGGTCGAAAGGTCAGCTTGACAGTGCTGCTTGGGTACGTGACGGGGCCATACTTGGTTTCGTCACTCCTTGCAGCACAGTACTCAATTGTTTTGACAGGTCGATCCTTGACTCTGTGGCGATCCTACATATCTCAGAGTCAACTAGGGACGGGGGTAAGCTTGAACAAGGAAAACGCTTGCTGAACACACCTAGAACCTGATATGGCTCCCGGAATCCGAAAGACATGCAATATAGTGACATGAGCTTCCGATACGTCTTGGCCCGCTTCTGCCGCATTTTGAATTTCTGAAGTGTCTACCCACACTGGACGGGCACGCAGATATCATGTTTGGTTGTGTTTGTCCCCCCGCTTCTCCCTACCACCAAGCGCTGAATAAGCACGTCCTAATCCAACAATGAGGTCCTCGTCACTCCTTATCCTTCTTTTGGGATTCGTGCAGTAGGTTCTCAGTTGGAATAAGTTAGACGAGCGCTGAATTTACTAGTATTACATTTGCTGCCGACCTGCTAGGATTCGTGCAGTGGAACGACGTGTGTCCAAGTGAGTGAACTGCATCCTCCCGAGTGACATGGCTTCATATTGTAAGAATAAGGCTATGAAGGGCTTGGTGCAGCCAAAATTCTGCTAGATGCCGGTTGATATTCGGCTGGGGTGATGCGAAGTGGTAACTTCTCTATGTCCGTTTCCCTTCCCTGATTACGGACCGGCTGTTGCACTGACTTTTGAATGACCTAAGACCAGACGTTCACCCAGGGGTATACGTTCTATCCGTACTTTCTCATGATTATACTTTCGAACAGGTATACTACTCCCAATTTATTGATGCGAGAATGGCCCTGATACCTGTTTCTGCAGTTTCGTGTCGACGTATCGGACGCATCCTCTATACCAGAAGTCAAGTCTTATATCTTTGGAGCACCACTGTTATCCCCGTCAGCGGTGACCTTGCCGTACCCCATTATTCTGAGTCCCCGCAGCAAGAACAGCTACTTCAAACCACACGAGTCGTTCAGTTTGCTGGGCATGTTCCGGAACCCTATGATGATGCTCATGTTGGTCACTGCGGGCATGTTGTTGGCCATGCCTTATATAATGGTAACATTTTGTTCGCGTTCCGCCTGCCTGGGCTCATGCGACACTTTCATAGAAAAATCTAGATCCTCGAAGCCTTGAGGAAATCAAGAATAGGCGGGAAATGGTAGCGAGTATCCGAAACTCGGTGCAAGGTGGGGACCTCAAGTCTGGGTACGTCACTGTTTTGATAGGCCTTTTAAACATATTGAACATCAATATATTTTTCTTTCGATCCAATAATTTTTGGTGGCTTTTCCTTTTCGTATTCGTATTCCTTCATAATATCATTCTTATCCCATTTCCATCCCCCTTTAATACATACGCTACTGATGTACTGAGTAGCTATGTGCCCTTAGCACTCATCAATGAGCCCAAGCATCTAAGAAAGGCATTAGCTTCGGCTGATTGTGGTCGGTGAATGTTGGTGGGCACTGTGTTTTCTGTCAAATGGTGTCACGAAGTGGGATATATACATGCCTGTGGATTCACCAGGGTCTGCAGAGGATCCAGGTGTTTTGGACTGGCTGCTGATTCGTCGTATATCTATTCACAAAGAAGGTGGCATGCAAATTAGAGATGATACAGATAGCATCATATTGAACTTTTTACTTGAACCCGCTATCCTTTGGCGTGGTCCTTTCTTTGCTACTCGTGGTGAGTGACATGAGAGGATGGTAGAATAGTTAGGATGACTCACATTTGACCTCCGGGTTGGTCAGGCCCAGATAGTTGGCAGCTGCATTTGCGAGGGCCTGCCAGTCGTCTGCTGCCACGTTGGTGATATCGAACTGATAAACTCCCCCAGTCCAAACAGGGTCGGTCATGTCCAAGGCAGCATAATACCGGTTCCAGTCTGCGTGCACACCTAAGTGAGAACAATATTTAAACCAAACGATACTCACCCAGAGTGGTGATGTCAACGACATCCAGGATTTGGTCAGGATTGTTCAACCTCCACAAAAGCCCCTGTTGAAGCTCATGCCCCTGGACAAAGTAATCGACCGCCAGGTAAAGGTCAAACAGTGTTGACCGCCAATTGTTGCCCTCCGACCTTCGTGCTTCAACGAAGAGTCCTTCAATCATTGCATCCATGTAATAAATATAACGTTGAGCAAGCGCGCACAGGCCCACAGCCAATGAAAGCTGTTTTCTTCGCTTGTCTATGCCCATGAAGAGGTGATGGCGCCAGAGGAAGCGTCTCACATGCTCATAGTAGTGGCTTGGCACATTGAACGGCTCACAAGTGAATGCATCATTGACTTCGATATTGATCGCGTGCACAGTGAACTTTCCCTCATCAGGGGGAAATGCCTTGTACCTGATAAGTTTGATGGACCGCAATTTGGAGCGTGAGGGTGGGTGTATGGGGAAGTATAGATCTGTCATGATGGTGGTAGTGAGTAAATGGATAAGGGTTTGCGTGGGAATGGAACTTCCATACTCCCACGTGGACCACGCAACGCTTCCTTAACAATGAATGTTATAAGTGCTAACCTAGTGTTTGCCAAGCGCAAGTGGACAGACAGGGGCCAGTGTTAATCATTCCTCAGATGCAAATGGGATGTTGCGCGAACATGGGATCACCCTTGGCAGCAGTTGTTGCCAAGAAGTAACAAGGTTGTATGTGACAGCAGACGAGCAGCAGAGGAACCAAGACGAACCTTAGACAAGCCAGCATTTTTTCCTGCAGTTCTGGTCTTCACAGGTTATGTACTGCTACTAGTGTCTTTAATTACCCCTTGTCTCTAGTTCTTACAAGCTCATTGGAGTAGGGGGGCAGGATAGGAGCACAGAGCACAGTCACAGGTAGTTGGTCAGCAGGGATGGTGTATGTGTGTAGACACTATGTTACAATGACATTGTAACAGTGAACAGGACATTGTTTGATGCATGCATGGAGTTCCTCACTGTTCCATCATATATAAAGTTCACCTCTCTTATGACACCTCAGCAGTTTTGGCCATGGCTGAATTGCTTTCTACTTAGATTACACAGACTATCTGCCTTATTGGCTGTTGAAGATACATCAGGAAAGTTACATCTAGTCTGCTTTGTCTGATACAGTCTGCTGCAGACAATTCAGAACAATTCAGACAATCTCCAGGCAATCCAGATGTCTGACACTAGATAACTGAATGGTGTGCCAAGAGTTCAAATGAATTGAATTAAAGTTTGTCAGACTAAATCAGATGGATCAGACAAGCAGACTACTTGTAACTTTGCTGATGTAAGACAAAAGCATCAACATCAGGGGCTAAAGCACAACCCAACAACAGTGGAATGATGATACAACAGAGGAAAGTTGGGAAAGGTGGAAAACAGTGATGACATGGGGGCAGCATTGTATCATCTCGTGTTGTGCAAACATTTCATAGACACCTTACATGAAGTCACTCAGAAATTCATGTGGCCCTGCTATGTTGGCCCATATGACACCAACTATCTGGATCAATGTAGGCAAGCTTGAACCTAGCCATTCAAGTGCTCAGCAGTTGTTTCATTGAGCCATTGCCCTTCCAGGTGGCTCATGTGTTTGTATAGGGATGGGTTCAGGGTATGCAAAGTGAGTGTTGTCCTATGGGTCATGGCCAAATTATAGACCAGTGCCATCTGTTATGATATTCCATCTTGAAGTGCACCATGTGGGGGATTGAGCTCTTGAATCACACAATCAGCAAATATTCCATTTTATCATGGGTATTTGTACAGTTGCAGAGTGGTTCTGTGTAAAAGATGTGGACTGCCAACATCACAAGCACTTGCAATAGCCCCCCTCTAATACCTGGCAGTCTTCCTGTGTCTCCCCTGGAATGCACATTCTGTGTATGTCTGATATGCAGGTATCCTTTTGCTAGCTGTGTGCTTTCCCAATGCAAAACTAAAGTAGCCTGTTGTAGAATCTGGGAACCTATGGATATCGAGGGATAGAGATTGAGGACAATAATTGCCAGGTGGGCACTTCATCATGGCAATCCAAAGGGAGCCATTATTCAGGGAAAGTCTTGTCTCCACTTGAGTGACTGCAGGCACCAAGTACATTAAGTTTTGGCCACTGTGGTCCATACTGACAAAAACTAAATAGAAAATAGCTCAGCCACTGCCTGAGTATGGGCAAGATGACTAGGTTATTCACCTAAATAGAAAATAGCTAACATACAATTAGTAAGGTGTAAAACGAATACAAGGGATAACTATACCTCAGCCACTGCCTGAGTATGGGCAAGATGACTGAGGGTTTTGTAAGTGAGAGAAGTGAAGTATATATATGTGAAAATGAGCTTGTAAGAACAAGGGACAAGGGGTAAAAAGGATACTAGTGGTGATACATAACCTGTCAAAAATAGAGGCGCGGGAAAAAGGCAGGTTCGTCTAAGGTTCGTCTAAGGTTCGTCAGAGGTTCGTCAGCTGGCCACTTATGTAACCTTGTCACTTGTTGACACATACTAATCACCCGATAGTCACGTTGCCCAGCAATCTCTCCTATTACACCTGAAGGGTGTTCTGTAGGCATGGATGAGACCAGTGTATTGTCAGGTAACCTATTATAGGATGTCTCTGAGTTGCTGTGGTATTCTGCAGTACACAATGCTCTTATGGGATCTGCACAATTTCATAGGGACTTGAGAGCCTGAAACACATCTATGACTACCAGACCACGATGTATGTATGGACCAATGTTCTGACTAGTATCTGTCATTATTTACTATCACAACACTCAGCTCAATTTGTGGTAAGTCCTGCGACACCACCCATGTGAGCCCCCCTCCTCGATCACCGTCCTAAACATGGTTTTTGATGATGCTGTCATATTCCGCCTCAAGCTTGCTCATTCCCACCACGAGATGAACAAGAACAGTCTTTTACATGGCTCCTACAACCCACAACAGGCCTTCGATGGTCTTCGAGGCATGGGATACTGTGTGCTCTCAGCAAGAGAGTTGCTCACTGACATCCTGCATGCTAATGGCAGGCCTATCGAAGTCCAAGACTTGAATCCGATTCGAAAATCGAAGTTGCAGTGTGACGCATTGCCACTGAGGGAGGAATCTTATTGGCTGTTCTTCTTCCCTCAGGCAGAGCGGCTGGATGGCCTCCATTCCGAAGAAGAGCTTCACTGCTGCGGTATCCAGCGTTCGAATGACGTGTTCATACAGGATGTGTCATAGCCGACACCAACCTCGAAATGTACGTTCTTCCTCAAGGCAGCCATGACTCCGCTGGAATCAGTGCCAATGATTTTCCTTTCTTATCTAAATACAAAGAGCTCCAGCTGACACTTCAGACTATTATTGACCTTCCGAACGATCGATATCTTACACAATCTCTCCAGGAACAAGTGTGATATAGAAGTTCCCAAACAAAATGTCATATGACATGGGAGGTCTCTGCGGAATTTTCACATAGCACAAAGGCTAGAGGAAGCAAACGAAAGGCTGGCAATAGCTTACTGGCTAGTGAGAAGAAAAGAAAGGCTTCGTGACATGATTACTCGAGGATATAGGTGCCATTGTCTTATTCCTGTAGGCAGAATAGACTGGTATCACTGAAACCTTCATCGCGTGCTATACCCTTCTGACAATGCTGAATAAGCACTGAAATGCCGTGTACTGCATTTACATTAGACTGGTTGGTATGAGATATGAAGAACGTGTGAAATCTGGTTGAAGTAACCAATCCTGCCAATCACGGTATGCATTGAAAAGGCATTGTAATTCTCGACATTTCAAAATGCTTTAGCCATGAGGGCTACATATGGGTATCTAGGGGACATTCAGACAGAGTACCTTCTAATCTATGAATGGCATGACCAAATTCTAGAAGCCAACTTCAACTAATTCTGCAAAATTCCACCACATTCAAAAACTGGTGTAGGGTCACTGAGGTCGCTAAAATAGTTATCACCCTGCAGCAACCTATAGTTGCAATATAGGCAAACGGGAATCTGGTTTGGTTTTAGCGGGACCTTCATCTTTGCATGTCCGATACAAGGGCTGTGGATGCTTCCATAAATCCACATGTTAATCACAGATGAATGAAAGATAAGTACAATAAGAAACGGCCTTTCGCTATAGGCACATTTAACGGTGGTGGGCTGCATGTGCGAAGATTTATTTAGTGTAGGGCGAAGAACAGGCGGCATAAAGATAGCATGAGCTGTTGCTTCTAATTGTCATCTACTGGCTATCCGATCGTCAGGAAAAATTTCACCCTGGATGGTGCAGCGTCACAATATAACGTTGCGTCTGTAACATTAAACAAGCAAAATAAAACGGTGGTGATTGCGCGACAAATTTTGCATTACTGCGCAACTTTTGCAGTCACCGGTACTTTTAATATATACGGTCTGTAACTTTTTTTGGGGATGACCCTTGACCATGCCGAGTCGTCAGTGATCGCTGTGTACGATCTCAGCAGTGGTACTTTTGATATCTCCATTCTGGAGATGCATAAAGGAGTCTTCGAGGTCAAGTTTACCAATGGAGACACCCGCGTTGGTGGCGAGGATTTCGACATCGCTTTTGTTACTCACATCCTTAATTTTAAACGAATTCAAGAAACAGTCGAGCATTGACCTCAGTCAAGACTGCATGGCCAGTCACCGCATCCGCGAGGCTACCTTTCACCACCGCAGACGCAACCGGTCCCAAGCATATTAACTTGAAGCTCAACCGCACTCAGTTTGAGACTCTCACCAGCCCTCTCATCCAACATACCATTGTCAATCCCTGCAGGAAGGCATTGTCGGATGCCGGAGTCAAGCCTAGTGAGGTGAATGAGGTCATCCTCGTTGGTGGTATGACCCGTATGCTCAAGGTTGGCGAGACTGAAGTCGATCTTCGGTCGCGACCCAGGTAAAGGTGTCAATCCCGATGAAGCCGTTGCCATTGGTGCTGCTATCCAGGGTGGTGTTCTCGCCAGAAATGTCACTGACATTCTACTTCTCGACGTCGCCCACCCTATTCTCCCTCGGCATTGAGACGAATCTCGGTGATATCGTGACGAAACTCATCAACCGCAATACGACTATCCCAACGAAGGGTTGCAAGTTTTCTCCACCGCTGCCGACGGCCAGACCGCTATTGAGGTCAAGATATTCCAGGGTGAACGTGAACTCGTCGAGGACAACAAACTCCTTGGCAACTTCAATCTCATTGGCTTTCCTCCAGCTCCGAAGGGCATCTCTCAGATTGAGAACACTCTCGACATCGATGCTGGTATGTCCCTCATGTAGGTGTTCAGATAATTTCCTCACCTCTTGTAGATGATATTGTCTACGTCACCGCCCAGGGCAAGGCAACTAACGAGGACCAGTCTATGATGATCGCGTCCTCGTCGGGTTTGAGCGACAAGGACATCAAGCGCATGATCTCCGACGCCAAGAAGTACGCCGATACCGATAAGGCACACCAGGGACTCATCGAGGAAGCAAACAAGGGTGAATCGATCTGTGTGGACACAGAGAAGGGTATGTATTTGTCGAATGGTGCTTCGCTCTCTTGCACTAATTCACATTTGTTATAGCAATGAACGAGTTCAAGGACCAACTCGATGCTGCTGAGAGGAAGGTGTCAAAACTCGCTGGCGAACTTCGTAAATTGGCCTCAAAAGGCCTCACCAGCAATGCTTCTGTCACTGCCGAGCAAATCAAGGAGAAGATCAGTGAGATTCAACAAGCTTCGCTAGGCCTTTTCCAGAAGGTGTATGAGAAGCGTAGCACAGAGAATGCGTCTTCCAAGGAGTCAACGCAAGGCTCTGAGGAGAAGAAAGAGTAAATCGCCTTCTGACATGCGTCCCACGCTCTTCCATATACTTGGTTTTGGTTCGTTCGCCTTCCCTTCTTTTTGCCTTACGTCCACTATGACGCTGCAACTGTAACGTATTAACGCATGTTTTGCCGATGCCCTCTGCATTTCTTAGGTCCCACACACATTTCTCTCACCCTGCGCATGTTTTTGTGTACCATGCGAATTCTCGGAGTCCATTCCATACAATATATGACATAGTGCACGAAAATTATTGAACCGTCTACATGAGAAAAACGGAAGAAGCCTGAAGATGAATTCATTGCATGTCGATTGATTACAACGCATTGTCGAACAGAAGTTCCTTGATAAGACGACTAAGAACAACCTTGGCATCGAGGGGGCGTCGGCGAGCTGGATGATCCAGAGTGTTGGAGGCGAGGGCAAGGGATGCCTTAAGGAGGGCCACACCACCGTCAAGGAGAATGCCTTCCTCGGCAGCTGCACGTGTAGCGTTCAAAGCGTAGTCATACCTATCCTTCTCTTAGCCAATCTCTATTTTCCGACTACCGCCGACCTTGATGTTGGCAACATCGCCGCTCAACTTGGCAAAACACTCTTAGGGTTTGGTCTTGTCATATTCGCTCGTCGAGGGGTCTGCAAGAAGAGCGCGGATCTGTTCGCAGCGCGCCTGAATGATATCCTTGGAAACCTCACCGTTAAGGAAAATGGTGCCCTCCTGGTGATGGAGATGGAGTCGGACGAACCAAGGAGGTCAGGGCTTGCCTTCTCAAGCTTGACATCGAGCTCGTCGGTGAAGATGGTACCACCGGTGAGGATGGCAAGGCCGTCAAGGATGGATTTCCGTTATCATCAAATCCGGGACCTTGGCAACTACGACCTGCAGTTGACCACGAAGTTTACTGAGAGCGTAAGCAGCGAGTGCTTCACCATCAGCATCCTTGGATGCACAGGGTAATAGAAATGCGTATGGTACCTAAGGAAAAAATACAGGGGCATCAGAGAAACACGCATCAGTATGTTGCAGTTGCAGCGTCATAAGGGACAACTTTGGCATGGGGGCGCGTCGGCGAGCTGGATGATCCAGAAGTGTTGGTGGCGAGGGCAAGGGATGCCTTAAGGGATGCCACACCGCTACCAGGAAGAATACCTTCCTCGACGGCTGCACGTTCAGCGTTCAAAGGGTAGTCGTACATATCCTTCTTTTCGCCAACATCTACGTCGGTGCCATCACGGGCCTTGATGACAGCAGCACCTTGGCTCAACTTGGCAAAACGCTCTTGGAGTTTGGTCTTGTCATATTCGCTCGTCGAGGGGTCTGCAAGAAGAGTGTGGATCTGTTCGCAGTGCGCTTGAATGGCATCCTTGGAACCCTCGCCGTTAAAGACGATGGTGTCCTCCTTGGTGATGGTGATGGAGCCGGACGAATCGAGGAGGTCAGGGCTTGACTTCTCAAGCTTGACATCGAGCTCGTCGGTGAAGATCGTACCACCGGTGAGGATGGTAAGGTCGCCAAGGATGAACTTGCGGTTATCACCGAATCCGGGAACCTTGACAGCTGCGACCTGGAGTTGATCACGGAGTTTGTTTAGGATGCAAGCAGTGAGTGCTTCACCATCGATATCCTTGTATGCGCATGGTACCTGAAAAAAAAATGCGGGGGGCATCGGAGAAACACGCATCAATAGGTTACAATTGCAGTGTCATGGTGGGTACCTAATATCATTTAGGCCAAGTTTACCAAATGGCAGGCGAAGCAAATGCGAACGCCTTCGTCTTCGACGACAGGATGGGTACATGCTCCATCGAGGAGTATCCCAGCAAAGACAATGCGGACACGATTTTGACTGATAGGCCTTCAATGCTGGCGGGTATAGGTAGGGGTGTGGAGGGAGCCAGGGAGGTGGACGACACGGAGCAAGACAGGGATGCTTCTGGGGTATCAGGAGGGGTAAAGTGCCACAAAGGTAGCGGGACATACACAGACCACGGGGGTGGATAAATAGCAGGCGGTGATGGGGTAAAGCTTGAGTTCTGTGGCGTGAACAGGTTGACGAATGGAGGAGTCAGCTTTTTGTCGACGGCAGGATATAAGGGCCAATCCCTGTGAAAACCCTCTATATGATAGCTCCAAGCCCACTCAGCGTGCTGCTACTTCTCCCTCTCCATCTGATTTATCTCTCAGTTGAAATGTACCCTGCGCGGCAATACTCCAGCCTTCATCCCTCAAATAGCAGCCATTATCCTGCTCCTTCCACAAACCATCCCTTCCTCACTAATCACAGTGGTGCTTGCGGATCTCCATATGATTGTAGCCTTCATTGCGAACTTGATCCAATCAAGGGGGATAAACCAGATGATGTTCTACGATGACAAATAAACTCAAGTGCGCGCCAAATATTCGACGTGGAAACCCACTCAGACCCAAGCAATGCCAATCCGGCCATCAGAAGCCAATAAGTGGATGTTTGTAAAACCCCAATTGGCACGAGCAGCGATGATCCATGAAATAAGTTGTATGACGCGGAATGCACCCATAAGACCGTAGGACGGATGTTCCACGAAGAATTCATGTGAACGCGTGACGGTGACGAAGCTCAATACTTACGAGATTATGGCAACTTGGAGGTACGTGATCTTGTGCGACTGAGGGCCACTGCTGCTTGTGGGCCACATAACGCCAAAGTTATCGTGGAAGAACGACATCTTCAAAACAATGGCAATGAGGGCAATGCTAGACACAATGAGTATGCGATCTCATAGAACCAAGGGGAAACACCCACATAGAAGGAGTCAAGTAAAGACCATGTACAATCCCATACATATTCCGAGTCCCACAAATCTGGCGTCATGACGGTACCATCGTTGAGCAGGGCGATGATCAGCACCATGAGAGGAGGGAAGTCGTAGTGGAATGCGAATACAAGAAAGGTGGAGCAGACGACAATACGGATAGTAACGGCACAAGCGTAGATGGAGCAGCTACGCATACATTCGAGGATGATACGGGAGCCACGGATGGTATGGATGATAGTGGCGAGACCGGGTTCCGTCAGGACGATATCAGTGGCACCTCAAGCAGCGTCAGGACGATATCAGTGGCACCTCAAGCAGCGTCAGTAGCACCCTCAACAGCAATGCCAACGTTTTTTCATGGGAAACGGCAGGGGCATCGTTGGCACCATCACCAGTCATAGGATCTTCAGACTCACTCGGCGCTAATAGATTTACATTCTGCACTGATAGTACCCAATCGGCACATGGCCTTCCACGTTCCCGTCTTTTCGAGGTCGATGTAGTGGTGAATCGTAGCAGCGGTGGGGTGGCGAGTCTTCCCTTCTCGTCATGTGACTATCACCGTACCGGCGAGGTGGAGAAGGAGATCTACAGGACGAAGGAGATCGACAAGGGGAAGATGGCGAGCACGAGTTCTCGCAATATTTGTCTCGCTCGTAGACACGATCATGTTCCCGTCTACATTCTCCGTCACTCCCATGAACAGGTGGCCTTGTAGTTGTATGGGCTGGGCCAACTATGGGGTGAGCGTCGGGCATGCCATCGGGAACCACAGATGAGGATGAGTCAGTAGAATTGAATGTGGTGTCCGATTCCGAGTCGAAATCAGAGTCATCTGATGAATCAGAATCAGGAGATGAGGGTTCTTGCTTGAGCAGTGTGCGGCGTTTGTTCTACGACTAGACACAAGGCATTCTGCAACGTCTCAACATTCTCGAAACTCCAGACATCGCAGTTATGACGATGGTTTTTGCAGCAATTAAGACCAGTACTCACCTCTTCTCCTTCCTCGAACTGAATCTTCAAGATTGTGGACAGCTTCTTCGTAGTTGAGAGCGCTCATGGTAGTGAGATATACCTTGTTCTTCTTTGGCTGCTCAAGGGTTAAAATCATGTCATTGCAACTGCAAGAGCCACATACTCTCTTCGTGAATGGTGCTGGTCATGGACGTCAAACTGGAAGTACGGTGCCTGCGAACGGACAAGGATTTGTCGTCTTTGTCAGCACACTTACTATGGAGTGGCAACGGTTATGTGAACGCACTTGGAGTGCTCTTCGCCACTTTCGCCTGTACTACAGCGACGCGGATACGGTTGCAACCCGATCTAACGTTCCCCCTAGCTGCTCAACTCCATGCCATGCAGGCTGCTGCCGCAACGGACACGTCAAGTCAAGAGTACCAATCTCGGTTGTTCCCGGGTGCGCTGAGCAAATCAATCATCGGTATTGTTAGCTGAGTCAACGCTGCCAACACTACACAAGTAGGTTGTTACCGAGTTATTATCGGAAAGGCTCATACGAGGATGTGGCCTGTTCGCGCACTGCGTCATGAAAGGACAGATATCCAGCTTACCCTTCACACCCATTTTCGTCGCCCTGGTGGCCATTATCAACACAAAACTTCCTCAGGTAGGAGAAACCTGTCTGTAAGCGTACGCTTACCACTAACACGCCACTCACGCTATCGACGTTGCTCTTGCTAACATGTCACACTATCACACCTCCTATCGCGCTTTCGTTCCGGCCATGCGGATGTGTTGCGTTGTTTGGACTCTGGGGTATATATACTGGTGCTGTCAGTGTTCATGGGGTCATCTCTTCTTTCCCCCCTTTCTCTCTCTCTGTCGATCGTCTGTATCGCGTATACACTTGATCGTTAATCCCACACGCCTGTCCACGTTCTGTCATTGCGGTTGTGATCGTTGAGTGTACTCACCCCTCCTTGGTGAGTTCCACCGTCTTGACCTAGATGATAAGCCAGTCGCGGAGTACATTTAAGTGTAATGACAAGGTAAATCGCAATTCTCTTTTCTGTTTGATTCGAGTCGTTGATGTCATGCCGGACAGACCGTTTGTCATTCTTCGACAACTTTCATTGTTCATCCTGTCAATCAAGGTGTCGCACATGAGATTATTGCGCTCGGAACCCTCACCCCTCCTCAAATACCGGATGGATGATTCGATTGAGACTGCGGTTGGGTTCAAGCGTGAAGTGGGCGCGTTTCTGATGGAAAACTCTCCGAAAGCAAACGTGCTCGTTTTCGACTATTTCCATGACGTCCAATTCTGCTTCGTCGGACGACTCAGATTCGGATTTAACCTCAGACTCAGATGATTCGAGCTCGGCACGAGCCCCACCCATGGCCAGGTGGCGTTGTAGTCATGCGATCGGGGCCCTGACTACGGCTGTTACCGTAGTCCTTTTGCAAGTAATGAACATTAGGAATCGAAGGATGAGTCAGAAGCACCAGACGCCGTGTCCGAGTTGACATCTTGCCCTCGTCGATCATCTTTTCCACCTCATTAGTACCCTGACGATTCGCCCCAATGTCGACGACCGTGATTCTCACTTACATCCTACCGTTAACAAAAAAGTCGACTCTCCCTCCGTCCGTGAACCCTTTCACCCCGCAGAATACAGGCTTTGCCCTGTTGCTCCCTCGCTCGCACTGCCATCTATCCCCCCCACGGTCCGTGTACATTCTGCCGCCTTCGTATTCCACCCCTCGAGGTGTCCCAGTCTTACTCTTCGTCATCCACCTTTCCAGCTTCCTCCACGCGCCCACCCGTGCCTGTCGGCGTCGAAGACTTTTCCACAAAAGTCGTCTCTGCTTCTTCTTTGCCAGGGAACTCCTTGATAGAGCACATACACACCCTGTCGTCAAAGACGAAGATGTTCGCATTCGCGTCACCTGCCATTTGGTAACTAATTGTTGGCTCCGCACGTTTCTTATGTCTACTAGATCTGTTTCCATCTGTCTTGATGATGGCCACAAATGCATTATATACAGTATTGTTCCCTCTCCGGTCATCCAGGGCACGTTATTTAATGGACACGTATGGAAACGATTAACTCTGCTACGGCAAGACCACTAAAAAAACTTGTCTTGCTCTGGCTCTAAGCCACCCCAGCTCCATGACCAATCAGCCAGGATGATGCATTTATCGGAAATTTCCCAGTACCTCATATAAGCTTTTACCTCATCTGAAGCTTCTGTACTCCACAGGACGAGAAGTTTCAACCTAGAACAGTTGGTAAGGATCTGCTTGATAAGAGAAGCCTGGGTCCACTGGGTGCTGAGGCGCACAGCCAGGTGAGTAAGGTGGTTGAGTTGCTCCAACCCGATGGTGGATCCCCAGAGTACCCACCCCTCTTTGATTTCCAAGTGCGTGAGTTGACGGAAGAATGCGACCGAGTGGAGAGAGAATGATGGGGAGTTGTCAAAAACTAAAGAAAGTGAAAGGGAGAGGGATTTCAGGGGGAGAGTATTGAGCGTGTCGATAAGACAGTATGAACGTCCAGGAACGCATGGTACAATTTGCAGAATGAGATCTACCAGTCCACAGCACAGCTGAAGGATCTCAATGGCAGTACGAAGTTGAACAGCAGGCTTGATCCGCAAGAATCGGACAGATCTTGCTGCAAATTCTGGCCGAGACTGGAGAGACGAAAGGAAGTACGATGCCTGTGCTTCTTCTGCCAAGACGACCTTCTCATAGAGAAAGCGTTCCGTCCTGCTCAACACTGTGAGCGAACTGTGAATCTTCGTAGAAGATGATGCAAGAAAAAAGAAACTGACCATGTGTGAACTTTCCTGGCGACAAGCAAGGTGTATGGATCATGCATAGATAACATACTGATGCGGAAAATTCGCATTAGCAGCTCATTTGGAAGGGTTTGAGGCATCGAACGATATCACTGGCTCCGGCCCACCCGCCAGTGAGGACTCCACTGACTGTATGAGAACGTGGACCAGGAAAAACTGCTTGTCAGTTACACTGAAATGGCAGTAAGTGGGACTAACTGTGACTAGAGCGTTAGGGAGAGTCGGTGGATGCACGGCTACGACAGTCAAGAAGAAACAATTATCTTCGGAGTCTGGTCAAGACCTTGTTGGTCTACTCAAGGGTGGCTAGTCTAGGGCTGGACACAATTTTCAGACACCCACCACTCACGCAGCCTACCGCGATGCACTCGGAATCCATGAAATGCATTGTGACAGTATTATGCAGTGCCGGGATCTCACTCACTCTCTCATGCGCCACTAGCATTCACCACTGTGAAGTGCCCCGTCATTTACAGTTCCCACGCTCTTCAACGTTGCAAGTGACAGCGAAGGGCCTTTATGTCATGTCTTAGACCTCAGTGCTCAGCCCACATCAGGAAATTAACAAAAGTCTTATTCATACTTAAACACACTTATGTCAGCTTAATGTACTTGTGACTGCTTGTGGTGCTGGGCTAAGCATGCTGTGTTTGTTGAGAACATTAAGACAAAAGAGCCAACTATTTTGTTATCTCACATGTCTTATGGATCTTAGTGGTCTTACAGCTGTTTTGGCATAGAGTTCCATAAGCTCAATAAATTCTAAAGTAAATCAAGTAGTGCAATTTACAAAAGAATTATGACACCAGCTTGAACATGTGGTGGTCTGCAAAATGATTGACATAGAATCTGCAGAATATGTCCAATGAATTGTGACAGTTGACATATGGTGGGACATACTTGTCCCCAGAAATTGGTAGGAGATGTGTGCTACAAATGATACTGTCAATATGTATTACTGCAAGGTGTGAGCTGTCCTCCACAAAGATGGTGCAACCATCCACATGCCTGTCAATTCATTGGGTTCATCAGCAATTCAATCAAACCAATGGATCAGTGTGTATGGGAATGTCTGGCCATTGGTATGAACAAAAGAGAAAAGACACAAAACTTGAGCAACATTCATGCTGAGCATTCCTTCCTTCATATCATCTGTGTGTTACACCTGTATAGGGGCTTTTTCCTTTTTCACCCAAACTGCAAGGTCATGTGGGTCATGTGTGTCATTGTCACGTCATTTGTCCTTGCCATGGTAGTCCTCAGTCTGTTGGCACCCAGAGCCTTTGGATCACCGGCAGTGGAGGTATTTCCAATACCTACTGATGCTGCATATGCCCTCATCACTCTGACTTGTAGCTGCACCCACAGCTGATGGACAGTATTTCATTTATGTCCTGATCTCCCTTCCATGTTCCTTTGACTTGTTTATATTGCTTGTATGTTTACTTCCTAGTTCTGGTGTCTGGCTCCTCACTGTGCATTGATTGCACAGCTGGTATAGCCCTCGCTTCATCCTTCCCCTGCTCTGTCTGACACTGTGTGTTTCCTTTTCTGTTCGATTGTTTTATTGCTGCGGATACTTACTGCCTTGACAGTGCAACTGGTATGGTACCCTATCAGTTATGTATAAATATGTGTGTACCATACCTGTATCCTCAGTTTTTTCGATAGCTTGCAACTCAGCTGTTATCTTTGACTCATACTCTGTTCCCTCTCTGTCGTGATCTCAGAAGAACTCGCCAGTAGAGGTAACCCTTGCCAGTACTTGTCAATAACAAGTTGAGCCATAGGGGTTACAACAAGTTTGGCCCATAGACTCCCCCTCACACCACTCGTGACTAGTCCATTTGACAAAGTCACTTGGCTTGGGCATAACAAAATTGAAAAACTCTTGCAGCTTTCCAGGACTTGTGACTGCTCGTCCTAGGGTTTTTCTGAACTTCAACAAGCCCTTCCTTCAAATCAACTCATTGCTCTACAGGCAGCCTTGGGCTTTAATAGATCGCCTCCCTTGAGCTCGACCTTGTTACTCCCTTCATGAAAAGTAACTTGGTCACCAAACCCAAATCACACTGACAGGTTTCCTTCGGGATATAATTCCTCCCTCAGTCTCCATTGTCACTATCTGTAAAAGTGTCTTCACCCTCTAAGAGTAAGCCTCCGGTTCCCCTTGCCCCATTTCTTTAGGTCTAGGAAGGAACCCACCTTTGCCCCCTATCCCTCGTGGGCAACTCGGACCGTCTTACTCCGCCACAAACCCTTGTATTTCCTTTTTGTCGCATTATCGTGAAGAAGAAGTCACTTTAAGTTCAGAAGAAGAAGATGATCAGAAGTCTAGTTCTTCCCTCGGATCAGTCCTCAAAGAAGAACAGGAAGAAGCACAAACACCCATAATGTCCATGACCCAAGGTCACAGAGAGTCTGCCCTGGGAAATGCTCCCAAAATGTATACCAAGGAGGAGTTGAGGCAGAAAGTTGAAGATCAACAGTTGTTTATGGCAGAAGAGGCATATTGCCTCATCTGCGAGAATGTTGACCCATTTCCCTCTAGTGTGCCCACCAAAGAAATGTTGAAAAGATGGTACACTCAGAATTTCAGAAAGGACATACTCCCAGAGCCATCCACTGGTGGTGGCAGATTAAGGGGAAATCCAAGTATGATGATGATGACGATTAACCACCCTTGCCCTCCTAACAGGGGTTGTGAGTTTAATGTTGGGTGCCCAGGAGAATATGATGGAAGCCACAATAGTCTTCAGATGTGGCTTACCCAAGTTGAAGGTTATCTCAACATTAACAACACGTTTACAACACTGAAGCTCTCAAGATCTTGTTTGCTCTCACATATATGACAAAGGGGGCCGCAGTCTCTTTTGCTGAAAATTATCAAAACGAGAACAAGCTTAATGATGGCTCCATTTACTACATGGATACCTTCCAGATGTTTGTCAAACGTCTCAAAGCTACGTTCGAGTCCAGCGATCAAACCACCCTTGCCATCCTTTGTCTCTCGAGTATCGAACAAGGAAAATGCGAACTTGAAGCCTACATCGTGGAATTTACAGGCCTTGTCAACAAGGCACAATTGAAGGATGAGTCCCGTGAAGCAGGAATCTTCTTTGGAAAAGGTCTCTCGAAGGAATACTGAGACTGGATCCTCAACAGTGGCTGTGCCCCTATTACCATTTTGGAATGGATCAAGGTTGTGGGAGAAGCACAAACTGCTATCACCACCAAACATATCCTAGAAGGGAAGGAGTCTCAGTATGAAAGGAAGTATGTTCATTTCTGAAGTAATAACCAAGACCCTGATGCTATGGATGTTGATAAGCGAAAGAAGAACGTCCAGAGGTCTGCCACTGACATCACATGTTTTAATTGTAACAAGAAGGGTCACTACAAGAGTGACTGCAAAGCCAAACAACTCACTGGAGTTCACATTGTGGTTTCCAAGGATGGAAGCAAAACTGCCTATGTAGGCAATAGGGAAGCAAACGACGAAGAAAAGAAGTTGTTGGGTTTTTAAAGAGGACTGCTGAACCAATTCCTGCATCAGTCAGTCTGGTTTCTGTGTTGTCAGCTAAATGTACTTCTATAGATGATGAATCCAATATGTGAATCTGTTCTCCTCTTGGACTCATTATCCTACCCAACTTCAAGGCAGGAATATGGGCCTGTATTGACTCAGGCGCAGAGGTTTCCTTAATTTCCAAATGAATGGTAAACAAGTTGAAGATACCAACGTACCATGTATCAAGCAAGTTCAAAACTACCTCATTTACTGGGAAAGACGAAGAGTGGGTGATGCACAAGTGCACCCTGAAGATGGAAATCAAGGAACATGTCATTCGGGTCAAATGCTGTGTAGGGCCACTTGTTGGAAAGGAACATGTACTTTTGGGAATGCCATTCCTAAAAGAGTTCAAACCCCACATGAACTGGGAAACCGGTAAGATCACATGCTGGGATGATAGTTTCATGTATCCAGAAAAAGCTAATGTTAAGGAAGTCTCCGTCGAGGAGCAACCTTCCAAGAAGTTGGAAGTGTTTATTAATAAAACTACTTTATCCACAGAACTAGAAGCCACACAAGCTTCGACCAAGGAAGAGGTCCATCTTCCAGAGTGATATAAGGAATTCGCCAAGGTCTTCACAGAAGACGATATCCTGCTGCCAAAACATCGTCCCAGGCTTGATCACGAAATATGCCTGAAGGATGATTTTAAACCCAAGAAAGCAACGGTATATCTGATGTCTCCTGACGAACTAAAAATCCTAGATGAATTCCTTGATGAAAATTTAAAATGCAAAAAGATTCAACTGTCCACCTCACCTCAAGTGGCACCGGTGTTCTTTGTCGCCAAGAAGGATGGAAAGAAGCAACTAATCCAAGACTATTGCTACCTCAATTCCTTTACCATCCAAGATGTGCATCCACTACCGAATGCGCAGGCACTGTTCGATGAGTTGGTCAAATCAAAATATTATGCTAAATTTGATATTCGATGGGGGTTTACTAACCTTCAAGTAAAAGAAGGAGATGAGTGGAAGGGGGCATTCATAACCCCCAGAGGGCTGTTTGAACCCACAGTAATGTTCTTTGGCCAGTGTAACTCACCTCCCTCTTTTCAAAGGTATATGGACAAAACTTTCGAATCTCAATGAGGAAAGCAAGTAGGGTACATGGACAACGACATTGTCCATGCAAAGACTATCGAAGAACTCCGGAAATGTAACAGAGTTCCTGAAAATCTGTGAAAAGGAAGAACTTCGCCTCAAGATCAGCAAGTGCTGCTTCGAAGTTGAAGAAGTGGAGTTCCTCAGAATGATAATCAGAAAAGGGTGTATGGAGACTTTGCTGACGAAGACTGATGCCATTAGTATGTGGGAGGCCCCTGAAAATCTTACAGGTCTTCATAGATTCCTCAGATTCTGCAATTTCTACTGGAAGTTCATCCCTTCTTTCTCAAGCGTTGCATGCCTGCTCCACGACCTTACCAAGAAAGGCATGTCGTATCAATGGACCCCTGAGCGAGTGGCCACTTTTGAAAGACTAAAAACTTTGTTATGTTTGTCTCTGGTCCTCACAATGCCCAACTTCTCCAAGCCTTTTGCACTTTTCACTGACACTTCAAAACTCGGAACAGGTGCCATGCTCGCCCAAAAGGGCTTGGACAATGAGTGGCACCCCTGTTCCTATCTTTTGCAGTCATTGGTTGGTGTGGAACAGTGCTACCAGGTCTATGACTTGGAGATGTTGGCAGTCATATGGGCACTCAAAGCCTTTTGCCTGTATCTACTTTTGCTGGTCGAACCAACCATTGTTTTTACAGATCATAAAAACCTCAAATATTACCGGGAACCTCAGCAGCTCACCCCACGTCAAGCACGCTGGGCTGCTACTATCCAGTCCTACCCTATTCGGTTCTCGTGGCAGGCTGGCTGCCTTCAGGTCCCTGCCAATACTCTTTCCCATAGAAATTCTTCAGAGGAGCCCACCCCAGTGGCCACGGTTCTCCTGGAGAACCTTTGGCTTTCGAGGGGGTGGACCCTTCAAAACCACAAATTCAACTTGTTTCCCTGTTATTTTTGCTTACAAAAATTCAAAAACAGTTAAAAATAAATCAACTAGCAAGGATCAGTCATCTTCCTGCTCGTGTTAACTGCTCAAAAACCAAGCCTTACTCTCACCCACTTGAGGAATCTGCAAAGGAGAGTTTGGCCTCCAAAGCTCACCCCACAAGGGAACCCATAAAAGGAGCTTGAGGGGTTGTCACCATCTCAACTGACCTGTATGAACGTGTCAAGAACAATACATCAAAAGGTTCAACAGGCCCAGAGCCAAGCGACAATATAACCATAGCAGAAGACGGAACAAAACGATTCAGAACTACTCACTTGTATATCCCACCTGAGGATCGCCACCACTGCATGCATTCCTATCATGATCATGAGTCCACTGGACACCCTGGACAAAAAGCGATGTTCGCTAAAATGAGAAAGGAAGTATGGTGGGAAGGTATGGGAAAAGACATCAAGACTTATGTCACAGGATGCCCTGCATGTCAAACTACCAAGGTCGTCATGCATCCACCCACACCCCCAGTTACTCCCCACACTACTCCTAAAACCACCTTCCGTTCCAGCAGGTGTCAATGGATCTCATTACCAATCTCCCAGTCTTGGAAGAACAAAAATATGACTCTATTCTCACAGTTGTTGATCAGGGCCTCACCAAAGCCACGTTGTTCACCCCATGTCACAAAACAATTGACTCCGTCGGGATCACCTGACTCTTCCATCAATTCATTTATTCCTGATTTGGGGTACGGAATTGGTAATCTCAGATTGTGGTCCACAGTTTGCATCTTTGTTTACCAAAGAGCTGTACAAAGCAATAGGGGTAAAAACCAAGCTAAGTACTGGGTACCATCCACAAACTAATGGAGAAAGCAAACGGGTTAATCAGGAGGTTGAGGGGTACCTTCGCCTGTACTGCTCTGAGTTCCCTAACTCATGGAGCGTGAAACTACCCTCCGCCGAGTTTGCTCACAACTCCCGGATCCACTCCATTCACAAGATGACCCCGTTCTCCCTCATCCTCAGATATGACCCTTCCCCCTACCCTGAAGTATGACTCACCCTGGTCCCCTCCATAGATGAAAGGCTAGAACGACTTGCATCAAGCCAGGATGTTGCCATCCTTGTGCACAGAAAGGCACAGGAATTGATGCGTTCGTGCAGCAAAGGTTTGTATGTGCCACCAAAAGTCGGAGATCAGGTGCTGTTGGATACTGGGCACCTTAGGATCAAAAACCAGTGCGACAAGATTGCACCCCAACATCTTGGACCTTTCAAAGTGACTCAGGTCGTGTCACCTGTCACCTTCCAATTGGACCTTCCCTCTACTTGGAAGGTTCATCCGGTGTTCCATGGGTCCCGCATCTTTCCATTCACCAAAAACAAAACATATGGCGCTGCACCTGCAGCACCATTACCAGAGTTGGTAGATGATGAGGTGGAGTGGGAGGTTGAGGCGATACTGAATCACAAAACAGATGGGCGCAGAGGACAGTGCAAATTCAAGTGGAAAGGGTTCCCACATTCATCAAATACGTGGGAACCCGAAGAACATATAAAAGACCATGCAATGGATGCCCTTGATCAGTACAAGCTCACTCACCACCTCAGAAATTAATGGACTCCCCTCGCTCTGTCAACACTGAAAATGACTATGCGACCTCATTGGAGAATCTGTTTATGACCCCTCAGCCGACGCGAGACTTCTTACAGGTCCCGCCCATCGTCTATCGCAACTCCCCTCCCCTGTCCCCCTCCTCCTGCTTTCCTGGATTGGACTCCACATCCCTCTTGTCACAGTCCGTACTGCCCTCTCTCGCCAAACCTCCAAGATCGCATCCACACCAGGGTTTCTCGGTCTGCCGAGTACTGCTCCCCAAGGCCAGAGTCCCCCCAGTCGGGGACAGTAACTGCAAGGGAAAGGGAAAGGGTAAAGAGAAGCCTCACCATGGCACCGATCAAGGAGCAGCCAGCAGCCACTCCACCAATGCTCCTGTCTCTCCCCACGTTTGCCCGCCCATCCAGCAGAACCTGTCACCAGTCACAATGCCGCCCTCGACATGCTTGCCTCAGTCGCCCTTGCCAGGGATGACAAGCCACGACTACCAGTCTCAGCGAGTGACTACCTGGACATTACTAGGGCACTTGATGTCTTCAACAATGGGGACGACATTGATGGGTGCACACAGGAACAAGTTAAGTATTTTGGGCTGTTGTCTGAAATCTACAGAGCAGCAGACATGATCGGATGGTGTGCCTCCAAGCTTAGGACCTGGCAACTTTCTGGGACCACTCCCCTGGCAGAGGTCATTATGACCTCCATGCTCAAAAAGGGATATGTGGACATTTTAGAAGCGGCAACTGGAGGAGCCTACCATCACCTTCGCAACCGACAGATCGGTGAGTTTCCCGCCCCTATGGCTTCTCGGCTTCTCGACTGGATCAAACCTAAAGAAATGTCTCCAGTCATACCTGAAATGAAGCCTTCCACTGATCAGGAAGTCCAGTGGGATCCCCTGTTGGAAATGGCTGATAACGCGACGGTTTTTAAAGAGGTTGGTGCTCGTCTGGGGATGGGACATAACAACTCTGGTTGGGAGGTTTTTCTAACAGACACTTTGTGGGCCGGCCTTGACAAGAACTATCATAATGCTGTCCATGCCGCTGGTCCTCTCCCTCGACTCCCTTCCTCCCCATCCCTACTGATCAACTTTGGTTCTACACCAGAGGACATACTGCAGTTCCTGAGGGACACCCCCTCTACAAGTATGCTTGCTACCAGTGTCGTTACCTGGGACATTGGTCCTGCCACAATGGACAAGGTTCACGTTGGACCTGAGCAAGCGAGGAACCATCGTCTTCACCGACTCCATTGCCCATTGCCTCTCACACTCGTTCCCACTGCCCGCTTCGCAACTTATCTGCCAACACCCATGCCTTGTCCTCAAGGGTCTGAGGACCTTAGAGGGGGGATGTTATGCCCATATAGGGGCTTTTTCCTTTTTCGCCCAAACTGCAAGGTCATGTGGGTCATGTGGGTCATCATCACGTTGTTTGTCCTCGCAATGGTAGTCCTCAGTCTGTTGGCACCCAGAGCCTTTGGATCACCAGCAGTGGAGGTATTTCCAATACCTACTGATGCTGCATATGCCCTCGTCACTCTGACTCGTAGCTGCACCTGCAGCTGATGGACAGTATTTCATTTATGTCCTGATCTCCCTTCCATGTTCCTTTGACTCATTTATATTGCTCGTATGTTTACTTCCTAGTTCTGGTGTCTGGCTCCTTGCTGCACATTGATTGCACAGCCAGTATAGCCCTTGCTTCATCCTTCCCCCACTCTGTCTGACACCGTGTGTTTCCTTTTCTGTTTGATTGTTTGTTGCTGTGGATACTTACCACCTTGACAGCATGACTGGTATGGTACCCTATCAGTTACATATAAATATGCATGTACCATACCTTGTATCCTCAGTTTTTTGATAGCTTGCAACTCAGCTGTTATCTTTGACTCATACTCTGTTCCCTCTCCATCGTGATCTCAGAAGAACTCGCCAGTAGAGGTAACCCTTGCCAGTACTTGTCAATAACAAGTTGAGCCATAGGGGTTACAACAAGTTTGGCCTGTAGACTCCCCCTCGCGCCACTTGTGACTAGTCCATTTGACAAAGTCACTTGGCTTGGGCATAACACTGTGCTCACAAAGACACAGTCATACCATCCAGAACCTTGATGCCATGAAGGCATTGCACGAATGTATTTGTGCCACATGCTGCCAATACCACTTGGGTCACTTGGGGCTACAAAGGTTGCAGTGGCTGAATGAAAAATCTTGACATGACTGGTGAAGGGAGTAACATGGTGGGAAGCAATCAGCATTGTAGAATCTGGGTGGAGTTGTTCAAAGATAAATCGAGCAATGAGCCCAGGGAGCGAAGGGATACCCAGCTCAATCGCCAGTGCAAGAGCATTCTTTGCATGGTTACAAGCTTGACAAGAGTTCATGTTAGTATGCTCAAGCCAACTCGGGCACATTGACAGTGTGATGTCACTCACCAGGGGTGCATGAGAGCTTCATGTCTGAATGTATCAACCCAGGGTGTTCATCCACAATTCCTGTGTTGTCATCATCCTCATCCAAGGTTGAAACCTCTCCATCTTCATGCTGTGCAACATCACTATTTTCCCTGCCCCCAACCTGGTCAATGCCTGTATCATAGTGGAGAGTGGCTGTGGGCATGTAAGGGTTATTATCCAAATAAGAGAAAATCGTGAATGTACCATTCAGTGGAGGATGATAGGGTTGATGTGAAGCTGGCAGCATCCCTTGGGCTTCAAAACCAGCATGAGCTGCAGCAAGCTGAGAAATGCATTGGTTGGTTTGCAGGATTTGTCTGAGGGCATTATACTTGTTTGAGTGGTGCCAAGGTTTCTTAACTGCAGTGATGTGCTTTGATTCAGTAATTGATGTACACAAACTGTTTGGCACACCAAAAAGGCAAATCAATGATTCATAGTGGATGAGAGCATGCTGGCATGGAAGGGAGAAGCTGTCCACACAGATGCCAATGTCCCTGAAAATTTTGCAGTACTGATGAAACCAATCCAACATGTCTTTGAACTCAGCAAGAGTATCTTCAGTTATGACATTCCAGCAGACAATGTAGCAAACCTCTAAGAATGTGCAGAATGTTCATATGATATCTTCTGGAACATGGCCCTCAATGGCAGGTAGGTATGCCTACACAGAATGAGATGGCATTGAAACAGAGTAATGGGAAATGGCCCACCTTCATCAGTGCTTTTGAATCATCCCCAGTCCATTGGCTGAACCCCCACCCATCAGGAAACTGTTGCAACCCTGGAAATGGCAGCACTGAGGCAATACTGACAGTACATGTCAGATATGTTAATTCATTGCATCAATTAGACTTACCATCGATTGATATCTGCTAACCATTCCTTGGCACCAGTCTTGCCATACTCCAACTCCAGATATTTTCTGACCCACTTGACCAGGTGATCTTTGAATGTTCCTTTCACAAGCTGATGGAGAAGGTCCAGTGCAAGGAGTTGATGAATATCAGTGCAAGGGAAATCATCAGTAAATGGCTGCATGAAGAATTTATAGTAGCAAGGTTCCAGCTTAAGATTCAATGACTTACCACAACATTTCCATCAATCCCCCACTCATCCCAAAGAATGCCAAGAGGCAGTTCTTCAATCAGTGCTTGAGTAAGTTCCAAGGTCTGTGGTGCCCCACTGCCATTGAGGTCATTAGGGAAAGCAATGCATCCGTTGAAATATGTTGGGTAGAAAAGTATGAGATGGATTGTGAATGAACCTTCCACACCAGTTTTGAATGATCCCTGAAATGAGAACTTGCTCAGGATAGTCAGCAGTGTATGGACTGAGGCCAAAAATAATGTGGCAAAAATGATGATCTGGGCATTTCATGATTTGGGGCATTGTCATGCTGGGCTTGAGGGAGGCCAGTATCCTTGACATAGTGACATGGAAAAGTTGTTTTTTGAACCACCGAAATATGGGGTCATCAACATATTTCTTCACTGCTGTAAGACTTACAAGTCAATACAGGCTCTGAATCCAGTAACAATGAAAACAAACCTTTTGGGATGGTGAGGAATGCAAGGAGTTCAACACCATTTCAATGAGCATGCTGGACATTGTTATGAATGTTCCCAATAGATACATATACAGGCCAGTAGTCATTCTGGCCTGTGGCCACAGACACTGTAGTCTTGTCACTCCCAAGAATAATGGGAACAAAAGTTCCATTGTGTGTTGATTCATCCTCACATATCTTGTCCTATGGTGCATGAGCCATTGTACAGGGACAAATGGAAATGCATACCACTTGCATCCATGCCCAATCCCCTGACATGAAGTTTTCATACTGTCACTTCTCACTGTCCTTCGAAAAGTCCTGGTAAGGAGTGTAGTTGAACTCACTGTCAAACTCTGCATTGGCAAGCATATCCACTACGAGAGAATGGGCTGGGTGGAACCAGAACTCATATGTCTGGTCCATCCAAGGAGGAACAGCTCCCATGGGGTGTTCACCACTGTACTTTAACTTGAAACTGTCCCATGGAATGTTGCCAAGTAGTGTAGTATCAATTGTGTTATATAGCTCCTTGTGGTCTGCAAATGGTGGCATGTTGCTGCCTTGCTCAGTATGTAGCAACTGCCCCCATAAATCACAAAGCCTATCAATGTTAGTAGCTGACATCTCAGTATTCTGGAAAAGAAACTCTGCAGTTTCAAATCGGAGCTGGCTACCATATGGGCACGAAGAACCCTGGGGGCTGGTTTAGAAGGTGGCAAATGTTGATGAGGGCTATTTTCAGAACCCACTGGGTTAAAAGAATAGTTGTGATCCAATGACTGGTGCTGTTTTAAACTGGGAACTGTTTTGAATAAGCAGTTACAACCTGCATGAGGACATGGAATACAGCAGACAGTAAATGCATGGTGAGACAGGTGTGACCAAGGACCAGACTGAGGCATGGTGGGGAAGAGTGGATTAACACTACGCTGGTGTGTGACGTGAACTGTTGTGCCTGTTGGGAGCTAGTCACAAAGCATTAGTGCCCATGGGTCAGCAATAGCATACATACCTGAAGCATGTAGTGTGCCTCAGAAAAAAATACAGAGTCCAACATCCCTTTGCTGTAACCCCCATTACCAACCCTTGTCCTTTGTGCCCCCAGTTTTGCTACAATGTCCCACCCTACAACCCATGCAAAGAATGCTCATCAGCACCCTGGATATATCCTACTTGAAGGGAAACAGGTGTGGTGTACCTCGGAGCAAAAACAAGCTGACAATGCCTGGACTGAACAAGCAAGGCTGGAACAGGCAGCAACTTGAGAGTGAGGTATCAAATGCCTGGCCAATATTGTTGAAGAAACAGAGTGCCAAGAGAAAATGCTACTCACCAATATCCCAAAGCCCAGGCCTAAACCACATGTTGTGTCAACAACACCAGTCAGGCCCTCTGAGGAATCTGAACTGGACATCAAGCCCATTGCTGGAATGGATGTCAGCAAAGATACAATGTCAGGAGAAAGTGCTGACCTGGATGGTGATGTTAACAGTCAACAAGTTGAGGTCAATGGTGAATCACCTATGCAAGTGGTAAGGAAACAAAGAAATCAGAAAACTTCAACTTGGGACATGGTAGAGGCAGTGCAAGGTGGCAATGAGTTTGCTGACAGTGTTGATAAGAATCAGCCTGAGAAAGGGAAGCACCAGGCATCTGTGTTATCCCCCATCTTTCCACATGATTTTGCTCACTGAAGCTGTTCTCTTCTACTGGGATTGCCTTGACCATTTCTATCATCAATGTAGCCAAGCATCAGCAAAAGGCAACTTTGCTGGCATTGGAGAAGTGAAGGATTGGGTGGACAAGCTTGCCTTGTCAAGATCACTCCACACCTTGCTCTCTCAGTGGTCCACTTCCACCAACTCTCATGCACTGAGGTCCACCTCCACCAACTCTTGTGTACCAAGGTCCATCTCCAGTGCTAGCACTGACTCTGCATTCAAAGTTCTGCATTCAACTCTGGCTTCCTCTGCCATCTCCCAGCACTCATTTCCAGACCACCTTACTCCTCCATCTCAGCTCAACCATGGTGACTATAGGTTTTATATTGATGAGGGTGATCTTGAACCCCTCACAGAGGCAGTTGGTTGATGGACAGACTCTATGGTAAGATTCTTTCTATGATTTCTAATTCCATCTTGATTTTTTTGTGTAGGACATCACTGAAGTTGTTAGCGGTTCCAAGATAGATGAGTGGGAACCATCACCCCCACCTGCTGCTACCCAATCATCTGCCCAGAAAGGTGCTCTTAAAGGAAATATCACACATGCTGCCAGTGACAAGTCTTTTGGGAGCTTGAAGAAAAAACAAACCCAGCAAATTCAGGTAGGCTTGTATCCCACACCACACATTTTTATTGACTGACATGCACTGTAGGTAGATGCAGGGGAGTCCAAATCAGATGCTCTGCCATCCAAACAACCCAAGCCATCACAATGCAGTGCATCTGGATCTCAGCACTCTGGCAGTGGAGTGAACAGGAAGTATGTCAAGGATGACCTCCCCCTTGGCTCCATGGTTGACAACATATGGAGACAATTCTTCATCTCTGCACTTGCACACTTTGCTGCTGGATACAACAATCCTTGGGCCATTCCCACCAAGAAATTCATGACAATCCTGCAGGTGATATGGGACAGGGTATATGAGAGTGAGATTGAGCACACTGTCACCAATGGTGGGCCTGTTTTCCACATTGTAAGTATTATTGTATGTGTCAACATCTTAGCACTAATGCCATATTTCATTTTAGGCTAAACAAGGTCTTAATAACTGGTGTGGCAGGTTCACTGCAGCTGCCACAGCTGTCATCACAACATTCTTTGCCAATGATGCTGACTTCGAGGATCCCAAGCAATGTGTTGAATTCACAAAGGCAATGCTCAAGAGGAACTGATTTCTTTTCAGCCACAACAGGGGGACAGACAACAAGGTAAAAAGTTTTCATGCCTTCTTGCATCACATTAACTTAAAGAGCTAAATAGATGTGGTCTGGATTGCAGAGGGCACCATTTGTGCTCCAAACCTTTGCCCATCACTTCAACTTCATCCAGGGCTGAATGGAAGTCCTGGCCTTAGATGGCAAGTTGGCTGGATCTCGTACAGTGCTTGCATTGGCCTGTGCAGTGGTGACATGCTATTTTATTTCCCTCCACTGAATCATACTGATACAATTTATTTGTAGGTCTGTCGAACTCTCATGTTGGTCACAGATGACCATCTTGCTTTCAGGTCTTCCAATTCTGCCAGTGTGTGGACTACCACCACTCCCAAAGGTAACCAGTATGAGTTTAATGATACTGTCTGGGGTGCAGCGACAAGGCATTACCTGGAGCCCATCAAAGGATTGTCCAAGGAGAATTTTGTGCTTGTGGTTGAGGACATGCAGATGTATGTCAAGAAAGGAATGGTGACCTCCAGTGCTATGGGCTTGGGAGAAGATGATAGTGAGTATGAAGATCTTTTTACCTTTCATGATCATTTGCAGTACAGAATTTTTCCCCAACTATATGTCATGCTTCTTTCATGATTTCATCTCCTCCATTGTGCTTTCATAGTCACATCCATTGTATTCCATAGATAGCACTGTCTATTCTATCTCATGTGACTCATTTTGTATATCTCAAGTCATGCAAGCTCAATAAGCTGCAAAGCATGGCAAGTTAGATTTTGACACTAAGTCTTTTTCTCCTTATTGACAATTTTGGCTTATTATACTTGGCTTGAGATTTAAGCTCAATAAGGTCAAATAAGATTCAATAAGATTTTTGTTAATTTGCTGATGCAGTGAAAACTGGTTATCATGCCATGTGACCCTAGCTAATGAGATATGAAATCAATATGAAAAATATGATGTGGTCAATAATGTTTATGAGACTTGCCTTTTATGGACTGTGCTATGTAGCAATGTGTGATGTGATATGTAGCATTGACTGCATCCTTGGCACAGTGCAGCAGCTATGTGGTACACTACACAGTGCAGGTGTGCTGTCCTCTCTACAACTCCTCCTTGATGCCCATGGCTTTGAATATGGGTGAACTTGGATCAACAGTGTGGTACATGTGCAACTGCACCAAGTACAACTTCAGTCACCCTCATGCAGTCTCCAAGGCAACTTTCTACTGTCATATTGATGAGGTGGACACTGAAGAAGAGAAAGCACATTTACGATCTACCAAAACCTATGAGGGGCTCAACTTTGCCAGGCAATCCACTTCCACTGCAGCTTGCCATGTAGCCATTCTCCAGGCCATGGCAAAAAGGTGTCTTGAGATGGTTGAAGATGCCTGCAGGCATGTTGGGCATCAGAAGCATGCTTGCAGTGCTGACATGGTGAGTTTTCTGAGTTATTTTCATGTAGCAGCACTAACTTCAAAGCCTACCATAGGGTGTACCCCCACCCACACCAGCATTCCTTGAGGAAGGCTTCAGTCATCCAGCCAACGAGGTATGTCATCAATTCATCCATGCTGATGCTCTGATGCTCTGACACCAATTTTTTCTATAGGACATGTCTCCAAGTATACCTGGTCTTCCTCTCAACACACCAGCCAACAAGGTAAGTACTCCATCGATATTCACATTCACATTCACTGATCCAAATGCCTTCATAGGATACACCTCCACACTTCCCAGATCTCCCTGAGGATGACTTTGATCCCCCACCTGACAAGGTAAGAACTCCATCGATATTCACATTCACATTCACTGATCCAAATGCCTCTGTAGGATATGCCTCCACACTTCCCAGATCTCCCTGAGGATGACTTTGATCCCCCACGTGACAAGGTAAGTTACAAGTGCCAGTGGTTTTTTTGCCCACTAATCCAACTTGTTCCAATAGAATCTACCATTGCACACACCTGATGTACCAGATGCAATCCTCCACCTGCCCAATGATGAGGTTAGTCACTATATACTTACAGTATTATCTGGACTGCTGACTTCAATCCACATCATAGCAACCTGTAGAATCTGATCTTCCCAGCAATCCATCAACCAATGTGGTTTGACCATTGGACGACATCGATTCCCTGCATACCCTCAACATACAGCATCAGTGTCAGGCTTGTCCCATTGTCAATATAGAGGTGCTTGTGGCAACTGCCATATTCCCATCCATGCAAGAGACCATGAACTTTGTTGCCAAGCTCAAGAACATGTCCTTGAATGATTCAGTCTCCAAGCTTGATGAGGATGCTCTTGAATGGTTACACAACCTCCCAAGTCAACCAATATCTATTGAGAACCCAGGCATGTGTTTCTCCATATCCACTTACCTAGCTCTCGAGAGCACATCTCAAAATGTGTACAATCATGTCTGCCAAGCAGCTCGCAGTAGTTTTGCTGGTTCCCTGGGTGCTGATGATATTCTATCCTTCTATAATGTCAAAAAACTTATCACATCCTACATGGGGGTCATTTCTATTGAACATGACATGTGTTGTAACACCTGCATTGCATATACTGGTCTGTTCTCCCAACTCAAAGTTTTTCCTACATGTGAAGTTTCTTGCTGGAAGGAGGAATGGTTGCAAGGCAATTGCAGATGATCCAAAGTCACTGCTCAAACATTCACCACAATTCCAATTGGGCCTCAGCTGCAGGCTCTCTACCAGCACAAAGACAGTGCTATTGACATGGACTATTTGCATAGACATATGCAAGAGATCCTTTGGCAGTTACAGGAGACAGGGAGTATCCCTGTCATCAACAATGTCTTGATGGGGTGGGATTACCTTGGTGCCATTCTCAACAGTGACATCAAGCCAAATGATATCATTCTCATGGTTTCAATTGATGGAGTGCAGTTGTATGATAGCAAGGAGTCAGACTGTTGGATATATATTTGGATCATCGTCAACTTACCCCCAGACAAATGATACCACAAGCTTCATGTCCACCCTGGAGGCTTTATCCCTGGCCCAAATAAACTCAAACATCTTGACTCGTTCCTCTTCCCAGGTCTACACCACCTTTCTGCTCTTCAGGCTGAAGGGCTCCCCATTTGGAATGCCCACATGGATTCACATTACCTCTCTGATATATATCTCTTATTCACCACCACAGATGGCCCCAGTCTTGTCTACTGGAATGGCATGGTGGGACATAGTGGAAAGAATGGCTATCACATGTATTGCAGTGTTATTAGCAGGCATAAGTCACAAGGGAAACACTACTACCCAGCCCTCCTCCAACCTTGTGATCATTGCATCAGAGGGAGTGACCACCCTGATGTCAATGTCTTTAATCTTCTGTTTGGTGGATGTACCAACTATCTTGCTAACCTCAAAACCATTGTCACCATTTGCAATCAGACTCAGTGGGACAAAAAGAAGACTGAGACAGGCCTAACCAAACCCCCCCTCCTTCTCAGACTCCATCCAAATCAGTGTCTCAGCATCCCCCTTTGCATAACCACTGATACAATGCATCTTGCCAGTAATATCAGTGACCTTCTCCCTCTCTTTGGCATGGTACAATCAATCATGCTGATAGCGATGACCCAGAGTGCTGGCCATGGGCAGTCCTTGCCGATGAAGAAGTATGGCATGCTCATGGGGAGGCTGTCATGCATGCTGGCTTCCATCTCCCTGGCTCTTATGATCGCAAGCCCTGCAACATTGCTGAAAAGATAAATACCCAGTACAAGACCTGGGAATTCCAATTATACATGTTCACCCTCATGCCCATCCTCCTTTGTTCCATCCTGCCTAGCCCTTTCTGGGAAAACTACTGCAAGCTCATCCATGGCTTTCAGATCATGTGCCAAAGCACATTGACAAAGGATGAACTTCTTGATGCCCATGCCCTTCTCTGCAGCTGGGAGCACAAGTTTGAACTCACTTACTATGGCCTCCTTGAGTCTTGTATCCACTTCATTTGCCCTTGCATCCATCAAGTCATCCATCTGGTCTCTGAGGCAATACACAAGGGTCCTCCAAGCTGCTATGCCCAGTGGACTATGGAATGCATGATTGGGAGTCTTGGCAAGCAAATTTGACAACCATCAAAACCTTTTGCCAACTTAGCTTGTGAGGGTATCCGGCATTGTCAGGTAAATTCCCTCCTATCTGCAATGCCTGAGCTCAATGACTCTGGCAATGGACTCCCCTCTGGTGCTGAGAACCTCCATGATGGGTACATTTTGCTTTGCAAATGCATGAAGAACTCCATAATCCCCTGGGGTGACAAAGCTGCCTCAATTTCTCAATTTCTTGGCCCTGGACATGTCCTCCCATGCATCAAGAAATGGGCCTGGTTGTGCCTACCAAATGGGCAGATTGCATGGTCAGCTTGGAGAGAGAAACTCCGTCCACCAGAACAACTCCACATGTCATGAAATGTTAAGGTCAGTTCACTCATGTTACAAACTCTATCATAAGGCTAAAAGTATATGTAGTTTCTAAGTGATGGTGAGACCCAATGTGGAGAGGTACAATATTTCACTAGGTTGACCAACATCAGAGATGGGGGTAGCTGGGAATATATCAACATTGCCATCATCTGCGATTACTCAACACCTGATGAAGATCTACTTCGACTTTCGAATCATGTTGTCCTTGCTTCAACTCTACTCAACTTGTTATCAGTAATCTGTGTCAAACAGATTGTCAGCATTGTCGCAATGATTCCTCAGTGCATGGCATTGCCATCAGGCATCAAACAAGATGTATACTGTATGATGGAATGACCTGGATTTGACATGTCTACATGGGGCATACCATACAGTGTTTACTGCAATGGGGATGATGATGAAGGTGGAGAAGATGTCAAGTAGGATCATATGCTGTAGTACTACCAAGTTGAAATCAATGCATTTGGGTTTACTGCATGAGTTAACAGCAGTTGAATTGTTCAATGTATGCATGAAAGTACAAGCAATTGCAGAAGGTATCAAAACATTCAATCTAGTCTATGGCATTTCTCTTCTCTCTCAAGCCTATCCTCATATTTTTCCATAGCTTCCCTCCTATGCATGATTTCAATGAGAAGAATCAAGGGATTGAATGAACAAAGGTAGTACTTCCAAGGCTGGGGGAGTACTTCCTCCTCAACACCTTGCAGATTCCTACCTTGCCAAGTGAGGAGCATGCAAGGGAATGGAGTTATGCTAGCAGTCTGCCTGGCACTGATCATTGGATTCCACAGAATTAGTAGGTAGATGCACTTACAGGCTCTTCTCACAATCAGTTGGATCCTCTGACTTGCCAGATTCTTTGAGCTTTGAATTGCCAAGCACCTGGCTAGCATCCTCCACCTTGACTGGATCTGTGTATTCAAGCATGATGTTCTTGACCTGCACAGGTTGTGTGTATGGTTCCTTGACTCAAGGGCAGCCATGCTTGTGGAATTCAGGGTGTTTGATGCACAACACAATTCTCTAATGCATTCAATGAGGTTAGCAAAGTCAAAAAAGGCCATCACAAAAAACTTACCTCAGTACCAGTGTGAGTCAAAGTGTGGAAAGGTGGTGAAAACCAAACAAATCCAACACCAAAGACAAATATGAGCAAGTGGTGGTTTGCCTCCACAGAACCTGGAGTGCAGAAGAAAATCTAATGTGGGGGGGGAGTTCAATGGCAGGTGCTCCTGGTGCAAGTTGTCGATGAGTTATGCAGGAGAAGATGAGTGAGTGATGACTGGATGAGGGATGCTGAACAGAGTGAAGGTGTTCAGCTGAAAGGACTTAACATGCTCCTGGCACAAGTTGATGACAAGTTACACAGGAGTGGAGGGATGACTAAGCAAGACTGCTGACTAAGAGGGGATAAAGCTTCAGATAAGGAATGGAGGTAGATAGACCCCTTCATAGAGCCTCAACTACCAATGATATGAAATGGGACAGTTAGACTCTTCCAAATAAGCCTCAACTGTTGATGACAAGATATGCACTGAACTGACTGCTGAGTGACTTCTTGATTCACTTGGGGGTGTAGCTAAGTACATGGGGGTTTATATACTGTGGGGGGAGGACAGCTCATGACAAACAAGGCACAAATGCTTGGTAAGTAATGAGTAAGGACTGAGTAATCATGATGAGTAAGTGAGAAATGAAAAGTAAGCAAGCAGAGAGGATTGGTAAGTATTGGCAATAAACGAGTCAAGGATAGTCAAAACATCACAGAATGAGTCAAATAGAATCAGAAACTGAGTAAGTGCACTGATATCACATTAGGGGGTGGTGATGCAAGTCAGATCTTGGCAGAGACATCTCTAGATCCAAAGATGGCATGACAGATGGGCAGTGTTTCCAGATAGGGAAGTATTAATTCCAGAATTGAAGGGCATGAGTCAGGCATCAAAGAGGCTAGGGCATTGGGGGTCTGTGGGGAAACAGGAGCATATGTGATCGTGTCTCCCACCCTTTCATCCTCCCAGCAAAGTTAACAAAAACTTCATGAACAGGATGAACAGGGCTCTGATGGAGGAGGAGAAGGGGGGATGTCTTCTGCTGGATCTTGCAGTAAGAAGGCAAGATGCACATCATACTTGTCATGAATGTGATCAGGGAGGCTGGAGAACAGTAGATTATGCTGCAGCTGTTGCAATGCAGGAAGAATGATGGACGAGATTGGAATAAAGATGGTGCAGGGAGCAGGGAGGAATGATCCATATGCTTCATCAAGAGGGGAGACCGAAATGACCACATAAGACCTTTCTAACCAAATGACAGACCTGAGATGACCAAAGAACATCCTTCTGGAAGTCATACTGACAAGGAGAACACACCAACCAAGCTGCATGGGATGAGATGGGGCTGACAATGATGGGATGAACCAGGGGGCTTCAGGATGGAAGCTGGTGGGAATGCCTGGCAGATATATGTAGCCACTGTCTCTGGCAAATGAGACAAGTGAGATGATTGATGAAGAGGTGGCCATGATTGATGGACTTAGTGAAATGAGCATCTGATGTATGGAGTGCTGTAGAAATGCATAGGGTGTGAGGATCCTCTCCAGATTTGGAAGGCAGAATCACATGGCAGAGCACTTTAAGCAAGTGTGAGAATGGAGTCAATATCTTTGGAAATGGTGGAGATATGATGAAAACCAGAATGCCGTACACAGGCACTAAAAACTTTTAATGCACACTCAACTCGCTTCCTCTTTTCTCTTTAGCACTGATGACTCATTCTTGTGTGAAGGATGACTGCTCACATCTGGCAGTCTTTCTATGCATGAGGCCTTTAGTCTTCATCTGCATGCATGGGCATTGCACACAACTCATCAACAAGTTAGGCAGAGTCAGCTATAACCATGTCCACAACACCTTTGGTGTGTGACACCAGCTGAAGGTATGTTCAATGAAAATGTATACATGTCCCAATCTGTGACAAGGCCTTCAAGGTCAATGAGGATGACATTATTGACCATGGTAATGGCAGGAGCAGGAGCAAAAGCTAAATTAGTTGGTGTCAGCAGCATTTGTTCTCAGTTGCAGTTAATAAGGTAAGGTCATAGTCAAGAGCCTAGAGCCTAATTAGCAAAGGGATGGGAATTTTACCTTAGCCAAATTTCTGCCTCTTCTGCCACCTTCCCACCATTAAGTTATCATATACCTGCTCACCATGAGCAAGTCTCACTTCAATTTCAGCAGTAGCTCTTCATTATTGTCTCCAATGACAAGTTCTTTACTCTCTCCAGCTGCTGATCATGTTGAAGACCCATCAATCTTGTCTCCTTTGCAGAACACCAGTCTGGGTCTCCTATCTGGCACACAGCAATCCTTTGCATCATACCTGCCCCAGAACTTGATGAATCAAGTAAATGTAAGTGGAATGGGTAGTTTTGGAGGGGTTAACATTGTCTAGGGCACATATATGCAGGACTCCCAAGTCATTTACCTGCAGGACCACTGCAAGACACTTGAGCAGCATTTGGTCAAAGTAACATCTGAATACAACACAGTTAGGCAAGTCTTTTCATTTTCTGTATGAACATGGATTGTTTACTGATTTTCCTATAGAAATCTCTTTGACCAGCTCATGAATGCACTTAAATCCATGTCATGCAGTCCCAGGCTCCTTGATGCCAGCATGCCCTTACCAACCCTTACCATGACTGATGAGAAGGCTCCAACACATGAATTGCACCCTAATGTGCAGTTCTGGACCAAGAAGGACTTCAACAACTGGCTCAAGTCTGCTGAGGCCAAGGGTAGCAATCGTGGCATATATGCATACCTCAAAGACACAAATGGCAATGTCCCCTCATTGGAAACACTAGCCAATATGCAGAAGACTTTATGTGGGGCATGGCAAGAGCTCAGCCAGTGCAACACAACCCTGGAAACCTGGGGCAAAGCCAGTATGAGTGCTCAGCAGTTCATATGCTTGATCATGGAGACAGCATTCCCACTCTTCAAGTTTGCTGAAAATGGATGGAAGCTAGAGTATATTTGTACAAGGGGATACCTGGTGTGGAGTAAGCACTACCTGGATGATGATGGAAAGCTGAAGAGGGCAATGCACAACACTATGAAAGAAGAAGCCCTTGATGATGCAGACAAAGACCTCCAAGACCACAAACCCAGCAAGAAACAGTGATATCAAACAGAATTGGAAGCACTGCACAATAAGAAAGCAAAAGGTGAGCACATCGTATTGCATACTCTACTGATTTATTGAGCCATGGCAGTGGACAACATGGCAGCAGCTGAGCCTCCTGAGGTCACTACTCTCAGGAATGGACAACCTGAGACAAGACCTGCAGAAATCCCAGCAACACAATCAAACCCACCCAAGTTTTTTACTGCCCCAGACAACAAGGAAAATATACCAGTCATCAATCACACAAATATCACTCAGCCTCCAGTATCATATGATCCAATGTAAGTTTCTATTTGACTATCTGAGTCTTCACTAACTCACATCACTCGGGAAGGAGCTTACTTGCTGTGGCTGCCTCAAAAGTCAAGACTTTACCTGTGCTGCCTATTCCAGACTCTCCTGTCAAGTGTGAGTCAGTACCACCATGTGTCTCTCAAATGGAGGATGCTTCCAAGAAAAAGTTTCAGCCCTCAGGTACCAAGAACAGATGGTAAGCACAAATGCAGTATAGATTTACTTGCTAACATAGTCATTAGCAACCTCTGCATCTTGCGATGGCTGAAGCATGTCAACCCAAACAGCAAAAAAGAACAGTTCTGCTTCTACTATGACAAGACATTGACTGCAACTCAACATGAGGTATGTCTCATTTGGTTTGTTCATGAATTGCTCACAAGACAGCAAAAACCAGGAGTACAACAAGGAAGCCAAACAGCTTGTAAGTGACAGGCCAGCAAGAAACCATGCTAACACATTATCAGGTCCAAGACAATGCCTGGGTTAAGGCTGTTATCGAGAATGGCAACCTTCACTAGATAACAATCCATTTTGCTCAAACGGAAGTCCATCCACAATATTTTTTCATGCCATCTGCCTGCATTATCCACTCACATCATCCACTCACATCATATTTGCATTGTACTTGCATTGCACTTGCATCACATGGCAGGGTTTTCCATCATTTGCATTGCCTGCCACACTGTCTGCATCATCATCATTGTGTATTTATTACCCCCCAGGAAAATTTCCTGTACTATGTAGAGTGCTACCATGTAATAAATTGTCATTTTGAAGCATATTAATGCAGTGTGTGTGGGTAATAAATAAATGTGCATATATATGAGCAGATATGACTTTGTAATACAAGGGCATATGTTGTCACACACAAGCATATGGCATAAACATGGTAAGGGGAGACCAAGATATGCCCTGATATGTGCCCATGTGAGGATGCACAAAAAAGTCATCTAGGGTGCTATGGAGTTGTGCCCCTGCATATTGTATTAGTCTCATTTTACTACGGAATTCCAACCTGGTATGACTACATCTTACTTCCCTCGTTTGGGCATATCCCGTCAGCTAGGGTCACACGGCGTGATAACCAGTTTTCACTGGGGCTCAGCAGTGGGACGCCATCTTCCTATGTCCTCATCACCTTTCCATGATCACTCCAACGATACTCCTTTGACTGATAATACTCTCTGCTTTCCGAACCAAAGCAGTAGAGTAACGCAGTTTGACTGGGAGACAGTAGTTCCGGCTACCTTGCTAATTCTGGGTATGTACGAGTGTTACTCAGACTACTCTTGCTGAAGTGTTACAGGTCTCGTAGCACATCCCGCTCCAACGTTCAGTTTCTTTCATATTGGAAAACTCCGTATCCTTTGTGCTGGTTCACTGCGAAGACGTATAGGACGGGCTCGTCCAATGCAATAAACGCTGAGTTCATCTCCATTTCCGGAATTTTATCTTGTCGGTGGACCTATCGACATCTTCTCCCAACATGACCGTGGATACCGAAAACCCATTATCCCCTCCTCTCACTTTACACCTTCACACTAGGTCTCCGAGTCTTTCATGTGCCACCTCGCCCACATACGCACTCAAAGGAGGGGAAGGGTTCAACGTCTTGTCGACACCGAGGAAAGCGACGATAATCATTGGGGAGTTTGAGTGGTACCGACGGTTCGATCTGTGGCGCGGGATCTGCATCCGGGAGCAATGCAGGGAGTAAATGCGAGATCAGGAAGGCAAATGATGTTGGCCGGGAAGCTGAGAATATGCAGGAGAGTTCGGACGTTTTGTCAAGTAATTGTTTCGTTTCGCTCACTCCATTGATGGCAGGCATGACGCTCATCACTTCAAACCCTCCTCCCCCTTATACTTTAATTAATGCACCGAACAAGGGAGAACCTAGTGTAGAGGATTTGCTCGTGTCTTCTGGTTTTCTCGAGGATATGCGTGCATGGGAGGCTGGTATGAGGCTGGGGAAAACGGTGAAGCGTATCCTGACTGCTGGTCCTCCGCATCCTGCTTCTGGAGCGGAGAAAGCAGACTATGAGATTCTGGTCTCCGGGAAACAATGATCGAGGTAAAAAGTATGTCGTCACTCTATCATCCATCGGCTTTTCTGATGACAATCATCGTAATGCCTGCTTAAATGTAGTGGCTCATATTGCTGTTTCAATTAGTGTGTTGTTTGAGCCCAGGGCTCCGGCGTGGTAAACAAGGTGTCTACCAGCGGCGACGGCCCTGTTCTAGTTCCATCACTCTCCCCGTATATATTATGTACGGGCATTTCTCCCATGCTGTCCACAAATTTGACCTTGTCTTGTCAGCCCTGTATCCACCCGCACACAGACCTGTCATGGTCACGACGATCCAATACACCCAACTGGGACCGTCACAAGACGATGTGGTGGGAGGCGCACACTGCGTGACGAGCCCGCTAGAGGCGCAGATCCCCTTCTGAGTGGCTTACACCACCCCAATCTCTCAGGAGATAACTATCATGTTGCGTCTGCCGCCTTTCTGAAGGGTCACTGCACATCCCCGCTGTACACTACGGTTTCAACGAAGTTCCCCAATTTGACCCCTTGCATTTACCACACTCGCAAGCACTCTTTCCAGCATTAGGCGGTCTTGTGCCCAATTCCCATTCGCAATGATATACTGCGCGCCATCCAGGACATGGACATGCCCAAAATAGTCAGTGTATTCAAGATGCTGGGAAACGTTGCTGTTACTGCTGATGCTGCAGGCGAGAACCCCTCGTTTTGTTCCTCCATGCCCAGTGACACTGATGCCCCATGTCAATTAGCACTGGTAGCCGATGTATTGTCCACCTCAAGGGCTAACCGAAGTACTGCCCCGAAGTCAACCAAACCGTCACATAAACCTGTGTCGGATGTGAATCTTCCAGGCCCGCGCCTTCCACCCTGGAACACGCGCATGTCCTTGCGAATAAATGAGCTGAGCCCGTAAAAACTGAAGGGTGAGTGTGTTGTTAATCATGAGCGAAGGACTTGTTTGCAAGAAGTTCTTGGCAGTCGAAAGAGAAGCAGCCGAAAACAGCCATTAAGCTGTCCAAGGCCGTGAGTTGTTGAAACACTTTCAGGTGCTAATAACCTTGACTGATACCCTTCGCCCAACTTTACCTCTAGGGTCAGGGACTCACTGACAATCAGATACTGCAAACCATCGTCCAATGGAAAGAGAAGGGTAGCCAACACGTTTCGGTTGGAGACCAGTACGTCAAGTATTCATATATCCCCAACGCATCTAACCATACTCTCTGCAGTAGTAGCCATGCCCTAGTATGTCTATCATTGTGTTTGAAGCGCCTTCCAGCCCGAAAAGCGACAGGGAAAATGGACCCCAGAAGAGGTTAACCTACCGAAACAGTCTGTTCTCGCCTGAGTTTAGTAAACGTAGACTCAACTGATTGCTTCACCGCATAGAGTCACCGTAGACCTTGGCCAGGAATGGGAAAAGGTCAGCGAGCGTGCTGGTCGTATGTCCTTTGATTGCGGGTACCATGACCAGAACCATGTTGCGAAATGTGAGCTACTCCCGATCACAGTATATAAGCCGAGGGTCGATGCACCCTCAATGTTCAATCACGTAGACACCACTCAGTAGACACAAACGCTTGTAAACACATTCATCGGATAGCTATAATATACAGGTATATACAACGCTCAGAACTCGGGACGTTGTTGTCATCCTCTGCATCAGAGTAGTTTACATCCTCACTGCTGTCCTCCGAGCGCTCACGTCTGTCTGGGAGGAATCCAAGTCACGCTTTCATCCTCGATGTCATCGCCATCATTAAGACCTTCATCCCCCTCGCTGCCTATGTCTTCATCAGTGGGACTTTCTTGGTCGGAATGGTCGCTGGCATCGGTGAGATCCAGGTCCGAGTCTGAGGACGTTTTGGGTACCAATTCAGGTAGGGAATACTGAGCATCATGCCCGATGCCGATACCAGAAAAGCGAGCAAACATATCGCGATCTGCAAAGCTATAAGAATAATGTTTCAGTGAAGCGAAGTAGTAGTCCCTCAGAAAAGCTCACATATTGACGTAGTACGCTTCCCAGTCATCAACCTCATTGGCAGGACGGCCCATCGAAGGTCCACGTCGAAGGAGTGAATCGGTGTGCCCGTTAACGAATGCAGGAATAAGATGGCAAGCGCGGATTACGAGGGAAGGGTCAAGAAAACCAAAGGCGCCAGGCGAATCTGGGACAAACCCAATCTTCGGGAGACGTCCCTTCTGAAGGCCCCATTGGTAGCT